>ML675604.1:88312340-88511552 GCA_007922155.1 Mesoclemmys tuberculata
CACACACACACACACACACACACACACACACACACACACACACACACCCCCCCTCATGGATTCTTCTGAAAAAGGTAGGGCAGAAAAACCACAAATAAGTGGCATAAACGTAGTGAAGTAATAGCATCACCCCTTTCTCAATCAGGAATAAGAAAAAACACAAAGAATCCATGTCTCACTCTCTTCTGTAAGGATGAAATTCATCCCGGGGCAGAGGGACTAGCACAAGGCCTATGCACCACTTATGCCATCAAAACAGTGCTTAAGTGGGATTTAAATAGCAGCTTATATTACACAGTTGCAAAGGGGTGAATGTCACCCTAAATCACTAATCTGTCCATGGAGAAGAGCCACAGAAGCACAACAATGTTCCTTGTTCTCTTCCAGGCATTTTCTAATTTGAGTACACCAGAGCCAAGTGGATCACAAAGTGATACCATCTGCTTTCTGAAAATTCCCATAGCACAGATGAAAAATGGAAAGCTCTTTTACTATTAATCTGGCATTCTGAAGTAATTTCAGATGACAGGAAGTAACCAAACTGCCCCAAATCAAAATATTCTTCCCTGGGATTCCAAAGAAAATAAATATGCAGCAATGTCATATAAATTCTAAATTTTGGGTCACAGTTTATCACTGCATCCTTGGCATCTCGGTCATTGAGTTATTGGTTTCACTATACAGAGAAAGACAGGAGTCACATACTCAGAATTCACAAAAATGCAGTAGAAAATCTGCTTCTGTCCCCAAAATGGAAGAAAAATCAATATGAGGGAGTGGTGAAGCCCAGAATAGAAAGTTGCTTGCAGAGCACAGGATAAAGGGGGATGCTAACTTCAGAGGAGCTACACCATTTCACACAAACTGAGGATCTGGCCCGTAAGAGTTTATTCTCTGCATTTTTAAAAAAGGTGGTCTGCTTCTCCTCTTACTTATATTACTTTTACACCAGTGTAACTCCATCAGTTTTAGTGGACTTACTCCTGATTTTCTTTGCTGAAAGGGAAAGGAGAATCAGGCTGAGGGTGTCCAAATAGAGAAGCAATAAATCATTGGACTACCCTGGATCTGAAGCCTACTGAAGTCCATGGAAAGATTCTTGCTGACTTTGGTGGCCTCAAGATCAGGCTCTTGGTTTAGATCCAAGGATGAGGTGGAAGAAGACTTCACTTTATTAGGGGTCTAAGCTATGTGTTACATGACAGTCTATACTAGAAAAATCAGGACTTGCTGACATAAGACAGGCAAGTTTTACATGTAGTAAATCTTATAGCTACACTATTCAGGGGGAGACAGTTCAGTTGCAGAAGATGTCAGGATGTCTGCTGCCCCCCCTGTCAAATACAGCCAAGAAGAGCATACGATTCCTTCTGAGCATAAGCACATGACCATAATTCCCTGGATAATCAAATCTTCTGCACCAGGCACATCACCATGATACATGAGCACTTCCTCTAGCTGAAAAGATCTTATTCTTTTCAATCTCCCCCCCATTGATATGATTATGCTTTTAATACGTTACTTATTATAGGACAGCTAAATTTCAAAAGTCAATCTGAATCTTGCTCTGTGGGGGCTGAGCTTTGCGATGCTCCTAAACGCTGCAGAAAGCAAGTGCAATAGTCATGAACTGGCTTCTGAGAAAGCTCAGCCCCTGTATTTGTAAGGCTTGTGTCTTGTTCCCGTACAGAATCACCATTAACGGCCTGATGCAAAGCCCAGTACAGCCAGTGGGAGGTTTTCCATTCACCTCAATCGGCTTTAGAGCAGGCCCAAGATTACCACTGAGCTGCACAGCACATTGAGAAAGAAGGGCAAATTGTGACCATGCTGATGTCCCATTCAGCCCTCTGGAGAATAGGGCCCAATAGAGGGCAGACTATCATATGGTGTACTCCAGTTTCATGGTGGTGGATGCGTCTTTGAAACTTTATTTGGGCTCTAAGGACTCACCAGTTTTTACTCACTTTCAATGTCTTATATGCTTGCCACTTTCGTCTCACCCAAGGGCACCTGGACGTGGCTCTCTCCAGAACCTTTCAGTGCCGTTCCTGAATCATGCACAAAAGTTACTGAGTAACAACCCCACCCTTAACATCAAGATGCCTCAAGCTCAAGTGCTATCGAGGAAGGGATTGAGAACAATATAAGATCCTTATGACATGTATACCCAATAAGTTCATTTTATCATTTAATTGTGTTATCTACTCTCATGGCAAATTCGTCTGTTATTTTCTATCTAATCAAAATGTGATGAGTAGATTTAAGATGTAAATATAGGTATAGGCACAAATAGGATAGGATTATAGAAGTATAAAATAGACAAGAATTTAGGAGGGAGGAGTGTGTATTAGGTATATGAGTAAAATAAGGCCATAATGCAAGGCCTATCAGCTAAAGCCTGTAAGATTTCGGCTTAGAGCCTTACTAAGTCGTAGGCTTCAGGAGGTTTGATATAAGTAGGTGATCCAGGAATAACCCTATGCCAGCAAAGTTATAAGATTATGTAAAGAATGTGCCCATAGGTGATGTGGGAAAATATACTTCAATCTAGACCACAAGGCACCTGACTGTTAAAATCATCATGAAAAGCACTGCTCTTACTGCAAGTTAAATCTATCCACCAAGTCTCTTATTATAAAAACTTTGGGCTAAATGTCTCCATTACAATGTGCATCTACCATGCCCTGAGCAGAGGAATACAAAAAATGTGTGGAAAATAACCCTGAAAAGGGTAAAAATAGCAGCAAGCAGAGCTGCAGTTTTTCCCCTACTCCCTATCAGAATGCATAATCACTTCCCCATGTACTGCTTTCAACTGTCTCTCCATGGCTCTACCACAGAGTGGGAGCAGGCTGCATTGAAGGTAGGGATGGAACCAGAGAGCAGCTGCTCTTCTGGTGATCTGCTGGATAAAATACTGGGAACGTCATCAGAAGTTGACACCTATTTTCTAGGAACCACATTGGAAGTGATGAGTGGGCCATAGGTGTAGCATCAGGACTAACAGTATCATGATTTCCGAGCGACTCTGCTGCCAGTAGGGGAATGTAACCCAGGAAATAGAGTGGAGGGGCTTCAACATCCTGAAATCTGATAGTTGGAAGCAAAATGTCCCAATCTCAGGCTCATGATTTGGAGGACAAACACAAGGGGAGAGTTGTGTCCAAACCAACTTGGTTTCCTTGTTTGATAGGGTAATTGGTTTGGTGGATGGGGGAACACAGTGGACATAATATACCTGGACTTTAGCAAGGCTTTTTACACAGTCCCACATGACATTCTGATAAGTAAGCTGGAGAAATGTAGGCTTGGCAGAACTACCATTAAGTGGATATATAATTGGTTAAACGACCACAACAAAGAGTAGCTATTAATGGAACGATGTCAGATTGGAAGGAGGTCTAAAGTGGGATTTCAAAAGGAACAGTTTTGGGTCCAGTGTTATTTAACATCTTTATTAATGACCTGGATGTAGAAATAGAGAAAACACTAATCAAATTTGCAGATGACACAAAGCTGTGGGGGGTTGCAAACACTTTGGAGCAGACAACTAAAATTCAAAGATATTATAAATTGGAGAACTAAGCTATAGACAAAAAATGAAATTCAACAAAAAAATGTAAGGGGAAAAAAAACCAAATGCATAAACATAGAATGGGGGATAACTGGTTTTGCAGCAGCAATGCTGAGAAGGATCTGGGAATTGTGGTGGAGCACAACCTCAACATGAGTCAACAATGTGATGTAGTTGCAAAAAAAGCAAATGCAATTTTAGGTTGTGCTAACAGAGACATAACATGCAAGTCATGGGAGGTGATAGGACCGCTCGACTTGGTGCTGGTTAGGCCTGAGCTGGAGTTCTGTGTTCAATTTTGGTCACCACTGTATAGAAAGGATCCAGAGACAAGCGACAAAGATGATCAAAGGGACATATAAGCAAAGGTTGAAGGAACCAAGTATGTTTAATTTGGAAAACAGGAGATAAGAGAGGGACATGCTAGAGGTCTTCACATACTTGAAACACTGCCATAAAAAAGATGGAGAAAAGTTGTTCTGTCTTGCACAACAAGACAAGAGGCAATGTGTTCAAACTACACCATAACAGATTTAAATGAAATCTCAGGAAACATTTCCTGACTGTAAGAACAGTAGGACAATGGAAGAGACTGGCTAGGGAGATTGTGGAAGCTCCTTCACTGGAGGTTTTCAAAAGAAGGCTGATAGTCATCTGTCTGGGATGGTTACACAAAAAACCTGTATCTTGCCAGGAGGTTAGACCAAATGACCCTGTGGTCTCTTCTAATCCTATGGTTCTATGATTTTAGGACTGTAGTAGTGAACCTATGAGTTGAACCCCACATAGGTTTAGAAGCACTTTTCCCTCTTCCCTGGGTTATTTGTGTGGGCTAGGAGGGAGTATTTAGTCCTTATGATGTAAAGTCATTATTTCTAATATACTGTGTCAGCAACTTTCATATTTCCTATTTTTGTTTACAAAGAAAAGCAATCCTCGGATTTTGAGTAATACATATTGTACGGGCTTTTTCTCCATACATTATTGTACTAGTTCCAGTAATTTCTTCACTCTATAATTATTGTACTTCTGACACTCACTTTTCTTTTCAGCATATGGCACCAAACTGTGAGCAACATAGCAGGAGGCCAAGAGAGAGACGCATATATGGGAGGGAGATGGAATTGTTGCAGTCCCCAAATAGAAGCATTTTAGCGGTTGACAATTTAATGAGATATATTTTCTGTGCTCATTTAATTTGCAATGCTTGGAAAAAGAAAATATGTTAGTAACAGTAATTTCCATGTCACACTGGACCACATTTTTATTCAACGATTCCTGTATTTCTCTTATTATTTACATTTGTGTAGCACCCAGTTATGCTGCTACAACTCTGGATCCCCAGGTTGTGTGAAATGTGTGTCCGATGTGTATTGTCTCTGTTTTAACTTCAAGGACAATGTCTTTATGACTGTCTAAAACACACCACAGTTAGGTCCAATATGGAATCCTGACGTATATCTTACTCAGGTAATAAGCCATGTATGTCAGCTAAGAGGTCTACAAGTAATGCATAAATCTTAAGATTTCTTAAGGTTTGGGAGGAACATTTTGACCGTTCATTTTAAAAAAATAGTTCAAAGGGTTAAAAATCCCACAGTACTCAGATAGATCCATCCACTCCTATCTGCCTGCAGCTCATGAAGAAATTACAAGTTAAGATTTCTAATTTCTTTTTGACTCTAGCAAAAAGAGTTCCCCTGAAGTACGACAAGCCATCAAGTATCTGTATGCATATGCTAGGTGCACATGTATAAAACGTCAGGATTCCTGATACTTTTCTAGCATGTATTTTATAGTATATCAGCAGAAATGAAATGCGTGCTGAAGTGGCCTGCAGTTTCATACTGAGAACACTCACCTTTCAATTGACATGGAATCTGAGGGTGGGAAGTTAATCCTTGCAAGGGGTCACAGTCAACAGTTCTGCAGCAGCAACCCCAACAGCTGCTGCTGTCACTCCTTGGACAATCTGCTTACTCTGTAAATACCCAGGGGAGAGAGAGATAGGCACAGCGAAAGAGGGAAATTATTGCATGCAGTATAAATCCTCACCTCATACATGGGGAGCCAAAAGCATTACAAACCACATACAATGTATATGAATCTCTTCTACCAGTTTCCTCAGCCTTTTTGACTGCATTGATTCTAGGAAGAATGTTGCAGAGGTTATTTATTGCACTACATTAAACAGACCTTTTAGAGGTTGCTCTTGCTCCATTAAAGTCAGTAGGCGTTGAGAGCAGATCACTCTGATAACTGTTACTGTCAGCTTATTGATTGAAAGGCGACTACTGCCGACAACGGTTCAATGACAACATACTGTAGATGTTATGACTGAGAGGTAAAGAACATCTGAGAAACAAACAAGCCCTTTTTCATTTGACATCTGTTGCTTCAACAGAGTAATTGTTCTCACACACACAATCCCCTACATTTATACCTCAAAAAAAAAATTGTCTACACCAGGCATTCTCAAGCTACTTCACAGTGTGAACCATGTTTACGTGGAGATTATCCCCTCCTGCAACCCTTCCATGCATCCGTGGTACGGACCAACCGCTCCTCTCACTCAGAATCACATCCCTGTGGCAACCATAACAATTTCGTAAAAGGAAAAAGCAACAGAGAGGTATTTGAGGCACTCTTAATTATCTTTTAATGCAATTTTGCAGCTGGTAACAAGGAGTAGTCAGCAATACATAGACAACCAGCAAATGCTCCACAGGGAGCCAGTTAGTGAATAGCTGATCTATGTTGTAATTAACTAATAAGTATAAGAACTGGACAATGGTTCTGACAGTATTGACTGAAGGTTTCATTCAGGGCCTATATCTGCCCAATCTTTTTTCAACAGTAGTTCAAGCGTGTGAGCATAACACAGCACCAGTCACAGTGGAAGAATTTGGCCCTTAATTTTTTATTTACTCCCTATGGAAGCAAACCTCTTGAAGTGAATGGAAATTTTGCATGAGTAAAGCCTGAGCAAAAACTGAGTAAAGGCTTCAAGATTTGGCCTTTCTTCTTTTGTAAAGGGCCATGCACATCCATGGTGCTGTCTAATTAATAACACACTGGAGTTGTGTGCTTGTATAGTGATGTTAGTGAACAAAGTCCATAAAAACACCACCTGTCAACTTGTGATCAGTACATCTGTTGGAATGAGAATTATGTCTGTGTTTATATCTGGAGCAAAAATCTCCACACTGCAGTCTGAATTTTACAAGTTCAGTTAAAAATAAATAAATGAATCTCTATCTTTTTTTAAAAAAAATCTACAAATAAGGGTGCTTCTGTTTTGGTGGGAACAACTTAAACATTAAAAGTCTTATTTTCAGAGGCCCATGACATCAGCTGAAGTCAGTATAGCCTCAAGAGATCACAAGGTGAACACCCAAAAAATCAAGGCACTTAAAATTAGAAGCCACTTTTGAAAACATAGGCTGAAGTGCACAGTATGCACTAGCATACAAGCACCCAGCCATTCTTGAATATTTCAGAAAGCAGCATCAAAGTTATATATCTAAAGATGACACGGCTGGAGCAGAGCAAGGGCATGAATACGTCGTTCTCAAGAGAATCCCCATTTCATTCCCTTAGTTAGCTGAGGTTCATTTCTGAAACCAGTTATTGGCTTAAAACGATGTCATATCTACAATTTCCTATTCCTGCAGTCTAGGAAGACATAATTCAATACTGATAGAGTAAATAAAAATATCGCATATCCTACACTGGATTGCAAAGCCATTTACTAGTGAAGAGAGCCAGCTTTTAATAATAATTTTGCATTGTACACTGAAGAAGGACTACGTCACTATGGAGCAACAATCTGTGTGGCAGACGAGAGGTTGAGAACAAATGTTACTTTAAAAAATTTAATTTCATTCACTGATGTTTATACTCTGAGTCAAATGAGGACGATTGTGTAATTAATATAGTCCTTATCACAGCAGGAGCAGATTGTGTAGTAATGTTCATGTCCCAGAATTAATGAAAATTAATTTAATATTCATGTCACTGGTAAATTATCTTCATTTCAACAAAGTGCAAAATAAAGAGAAAACCAGGGTGGAAACAGCTCGTGATGGAAGATCAATCCCCATCTCATGAATTATCCACATTATGTTTCAAATTACATTTCTTTCACACTTATTACGGGTGATTTACTAACAATATGATAGCAATCCTGTTCTAGATTAGGACTGCTAACTACTCCAATGTCATTCTGAGAGATATGTCAACTCATTGTCCATTGTCTCATTGTCCATGTATTTGAACAGAAAATGAGGCTCTACCAGGTCATTGGGCTGTACATGTATGTACATTCATCCATTATAAAGAATCCATGTTTACATATACACAGATATGATGGTCACCAGCAAAACAGGCCTAATGGACATGTGGAATAAGACTTAGTAAATCTTTCTCCAGTGGGAGTGGTCTCTACTGCTTTAACTAAGGGGGATCTTCTTTACTAGCTGGTATCATTAGTACTTACCACTTAAATGACAATCAAACACCTTAGCCATCTGATTCCACCAAAGTATAGGACTATATACACACTAGCCAATACCATGTGTTGTACTTAGTTCCAACAATCCGGTTTTTTTTTTTTTGAGTAATTAAAAATGTGGTAGGTGCCTGAAGAGTACCTGGTGAAGAGAAAGAGCGTTGACTGCTCAGGAGCAAGAACATTTGGTCTCTGTTGCTTACCATGCATATTTCTGTTCACTATGAAAAACACATGCCAAAGTTTCAAGCCAACTTTTGGGCGTTCTGTTTCTATGCAAATTGAGGAGGAAGAGACGAGCCATGGAAATCACTTTGAGTTTAGAAGCTCTTTCTCAACCCATTCCCTGGTTCATGGCTAAAGCAGAGGCCTCTCTAAGTTTTTAACTGATGGGATCCATACTTACAGGTCTTTATAAAAATCTCACATGTGGATCACATAAAATATGTACTCAGAGAAACCTCTTCTTTAATTCGTTGACGTGACTTGCACATTTGCAGGGTGAATTACATCTATCTACAAAAGAGAACCATTCATTAGACTGAGGAGTAATATTTTATTCAGATAGAAAACAACATAAAAGGGGACAAAGAATATGTAGATAAAACAGGGGATTAGCCATTTAGATGGAATATACACCTGGGTTTAAAAAATAAATCAATCTATACATTTGTTTTATCGTGTTTCCAAATAAGTTGTGGTACCCCCAATGAATACAAATCTTTATTATCACATTGAATTGTTGCAGAATGCACTTAAAATGGATATTTGAAACATCTGACTGATGACATTCGTGTAACTTTATACAGATCATTCCATTTCAAGTGTATTAATTCCAGATGAAGGCAAATCAACATAAACATAAGTTTGGTTTTGTTTCTTCAATTCAAATTCAACACGTGTATTGGTTTCAACTATGAGTAAGGCATAGTGGTTCAAGTACTACCTTAAAAGAAACAGAACAACAGTGAAAAAACAATATCATGAAGTTCTTCTATAAGAGTAGTTTATTAGGGAGGATAAAAGGCATTATTTAAATACTCTGAATAGACGTGGCTTTCTGCACTATCCATCTCCTCAGGCTCAAAGTCATCTGGATCTTGGGTTAACTGGTCAGTGTCGTCATCAGAAGTAGAAGGGCGTGTTAGGATGATTCGAGGTATCTTGGGTAAAATAGAAATGATTTCAGAGAAAAGGGATGAGAGTTCAAAAACAGGAAAGCACAAGAAAATTATATTGAATGAAAAGAGAGCACAGCCGATGAATAAAATAACTAATGCAATTAAATGTACAACAGATAGGAGCAACACAGCAGAGATCTCTGGCAGATGAAAGTGTATGAACAACGTACTTACCTAGCATACCTTTTACAAAATCCATGCACTTGAAAGCAAGAAAATGAGTTATTCAGAACCTCATAAATCTTTCTCTCCCAACAAAACAAACAAAACAATATTCTTATTAGGTATCAAGAAATGCACACTTCATCATAACACAAAGTCCCTTAACTCTGATACATTTTGCAAACCCCAATAATGAATATATTATTTTGATTTTAAAGTATTTGTATTTTCTTTTAAGGGGTACATTAAAAAAGGGGGGGTGAATGTTAATCAATATAACAATTAATATATTATTTGTCATGTGTTTAAAAAATTTTGGTAACGTACTTATAACTGATATGCTTTGAGAATTGTTGAGTGTGATTTAATTTATTTAATAATTTAGCAATTTTTTAAAATAAGTGCATGACGTGATTGATGGTAAAATTATGAAGATATGTGGACTTTTATTTGAGGCTGATGAATGTTTTATTTGTATATATATAAATTACTCCTTTCTCAAAAAGAAGCATATATATATAGTTGTGTTTCTTTTTGAGAAACATGTGTATGTTTAAATTTTGAGACTCCTGAGGAAAGTAGTAGCTATTGTGGATAACACTTAAGGTTGCTCAATTGTGTTGAAATGTCCATTTCTTTATGCTCAAGAAGAATGACATGCTTGTTAATTATGTTGTAAGTATACAATTTATCATATGCTTAACTATTCATTTCCTTGCTCTTAATTGTTTCGTTTTGGTAAACCGTGTGGTAGGTAAGTGCACGGATGTCACTTAGCAACTTCAACTACAAACTAAAAAGTGAAGTTTTGGTTTTAGGAATTTCCCAAGTAATTTCTGGTTCATTGTTTTTTCCTCTGTCCTCTCTCTTACATCTTAATTAACCTAAATAAAAGAAAAAAATTAAAGACCCAGTGTTTGAAATTTTTTTTAAAATATGATAAAGAGATCACCATATTTTAATTAATAGTGAGTGAGGTGCTAGCCAACCTGATAATAGCTCCTGAGGAGATGTGCCTCATTCAGTGCACCTTGAGAAAAGATGTACGTTCACTACATAGCCAAGTTAGTTTTGCATCCAAACATAGAACCACCTACCTTAACAGTGAATGTTGGCATAAGGTGCTACAAATCATAACCAAGACTAGAACCCAGGTTGCTTTGTTCTACACCTAACACCCAATCCAGTAGGCCTCAGATGGTCTAACAGAGATCTAATGTGAATGAGAGGCACTGTGGGCTAGTGGGAAAGATGTAGGCTTCTCCTTCAGAAGTCTCAGTGGCAAAAAATATATGTATATATATTATTTATATTATTGAAGCTCCAAAGAGCCCCAGTCCTGGATCAGGATCCCATTATGCTAGGCACTGTACAAACCCAGAACAAAGAGACAGTTTCTGTCTTAAAAGCTTACAATCTAACTCTAAGACAAGAGACAACAGATGGATACAGACAGACTGATAAGGGAGCACAAAGACGCAATGGTCAGCAGATAGCCATGATCTCAGCACACCAGCAGCCTAACTGTTGTAAGATTTTTGTAGGCATCAAAGCAAAGGAAAGTTTTAAGGAGGGATCTGAAGGAGGAGGAGGAGTTTGTTTTGCAGATGTTTACAGGGAGTTCGTCTCTGGCATGAGAAGCAGCAGTAGGAGAAAGCATGAAAGTGCTTGTTTGAAATTTTAACAAGTGAGCAAGGGAGGCTGGCCCCGGGGCTGATCAGATTCATGGGTCAATAGCTCACTAGTCAGTGACAGAGGATAAGTAGGGACAGGATAGGCTGTAAAGGGCCTGGAAAACAGACACAAATTGCTTATGCTTGACAATGATAAAGAAGGGAGGTGGAGGGTTGCAAAGAGAGGTGTGACATGGTCAGAGTGACAGGCTCGGAAAATGATCTTTGCAGCAGCATTCTGAATGAATATGAGTGGAACACGACTGCATTGAGCAAGGCCAGAAAGAAAGATATTGGAATAATTGAGATGCAAGTTGATGAGAGCCTGAATGAGAGTTTTAGCTGTGGATAGATAGGAAAGACCATTCTTAGAGATGTTATGCCGTCTCTGTATGACTTAAACCTAGACTTCTCTCTAGATCCCCACATCCAGGCTAACACCCAAATTAAATGCCTGAGTGATGGGCAGGACGGTGGTGTTGTCCACAGTGACTGAGAAAAGAAGTACAGGGAGGCTTGTGGGTGGGGATTCAGAACTGTTTTAGCCATGCTGATCTTGAGCTGATGGCTAGACATCTAGAAGGAGATCTCAGAATCATGTCTAGTTTTCAAATAAAGCAATTTCTGAAACATTTTAGTAGACCTGCTTTTGAAATCTGCATTTTACGTGAGCCAATGTCAAATGTAACTATGCTTCAAATATTGTGATGTAATTTGATTTCATTGGGCAGGTTGAGACACACAAAAAATTAGATGTTTTGAAAAAATTTCTAGAAGGAGCCAATTTTATGTCTTTCAATCACAAAAAGTGCTTACTTAATTTAATCAAAAATGTCAAAACATTCTCGTTGTCAGTGAGTGGGAACTAAAAAATTAAATGTTGCTCTAAAACATCCTTCAATTCAAGAAACTGCACTCATTTTAGTCTTAATCTTACCTACAGTCCAGACAAAACTGGTTTCCCCTCATTTTTGTTTTTAAAACTATTTAAAACTGAATCATGAAACTGAGGTTATAAAAAGAATTACTTGAGGAATAGAGGAATGAATCCCATACCATTTTAAGTTTCTGGCATGAACAGCTTTTTGTACCCCTCATTGTGGCTCTACAGATATGTCTACACTACAAGATGGAAGGTATAAACTCCAGCTTAAGGAGACATACCCGCACTAGCTCTGATTGAACTAGCACACTGAAAATAGGCCATAGATGTGGTGGTGCAAGCAGCAGGAGGAACTAGTCACCTTAGGTACATACTTAGCATCTTGGATGGGTACTCAGGATGGCTAGCCTTTCCCATTGCTTGAACCGTCATACCTACACTCTATTTTGAGTGCACTAACTCAATTCAGAGGTGCCATGGATATGGGTCCTCCAGCTGTAAACTATACCTCCAGCTCAAAGCTTAGACATACCCTATGTCACATACTGCATCCCACATTCGAGCTTTGGCAAGCTGAGAGGTAAGGACCTGGACTGAGTTGCAGTTTTAACTCCGGAAGGACTATGCCCTCTCCATAGTATAACACCACATATCTAGAGTGCCCAGGCTGGAACACTGAACTTTTAGTTCCAAAAACACAGGCCTCTACCGTTTTGAGTGAAAGCAGGTAGCACACTTATCAGTAGAAAATTTTTTCTCAGACACTTTCCGTCATTATGACACAGGCCACCTTGCCTCTATTCTTGATTCCACAACATCACTATAGCAACCACAGCCATTGCCTCCATGAAAAAGTAGCATTAGGAAGTTATTTTATGTGTTTTTTAGTTGTCTCTTCATGCAGTTTTGCAGCTGGAAAAAAAGAGCCAACACCATGTGATCAGCCAGCTCTCTACAGACTATATGAAATCATTTTGCAGATCAATAAGATCCAAAGACTGGAGTTTGGGAACTTGCGAGCTACAGGAAGAGAGAGCACTGACAAATGTCATCTACAGAAATTCCTTTATGTTCTCTCTAAGCACCACCAGCTAGCATAAGGCAGCATGTTCTCACACACGCTGAGTGCTCAGTACTGCAGCTACTGAAGGGACACCAGTGAGTTTCTTCTTCAGGTGAGAAGAGGTTTATCTTGCCCAATTGCAGCCCAGACTGTGAGAAAGGGTCTACAACCTGCCATAGTGCCTCCTCTCCTGCCCACTTAGTTTCTGCTTGTCTCTCTAGTCATTCTGCTTCCTGAATCCCATGCTAGACATTACCATAGATTTTCCCAATCTTTTTGTCCACCACATCCTTAACCTTCCATTGTTTCATTGCATGCTAGCTTTCCATACAGTGGTGAATGTTGCTGCCTCTAACAGAGTGTTTAACGTCACTGTTGGAACGGACTGGTAGGCACTGAGGATGAAATAATTCTTATGCCAGTGTAAATCTAGAGTAACCTCAGTGAAGTTAATGGAGTTACCCCACGTAAACAGAATTGAGTGACAGGAAACTCAGGCCTCCTTCTTCTATCCTGGCACTCTTGCCCAAAATGACAGAAGCCATTGGCCTATTTTCTTTGTGAAAAACTAAGGTAAAGAATTCTTTTATTTTCCCTGGTCCAAGAAGAATCTTTATTTGAATCTAACCTTTTTTTGTTGTCTTCCTTTCATGATCCGGCTTTGCTTTTCTTATCATTTGTTTGCATTATTGATTTTCATGATATTGTTCTATCTTGCTTTCAAATCCTCATCTACATCTAATGCTTTATAAATCACAGATTTACAAGTCCGTCTTACCCTTATTGCCTTTTTGAAATTTCTATGCTCTTCTTTGTTGACTTTAGCTTTACTTTATTTAGAAGGCAAGCATTGTTTTTTGGGTTATTTTTAAGATGATACATCCCGCTTCCTCTTGGTATCCTATTTTCATTGCTCTACCCCATACGGTTTTATTCAGTGTACCCTGAATTGTTCCAAAATGTTCCTTGCTGAAAGTCGAAGTCTCCTGTTTCTTACTCTACTGTCATGAAATAATGATTTTTATAATAGCACCAAAGGCATCAATTCAAAGCCCATAAATGTATATAAAAATATATTTGAGAAAAGTGTGAGAGTTACAATTTGAAACAGACTATTTGTTATTTTTGCTCTTCTTCTGAAAATATATTTCCATGTTATTCAAAAGTAAATTTCACACCATTTCTCTCTCGATTATGTTTTATAGAAAGCATTTGCCCTACACCAAATTAACTGTTTGTAGAACTTATTTTTCTTCATTTCTGCTGTTCGCTTATTTCTTACATTTCTGTCTGCTTGAACAATGAAGAGAGGAGTCAGTTTCACTTTTGTTTATAACTGCATCTGCTCAGTTTTATACTGCCTCACATGCAATGCAATGCATACAATTTCCTTCCTATCTCATAATTAAATGTGTGCTGACTGTGGTCACAGCATCTTCTAAAAGAAGCCATTTGTTGTATATGTTCTAATCACTCTCGAAAACTACACAAAAAAAACTAGCTCATCATTTTAATTTCTCTCTCACAAAAACGGCATCTTTCCCACTGATCTCCTCTCTAGTTAAATTTCCATAACTAGTGCCCTTAGTGGTAACAGAGAGCAAGTGAAATCCTGGCCCCACTGAAATCACTATGACTGGGATTTCACCGAAGATTCCTCTCTCTTTCTTGGCACTGTCTAGTCCCTCTCACCTCCTCATATCATGAGTTTCTAGTAGGCAGTCTCTCACAAGAATTGCTCATTGACACCGTCTGCTGGTGCTCTGTGTATTCCTTCATTTACTGCGTAGAGAAGATATGTGTAGTGGAGTCATCATAAGTCTGACTCTGACTATTCTCCCACTGCCAATTCTCTCGCTCCATGTACGAAGCATTTGTTGCCAAAGTATAGCATTGAGATTTGGTCTAGAACATGAAATCAAATCCTTTTTGATAAAACCAGAGAACTAAGAAGGAACTTAGATTATTAGAGTGAAAGCTGCAGAACATTAAACCCCAATATCTGCAGTTACAAAATACTCAAAAAAGAGAGAGCCGTAGGGTGCTAATGGAGGTGGGCCCAGAAAAGCCACACAGACCTGATTCTGATCTCACATGAGTTTTACAGTACTGTCTCTCTATTGACAACAAGCTGGTTACTCCTGATCTATGCTGGTGTAAGTGAGATTAGAATCCACTCCTTGATCTCACTTGTACCAAATTAAAATTCTCTGTTTGGGACTTTTTCTTAAAAAAAAATATTTTAAAAATTGGTATGTTCTCAGATTCATCCATTGCACAAGTGAGAGACAATATTCAAATGCGTTTCACTCAGGGATCTTAATGTGAGGGACAAACCTTTGCTAAGAGTCTGGAAATAGTTTTGACATTGTGGGAAGGTAGAACTCTTATTCGGCTGGTTCCATTTGAGTACTGTTTATATGTTGCTTCTTGGCTTCTGTACAGAGATGAAGGCTATCTAAACTCTATGTCCATAACTTTGATTCAAACAGTCTAAAGAAAATACCCCCTACTTTATCAGTATCACCCTTGGATGTGCCACCCAGAACTAAATACACTACTCTTTTTCAGAGCTGGCCTCACCAGAACTGTACGGAAAACAAATGATTATTGGTTCACCAGACATCATGACATGACATCTTTGTGTATATAACCCGCATTTCATTGATCTTTTTGGTCACCAGTTTTCCCATTTGAATCTCACTTTATTCCCTGCCCGTGTTTCCATCTTAACCATCCACCTCCCCAGCCTTTGTAATGTATCTCTGCCCTTTTTCATACTTAAAACCCATTTCCAAATTAGTGTCTTCCATAGATTTAATTAACAGGTTGTTTGCTTACTCTTCCAACTCATGGAAAACGTTAAATGAGACTGAACTTAACTCCAGTCCCTGCAGCACTTCACTAGAGGCCTGACCCAAAGTCCATTAAAGCCAATGGAAAGACTTGCATTGATTTCGATGGGCTTTGGATCAGGTCTTCAGCACTTTCCCATGTCTTTTAACACAGCTGATTATCATTAGGTTGCATGACAGCTGAACACACCTCCTGATAGTATTAGATAGCATGGAGTATTACTAGCACCATGACGCAGTCGGCCAGAAGCAATAGGTCAAAGAGAAAGCAGCGATCCAGGCCAGCCAGCACTGGCTGAGTAGGGGATAAGAAGAGCCAGGCTGGCAATCAGTAACCAAAAGAAGATGAGAATAGCCAGGGGCAGATGAACAGGATGGGAAAGGGGCATTTGGACTGGCCAGTGGTAGATGAAGTTGGAAGGGTGGTAATTTTTAATCCCCACTTCAGACAAACTAATTTTTAATAAACTTAAGAAATCAGGAACTAATTCAGATAGATTTACTTAAATAAAACTTTCTTTAAAAAAGTTTGTTTCAAGCAGGGATATAACTCGCCACTTTTTTTCTACTGAAGCAATGGTGGTTCTATCACCTGAGACAGGAACATGTTTTAGAGAGATTTGTTTTAAACAGAACACACCTCCCGAGATCAGAACTTTTGGTTTGTATGTGAAAAGTAACCATTACTTGACAAGTTCAAATCTGGATGAATATTGTTTTCTAATTAGCACTGGTAAAGGCACTAATGGTTAGACTTTTAACAAAAGTAAAACAGAGTTACACACCTGACTCTTCAGAGATTGAAAACCTGTGTTTTACTGTGTATACACCAGCAAAAGTTTGCATTGGTATCTATATCCATAACAGATATTGCAGTTAAATTTCTTAACTCTGAGTGAATGAAAGAGGTCATTCCTACTAATCCCTGAGAAAATTAATTATATATAGCTCTTTTTTAAAATAATAATAATTTTAATCAGAAGAGTCTAAAAATGTGTCAGAGAATTGTAGTAGTGAACGTATTTATCAGCTTTCCCAGGATTTAGATAATACTGACATCTGCTGGTTTTTAAATTAATGCAATAAAGACAAGGCAGATGGTACAACCATCTCTCTGAGAAAAAACGTAAAGGAAACACAAGTTAAAGATACAAGAATGCAAACACTTTGCCTCCGTTTTTAATGAGGATAATGAAGATTTAAGGGATAGCGGCAGGTGGGGCAATAGGTTTGAGGCTAGGGAGGTAGAAATACCACATCCAAAGTAGAAGCCAAACTCAAACCACTTAATGGGACTAAATCGGGGTGGCCTAGATAATCTCCATTCAATGGTATTAAAGACACTGGCACATGAAATTGCAAGCCCATTAGCAAGGATTTTTAATGAATCTGTAAACTCAGGGGTTGTACCGTATGACTAGAGAATTGCTAACATAGTTCCTATTTTTAAGAAATTGAACTTTCTGTGAACTAGCTACTGATTCCTCACATGGACACTCTTACTGAGCACTAAAAGTGCCCTTCAGTGGTTTAGCTTGGTACACTTTAAAGTGTCCTTTTAGTGTGCAGTACATTCCTCCACACAGAGAATTAGTTCAAGCACTTTAAATTCACCCCCTAGTTTGCTGCTCACTAACTTCCTATATAGACAAGCGTTGGAATCAAAATTAGCAACATATGATGCTGAGATATCAGACAAAACCATACTGAGTGATATGCCCTAAATTAGATTCAGGAGGACTTGATTCTCCACTTTCTTTCATCATGTGTAGGTTATTCATGGCCTGATCCTACAAAGCAGTTAAGAACATGCAGGGTTTTCTCACATGAATGGCCAAATTAACTTCATGGGGACGGTTCACATGGGCAAACTACGTTGTGCCTGAATGCTTCGTAGGATTGGGTGCTTCCACCTGTGCAAAGTGGATGTAAAATGCAACCAGATCAGAATGTTTGCATCTTGCACACACTTTCAGAGGTGTAAATGCCGAGACAAGAGGCAAGGCTGTTGAGAAGCAGACCTTGTAATCTTACCTCATTAGAAGTGAATGTTAAAAAAAACTGATCTGACAGCACTAAGGACCATGTAGATGTTTTTGATCAATGATAATGCAACTCTTCATATAAAACTTTAGGGTCTGAAAATAATATCAAATCATATAATGTCAGGATAATAGGTTACTCAGATCATTCATTCTGAAAATTTCATTTGTTTAAAACAATTTTAGGAGAAAAGTTTGAGTTATTTTTGAAGATGATTAAAGCATTCTGTATTCCATTTAAATTGTCTCTTTTGTCTTCTGCTTCTTTGAGCTGAACATTCAATTATTTTTGTTTCAGTAAATGACAAAGTTGAGGTCAAGTCTCAAGTATGGAGAATGAAAGTTATCACATTTCAGTAACAAGTTTACATTTTCCTGCTATAGCAAAAACTATTAAGAAGAATGGAAAGAAATTATAGATGCTTATATCTGAGTTTTTAATCAATCCTGCATCAGGACATTTTCTTACAAGGCCTGGATTAACTGTAGATGAAAAAGATATGTCCATTTTGATTCTAATTAATTTAAAGATTTTCTTGGATCACATCTGAGCCATGTGAATGAAAGGCAGAGTGATGAATGCCTACATTAGCCAGCCCAACTGATGGAGGGCTGCAAATTGAGGGGCAGACCCACTAATTGGGATAGTTACACTCAGGGCTTTTCACACCAGGGCTTTTTTGCACTGCCTCCCTCAGAAGGAGAACTTTATTCTGCACACTTATTGGCCACTGCCACCCTCTTCATGGGCTGGGCTGACCAACCCAAGGACCTCTGGGGGAGCAGTGGTTATGAATATCCTTTACCACCACCATTCTTCTGGAGGTTCAGAGAGAATGCGCAAGCCCCTAGAATAGTAGTTAGGGCATTTATCTGGGCTGTGGGACATTCAAGTTCAAGGCTCAGCTATGCCTGATTCAGACCAGGGACTTAAAGCTGGGTCTCCTACACGCAGGTGTGTCCTGATCACCAGACTGTGGCATTCTGGAGTGGGTCTTGCACAGTCTCTCCTGTTGGAACAGTTCCACTTTGTATAAATAATGAAATATTCATGGAATGGCAGAGAGACTGATTCTATGGCCCAGCAGTTAGGACACTCACCTGGAATGCAGGTGACCCAGTTTCAAGTCCCTGGCCTAAATCATGTCTGTTTCATCCTGATGAGGAATGGGAATTTTTTTTAAATTTCCAAAGATGGAAAAAATGTTTTGCAAGATGGAAAAAATATTTCCCCTCCAGCTTTGCTAAACAATAAGGTGTGATTGATGATTGCAATGACTGAAGGGGAGAGAAGGAAAGGCACCTATAGGAATAGATGCCCCACTCTTCCTTAAATACTTGTAAGCTTCTTTGAAAATCAGCCATAATTCATAATTATCAATGACTGTATTAATAAACCACATACAAAAGTACACCAGAGGAAACATGGAAAATTTGCAGGTTTCAGAGAGAAAGATAAGGAGAATGAATTTTAAAGGATGCAGATGAGATATTACATGACTGGACTTAATATCATTTCTAGATCCTAACGGTCTGGTAATATTAAGGAATTATAGGTCAAAAGTTGCAACAAAGATGGACCAGAAAAGAAGCACTTCAGAAGAGAAGGATAGGTGATGCTGATAACTTTTGATGTTGAAAAAAGTCCACTGGAAGTGAAAACTCAGAGTTGGAGAATAAGGTGTGATTTCCTTTAAACTGAGGAGTGACTGTATAGTCTCTAGAAACAGCAGCAGATACTGAAGACTGAGAGAAATAAAACAGCAGAAAATTGTGTTCTTAGAGCAAGCCAGGCAGGGTCAATGCAGAAGCAGCAACTATTACTCCAGGAGGAAAAAGAGAAAGATGGGGAAGATAAAGAAATAGAATCAGATAAAAAGCATGCAGAATCCAAGACAGCATAGTAAGGGGCAAGCCTGAGTGGTGTGGTCCTTTTGGAAATATGCGAAATCAGGACTGACCCTGGAAGCTCAGAGCTCAACAATTAGCAATCCGAGTCCCGTGGATTTAGGGTATTTTTTTGGTCTTTTGGCTTTTCAGGACTTGTATGCACACAACTGGCACTAAAATAACAATATCAGTTTTAATTCAAGCCTTTTTGGAAGTCTGAGTGTGAACACTCTTACATGGATTCAGAATGCCTTATTTTTATTTAGTTTAAATTAATAATGAATCAACTTAAGCTAACGCAAACTAAGACACTTTTATTCTGAAACAAGAATGGCCCACAGACTTACCCCCCCACCAAAAAAAGGATGTGAATTAAAACGGAAGCCGTCGTTTTGCTGTGTGCCAGTAATTTTATGGATAGTGTGGTATAGCAAGGGCAGAGGGCACAATGTAAGTGCTAGAATGCTCCATGCTTTATACCCTATAGACTAGCCAATTAAGGCCTCACCTAGGTGCCTGATAAAAACCCTCTACTCCTGAGAAGCAGGGTGGGAGTTGAAGGAGTAGGTGTATGGTGAGCAGAGGAGTGTGTGAAGTGGAGGAGAACAGAACGGAGTACGGTGGTGTGTGGAGACGTGGAGGAGAACAGAACGGAGTACAGCGGTGTGTGGGAGAGAGGTGGAGTCCTGAAGAAGATACTGGGCACAAGAAGCCAGAAAGACAGAGGGGGGAGAGTAGCCCAGGGGAAAAGCCTGCAGCTGCAAGTAAGGTGCCAGCAGCACAGAGCTGCTACTCAGAGGACCCCTGGGCTGGGACCCGGAGGAGCGGGCGGGCCCAGGTCCCTACCCCCCTCCCTGGGAAAGTGGGGTAACCAGCGACACCCTGGCCCACTACAAGAGGCAAAAGTCCAAGACCCACTAGGGAGAAGCCGGCCGTTTGCCACACATGGTGTTAGCAGTGGGATTTAGCGCACAGTGGGCTTAAACCATGGTGGTTTTAGCCCACCCCACTCCCAAGATGGAGGACGTGATAAAGGCCTTGATACAAGCCACAGCTGCCCAGCAGGAAGCTACCCGGGTCCAGGCTGCTGCCCAGCAGGAGGCTGCACAATTGCAGCAAGAGACTAATCACCTGCTGATGAGCCAAGCTGCCCAGGACCGGGCCCTCCATCAGGCCAGGGGCCTGGCCCCAAGATCAGTGGGCCAGCATCCTCGCCCCTTTCCTAAGAGGAGAGGCCCAGAAGGCCTATTATGATATGGCAGCCGAAACTGCTGAAGACTACCCCCAGCTGAAGATGGAAATCCTGGCCAGATCTGGAGTGACGGTAGCCGTGTGAGCCCGGATATTCCATGAGTGGCGGTACAGCGAGGGTAAAGCACCACGATCGCAATCATTTGATCTGATCCATCTGACCTGGAAGTGGCTGTGCCCTGAGGCCCTCAGCACCAAGATGTTGGAGCTCCTGGTGATGGACCAGTATATGAGGGGTCTACCATCGGACCTCTGTGCTTGGGATGGACAGAATGACCCCTCCACGAACGATGAGTTGGTCACCCTGGTTGAGAGACAGCTGGCAGCCCATGAACTGGCCCCAACCCTCCGAGAAAAGACATGGTGGGTGCGGAAGCCAGACCCCAAACCTGGCTCCTGGACTGCTGGGGGACCCAGGAGAATGGGAACTGAGCCCAAGGACGCTTAGGGGCAGCCTGACATTGGGAAAGGTTCAGGGAACTCAGGAAGCAAGGACGTGGGGGAACAACCAGCTAGCTCAAAGCAGAGGGGGGGCAGCCAGCCTAAGGTACCACTGCTATGAATGCGGGGAACTGGGGCATATAGCAGCCCAGTGCCCCAACAGGAAGGAGCCGATGCAGTGCAGCCTAGGGGATTATGGGGGCTGCTGTGGTCTTCTAGGTTTGGTAGGGGTTGTAACAGCCCCCTATGGATATGCAAGGCCAGTAAAAATGAATGGCATCGACACCATGGCCCTGGTGGATTCGGGAAGTGCAGTGACGCTAGTCTCTGGGAAATTGGTAAGGCGAGACCAGCTGACCCAGGCCAAGTGCACAGGGGTGACCTGTGTACACGGGACTGTAAATCTCTACCCCTCAATCTCAGTACAAATCGAGATCCAGGGGAATACCACCCGGGTGATGGCAGGGGTGGTCCCAAGGCTCCCCTATCCAGTCTTGATTGGTAGAGATTTTCCAGGGTTCGAGAACCTACTCCCACCCTTGGAGCTTGGGCTGGGCAGCAAACCCCAGGTGAAGACTGAGGCACAGGCAACCAGCCCTTCCCCTGTTTTTGCTAAATTTGCCCAAGAACTATTCTCACCCCCCCGGAAGACCCCAGAAATCCCAGCAGAAAAGAAGGGCAGATAAAAGGTTAGGTACTTGGATACTGCCTGGGAACCAGAAAGCTGCCCTGGTTGGTAGGCGAACCCATCTGGGAAGTCAAGAGACTACTCAAACTAGTGAAGACCCAGGGGTGGTACCGAGCACTAATAGGAGCAACCCCGGAGATGAAAATGAGGTTGGTCCCATAGAAGTAGACCAGCTAGGTCCCCTATGGGGAAATTTTGGGCAAGACCAGGCCATGGACCCGTTATACACGAATGTGAGGGAGGAGGTAGCTGAGATAGATGGCGTGCCCGTGGAGGGCAAAACCAAGGGCCCAGGCCCATACTATATCCTGAGCCGCGACCTGCTGTACTGAGTGACACAAATACAGGGGGAGGAGGTGGAACAACTCTTGGTGCCACGGAAACACACCAAGGCAGTATTGGAGCTGGCTCATAGTCATTTGTTCAGGGGACACTTAGGAGCAGATAAGACCCTGGACTGAATTCTGAGAAGATTTTACTGGCCACGAATATGGGCGGAGGTCCAGTGATACTGCCTCTCCTGCCCGAAGTGCCAATTGCACTGCACCCAGCCTCACTTACGAGCCCCATTAGTGCCCCTGCCCATTATTGAAGTTCCCTTTGAAAGGATCGCTATGGATCTGGTGGGGCCACTAGATCGATCGGCACGTGGTCATAGAAATGTGCTCGTCATCATGGACTATGCCACCTGGTATCCTGAAGCCATTCTACTAAGAAACCCCACATCCAAGACAATCGCAAAGGAACTCCTGCAGGTCTTCGCCAGGGTGGGCATCCCCAAGGAGATCTTGACAGATCAAGGGACCCCCTTTATGTCCAAGTTGATGAAAGATCTTTGTACCCTGCTGCGCATCCACGCCCTGAAGACCTCAGTGTATCATCCGCAAACGGACGGCTTGGTCGAGAGGTTTAATCGCACCCTCAAGAGCACGATCCAGAAGGTAGTGGCACAGGATGGGAAAGATTGGGATGCCCTATTACCCTGCCTCATGTTTGCAATATGGGAGGTTCCTTAGGCATCCACAGGTTTCTCCCCCTTTGAGCTATTATACAGTCGCCATCCACGAGGTATATTGGATATAGCCAAAGAGGACTGGGAGGAACAGCTCAATACAGGGAAGAATGTCATCGAGCATGTGGCACAGATGCAGGAACGAATAGCCCGGGTGACTCCCATAGTGCGGGAACACCTGGAGAAAGCACATGAGGCCAAGCGAACCTACTATAACCGACAGGCCAAGATATGGAGGTTTCAGCCAGGAGAGCGAGTGATGGTGCTGGTGCCAACAGCAGAGAGCAAGCTCCTGGCCAGAAGGCAAGGACCATATGAAGTTGTAGAAGCAGTTGGAGATGTAAACTATAAGGTGAGGTAACCAGACCACCGGAAGCTGGTACAACTATACCATATTAACCTACTGAAGTCCTGGCGGGACTGGGAGACATATCTGGTCACCCGAGAAGCAACCCCCCAGATGGGCAGCCCACAGGGGGAGGTGAGAATATCCCTTGAACTAACTCCAGAACAGCAGACAGAAGTTATTGATATGATCCAGTGAAACCAGGATGTGTTTTCCAAGCAACCTGGTTGTACAACGGTGGTCCACCATCACCAACCCTGGGGCACGAGTAACGATAAAACCATACCGGATACCAGAGACCAAGAGGGAGGAAATTAGGATGGAAGTACGAAGGATGTTGGAACTTGGAGTTATTCAAGAGTTCCACAGCCAGTGATCCAGCCCCATCGTCCTAGTCCCAAAGCCTGATGGTACCCTGTGGTTCTGTAACGACTTCAGGAAGTTGAATGAGGTATCTAAATTTGATGCCTATCCGATACCGCATATCGACGAGCTAGTGGACCAGTTAGGAAAGGCTCAATACCTGATCACCCTGGACCTGACCAAAGGCTACTGGCAAATCCCCCTAGCTGAAGATGCCAAGGAGAAGACCGCCTTCTCCACCCCTGATGGCCTTCCCTTTAGACTCCATAGGGCCCCCGCAACGTTCCAAAGGCTGATGGACTACCTACTGAGACCCCACGCCAGGTATGCAGCTGCCTGCCTTGATGACGTGGTCATCGATAGCCCCAAATGGGAAACGCACCTGGAAAAAGGGCAGTGCTCAACACCTTCCGAAAAGCTGGCCTTACTGCAAACCCCTCAAATAGGGCAATAGGGCTGGCTGAGGCCAAATACCTGGGATATGTGGGAGGGAGAGGTCTAGTAAAGCCCCAGTGGGACAAGGTAGAGGCCATCCAGGCCTGGCCCCGACCGGTCCGCAAGAAACAGGCCAGGGCATTCTTAGGGATCATGGGGTATTATAGGGGGTATCATCCCCCACTTTGCCACTAGAGCAGGACCCTTGACCGACCTGATAAAAGCTTGAGGCCTGGAAATGGTGAAGTGGACTGAGGCGGCTGAGAAAGCATTTGTGGATTTAAAGACAGCTCTTTGTAACCACCCAGTACTTATAGCCCCAGATTTTGAGAAGGAGTTCATCCTCCAGACAGATGCCTCGGAGACGGGGTTAGGTGCTGTCCTGGCACAGATAATAGATAGCGAGGAGCACCCCATCCTGTATCTCAGCAAGAAACTCCTCCCTAGAGAGAAGAGGTACGCAGTGGTTGAAAAAGAATGCCTGGCAGTTAAATGGGCCATGGAAACCCTCAGATACTATCTACTCAGGAGGAAATTCACCCTGGTGACAGACCACGCCCCACTACAATGGATGCACATTAACAAGGAGAAGAATGCCAGAGTGACCCGATGGTTCCTCTCCCTACAGCCTTTTCACTTCCGGGTACAGCATAGGGCTGGAAGCCAACATGACAACGCTGATGCCCTTTCGCGCCAGCACGTCCCAAGAAGCCCTACACCGTGGTGTTGAGTGGGGGGGATGTGTGGTATAGCAAGGGCAGAGGGCACTGGGAAAGTTCTAGAAGGGCACTATGTAAGTGCTAGAATGCTCCATGCTTTATTCCCTGTAGACTAGCCAAAGGGTAATTAGTGTCAGCTGACACCAATTAAGACCCCACCCAGGTGCCTGATAAAAACCCTCTACTCCTGAGAAGCAAGGTGGGAGTTGAAGGAGTAGGTGTATGGTGAGCAGAGGAGTGTGTGAAGATTGTGAAGAAGAACAGAGTACAGTAGTGTGTGGAGTCATGGAGAAGAACAGAATGGAGTACGGTGGTGTGTGGAGTTGTGGTGGAGAACAGAACGGAATACAGCAGTGTGTGGGAGAGAGGTGAAGTCCTGGGGAAAGTACTGGGCTCAGAAAGACAGAGGGGGGAAAGTAGCCCAGAGGAAAAGCCTGCAGCTGTGAGGAAGGTGCCAGCAGCACATAGCTGCTACTCAGAGGGCCCCTGGGCTGGGATCCGGAGGAGCAGGCGGGCCCGGGTCCCTACCCCCCTCCCTGGGAAAGTGGGGTAACCGGCGACACCCTGGCCCACTACAAGAGGCAAAAGTGCAAGACCCACTAGGGAGAAGCCGGCCATTTGCCACAATAGCTATGACAAGTTTGTAAAGTTTGTCAATTAAAATTCTATTTAATTGTATTTTAAGTTTATGTGACTGTAAATTTCAGAAGTTGAACTGATCTATCACAAATTTTAAAATAAGGTTGGTCTGTTTCTAATTTTTCCTTTGAAAAAACAGTGACAGAGTAAGGAGCTTTTCTTGTTTGTTCAACTAATTACTGATAATTCAAAGTGGCATTAAATCTGAGAGCTGGCATTTAAGCATCTAGATTTTGGACTAGATAAAATTCAAATGAGCCTTTCAAAACAATCTGGAGTGACTGGCTCTTTGAAGAATGGAAGACCAGAGAAGAGAAATTGAATCTATGGAGACATCTTTTGTCATGGCAATGGTAACATCTGTGGAAACCTCATTAAGGAGATAAAAGAGACCAGGCAAGTTGGTGAAAGAACAGAAGTTATTAATAATAAAATGGAGAGGTTTTCCAGATTAAAGCACACAAAGAAGTGTTTTATTCGTGAATTTATAACTGAATAAATGTAGAGGAAGATGTTCCTCTCTGTTTTTGAGGCATGATCAGAAATACAGGGGAGAAGACTACTCTGCTAAGGATGAAGATAACATTATAATGTTATGCCCTAGATCTTTAATAAGAGGAAGATTCTAGCCCACCAGAGCTTTAGTGAGGACCTTCTGCATCATCTAGTCCACCACTGAATACCAAAAGTCTTTTCTGCTCATGTATTGACCCAGTGCTGCAGTCTCTCTCAGGGTAACCAGGAGCTTTGCCTGAGTAAAAACTGATACGAACATAACATGACTAGATCCAAAGTCAACTGGAAAACGTTCCCCGGGAGACATAGTGTTGTATATTGCCCTGAGCCAAAGGCACAGAAATATGCACAAGTCAACATAAAGACTTCTGTGAATAAGTCTCTTGCAGAGATGCATTTATGAAGATTTCAATGTAAAGATTTCTCTGCAGAAAAGGCCATATGCTGAAGCATCTCCGCACCCAGAACAGCTCTGGCTGGCCGGCTCCTTCTTCAGTGTCAGCAGCAGTAGATTTGAGCTCTTTTGGAAATTTGGTCCTGATTATGGACAAGTACTGATAACCTTGGCCCCAGTTCAGTGTTCCTTTTATTATTCAACTTTTTTTTTTGCTTAATTCACATTTTTTGCTAATGCGCTATGTTGGAATGCCAATTTTGCTAATGTTGGAATGCCATGGCAGCATTTATAATGCATAGCTCACAAAACACTTGGAAAGAATTGCTGTCTGTTAACTGAATTCACCATCTTTTCACTTACTGTTATGACGTGGTTTACTGTCTGGAATGAGCTGCTCTTAGCTGGTGCTTCCACAGGACCAGAATCAGGTGGGTTTGGTTCTAAAAGGATGGATCCCTTGGGGGGAAAAAAGCATAAAATGACCACCTGTATTTTCTGGGTACTGCTAAAATAAAAGATGACTAACTCCCTCAAACGCAGATCAGTTTAAACAGTGACTAGCCCCATTGTCATGTAGGATTTCACCACGGTGAATTCAAACAGGGACGCTAATTCCTCTCTCTCTGTTCTGTAATTTTTTTGAAAAGGCCAGAACACTAAAAACTTTTAAAATACGAAGCCAAGTGACAATTTTAGTCTCTTTAACATATACATGACCTGTGTTCAAAACATTAAAACTCCTTTTTTAACATATTTTACACTATTAAACTCCTTTTCATCGTGCAAAAAAGTGAAATCTTTTCCCATATTCTTTAAATATATGAATTGTTCTGCTAATGGTGCCATCTTGTGGCACTCACAGAAAATGCAGATACTTGTAGAATCAGCAGCATGTTTGAGAAGGAATGTCTTCCCTTTTTGGTTCTTGATTTTACACACTCAGTAACGGAACAATATTTAACAGCTAACACATGCTGAGCAACTCTATGGCTTCTAAGGGATTATTACTGCATGGGGTCATATTGCACCACTGATTTTTTAAAGCAGAACTCTACTGATTTCAATTGAGAATTCTGCTTCAAAATTGAGGGCACATTAGGGCCGATAGTGATTAGAAAAGTGGATTTATTTTGCAGATAATCTGCTGATATGAAATACAGATGGATAATTTATTGTTTCTTTCAAATTTTCAGTTTGTCAAAATCCAACTTTTTTCAGGTAATAATAGTTATTTATACAAAAATGTTTGTATTCAGCCCATGGAAAAGTCATATAACATTTAACAGAGAATTATAACCTTTTCCAAGTATTTTTCAACCAATCTGTAGAATTCAACCACAAGAATATAATCCTCTATTAAATTCTACAGCGTATTTTTAAATATTCAAGAGAAAGAATATCATTCTATTAAATTATAATTCTATAATTTCTTAGAGTAATTTCTCTAGAATCCTGTTTCATTTGTATTTGTATATGTATTTGTATATGCTTATTTTTTTTAATCCCTATCAAATTTTTAGGACTTTTCTATAAAAGTAGACTTTGTAGATCATGCATTATATCCCTAAAGTAGACAGCTTAATATATATATAGTCATCTTTACTGTATCTACTTTGATTCACCAAGAAACATGTCAGAATAAATAGTATTAAATTCCAGTAACAACAATGGAGTGTTAGTGACAATAATAAAAGACTACTGGTTTGAGAACAACAGCTGGGGAATAGGTGTTAGGGAATAGTAGCACCAGTCAGGGGGTCACATTCATCCCATGTTAGCCCTGGCAAGCCACTAACTATTAATAAAGGCACTGTATTTTCATGTTCATTTTAAGGGCCTTCTTTTTTCTTATCATTTCTCTAGTCATTAAAGATCAGAATATTTTGTTAGACACTTAGAAAGTATAAGATCTGAAGTCAAGGATGTCATTTCATTAATAATTTTTATACTGAAACGAGAAATGATTCCAAACTGCGAAGTCCAAATCTGGAGTCAAAATTCCAAAATCGGAGCTATTCAGATTAAGGATTTTGGTTCCGGTGTACCATAGAAAATCAGATTAAACAAGTGTTTATATGATCCTGTGGGGGGTAGAGGGGAGAATTCAATCACTCACATAATAAAATACAGCATTAACAGATCAAGCTTTCTACCTCCAGCACTTTGTCTCCTGTTTGTACTCCAGCCAAGTCTGCTGAGCCATCTTTGGCTACCCGTGCAATTAAGATTGCCTGGTAACATAAAACAGAAATTTTAGATCCAATAGAGTTTATTCCATTGCTCTGGAGTGTTAAAAAGTTGTCAGGCAGCAACTGATTTTCAAAGCCTGTTGCTCAGCTGCCTCTAAATAAATAGAAGCTAAATGTCTTAATTGGCACATCAACAGAAAAATAAAACCACTCGATACTGACTGACACAAATAGCAATGAACAAAAGTCATTAACAGTTTACCCAGTGCCATGAGGGGCATATTTGAGAATAAGGATTTCAATGATGATAAACTGAGAAAAGACAAGAACTAATCAAAAAGGGGTTAGTGTGAATGAACAGGTGGGATGGAAGCTGCTTTAATGTGTGGGCTGCAAATGGAGTTACCTTGAATTCAGGTGGAAAACAACCAATGGGATTTCAGCTGTGAAGCCTCCTTCGGGAACTAACTGTTCCCATGATGCTTTCTTGCAAAGATCATTACTCAAAGAGGTGTCACAGCCAAAAAGCTATCACCAACTTCAACATCTGTTTGGGGGGCAAATATACTACAGCCCTTTTGTTCCCCTTGTATTACTAAGATTACAGCATTACACTGATGAAAACTTCAAAAAGAAAACAGCTAAATAGGCTAGCATCCCAAAATTGCTTTTTCCCCTCTTTCTGAATGATTACTTGGTAAATGTTGGAGTAATGAAATGCACCTCATCATTTTCTTTATATGGAGATGAGCCCTTTCCACCAGCAATGCTAATACCAAGAGTCCCCATTTGACTGCACACAGTAATGGTTATCTGCAAGAGAATTATAGTTAATAACAAGTGGCCTGATTAATCAAACAGCACCGCGTACATTACACAGGCAACATTACTGCAATTCCCATTCTGTACACAAACGTTCCGTCTAATTCAACACAAAGAACAAGGGCGTTTATGGTGAAGTAATATGGTGTTTATGCTGCAGCCCAGAAGCCCAAAGAAACATGGCATTTCCAGATTGGGTTTTAAAACCATGCACAGACAATTTTGGAAGCTTACAGGTTCTCATCATGGGCCTGATTCTTTCACCCTTGTCTACAGAGTACTACCTCACCCTGTGATCAGTCCCATTGCTTTTAAGGAGTCAGGTAGTACGGAATGGATGAAAACCGAGTCCTATTGAAAGCAATGGCAAAACTCCCATAGACTTCAATGAGGAGAGGATTCCACCCAATGCTATTCACTGTGTTCTGATCATTTTCAGAGAACAACAAAACTATTTCTTTCACATAAAGCAATCAGTTTTCCTGAGCATTTGCCTTGGCAACAACACTATTTTCTAGGCACACATCACAGTTAATTGTATACCCTTTTTTGGGAACAGTTTATATACCCACTTTGAGTTGAAATTTCACACAAATTCTTATCCCACAAGCATTTTTCTAGATCAGATAATTACAGTTGATCAGCATTAAATTGGTTTAGACTGCTCTTTTTAGTGCTACTGTAATGTGATCTTCATTTGTTTCTTAAATCAATAATTTTCAGACTATTATTTCATTGAATGGTAAAGGCCTTTTGGTTTAAAAAAGCAAGGAAATTCAGCGTTAAAGCTGACATTGTATTCTGAATGCACTTGCACATGCTTAGAAATTTTAGTACATCTGGGCAACAATTTTGTACTATTATTCTGAATGTAAAGTCCGCACACCACATGCTAAACGGAATTAATTTACCTCACAGTGGCATTGTATGTTAACAATTACTTTTGCAATTTTCAGTCTGGTGGTTTTCATAAATAATTTCATTGATATTTAAAAACAGAAATAGCTTGCAAACAACTCTAGTGGAGTAAACATTAGGTAAGGAAAACCATTTAAGACTGAAATTGAGCTACAGGCTAAATAGTGTTTCACCTGCCAGTCTTGTGCGTAGCTGAGATTTTCTTACTTTTGCTGTTTTAGCTCATGCCTTTAAGGCTATCAGAACATGGATTTTTTAAAATGTTACATTCAGGACACTTCAATACAACTGCAGCTTTAAACCACTCAGGGGCAGTATATTTAATTATTTTTACAGTTCTAAAATGTGTATGTCTGTGTGTTTTGATCCATAACTAATTATTTTTAAAACATGCATGAAAATGCCTTATTATACTCATTTAAAAACTTACAACACTTAGATTATGTCCCACTTAACATGCGTCCACCCACTATTTATGTGCAATGTGAATAGTCCCACTGAGTACAATGGGACCATTCACATGAATAGTTTCTCTCATGCACCAAAGTTCACAAGACCATCATTTTCAACACTTCAATGATCATGTCGGGCTAGATTGTAGCCTGAGCTGGCCTGTGCATCCGAGTAGGGGAGTAAGACCCTCCCTGACGTTCCTGTGCAGCCTCCCCAGATCCCAGTGCTATAAATATGCACTGTGTATCTGTTACTGTCCCTAACTTGCTCAGGTGAGTAGGGAAAGGGCATGTGTTTCCTCCTGTATGCTGGCCAGCAGAGAGAGGACTTAGCATGGCGAGATGGATGGACCAGTACCAAACACTACCACTTAGAGCGGTGTTTCTCGACAACCGATCCATGGACTGGCACGGGTCCCTGAGACCCTCCCTGCCACAATGTAGGAAGGCAGTAAGCTGGTACCTGGTATCACAAAGCTTGAGAAACCCTGCCTTAGAGCAACCTGGAAGCATGCAGCTCCTTCTCTGTCTACTCCAGGAGAGGTGCACCTAGGTATGACTGCCATGCCTAGGGCTGTGGTCAAACCACGATCTAGCCTCCCCTGCCTGCTCCACCCACCCACACACTGTAGTTTTTCTGTAAATCCATGACCCAGTTTTGCAATTGCCACTCATAACACTAGTCCTTGCTCATCTTAGCATTCCCATCAACTTCAATGAGATATTCCAGTAAGCAAGGCCTGTACAAACAGGTAAGGGTCTGAGAGGCTGTATCTTTAGTTGTGAGTCATTAAGGCCCAAATGTTCACAAGTAACCACTGGTTTTGGGTGCCCAGCTTGCACCATCTTGTGATTGATCTTCATAGATGCGGAGCACCCACAGTTCCCATGGACTTCACTTAGACTTGCGAGTGTTCAGCACTTCTGAAAAATCAGTCCAATGTTTCTGACGCTGGGCACCCAAAAATTAAGGCACCCAAAATAGTGGCTGTTTTTGAAAAGTTTGGCTACAAATAACTAAGAATGTGGGCCCACCTCTGTTCCTACTGAAACCAATGGGAGCAGGAATGGACTCCTGACAGCATTTATGAATGTAATGCAAGTCAGATGAGGATATTTCTTGTCTTTGTGTGTCACACTTAAAGACCGTCTTCCTTTAAATTCAAAGTTTCTTGCATAAACCAAAGTTCATAGAACTGGACAGGAATTAAAGCCATGTCAGTGATGCATTACCTTTAATGGTGGCTGGGTCATGTCTGCAGCTCTTGGAATCTGCTCTTTCGTTTCCTCTGGAAACCTGTTGCTCTCTGCTGGAAAGCTGCCTGCTGTTGAGGCAGAACTCTGTAGCTTGTTGTTAGCCTCTGGAAAAGGTTTCAATTTAGTTGCTGCTTTGTGCTTTTCCTGAAGAGCTGTTCTAGTGTTTCTTTGCTCTTTAATGTTATCATCAGTATCAAAAAGACTGCCAGAAAACTTGGATATAGGCTCCTGTTTGTTAGAAAAAGAGAGAGAGACAAAACAACTGAAATGTAATTACCTAGTTACTGTCTAGCAGTCTAGACATTATATTCAGTAAAATTAGAGTCATTTTTCTTGGTCACATTGGTGTAGATTGGGGGTAACTCCACTGAAGACACTAGACCTCACTGTGTCCCCAAATTAATGTGCAGAGAGGACCCTCCATTCAGCTGCCTCTGTGGGACCACCTTCAAATTCTCAAAACCTGGGGAGGATACAAGTTTGGGATTCACAAGCCAGGGGAGGGGACCGGGTAAGGGTGAAGGTGAGCAGTGGGTGTACTCGTCTTGGCAGGCTTGAGGCCTCCATCTGCTTTGAACCCATGGAGGTAAGGTAATTCAGCCTGAGACTGGATTACCTGATATGCAGAACCTACTTTGCAGTGGGAACCCTCCATTAATGGATTAGGGGGCAACTGGAATCCTTGGTACAACAGCTTCATTGGCACCAGGCTGCCAGGAAATGTGAATGGGGCAGTGGAGACAAATGCATGGTGCAGAGGCAAAGGGCCTCCATGCAGATGACCTTATATCTCCTGTGGATCCCCAGAGATCTGTGCCGTAACCCCAGGATCCATGAGCAAGTGGTGATCCAACCCACTGGTTTTAGCTCAAGCTACAAGAAGTTGTGAAGAAGAGCGTAAGTATAAACTACCCACATAAAACACACCGAACAATTAATGTAGGCTGAGGCAGACGCTTGGAAAAGGTCTGGTTTCAAAGAACACAGGTTTCCCAGGCTTCACAGATGCAATTTTATTTTTCTTGATACTATTTTTATTAGAGAGCCATTGGCAAATTGGCTAACCAAATCTGAGCCACTCTCTTCTAGTTTGGCTCATATTTACAGGGTTTCCATATTTGTATACAGCAGCTTTTTTCTTACTAACTTGGCAGCTAAAGGTTTGGATAAGATCTTTTGACTAGCGCACCCTTTACACCTTGGAAGTAATATTATTTCACATACATATGGTGCATGAACAACGGGGCCTGCACTTCAGCCTCCCTTTCTAAAGTTTCAGTGCTTAATGCAAAACAAGACCATAGGGCTAATCATGCCATCTTTCCTCGAGCAAAACTCCTGGGCCATATCAGGCCATTGATTTTTAAGACTAGATTTTGGCTTTGCCACAAACCCTGTGGATGGGGTTCAGAGCAGCAGCACCAGCCTGGAGAAGAACAGGTAAGGGACTCTGGCTCTGTGGCACAATTTCCTCACTACGTCCTTTCGATTCAAGGGGTAGAAGTTTGCTGCTGACCTGTACCAGAAGCAAATTACAGCCACCTCAGCTCTTCGGTCAGTGATTTAAGGAGGAAGAGCCAAGTCTCTGCTACATACTTCAGGGTAGGAATCGCTTGCGCACCATGTGGGGCATAAGGGGAGTTCTTACATGAGTGAGTACAGCAAGCCACAATCTAGCTTTTAGACAGCACTAGTCAAGGATTTATATACTGATTTTCATAAGGACTGTACTGAATCCAGTGTTAGCCGAATAACCTCTCTTTACTCAATTCAAAGCACTTCAGACTTTTATAGCTTTTCCACATTAGCATTTGTATGGATATAACTAATTCACCTGAGGTCCCTTGTCTCTGGAATTCACTGTCCATTCCCCTCCTTTTTCTCCCATAGTCTAAACCCACTGATCTTCACGCTGAATAGCCCACTTAGCTAGAACTGGGGAAGGGATGTAGAACGGTAGGGTTAGGGATTTCCTGGAAAACAGAGGATATTTCGTTTTTTCATTGATAGCCAGATTTTTTTTTTTTTAAGTGTTGGGGGCTCTGCTCCTAAGCAGTTTTGTTTTAGGTAATTGTTAAGGCTCCTAAAATCTGGGAGAGGCATTTGCTTAAATGTATTTCCATCCAGATACACAAAACACAAACAGGAACATTGAAACCGAAGATTACAACAGCAACTATCCAGTTCAAGAAGCTGAAGCTCCTTTCTAATCAGGCAGATCCAGATGTTAATCTAATTAGAAATGTAATGGATTGAAAAATTTGTATATGTATTTTTAATCTGCTATATTACATCTGTGAGATTGTAAAGGAAGCTACTTACATCCTCATCAGGATCTTCTAATTCCTCTGCTTCTTGCTCAGGACTGACTCTCCCTTCCTTCCATTTTTCATTGGCTGGGCTGAATTTGTACAGACTGCCCCCATGAAAATTTTCCCTTCCCTTTAATGAGGCCCAGTGAGAGCCCTGTGAGCTCCAGTTATGGCCGCTGTAGAGCTTAGGAGACTTGGGAAGCCACTTAACAGAGTCCTGGTGAGGAAGGATAAAACAAGATGACAGGCAATAAATATATTTGTAAAATGTGACTGTATTACAGCCAATATCTACCTAGTAAGGAGACAGTCTGGCAAGTGTGGTCAAGTGTGTCATCACTACAAAGGTTTGTTGGCTTACACGGAGGTAAGCACTGCACCTAGGAAAGCGTTTTTAGTCCAACAGAAACATTTAAGGTATGCCTACCCTGCAATGGAAGATATGATTTGCACTAGTTTTAATCTAGCTAAACACACTAAAAGCTGAAGCCCACGCCACCATGTCTTCACTCTGGTTTTATCTGTGCTAGCTAGATTAGAGCTAGCACGAATACACATACCTGACCTGGAAAAATCACACCTTCAACTGCCATGTAGATGTACCCTGAGGGAGAAGCAGGCTTTCCTGGTGGCATGGGGCGTGATCTGAAGGCCATTGAAATCAGTGGGCATTGAATCAGGCCCACATTCAGCATCTTAAAGGAGGAGCTCGCTGCTCACAATCAGGTAAACCTAATTCACGATACTGTCTGTCATGGCACCATGGGATGGCTTCTATACTGCTCTGTTAAAACCAATAGTTTGAGAGAGCTGTTACTGTTTTCCCCACCACTTGTATTAAGAATCCCAGCTCTAGTTAAGTTTTCGCTTTCGCTGAATTTCACTTGAATGAAGTGTATTATTTTAAAAGCATTGCTCACAAAAGATAAGAAAACATGAAATTCGTATTTTTTTTAAAGTTCTCTGATATCCAAAACACTGAAAAAATGGAGAAAAGAAAAGGGGTGACTTTGAGAGCCACATAGCACCCTATTATAATGTACGGTCTAGCATTTTAATCCAGTTTTCACAACACATGGATCTCTCATTAAAGCTATACAAAAATAGTCATCTCTTTTACCCACCCAAATTTACACATTTCACGTTACTTTTCATTTGTCCTTATTGAATTTTATCCTATTTATTTCAGACCATTTCTCCAGTTTGCCAAGATCATCTTCAAATCTAATCCCATCCTCCAAAGCACTTGCAACCCCTTCCATTTGGTATCATCCACAAACATTATAAGTATATTCTCTATGCCATTATCCAAATCATTTCTCAAGATATTAAATAGAACTGGACCCAGGACAGGGATCCCACTCTATCTGACCTTCCAGCATGACTGTGAACCATTAATAACTGGTTCCAGAATATGGTTTCTGAACCAGCTGTACCCACCATTTACTAGGTTCCTCTACGCTAGCTTTCCCTAATTTTCTTATGAGAAGATATTGAATCACCGTATCAAAAACCTTATTGAAGTCAAGATATAACGGATCTATTGCTTGTTAACCTGTCGAAGAAGGATATTCAGTTGATTTGACATGATTTATTTTTGACAAATCCATGTCGACTGTTACTTATCACCTTATCATCTTCTAGATGCTTACAAACTGATTGTTTGATTATTTGCTCCATTATCTTTCTGGGTACTGAAGTTAAGCTGACTGGTGCTTGGGTTGTCCTTATTCCCCTTTTCTATACACAGTTACTATATTTGACCTTTTCCAGTCTTCTGGGATCTCTCCCATCCTCCACGAGTTCTCAAAAAATTAATTGTTAAGGGCTCAGAGATCTCTTCAACCAATTCTTTAAGTACTCTAAGAATTATTTGTCAGGTCCTGCCAATTTGAAGACACTGAACTTGGACTCCAGCAGAGGTTTCCATCACATTCATATGACACAAATTATTTGTGATGAATTCAGTCCATCTTCTGAATAGATCCATGAGTCACCGAGCAAAATGTAAAATAAAATAAAATAAAAGTGTGTATGTGTACGTACAACAGACACATACACCTCAATGAGGACAAAGAGATGGAGGACAGTTCTAGACAAGACAAACTTCAAAAAAGGCTGCCTCAACATTCCATCCTCAAGGCATGGTGGCACTCATGCTGTTTAACCTGATGTGGATTCAAATGGTTGATAACAAATGGTTTTCTTCTGATTTCTTTTGTGTTTTTTAATGCATCATCATTAGTGCACGAGACTTTGCACATACACAAATGACTAGTGTCAGCACAACAGATAGTGCAATCTGTATTGTACAATAATAAAGCAATGGATGACAATAAATGACCTACAGAGGGAACAGAGGAAGACGAAGATTACCATGCTGGAAGATCATGCAATTCGTTAATTGTTAAATTTGCAGTTCTTTTAGGATTTTTCGTTTGCTTGATTTTTCTTATTATAGTTGAAGAGACTAGGTACCATGCAACAGCAGTAGTTCAGCTGAAGATGTATGACAAGATTACAGAACACTTCCACAATACAATAAATCATAATACAATAAAAATAATAATAAATCATAATACAATAAAAAGTAGGGCTGTCAAACAATTTAAAAAAATAAGCGCTATTTGACATTTTAATCACACTGTTAAACAATAATAGAATACCAATTTAAATGATAAATATTTGTGGATGTTTTCTACATTTTCAAATATATTGATTTCAATTACAATACAGAATACAAAGTGTACAGTGCTCCCTTTATATTATTTATGTGCCAGATATGCTAAACATTTGTAAGCCCCTTCATACTTCTTTTATTTTTTACAGTGCAAATATTTGTAATAAAAATAATAAAAAGTAAGCACTGTATACTTGATATTCTGTGTTGCAGTTGAAATCAATATATTTGAAAATGTAGAAAAACATCCAATAATATTTATACTAAATTTAAATTGGTATTTTACTATTGTTTAACAGTGTTATTAAAATGGAGATTCATTGTGCTTAAAATTTTTACTTTTTTTTTTTTTTTTTTTTTAAGAGTTAATCACTTGAGTTAACTGCAATTGACAGCCCTAATATAAACTAAACGTACATCTTCCACTAATATATTTCTGTATGGTCATTTTGCCTCAAAAAAGAAATTTAAAGGGTGCACTCGTAATAATTTCATGCTTTGAAACTCCCCCCAACCCACCCCTGACAGTTTACTGATAAAACAGCTAGGATTTCTGGATAATCTAAATTATGTAAGGTCGCAGTGTTCTTCTTTGCAGACCTGTAGAGCCAGGTCACCAACGAATGGAGTTTAAAAGAGCCACAAACCAATTAAATTTGCATTAGTGTTTCCCATTCATGACAGCTTGATAGGTAGGAGAAAGGCTTCTCTGTTGCATTTATTCATCACTCTTCTTGGATGTGAGGCAGCATGGGGAGAACTCCTCTGATCACCATGCTGCTCATTCTTTTTGAGATTAAGTAGGAAGATGATAACTCTGATCAGATACATGGATTAAATGAAAGAGTCACATGAGGTTCGAGAGCTGCAGGTAGGGTATCACCAGTACATAGAGATTGTTTTTTAAAACATTAGAGATGGGATTGAGCCACAATTGGAATATGGATTTGAACTTTCCCATCATATGGATCTGAACTTTTCCATCAATATGAGTCAACAGTGTAATACTGCTACAAAAAAGCACACATTATTCTGGGATGTATTAGCAGGAATGTTGTAAGCAAGACACGAGAAGTAATTTTTCCGCTCTACTCGGTGCTGATTAGGCCTGAGCTGGAGTATTGTGTCCAATTCTGGGGACCACATTGTAGAAAAGATGCGGACAAATTGGACAAAGTCCAGAGAAGAGCAACAAAAACGATAACGGTCTAGAAAACATGATCTGCGAGGGAAGACTGAAAAAAAAAAAAGGGTTTGTTTAGTCTAGAGAAGAGAAGACAGAGGGGACATAATAGTTTTCAAGTACATAAAAGCTTGTAACAAGGAGAAGGGAGAAAAATTGCTTCTCCTTAACCTCTGAGGATAAGACAAGAAGCAATGGACCTAAATGGGCAGTTCAGGTTGGACATTAGGAAAAACTTCCTAGTTTTGAGGTTGTGGAATTGTCATCACTGGAGATTTTTAAGAGCAGTTTAGACAAACATGTGTAGGGGATGGTCTAGATAATACTTAGCTTGCCATAAGTGCAGGGGACTGCACTAGAAGATTTCTCAAGGTCCCTTCCAGTCCTGTGATTCTATCATTTAGGGTGTATGGACAGAGGGATTGGACCTCCATCTGCTTTGCATCTGACACCATTAGAAAGCATGAAGCCCGTGTTGATAGTAAAAATAAACTTAGGTGTGTCATCTCTGACTTCATTTAAAAGCCTGAACTCTGGAATGGTAGCTCCTCAAAGACACACACTGGTGCAAACACTTTTCCAATAGGACCAGAAAAAGGTCATTTTCCCAAATGAGTGCAAGCTGAAAGAAGTAAACAGAATATTCTGACTGAGTCTGGATAGCGTTCAGTCATTTACAAAGAGAAAGCTTCATATCATAATATCCCAAACTGCTGGTGCTGCTGCTGTCACACACCTATGGAGAGTGAGCAAGTAGTCCTCAATACAGTTTAAATTTCGGTTTTTAACTTGGAGGGAAAGATAAGCCTGGAGGATATAACTGCAGGATAGTTTTCATTCCCTATTTGCATTTTCTTCTTTGGTAGAATAAATTTCATAGCATCAGTTTTTTAGGTTGGATTTTATGCTCAGGCCTTAAAGGAATTGCCAACTAGGGCACGTTAGTAATCCTGGATCTTTTGCACATCCATGAGCTTTTTCATCACCTTTTTCATCTTTTGGCATATGCAAAATACACATCACTGTAATTCCACCTTAAACCGCTTGTTCTATGTACACACCTTTAGTATCAACGAGTTAGAGAGATACAGGTAGTTCCAGACAAGAGGAACTCACATCCATCAAGAGCACATCCACCAAGCCACAAAGAAAAACTTAGCCAATGAAATCTTGTGCCTGTCTGCTGATGTGAATACAAACCTTAATTCTTAATCCTTTTTTAAAAATCCCTCCTCTTCCAGAAAGGTGTTCAATACAAAAAAACGCAGAGCTTTAGGGAGTGAACCTGAGTACAGTGGGACTGGATGGGGGTCCGGGAGCGCTCAACATCTTGCAGGCTCAAAACCCAAAGACTGCAAGTTCTTTGGAGCATGGAACCATGTCTTTCTCTGCATATTGTACAAAACTAAGCACACGACCACATCACACAATGTGGTCAGTTTTTAGTTATACCAATCACAGTGCATCAAGAAACAGATGGATGATACACATCTCCTGATGGGGATGTACTATAATTGAATATTCTTTAGCACTTGAATCTTTCATCAACCCCCTTTTACTGATTGAATGGAATATATGTTTTTCTGAGACAGAACCACCTACTGGCACAATACTAGTGCTAATGTAGCAGTTTTCATCTTCAAAGCATTTTACAAACAATAGCTAACCTTATGACACCCAAGTAAGATAAGCAGATAGGCATTCACTTCTGTATTTTACAAATGGGAAAAACTGAGGCACACAGAGGTTAAGTGCAAACCTACTGTGCCTAGTGTCAAATATGGACGTAAGTGCCTAGCTTTAGACAATAATGTTGGAAATTTTGAAATAATCCAACAGTAGAATTGGAGTTCCTGGTTCCTAATTCTGTATTCAGAACTTTTTTAAGAAGTTTTTTTAAACTAATCAAAGATATTTTGTTTATGGGATATAGTTCGTCAGGAAATTTTCAGTAATTTATTGAAACATACACATTTGCTCATAACCATCATAATTTATTTCATTATCGTGCAAATAAATACAGTTTCCACTGCGTGCCCTTCATCAGCATGCATACATCATGTTGACTTACAAATCTGTTTTTCTACTTAATAAACAGGGAACCGGTTGGGTGAGTCTCCTTTACCCTCCAGAGACTCAATCTCTACCTTCTTCCCAGTGTATGCAGCTCCTATGGAAAATCATAATTTTTGTCACACTCTTGTGTATTAAGAGGACAAGCTGTCCTCACAAGGTACAAATAAAATGGTGTGCAGCTATTCTGATAAAATCTCTAATAAATCCTATATGGGAACGTGTTTCCCTCAGGAAAAAATATTTTCAAGTGCCACATATCGCTATAAATCATCTGTGCAAAACAACAATAAAATCTCAAACATTACTCAAACAGATGAACAGCTGATTAATCTTAAAATGTAAATGAGTTGAAGAGAAACAGAATCTTTACAGCAGTAGGCTATGATAACATTCCATCTGCCAATCAAAATACAATGTAAACATGGGAGAATTTTCAGATATCTAGAACATGTGGAATGAAGCACACTTTGTTATCCATAACCAAGCCCATAAAACCCAAATTTCACAATTCATCCTGCTTGTTTCCTATTTTTTAAATACAAGTTTATTCATATATTAAAACTGTGAAAATATAGAACAGAACAGGTTCTATTTTTGCAAGGTGTTTTCCTAGAGTAGACGTCCTTGCCATTTTATGCACACAGTGCACGTAGTATTCTTACCAACCAAAAAGGGTTATACATTTATATGGCTCTTTTAAAGACAGAAAGATTTCAAAGTGTCATATGCTCAGACTGATGTAAAAAGGAGGGTACAAATCCCTTCATCTGACCAACACACAGCAACATTAGTAAATCCATCAGTATTCTCAGGAACAAGAAGATGCTATTTCCAACCTGAAGTTTCAGAAGATAGGCAGAAAGTAAATCACTCGAACTGGTCAGTTCATCAGAATCACGGGGTCAATGTTCCTACCCTTAAAAACAAAAACAAAAAAACCCCAAAAGGCCACAGGATCATTGACCACCACAGGTGATCAGGACTTCCAGGATGGTATCTCATCCAAAAGATAGCAAACACCAACAGTTTATTGCTCGCTACCCCATAGCTCAACTCTGAGCATCGGAACTTCCTTCAGTTCTGATTAAGGCGACAGCCACATCTACCTTAGAGCTTCTTGACTCAGGTTTTGCACCTACTTAAATAAATAAGTGGGCGAACTGAAAATCTCCTATTGCAGATGCAGTTATGCCAACAAAAAGGTGGTGTTTATCCTAAAGATGTTTATACCAGCATAAGTGAGTCCACACTCTGGACTAGAGTTGCCCTGATTTAATTAAATTAAAATGGATGCAAAAGCTATATGTAGACCAGTGACCAGGTCCTAAAAAATATAAATAGTGCTGGAACACACTTCTAGTACTATCACTCATAAGCAAGAGAAAACATGGTTACTTACCAGTAACTGTTGTTCTTCGAGATGTGTTGTTCATACCCATTCCACTTAGGTGTGTGCACGCCCTCGTGCACAGTTCCTGGACAACTTTTTCCCTAGCAGCCCCTGTAGGGGCTTGTCCCGGCGCCCCCTGGAGTGCCTCCCTCATGCGGTGGTATCTAGGGTGCCACCAGCCCCTTCCCTCCTCAGTCCCTTCTTTCTGCTGACTCCGACAGCGGGGATGGAGGGTGGGTGTGGAATGGATATGAACAACACATCTCGAAGAACAACAGTTACTAGTAAGTAACCATGTTTTCTCCTTCGAGTGATTGCTCATATGCATTCCACTTAGGTGATTAACGAGCCTTACCTGGAGACGGGTAGGAGTCAACGGTGAGCTCTGCCGACTCGCGCAGCCTCCCTTGACTGCTGGACGATGGCGTAGTGCACGGCAAAGGTGTGCACCAATGACCAGGTGGCAGCCCTGCAGATGTCATCCAGGGGACCCTTTCCAGGAAGGCCGCCGACGCGGCCTGGGACCTCGTTGAGTGTGCTGTCACGGTCCCTGGGAGTTGGATGCCTGCGCACTCGTAGCAGAACCTGATGCAGGCAGTAATTCATCTGGCGATGCACTGGGTGGAAACTGGGGATCCCTTCATCCTGTCTGCCACCGCGACGAAGAGCTGCATGGTCTTCCAGAATGGCTTTGTCCTCTCCAGGTAGAAAGCCAGAGCTCTCCTCACATTCAGGGTGTGTAGTCTCCTCTCCTCCTCTGACCCGTGTGGTTTAGGGAAAAACACGAGGAGGAAAATGTCTTGGTTATAATGGAATTAGGAGACTACCTTAGGCAGGAAGGCTGGATGCGGCCTCAGCTGCACCTTATGCCGGAAGAACATGGTATGAGGGCTCCGAGGTCAAAGCTCTTAGCTCAGAGACCCTCCTAGCCGAGGTAATGGCCACAAGGAAGGCCACCTTCCAGGACAGGATTAGCAGGGGGCAAGTGGCCAAGGGCTCGAAGGGGGGCCCCGTCAGTCTAGTGAGGACCTGGTTGAGATCCGAAGGAGGCACCGGGTCACGGACCTGCGGGTACAGCCTCTCAACCCCCTTGAGGAACCTCACCGACATGGGGTGGGAGAACAGGGACCGCCCCCCCATCGGCTGATGGAAAGCTGAGATAGCTGCTAGGTGCACCCTGAGGGAGGCTAACGCTAGACCCTGGAGTCTAAGCTGCAGCACGTACTCGAGGACCGCCTGCACAGGGGACGTACTGGGGGTTATGCCCTGCGACTCTGCCCAGCAGGTGAACCTCCTCCACTTGGCTCTGTAGGCGATCTGGGTGGAGGGTTTCCTGCTACCCAGCAGCACGTGTTGGACCTGCTCCGAACATGTTCTCTCCTCCTCAGTCAGCCAGAGTCTCCAGGCCGTCAGGCACAGGGAATCCAGGTTGGGGTGCAGCAGGCGACCGTGGTCCTGGGAGAGCAGGTCCAGCCTCCTCGGGAGCTCAATCGGTGCAGCGACAGAGAGGTCCTGTAGCATGTTGAACCAATACTGTCTCTGCCACGCCGGAGCAATCAGGATCACGTCCGCTCTGTCCCTCTTGATTTTCAAGAGGACCCTGGGTAAGAGCGGGATGGGGGGGGGCACGTACATGAGGGCCCCTGTCCATTCGATGAGGAACGCGTCAGAGAGGGAGCCCAGCTTGTGACCCCGGAGTGAGCAGAACCTCAGGCACTTCCTGTTCCAGGACGACGCGAACAGGTCCAGTCAGGGAACACCCCACTCGCGGAAAATTCTGGCTACTACCTCCGGATGCAATGACCAGTCATGTTGGGGTAGAAACGACCTGCTGAGGCGGTCCGTCTCATCGTTCCTGAGCCCTGGGAGGTGAGAGGCGGTTAAACAAAATCCATGCCTCACCGCGAAGTCCCAAAGTTGAAGCACCTCCTGACATAGAGCTGAGGAGCGCGCCCCCCCCCTTGTTTGTTTATGTAATACATTGCTGTGGTGTTGTCCATCAGCACCTGAACCTTTTGCCCAATAAACAATGGAGGAACACCTTGCATACCAGTCTGATTGCCCTGAGTTCTTTTACATTGATGTGGAGGGCAGTCTCCTCCCGCGACCAGCAGCCCTGAGTACTCAAGCCACCACTGATGTGGTCCCCCCAACCGAGGTCCAACGCATTGGAGATCAGGGTGACCGAGGGGGTCAAGTCCCTGAACAGAACCCCTTCCAACACCGTCCTGGGGTTCTTCCACCATTGTAGTGACCCCAGTACTGCAGGGGGCACCGTCACCACTCTATCCAGAGAGTGCCTGCTGGGCACATACACTGTGGCCAACCAACCTTGGAGGGGCCTGAGCCTGAGGCGGGCCAGCCTCACCACATACGTACACGAGGCCATGTGGCCCAGCAGCTGAAGGCACTGCCTGGCTGTCGTCGTGAGGCACCTGTGTAGTTGTGCTATGATCACTGCCATGGCCTCGAATGGGGGAGGAAGGCTCTGGCCCAAACCAAGTCTAGGGATGCCCCTATAAACTCTATGTGCTGTACTCAGGACAACGTCGATTTCTGCTCGTTGATGAGCAGCCCCAGACTGTTGCAGATGGCCTGGATGAGGGAGACCGCCTTGCATACCTGAGACCTGGTCTTGCCCCTTATCAACCAGTCGTCCAGGTAGGGGAATATCTAGACCCCTCTGAGCCTCAGGTAGGCCACCACCACTGCCATACACTTGGTGAATACTCTGGGGGAGGAAGACAGGCCAAAGGGCAAGGCCATAAACTGTTAGTGGCCACCAGCTACCATGAACCTTAGAAAGTGTCTGTGGGTGGGAAGGATGGAGACGTGGAAGTATGCATCCTTCAAGTCGAGGGCGGCAAACCAGTCTCCTGGATTCAGTATGGGGATAATGGCCGCTAGGGACACCGTGCAAAACTTCAATTTCTTTATGAACCTGTTTAACCTGCGCAGGTCCAGTACCAGTCTGAGGCCTCCCTTGGCTTTGGGGACGAGCAAGTACCGCGAGTAGAATCCCTTCCCCACCTCAAGTGGCGGAACCGCTTTTATGGCCCCCTTGTGCAGGAGGGAGCGGACCTTCTGAAGGAGTAATTGCTCGTGAGATGGGTCCCTGAAGAGGGATGGGGAAGGGGGTGAATTGGGGGGGAAAGCCACCAACTATAGGGCATAACCCCTGTGTATGGTGTCCAAAACCCAGCAATCTGAAGTGATACCCCACCACAGGCTGAGGTAGGGCCTCAGCCTGTCTCTGAAGGCTAGGGGCGAATCCATGGGGGTGGGGGAGGAGAGGAGGTACTGGTGCCACCCTCGGGCACACCGTCAAAACTGGTGCTTTCCCTTGGACCCTTGGGAGGGTCCTTTGTGGGAAGCAGTGGACGACCTGGAGCGGTCATGTCACCTGAAACCCCTGGGGGGAAACCTTGCGGGGGGGAAATGCCTAGGCGATGGCCTAGGTTGCTGCTTCTGCCACTGTGGTGGGCACTGCGGCTGTTGGCGGGTCTGAAGCCTCACCATCTGAGGGGTATACAGTCCTAGAGAGCGGAGGATGGCCCTGCAGCACCTCAGGGCTCGACCCCGGCCACTCCTGTGGTGCGGGGGAGGGAGAGCGCTCTACGCACTGGCGGCGCTTCTTCTTTCTCGGCACCAGAGACGAGTGCGCTTGTGGTGCCGGCGGAGCGCTCTGCACCAACAAGACACTCGGTGCCGATGGAGTCCGAGTCGGCTCAGATGCCGGACGCAAGGCAGACTCCATTAAGATGGCCTTTAGCTGGATCTCTCTCTCCTTTTGAGTCCTTGGTTTAAAGGCTTTACAAATTCAGCACCGATCCTTACGGTGCTACTCTTCAAGGCACTTGAGGCAGCACTCGTGAGGATCACTGACCGGGAAGGCCTTCCCGCAGCCAGTGCAGGGTTTAAACCTGGGCGAGCCCAGCATGGCCGAGTCGCTAGAGCCCTAAGACTCTTCCTAACTAACTAATTTCCTAACTCAACTAAAAGCTAACTTAGTTCAGGGAGAACTGCTAACTAACTAAACACAATAAGAGGGAAGAATACTTGCGATGCAGCAAGAATTGTTCCAGATGACCATCATGGATGGAAAGAAGGAACTGAGGAGGGGAGGGGCCGGCGGCACCCTATATACTGCTGCATGAGGGTGGCACTCCAGGGGGCGCTGGGACCGGCCCCTACAGGGGCTGCTAGGGAAAAGGTTGTCCGGGAACCGTGCAAAAGGGCACACACACATCTAAGTGGAATGCATATGAGCAATCACTCAAAGGAGAACCAAAAGTTCCAGACACTGAAATGCAAAAAAGGCCGGATCAGGGTTCTGTCATGACTTGAGCCCTAATGTAGACCAACCCGCAGGGTTCCCTCAGTACCTTCTGATCAAAGGGACAATGCAGCCTAATCTGACCTAGGCTGTGATATATGAAAGAATCATAGCACAAGATGGTATAGCTACCGATTTGGTTCACATATTACCCATCATCAACCAGCCACACTGAGAACTGCAGAGTGTGCTGATCCCAAACACACTGAAATGAATGAAATAATAAATAAAATAATAATAATAATGGACAATAGAGTTGTTCATAGCAAAAATAAAACCTATAAAATAGATTTTAAGTTGCAATCACCACCAACACACATACAGCATGTGACAGATGTGGCAGTTTTCTGCAACATCATTGGCAGAGCTTACAGCATTAAGTTTGTGTGTCATTGTGGGTCAGAGATTGTATGTCATTCCATGCAGGAGGCTGACCACAGCTCCTCCAAGCATTAAGAACTGTAGTGGGGGGAAGTGGGTAATTAGACCAATTCACTAAGGCACCATAATCTGGAGAGGTAGATTCTCCAGAGACCAACAGACAAAGAAAGGATGTTTGGGTAAATAGCCTGAGTTTAAATTAACTTGTGGCCTTCTTTCTGAACCTTCTGCCCGACAGAGGCCCCAACATTTGCAGAAGGGTTGGAAAGGCTTTGGCCTACTGAGGCACCTTAAGACTGATGGGTAACCTCTGGCAATCTGTTAGCATGCGTAACAGGAACTTTTATTGTTTTTAATTTTTTCTCTATAAATTTCTTACCTTAATAAAAAAGGTGCTTGCTTAGGAAGAGCTGTGTGGTAACTTACAACTGCTGGAAATACACTGTTCATAGCCCTTGGAAAGAAAACGAAGTGCAGGTGCCAGCCTTTTTAGACAGTCTGGCCTGCTGGGCTTTAACAGTGTAAGGTAGGGAGCTGAGCAACCTTAAAACCCTCTGTCCCTATCTAGAGACAGGTGACAACAGGAAGTGAAGACCTGATTGGAACTCCTAGAGTGGACCACAGCCGGTGGGGATACAGGTGCATTTATTCTGAACTATGACAACAGAGATGGAAATAAAATGCAGTGCAAGCTTAATGAACTGGAGACAATGGTCTGACATCCAGAAAACAAGTTAAAGACAAATGTAAAGTGGTCCATACAAGAAGGAATAATCAAATGCACAAAAGTTGGGCCAAATCCAGAGAGGTGATGAACCCTGGACACTTCCATTCGAGTCAACACAAAAGACAGGCATCAAGTGTCTCTCAGAATTTGGCCCAAGAATGGGTGTCTATTGTTTATGCAGTAGCAGAGAGAAGAATCTAAAGGTTATAGTCAGTGAAAAACTGAAGATGAATCAACAATGGGGTTGAAAAAACCCCCAGCAAATACTACATGTAATACAATGTTTTATGTGTAAAGCAAATGAGGTAATTATTCCATTCTACACTGCTCAAATTAGGCCTCAGTATAGCATTTATTAGCACTCTTCATTCAGTTTAACACATTTTTTTTTTAAAAAAATCACACAAACACTGACAAGAGATCAGAGACTCCAAAGGAAAATGATGAAATGATATGGACTTCAATCCATGAAGATGCTGAATGCTCTCAAAGTCAAAAGGGCTTTTAGGATTGAGCCCTTAGAAAGTAAGAACTTTGAGGAAAGATTCAGGCAAATTTGCTGCCGTCAGATCGATTTTTCCTGTTCAATTGAGCGGCAGAGAAGGCATGCTCAATCAATCCAGAAGTCGATCTAATAAAACCGCCTCCCCAAAAAGCGTTTCCTGTCGACATAGTGCAGTGGAGACTGCACACTAAAGGGATGTTACAAAGTTGATGGCAGTTATGCAAGCCACTTCACATAGCTTGCGTAACTCCCGTTGACTGCTGCTGAATTTTGCCGTAGGGTAGACCTGCCCTCAGAAAACTTAGCCTGATCTGCAGAACACAAGACTTAGACTCTTTGTAGAACATGTGAAGGAACGTTACAGAAATGTAACAGACTGCAGATTTTAGTCAAAGACAGAACAAGCAGTATGAAGCTTAAAATTCTTAAATGTGAAGAAAACCTTTTATGTATGAAAATGGTTAGACAATGGAACTAATCAGCCTAGTGAGGCAGTCCAATACCTTAACTGGAGATACTTAAGACCACTCTGAGTTAACTATTAGGAATGATTTAGAAATAATTAAACAAATCTTGCCATTATGCAAGATGGACCAGATGACTCAAGAGAGAATATGGGAAGAAAGCTATCATAAGCCATACAGCCTGATCTGATGGTGAAGACATGACAAGTGTTTAAATCTCTTGTAAGATATAGTGGCTTTTGCAGAATCACAAGAATGGAATTTAGAAACAATCCCTTAATCGTGTAGAAATTTACCACAGTCTTTCTAAATACTGAACACTTGCATTTTAGTGACAAGTAATCCCAACCAGCAAGATAAACTTTGGTACTCCACCATGATGCTGCTAATGTTTGAGACAATTTTGTTTTGAAATATTGCCAAATTCAGGGAGGCTTACCACAGAACATCTATGTAACCACTAACAGATACTTTAATATCATTCCAAGACTACCAGGCAAGTTTGATTGTATCATCAATTTTGGAATTCTGAATTTTTTAAAAAATAAACCAATTTAGGGGCTTCCCCTCATATGAAGAGTTGAGACTCTGACTGTTAATTACAAGTGCAGTGCTTGAGCCTAACAGCTTTGGCCAAGATTTTCAAGAGTGTAAAAAGTGATCTTTGGGTCTCTAACTTGACACTATTAAAGACTCTTATTTATAAAAAAGATGGGTGGTTCAGCTCTTTATGAAAATTAGGAGCCAATTCAAAATTAGGAGTTCAATTTGAGATACCTTAAACTGAGGCATCCCAAAGCACCCAAAAATCTTGGTTTTTCTTTTCAAATACATTTCACTGGATGCTTATGCTGAGAAGGGATTCTATCTTTTCAAACTTTCAGACAACTGAACCAAACAAACGAGGCATTCTTCATTTACATTAGCGGATGGTGTGTTTTCACAGAGTAGTGATTAACAGCCGAATGATCAACGTACCCTTAATTAATTGTCACTTACATATCTTACATCTAAAGTTCTTAAAGTGCTGTGACACTAACCACCTCAGGCCCCCTGCATTATTTGTGTATCATCTTGAATTTTTCATTGAAAAATTCAGCAACTGCCCTGCACACTTAGAATTTGTAAGCAGCAAGAGGTGAGACTGGTTGAATAAATAATTGGTTAAGAATGATTCACTCAACTCTGGCAAGCACCAGTATCCCCCATTTTTCAGATGGAAGAATGGGGGCATAGAAGAGGTCCAATGATTCACCCTCAGGAACAAAACAAGTTAATGATAAAGCTGGGGAAAGAACAGGAAAGTGCAGATTCCCAGTTTTCTGGTTTACTAGTAGAGAACACATCCTATTAATGCTCAAATACTGTGGTGAGGAGCATAATAAAGGAAACACTCGAAGTAACAGCCATTATAATTTCATGTTATAGGAAAGTGTAGCCTTAATTGAACACGTACCTCTACAACATTCTACTTACAGAATATGGAATCAAAAGGTTACACATAAAATCTCAAAATGCATCGGTGATATCGCAGCTGTGAAAATACAACCACACTTTGCACTACAACTACCTGAAGTAATTGGAAAAATCTTTTACTGTACAGAGACCACAGAAAATACACTATTGAGAAATGTACAATGCTTTTGGTACTCATACATGGGACTACTGAACTATGGCTGGGTTGAATCTAAAATTTCTTCCCCCTTTGACTACATGAGCTGAATGTCAGTATCGAAATGTTAATACTAATCCACACCACTATTTTGGGTCAATTGGTTTTCCTTAGTTATGTACTCAGCTAATTTATGCTACAGGAAAACAGTGGTCCACTGGCACTAGTGTAATAAATTAGACCCAGCATTGCCTGTTTTTCCTTTCTAGTAAATATAAATAATACTTACATGCCATACCTTACAGTGGTGTTGGGAGGATTAGTGTTTGTAAAGCACTTTCAAGATGAAAACCACTATATAAAGGGATGGCCATTTAAAGCATAGCTTGTTCTTAGTCACACGTGTGGTAACTCTTGGCAAATGCTGACTGTGTAATGGTGCCATCTTTAATTCTTATTAGCTCTAGGTTCTATGAGGAGCGATGTCTTCTCCATGATAAAGCATGGGCTGTGGACCCAGCAACCACAAACTCAAACTGTCTAATACTGTCTTCACTATTTCAAAAGATAAGCAGTACATTTCCAACCACCATTTATGGCAGCTCTTGTATGGTCAGCCACACCGTAGGCAGTGGCTGCAACCTAACAATCACTAGCCCAGACAACCTGCTGACTCTGCTGGCTTCCCAAATAGTTTACATTGCTGCACTTCTGTGGTGTGGTAGAATCCCAACCTGCTGCACAAAAAGTTTTAACAGAGTCACTTACAAGACAAAGGTTCCATCAGAAATTTTGCCTTACAGGGTAACATGAATACTTTTGCAGCCCCACTCCAGATTCTCACTCGTAAGAGATTAGGGGAAAAACAGTTACGTACCTTTCATAACTTGTTTTTTTTTTTTTTTAGATGTGTTGCTCATGTTCATTCCAAATAGGTGTGAACATGCTGTGTGCACAGAATGCCAGAAAGTGTTCCCTCAGAAGTACACCACATCTGCCACTGAGGTGCCCATGGTATCGCAAAGAGTTGCGCCTCCCTCTGCAGCTGCCCACCATGGTGCCGGCTCTCCCATGAGACATATGACTGCACCTCTGAGGTCTTATGAAAAAGGCTAGCACCTTGGCGACCATGAGGGGACGGTGCCAGGCGGTGCTGGGGAGCGGTGCCTTGGGAATCGAGACTTAGCCATCATGACTGGTTTACCCCTGCATGGTACCGCAGACCTCTTTCGTACTGGATCCCAGCTGTGGTGAGTGGCCAGTGGTGGTGCAGTCTGCTCAAGAAGATCTCTGTCTGCCTCAAAAGTTTCAGGGGTGGGAGGGAAAGCTGGATGTCCTTCTCCTGTCTCTCTCTATGTGGAGAGTCAATTGGTTCTGGATTCAATGAGACCCTTCTTCATCCCAGAGTCAACGGAACCAATGCTGCCGACTGAGAGCTTGAGTGGCCCGGTGTGGGTCGGACTGTACTGGCCTCCACGGATGAAAACTTTAGTGTTGGAGAATGGACCCTGCTCATCTTCATCTTTTTTTGCGGCACCAGGGAGTGAGAGCAGTGCTGATGACTTCTGTGCACCATATCCTTCAGTGCCAGGGACACATGCTGGTTCCAAGGGTCTTTTGGTGCCGAGTCCTTTCTTGCCAGCTCCTTAACGGAGGCTGGGGCATTGTGCACTGATGCAGAGAAGCTCTGTTCTTTGGGACAAAGGACAGTCTCCATTAAGAGGAACTTCAGTCTTTGACTGCACTCCTGGGTCCTGAGCTTGAAACCTCTGCAAATCTTACACTTCTCCTGTTGGTGAGACTGCCCATGGCACCTAAGGCAGGAAGAGTATAGGTCGTCTCTTGGCATAGGCTTCAGGCACGACTCACGTGGCTTGAAGCCAGGCATATCCTGTCCCCAGAGAGGAAGGAAAGTTAACAACCCAAAAAGTGAGAACATCTAACTAACTACTACAACGACTATTTACAGGCACTTGAATCAATGACTTGAGAGTGAAGCACTTGCTAAGCAAGAGAAAAAGCATTCCAGTGTCCATCAGAGGCAGTAAGAAGGAACTGAGGAGACCGAGGGCTCACAGGGCTCTATATACAGCACCATGAAGGCGCGACTCCAGAGGGCTCCAGTGCCAAACCTATGGGTACTTCTAGAGGGAAAACTTTCCGGCATTCTGGGCACACAGCATACGTACACCTACCTGGAATCAACATGAGCAAGTACTCGAACAAAAGATGGTTACTTACCTTGTAACTTGTTCTTCGAGATGTGTTGCTCATGTCCATTCCATTGTAGGTGTATGTGCGCCTGCGTGCACAGTTACCGGAACTTTTTCCTCCTTAGCAGTGCCCATAGGGCCAGCTCTGGTGCTCCCTGAAGCCCCCCCCCCCCACACACACACACTATGGTATATGAGGTGTTGCCAGCCCTACGTCCCCTCAGTTCCTTCATGACGCCAACTCCGGCAGTGGGGATGGAGGTGGGCCATGGAATGGATATGAGCAACACATCTCAAATAACAACAGTTACAAGGTAAGTAACCATCTTTTCTTCTGCGAGTGCTTGTCTATGTCCATCGCATTGTAGGTAACTCACAAGCAATATCTTAGAGGTGGGCCAGAGTTACAGATGAACTGCCTGAAGTACTGCTCTGCTGAAGCCCGCATCATCCCACACCTACTGGCCAATAACATAGTGGGATGTGAAGGAGTGTATAGATGACCAGGTGGCAGCCCTGCAGATGTCTTGCACAGGCGTTCTTACTAAGAAGGCTGCGGACGAAGCTTGAGCTCTGGTTGAGTGGGCACCTTCACCTGCTCGTGGCAGAACTTGATGCAGAAAGTTATCGATGATGAGATGTGCTGGGCAGAAACAGGTAAACCTTTCACCCAATCAGCCACCATGACAAAGTGATGATCTCCGGAACGGCCTTGTGCGGTCCATGTAGAATCTAACATCGAACCTGGGCCACCTCCTCTCCTCCTCCAAACCATGCCGTTTGGGAAAAAACATGGGGAGAAAACTATCTTGGTTATAATGAAATTGGGAAGCCACCTTAGGCAGGAAGGCCAGGTGCAGCCACAACTGAATTTTGTCTTTATAAAACACAGCATAAGGAGCCTCCGAGGTCAGTGCCCTTATCTTGAAGGCCCTTCTTGCCAAGGTAATGGCCACCAGGAAGGCCACCTTCCATGACAGCAGCAGTAAAAGGCATGTAGCCATGGGCTCCAAGGGGAGGTCCCTGTGAGCGGACTACGTTGAGATCCCAGGAAGGCACCGGGTCATGGACCCGCAGATAGAGCCTTTCCACCCCTTCTAGGAACCTTAACTGTTATAGGGTGGGAGAAAACTGATCTCCCTTCCAATGGTTGGTGGAATGCCAATATAGCAGGCATCTGTCACTACCACCGTACATTTTGTAAACACCCTTGGGTCTGAGGAAAGGCCAAAGGGAAACACTGCAAACTGGTAGTGGGAGCCAGACACCACAAAATGAAGTAAACATCTGTGGCTGAAGAAAATAGAAATGTGGAAGTATGCGTCCTTTAGGTCAAGGACAGCATACCCGTCTCCTGGATCCAGGGAAGGAATGATGGAAGCAAGGGAGACATGCAAAATGTCAGTCTCTTCAGGTATTTGTTGAAACGACGCACATCTAATATAGGCCTGAGACCCCCTTTTACTTTGGGGATGAGAAAGTACCTCAAATAAAACCCTTTTCCCTTCACGTCTGGTAGAACCGCTTCTACTGTCCCCAGGCTGAAAAGGGTCTCTATCTCGTCAGGGACCACGACCCGTGCCAAGAGGGATACCTCACTCCATGTCCCGCCAATGCGGGGTGCTCTGGCGACCATGACCTGGAGCAACTTCTTGGGGATTGGTGCCATGTCAACTCTTCCACTTGGGGCAACGAGGCTGTTGGAGATCATCCCCCATGCTCTGGGGATTGCCAAAGCCAACAAGGAGGTCCCAACATGGGCTTCCCCATGATACCTTCTCTCTGGGCAGAGACCGGGGTGTGGGTGGTGTGGGCAAGGCCAACAAGGTGCATGCCGCATGAAACACCTCCAATGTTGACAGTGCCAACAGGTGCAGAGATGCCCTACCACTACCAGGAGTTGGGGGTGACTCTCTGGTTGGAGACATAGGCTCCGGTGGTAGCAAGCAAGTCTCCACCATCTTACCTTGGTGTGGCCCCATGCTCCACCCCACTTTTGGGGCTAGTGCCGATGGTGCGCTCTGCACCAATGCCACACTCAGTACAGAGGTAGAATGGATTGGTTCGGAGTTTGGTCTAAGTGCAGTCTCTGTTAGTAAGGCTTTCAAGCGGATTCCTCTGTCCTTTTGGATTCGAGGTCTGAAGGCCTTACAAATCTTGCATTTGTCGTTATGATAAGCTTCCCCCAGACACTTTAGGCAACTATCATGGGGGTCGCTCAGTGGAAAGGCCTTCCCACAGGAGGCACACGGTTTGAAGCCCAGTGACCAGGGTATGCCTTGATCCCAGCACAGTCCCAGCTGGGACTATCCTAAGTGATTAACTACCATTATTAACAACATTAAAGTCTAATCTACCTAACTAAGACAAACAACAAACAATTAAGGAGAACAAAAGGGATTGAGAACACTTGCGATGCAAGTCGTAGCATTTCAGCAACTATCTCAGGCAGAAAGGAGGAACTGAGGAGGCATAGGGGCAGCAGCGCCTCATATACTGTGGCATATGCGCGGGGCTCTAGGAGGCGCTGAAGCCGGCCCTACAGGTACTGCTAAAGCAGTGGTTCTCAACCTTTCTAATGCCGTGACCCCGCAATACAGTTCCTCATATTGCGGTGACCCCAAACCAAAAAATAATTTTGGTGGCTACTTCAAAACTGTAATTTTGCTACAGTTATGATTCGGAATGTAAATACCTGATATGCATTATGTATTCTCATTGCTACAAATCAAACATAATTTAAACATAGTGATTAATCACAAAAACAATATTTAATTATATGTTGAGAAATATTTATTACTAATTCCAATAAATAACATTTCACCATGGCATAGCATGGGTTTAAATATAATAACAGTAATATAACAGTAAACAACAGTGCAATATTTTGCAACAGTATGCTGCCAAATTTAGTGAGATCGTTGTGGTTGCTTCTTGCTTACCAATTCAGAAATTCTTGGGGCGGTCTTTGCAAGGGCACAGCAAATATCATTTTCCACAACAAGTCTACTTCGGTATTTAGACTTGATTACCAGCAAGCTGGAAAACCCTGTTTCGCAAAGATATGTTGTTGGAAAAGGAAGAAGAAGGCGCAGCATAGTCTCAGACAGAATAGGATATAACTGTAAACACTTAATCCAGAATTTTGTCAGTGGCATCGTAGAGAAATCTGTTCTCGCTGCATCATTGTTAATTAGGTCAATGAACTCTTCTTGCGCTGTCTCCGGAACATCTTCAACTTTCACTGTGAATGGACTTCTGGCAAGTGCAAATGGGGTGTCAGGTAGATTAGGAAAGTATGATGAAATTTCGTCTGCAAGCATGTGCAAGTGTTCTTTCACAGAAGTTATCATCATAATTTTTTTGTCTGGCTCAATGTCATGTTCCTCAAAGAAGACAGATAATGTAGGAAACATGTAAATTTTATTTTTATCCAATTTATTTTTCCAAAGCTGAAGTTTCATTTGGAATGATCTAATTTTTTCGGACAAATCGAGGCACGTTGCATTTGGTCCTTGCAGTGATAAATTTAAGTCATTCAAGATGACAAAGATGTCCACCAAGTAAGCTATTTTCTGCAGCTCAGTTTTATCGCTAAAAAGTGCTTCGAATTGCGGTCTTGCTTTCTGTTTAAAAAATGTTTTCAGTTCATCACGAAGCTCAAAGACACGTTTTAAAACTTTTCCTCTTGATAACCATCTGACTTCAGTGTGAAATAACAGAGCATTGTTTGGCGCATCTAGCTCGTTGCACAGTTGCCAAAACAGCCGACTGTTTAAGGCGCTCGACTTAACAAAATTGACATATGTTATGACGCTTTTCATTACTTCTTGTAAATCTTGCGGCAGTGTCTTAGTCGCTAATATTTGGCGATGTATCATACAGTGTGTTCCGATTGCTTTTGGCGATTCATTTTGTACCAAACGTTGAAATCCTGAGCGACATCCTAGCATAGCAGGAGCACCATCTGTGCAAATACCGCAAACCTTTTCCCAGGAGATGTTATGCGCTTTTAGAAAAGAACCAACTGCGTCAAAAACATCATGTGCAGTTGTTGTTGTTTCAAGCGGTTTGCAAAAAAGAAACTCATCTTTAAAGTCGCCATCATTAATATACCTCGCGTAAACCAATAACTGTGCACAGTTTGCCACGTCTGTAGATTCATCAAGCTGGATACTGAATATTGGTAGTGGTGCAGATTTAATTTCCTGGATCACCTGATCAAGAATATTGGCAGACATGTCCTCTATTCTTCTGCGGACAGTGTCGTTAGATAAGGAAATTGCATTCAATTCCTGAACATATTCATTTCCAATTATCACTCGAACTATGTCTTTTGCAGCTGGCAACAGTAAATCCTCAGCAATGGTGTGAGGTTTCATAGCTCTGGCGATTCTGAGTGCCACCAAATATGACGCTTCAACAGCTGCTACATTGTGTTTGTGGTACTGGCCACCAGTGTCAAATCTAGATTTCTTGAGTCCATCAGCTTTGCTTCTAAAATAGTCGATATCCTTGCCAGCAAAGCTTGGGTGCTTGCTATCAAAATGGCGTTTTAGTTTGTTCGGCTTCATAGATTCAGCTGAGAGAACTTCACAACAAATAACACATTGTGGTTTCTCAATTCCTGCTGTAATTATTGAGGTAAAACCATACTGCAAGAAATCCTCAGTATATTTTCTTTTCCTAATATTCTTGTCTACACGATCCATTGTCATGAGACGGTTTGCTAAAGAAAAAATAAAAGATGGTCGCGTCTAAATAGTTTGTTAAAGTTTCCTATTATTTACTATTCCCTGTGTTGTTTTCTATTACACACCTGTTACTATGACCAGGGGGCCGTATTCACATGCTTAACTAATGGATCTGTTTTTTTCCAGATTAGTGGCAAGTTTTCTATATAGAACAGTGTGAACTACATCTTATAGTGGTCTCTTATAGTATAAGACCGATGTAGTTCACACTGTGTAAATGTATGGTGCTTTGTGTAAGTGTAAGCTGCTTTGTGTACTGTATAATGATTACACACAAAGCACCTTACACTTACACAGTATTGTGTGTATGGTGTGTGTACTGTTTTTACATTATTAACCTTTTTTACACCAGCAGGCTGTCTCGCAGGCTCTCTTGGCTCTCCGCCTCTTGGCTCTCCGCCTCCTAGGCTTCTGTCCTCCGGCGCTTGCTGCGTCCGCCCACTGATGACGTCAGCAAGCGCCGGACACACGTAATGCGCTGCTATGGACTGTGGAGCGTTCCCCCCCGCTTCCCCCGCCCCTTAGGCCCCGGACGGATGATGCAATCATGTCTGCGCATGCGCGCAGGCATTCAGTTTGGAACGCGCATCCATAACGGTGTGCCTTCCAGCTGAATAGCGCTGCTACAGATGGTAGCGCGACTTCTCAGCGGCTAAAGCCATCGGAAATATGTATTTTCCGATGGCTTTAGGCGACCCCTGTGTTTTGGTCATTCGACCCCCGCCGGGGTCGTGACCCACAGGTTGAGAACCGCTGTGCTAAAGGGAAAAAAGTTCCATTAACCATGCATGGAGGTGCGCACACACCTACAATGGAATGGACATGAGCAAGCACTCAAAGAAGAAGCCAGGCTTTCAGTAAACTTCAAGGAGATAGACAAAATGCTAACAAAGGTCTAAACTGCAGCCTAAAACTACTTTCCAGTCCACTGTGACTTCCCTCTGGAGATAATGTCTGAGTGATTTGATGTGTCTACACCACACTGTAAGCCCAGCTCAGAGTTTTTAAGCCTGGGTGTGAGCAGCCACAGTGAGGATGCAGCCTGTAATAAAAATTGCACTGGGTCATAGACTGGAACCCCCCCCATTTGTATATTAACAAATGTGGAGCCAGAAACTTACCAGGCTCCAGGGCTGCTTCTGCATCTCTGTTTCTCCTGCTGCTGGGCGGCCTGTGTGTGTGGAGAGGTCCAACAGCTCCTTCAAGTATGGACCCAGGGTGCGCTACAGCTGCAGTGGAGACAAAACCTCCTAGGGGACTGGTCTGAGCACCAGTCACTTCACTAGCTTGATCCAGCAGCTACTGGCTCTCCTCCTGGTGCCATGTTAGACACAGGGTCAGAAGATCAGGCTACTACAAACCGCTGTTGGTGCAATGCTCGGCACAGCATCCAACACTAGTTCAAGTTCTCCTAAAAGAGGCAGGATGGCAGCAAGTTCCCAGTGGTGCAGTTCTCATCCTGGCTTTCTAATAACCACTCTAGAGCCACTTATTCCAGTTCCTGATGCTGCCAATTTATGCACTATTGCTTGATACACCTGGTCCATTTTGGTACTCTAACTGAAGTCAAACGTTTTGCTTGCCTCGCACCTGCAATTTACCAGAACCAGACTGTCTCCCATGACCAGGTAGCATTGTGTTTGGCCAAGGACTTCTGCATTAACTATGGCCACAGACAAGGAGACGGTTCATTCTGTTTGCAGCTCAGTGGTCAGAATAAAATGAAAAAGTTAAACACTGAGCAGCTCTACCAAGGTTGCTTCTGTTTCCTGCTAGTTAATTACCTAGTCTTGAGATAGAAAAGAAAGGAACATTGGTCCATGGAATTGTGGGATAACAGTGGCAGACTCTCAGGATGTAAAGTCTGGGGACCTGAGCCCGAGCTGCATCCACACTGCAAAGCGGATCAGAATCCCAGTGGAACTTGGTATGGACCCATCCCTAGGTCCTAGGGACCAGGTCATGCCAATTTACTGGCCCAAGTCAGACAGATGTGTGTGTAGACAGAAGGGGGGGGGTTGTCTTGAGCCTGAATCTTTGACAGAGTGTTGGGCAAGACCCAAATTCCAGCCCAAGTGGGGTTTTTTTTTTTTTTTTTTTACTGTAATGATTGCTTGTCCAAAGTCTGGAGAAGAAAGACTTTATTTTCCCCAATTCATTGCCGATGGAGGATGGTGCAGTCATCACAGGAGACTATGGTGTTAGTTATTTTTGTTTTCCTCCAGTCCAAAAGGTTTATCTTACAATAGATTTGCTGAGGTTTATATGGACTTGAGCTACCCAGTCTCCCATAATTTGAGATCTTTTGTAATATTTGGATTACTAAAAAGGGCACCCTTTCCAAGGCTGTAGCCAACCCTACCACAAACTGACAAAATTAAATAGCAACTTACCCAAGACAAGCAGAACTCTGCCTTGAGCAACCAGATTTCCCTTACTCCCTGTAAACCTAATGCCTAACAAACCCCATTCTCTGCAACAGACCATGCAAATAAACAACTTGGGACCAGATAAGAATGAAATGTATCTGTAAATGGGCCCTGGATAAGTTAGAGAGATCCTGGAGGAAAGGGGAAGTTCCAGTAAGTGTCAACCTGATATACCCAACATTTGGCGAGTGAAATATTGATTTTGTAAAAGTCTGACTTGTTCAAATACTGCAAAATCTAAACAAGCCAGCACTGCAAGTCACCACTCAGTGAAAAAACACGAGAGCATATCCTACTCACACCTTTTACTGATGTTTCAGGGATTTACAATGAGTGCACAGTAACTACACACGTTTAATATTCACAAAGGAAAAACAGGTTAACTACCTGTAAAAGTTGTTCAAGATGTGATGAAGATATGTATTCTATTTCAGTATGAACACCCCCAGGGCACTGGAGCTGGAGAACTCTTTCAAGCAGTATCATAGGGGCAGTGCTTATGCCCTGCAGATCTAACCCCTCCCCTGTTCCCATAAGGACTGCACTGCCCCAACTCCCTCAGTTCCTTCACACTGCACATCAGAAGTATAGACTGTGATGTAGCGGGGATGGAGGGTCAGTCATGGAACACAAGTCTGCATCACATCTTCAAGAACAATTACAGATAGGTAACCGTATTTTTGTCTTTAAGTGGATGCAGCTGTGTGTTCTACTTAGATGACTCATAAGCAGTACTCTTAGGCAATGACACTCACGGTCTACTTAAACAAAGGCTGCAAGACTCCTTCCCAAAGTTTGCATTCGATCTGGCTACAGCAGTAATGTCATAGTGGTTTGTAAAAGTAGGCACAGAGGACCAAGTGATAGCCCTGCAAATGACCAATATAGGAAGGTCACTTAGAAATATCATCAGTTTCCTGGGCTTTTGTGGAATGAGCTCACGCCCTTTGAGGAGACATAGCCTGGGCTACTTCATGTGTTGTCATGATACAGGAAGTTACCATGTGGAGATCATCTGTGAAGAGACTGTTTGACTCTTCATTTGATTTGCATGTGAACCAAAAAAACGGGATGAGCAGCGGAAAAGGTTTGGTCCTAGCTAGATAAAAAACTAAATATTGCCTGTCATCCAATGAATGAAGACATCATTTCTCTGGGGTTGAATATGGCTTAGAGAAGAGCACTGATAAATAGCTGAGAATAACCAACACTGATAGCTTGGTGCAAGTGAAAATGGGAACCACTTTGGATAAAAACTTGTGGTCCGGCCACAGGGTTACTTTGCCTTTAGAAATTGCATATAAGGGGATTCAGCCATCAAAGCCTGCAACTCACCCACCCTCCTTAAACACATCACCACTACGAAGAAGGCAGTTTTCTGATAGAGAAGGGAGAAAAGTTGCCAGAAGTTCAGAGGCCCTGTAGGAGCTGGTAGGACAGTATTAAAGTCACCCAAAGGAATCGGCTCATTAACCAACGGGTGGAGACAAGTGACTTTTCAAGAACCTCATTGCCATAGGTTTGAAAACTCTGACTTCTCAGGGATAGGTAAATGAAAGGCAAAACTGCTACCAGGTGGGAGAGGCCCCAGTACCAAGGCTAAGTGCAGTACTGAACTCAAAGGAATCTGCTGCCAAAACAATGATGCCAAAGGATGCATCAGTATCAACAGGCCGTTTGATGCTAGGACCTGCATCAGCCTCAAAACCAGTCCAAGGCCCAGGCAGCATAAGCTGTGGTACTGAGGGACCCCGCAGCTCTGTGATGCAGCCAGGTGACACAGGTACAACAGAGGATGAGTCAGGAGAAGCCCTGGCACCAGAGATTCATGAACCAGTGGGAAGTCCAGGATTGAGAGGGAAAACGGGTCTGATGCTGCCTGGTATGTCATGAGAGTGGAGGCAGTCAGCCCTTGGGCCAATGTTACTGTTACTGTTACTGCACTCAACACCTCAGAACCAGAATGGACAGTACAGGCTCTCCCCTACCTGAAAGTGGTACGGGGGAGTGATTAGATGACCTGCTCCATCCCATGTGCTGGAAGGAGTAAGGAGAAAATGAAGAGGAGTCTCCCCAAGCTCTGACAGTCGCAATTTGTTTTATGGGACCTCTTCCCCACTGAACTTGAGGAGGGAGAATGACTCCATCCTCTTGGGGGAAATGCCAGAGCCCCCAAGTGCAGAGTGACAGCACATGCCAGATCCGAAGGTGACCACCAATCATATGAGGGCCTCTGTGCCAAAGCAGGCCTCGTGGCCTGCTCTCGCTGCAAGCCTCTCGCCACCTGAGTCCACTGTGAACGACTTGCAGATGGAGCACTGCTCTTTAACGTCTTCTTCATTGAGACACAATAAGCACCTTGTGAGAGAGTCACTGTTGGCGATGTCCCCACACACAATGGAAAATGCTCAAACCCTGGTGCGGGCATTACACAGGGCTGACAGCTACTCGAATACTTTAACTTAAGGTACTACAAGAAAAAAAATTCTCAGAAATGAAGATCAAAAGCCCAAGGTGAAAAACATCACACAGAGCTCTGGCTCTAGCAATGGGCTGTAAGCCGGAAATGAGGGGGTCAGGGCCGTGCTGCTCTTGCATGGCAAGGGGAAGGACTAAGGCTACAGGCTAGGGGCTAGGAAGGGCTAGGGCTGAGCACCACCCCTACGGGTACTGTTGGGCAAAGTTCTCCAGTCCTGGTCCGCTGTGTGCGCACACACCTAAGTAGAATACACAGTTGCAACTACTTGAAGAAGAAATTCTATTATTGTTTTCACCTGCCACCACCATGCTCCACTCTGCCCCTCACTCACCCTTTCCGTGCCTGCTAAAGGAAAAGTGAAGTTTATAGTTGCCAGTTTCTTTGGCCTTCAAAATATTCTGATAACAATACACACTGGACAAAGAAATTCCTCACTGTGTGTTTCTCAAGTCTTCCTTCCAAACATTCAAATGTTTACAAGCAGTTCCAAATGATTATGTGCGGAGGGGCACAGTATCCAGTCTTGCTTGAAGATGTAACACACACGTATTTTGATCTCATTTAAGTTTGTTCATTTCAGTTATAGGCTTGCATTAGGTACATTAAACCTTTGTTCTCAACCTAAAGGCTATTCAGTTGTCTACAGTCTTGGACCAGTTCCTAGTGAACACGACACACAACATAGATACTATCAGAACTGACAGCATTGTTTCAAATCTCAGCAGAGATGCCAAGAATTTAATATGTATGGAAATTAAATTGCTCTCATCTGTATGCCAGAGTTCAGGAACATGGATGGTGGCAACGTGAAAAACATTACAATGCAACTACCTGTGTTGTACTTGCATTGCGTTTGAGAGCATACTTTCTCCAGCATATATTAAATCTGGTACTTTCCACACAATAAATTCAATTTAACGAAGTTTACTTAAAAAAGACCCCACACTTAATAAAAATATAAAGCCACTGTTGGATAGTTTAGGACATAGCACAATATAATAAATCAAGTCAATTCTAATATTTATCATAGCAATTGTAATGATAAATAAAAGCTACTGAGTCTTTAAGATTTTTATTTTATTATGGTTTTATATATGGATATAAAACCTCCAAAGCACTTTAAAAGAATATCACTGTTCATTTGAAGTACATAAAACTAGTTTCATACTGTGTTTCTGAAAGTCTACTGTGCATTTTGTTCTGTTTATTTTACAAATGGCACATTCAACTTTAAAAGTGGGAGCATGAGTTTCTATTGACTGAATTGCATCCAAAATGAAACATTTCCTTATGACTAAGTTAAAGTGTGAGTGCATGGTGTAATAAACAGTAGAAGTCTGGTCATTTAATCTCCACTCAGCATACAATAAAACAAACAGTTGTGCTTCACAAATTTGAATCCTGTAATATGAACATCAGTTTTCCATTTTTTTTTTTTTTTTGGTAAAATACCCCAAAAGCTAATTACTGCTTCAAATGAACACATCCAAACAGGCACCACAGTTTTAACCTTCTTGTTCTGCCTAAGGATTGTTTTTTTCTTTTAAGACTGGTCTGATATGCAAGACACATTAAGGCACAAGAGGGCGGTACAAACAACAAATGAATACAACCGTCCATGAAACTCACATTCTCTTCCACAAATACTAAAATATGTACCGGTTAAGATAAATTTCTTTTTAAAAATGAAATACACCATTTTGTTATGAAACTCCTATACAAAATTTTAAAATTTACATCATCTGAGCTGCCAAAAAGAGTAAAAATGTATCCATTTTCCACATAAAACTATATTTCTCACCAGCATATCTAACAACTGGGAAGAAACTACCCCAGCATGTAGGAAAAATTATATTTCCTCATGTGTAAAACAAAAATATGGCACTTTCTATTTATTTTTTAAAAAACTAGTAAAAAGTACAATATTGATTTGTAGATTGGTTCAATGCCTGGCTGCGATAAGGCACTTTCTTCCAGTGAGCAGCACCTTCCACACACAAGGAGATGATGAATCAGGTTCTGGTTAAAAACAAAAGGGGGGCTGAATGAAGTTCCAAGAAGACGACAGGAACATTTCAACAGCAGGGGAAGACACAGGAGGTAAAACCTGGAGATGAAACTCTACACAGAAGTGGTCACTCTGTCAATGGCATTATTGACCTCGTTTTTGTTTGAATCCAGTCCTTTAGCAGCATTCATATCATTCCGTAAATTTTCCACTGTCTTTTTCATGTTCTTTAACTCTCCAGGATGTGGAGTGGCTCGCCTTAGAAGTGTTCTCTAAAAACAAACAGTGGAGTAAACGGTTTTGCTGTTGTCGTTTTGAAACACACACACTTTCAAGGTTTTAGCATTTAATACCAAATATTAGCTATAACATGATTTTTATGAATTGTAATGTTAATTTCAAGATATGTTAATTTCATAGCTGCTTGATGATGAAGTCAGTGAAAGAGGTCACTTTTGGAGGAAGAGTTGAAGGAGGGTTCTAATCTGACCTGTTAATTTGAAATCCACATTAACAGAAGTTGAAAAACAGTTCCCAGTTTTGAGGTGGGGGTCATGAAAAAACTATATGGGATTTCAAAACCGCCTTAATGATTTAGGAATTAATTCCATTAACCACACATCTCAGACACCTCTCTGTGATGTCTCTCTGTATTGCCAAATAAATGCTTGTGGGATATTCTATTCTCCTTCCACCATCAAGATATGGATCAGGCTATGTCTTGCAAAATAGGCATTGGGAACTTGGAGGGAAAAGGGGAACATTTCAGTAGTTTATTTTCAGTGATTCTGTACCATCTGCTATAGAAGGATATATTGTCCTTATGTTGGCATATGGGCAAGGAAAGTTGACAAAAAGCTCAATGGAAAGATAATTTACTTGCATAATTTGGATAAATAGTGGATTAAGTTTTAATTTAAAAAGAATCCATACCACACTAAGTGTAAGAGCATGAATGTGCATTTTTTTAAGTAAGTGTTGTGTGTACTATTTACATTATTACAGTACCACTAGTGACCTACAAGGGGCATACATTGGGAGTTAATGACTAGCTGAATAAAACAATGACTAGATCACAAAATGATTTACATAAAAAAAAAACCCTCCCCCGCCCCCATATCAAAAGTGGACTGTCTGTAGATCCCCAAGTAATGTCCTGCACTTGAATTTTTAAATAGCATTTCAAAGTGCCTGATGTTCCCAGTTCACTACAAGTGGATCAATAATAAGAGGTGGAAGTTTTAAGAGTTTAGTTAAAGATTCTTATTTCACAACTTTATGTGGTTCAATTATAAAAAGTGACTCCTTATTCAAAAGGCAGTTCTACAGTGTGCTGTCCGAGTCACACCTGCTGTTACTGATCAAATTTAGTTTTGCTACTCTTTATTCCAGCTAGCCCTGCACAAATGACACAGCTAAAGGAAAGTAAACTAGATTATATTCTCCCTTGTGCATCCCCAAAAGTTACTACATTTCCATCAGCTGCACCTGTGGAAACCAACAGGAGGAAATTCCAGCTGGCACAGATGTCAGAGGGACTAATTTGGTCTGCTGAACCCTTTAGTACTGGCTTTAAGGACAGGCCCTGGCTTGTCAGATCCCTGGTTCAATTTACAGGGATGATAGTAAGGAAAAAACTATCTATATACTTGTAAAGTGAGCATATTTGATATGGAAGTGAATGTTAAAAAAAAAAAAAAACTGTCTGTTTCAAAGTCCCTTTTCAGAATAAAACATACTGCTAGCATGTCTGGAGTATTATAACCAAGGTATTCTTCAGTTAAATAACAGCTCTGAAATCCCGCCATGTTTGGAAATTTTTCTAGATTGGGGTTTTGATGCAGGCTCACTTCAAATTAAGGCTGAAGGTTAAGTCTTCAGCATGCCTCTGAAAAATGAAAAAGTCTCCAGCATGCAAAACTGGTACAATAAGCAAGCTATTTACTTATTATATTATAGTCAGCTGAAAATTTGGCTCTAAAAGTGTCAATTTTTACAAGAAAGAGCTGTCAGTGATGCAAAGAGATTACAGAAGAGGGCTTTACACTTCAAAGACCACCTAAAATTTATCATCTCCAGGGACTGTGGAATGACCATTTAATGGAGGTCTCATAAGTACAGTGACAGATGCTCCCAACATCCCTTCTTCATTTGAGTGGGAAACAGCAAGCACCAGTGTGCCACATGCCATCTGATTATGGACACTATATGTTGGTTTCAATACGCATGGTCATGAGATGAAGGAGGGGTAATGAGAATGGGGAAAAAGACAAAGCACAATAGGGTGGTAGAAAACTCAATAGGGACCATGTCAGGGTGTAATAATTCAAAATTACTGCCTAATGGACATAGGGTCCAAGGCTTACACCTTCCACAGAGCAGAAGACGACCCTATCTTATCCTGCTTTTGGAAAACTGGAAGGAACCATCTTAAAGAAATAAAGAAAAAAGACTAAAATTTTCCACAATAAGACAGTCTTGTTTCAGCAGAACTGAAAGTTGTATTTGATTTATGCAGATAAAAAAATACCAAATTTAAAAAGCCTTTTAAAGCCACTATAAAACAAATGTTTAGCAGCTCTGCCATCAACATGAATATAGGAAGTCTACTGCTATCATTAAAAACTTGGAATGTTTAAGGCAAGATGTAAAAAAAATCAAATACCTTTTTTTTTTTTTTAACCACAATTTTTCATTATAGTCACTAGGTGTGTATTACCAGGTGTGTGTTTGAGAAACATACCATTTCATTATCCTCTTCATCTTTTTCATCTTCTAAAAAGCGGATTGCACTGACTCTGTTTACTGCACGCTCATTCCAGGTTTCATCTGACATTTCATGTACCAAGCTCTCAAACGCACCACATCGGGGCAGGTTATCTGTTATAATGGAAACAAGCAAATCAGAATTCTCTCTCAAAAAAAAACCAGCATGCTAACATGTTAATAATGTACATTATTGGACTTTCCTTTTACAGGGTTTGTATTTAGCAATTTTAAACTTTTATGTAGATGTCCAATTATTTGAGCCCTGAAGGAACTAGCTACACATGAGGGAACAAAGCAAAAAAGAGTTTATAATTTAACTGACTCCACAATTTCCTCACCTATTCTTTTAACACTAACACAAAATTATTGTGCAGTATTTACATTTGAGAGAAAACCCTCTTTTTTACAGAAAGGTGACATACTAGGGATGATAATATTGATTGCTTATGACATCTGCTATTAATTTACATTGATCTTTCCTGTCAACACTCAGAGCTTTTCAACCATGATCTTCCAACTCTGTTCCATAATCACATACATAAGTTTGAAAAACAGATATCCACTTTATACAAAGAGGATCCACTAGTGAGCCCTCATGCATTTTTGGGGTAATACGATTATTATGCTTGTTTACTTGTCTTTGTATTTTCATTAAATAAATTAATGCTTATGTAACTGATGTAGAGGGGAAGTAAGTCCATTTACTTACCAACTTACCCAAGGGAGTTAAAATCTTTTGAGAAAGTGAATAGTGAAAACCAGAAGAGAAGCTCTTTAATGGCAAACAACTAAAACGTTGTCCATTACCAATAATGAACGGATTTATTTTATTTTAAATAAAAACGATAAACTCAAGATTGTTGTACAAAGCTGGGGAAAGATAACGAGCAGCAGATATTTAAGATGACAGTTCTGATGTGGAAATAATTTTCCAAGTATACCATACCTTGGCAACTGGGCTCAGAAGGCATTTGAGGAAGTAATACACAGGTTAAAATTTTTTCTCCTGTTTCAGCGTCTGTGTCAGTCTGGAACATCAGCAAAGGTTGAGACTGGTTATCCGACAACCACAAAGCCTTCAGCTTTAAGGAAGTCAGTGACAGAGGAAGATGTAGCAACCTAAAAGAAATGGAAAGTCTGAAATTTCAGGCCAGTTTCTAGGAGACTTGATAAATCAACCTGCCTAGCTGGGCAACCAACTGCTCAACATGCATATGGTTTGATTTCAAGTAAAACACAGAGGACTCAAGGAACTGGCTAACCATCTCCCTTTATATCTTGTATTCCTGTCCGTTCTACCTAGCTGTTTCTCATTATGCTAAGATTGTAATTTGGAGCACAGAATGTCTTTTCATTGTGTGTAACAGAGCCAACCACAATGGGACCCTGGTTCTTGATTAGGGCCTCTGTTTGTGCAACAATACAAATAACGAATAAATAAACCCAAAACAACACTGCATGACTTGATGAAATCAGTAAGCCAAGTTTTTATGCTGATAAAGAAAATATAACTTGAATTGTCTTAATATTTACATGATTAACTATACAGTCAATCTCCCGCATCCGAAGGATCATGTGGCATTAATGCAGGTATTCAATTCACCAGGCTTCACTTGAAGCCAAGATCTCTGTTTTTGTAGTTTTGATACACAATTGTGCTTAATATTGGCAAGGACTGAAATTACATATTGCCGGTTTAACAGCATTGAGACTAATGAAATTGGAATAGAAGCTTTTTTGCTTCTTCATTCTAAGACATAAAATGTACATGTCTCGACTGGCTATGAAGCAAACCAGCACAGTAACAGGACACTATAAAAACTCTCTCACCTGTTTCCAGCTACATCCAGGACATGCAATTCAGTGGCTTGTGAAATCTCAGAGGGAATTCGAGATAATCTGTTGTCACGCACAGAAAAGACATTAAGACTGCCGCACCCCCCAATCTATATTAAAAAGAAAGAAAAACTGTTTTTGTTGCAGAACCATATTGTAATGAAGGCATGTGGCACAGATCACACAAGATATCACAGCACATTCAAGTTACAATGGCTGCAAGTCACAGACTGCAAATTAATGCTCACCCTTATTTTATTTTTTTAAGAGAGACCTCCAGCCAGTCTTTGTTAGCACTTTCATGGACGGTAAGTTTATAAAACAATTTCATTATCCAGAACCAAAGAGATCAAGATTCAGCCTCACCTATTCCTGCTTTCAGCCTCAAGACCAGTTATCTCAGGTATACAGTTCACTTGTATGCTTCTCCTAGCAAGTGTTAAGTTTTGCCCCTCAACTTTTGCTAAACTTATATTTCAATCTTAACATTTTAAATTAATTAACGTTAATTGTTTACGTACCACACCAAGCACAACACAGCTCTGGGCAATAGAAAATGTTAAATAAGTCAGTCAGCTCTTAACATTTGTTGAGGTCAGGGTCACTACAGTCACCAACTAGCAACAGTGTTTAACAACGTAATAAACATCTTACAAATTAATGTCTTCAGTGTGGCTCAAATAGTGGCACCATTGTTTTATCAGAAGTTTCCAAAACTCATCCCTTCTTTCCCATACAAGTTGCCCAACCTATTCTAATATTCCCTGCCTCCAGCCTTTTTCCAAGTGTTGGAAGGATGGAGAAAGGCAGATACAACTAAGCTAACCTCATCCGCAGCACTCCACCTGGATAACGTAGCCAGCTTTATTGTCTGTTCTTCACAGTTAAAAGTTTCCGCACCCTGACTCGATGCAAAATATATTTTTACATAAAATGCAGAGATAAAAAATAGCATTAAAATGATAAAATTCAACTTCAGTCACCTTTGCCATAGATGGCAACTACTGATAACATGAGTACTAAGGTGGTTATTGAATTCAAAGCTTCTTCAAGCAACAGATTGGCTGTTTTCCTTTAGATGAGAACCTTACTTACCTTTGGGTTGCTAATCTTATGTACGCTCACAAACCAGTATTGCTAATTTTGCATCCTTTTAAAAAATAAACAAAAATCCCTCTCATTTAAAAGTATATTTCTTCTCCTTTAATCCATGTATTAGACCAAAGTATCAGAAGCCTTCTGAAACTTTCAGATGAAGATGATTTAAAAATGTGACTGCATTAGTAAAAACTGAAGCTATTGACGTTGATCCTAGTCTAAAAAGTAAGACTTCTTCTACATTTAATATATACAGATTGTGGCAAACGGCCGGCTTCTCCCTCGTGGGTCTCGCTCTTTTGCCTCTCGTAGTGGGCCAGGGCATCGCTGGTTATCACGTCTTCCCAGGGAGGGGGGTAGGGACCTGGGCCCACCCGCTCCTCCAGGTCCCAGCCCAGGGGCCCTATGAGTAGCAGCTATGTGCTGCTGGCACCTTACTTGCAGCTGCAGGCTTTTCCCCTGGGCTACTCTCCCCCCTCTGTCTTTCTGGCTTCTTGTGCCCAGTATCTTCTTCAGGACTCCACCTCTCTTCAACACACCGCTGTACTCCATTCTGTTTTCCTCCACTTCTCCACACACCACCGTACTCTGTTCTGTTCTCCTCCACTTCACACACTCCTCTGCTCACCACACACCTACTCCTTCAACTCCACACTGCCTCTCAGGAGTAGAGGGTTTTTATAGGCACCTGGGTGGGGCCTTAATTGGAGTCAGCTGACTTTAATTACCCTTTGGCTAGTCTACAGGGAATAAAGCATGGAGCATTCTAGCACTTACATAGTGCCCTTCTAGAACTTTCCCAGTGCCCTCTGCCCTTGCTATACCACAAGATGTACAATTTAAGTAGTTGAATAATATTTTATTATTTAATAAATCAGTATTTTATCTCAAGCTACCAATGTGTAATTTATATTATCCAGAATGCTCCCTTTTAGCAGCTTTCTCTTTAAAATGAAGTGTTCTCTAGTCAGCAACCCCACTACCTTGCTAAAAGAGAAGGCTCCTTTGTAAGCAATATGGTTCTTTCATTACAAACAACATCCAAAGCTCTTAAATCTTTGATTACGGATCCTCAAATTCAGTGTGAAATTACTTGTGTTAGTACTAACTGGCTATCAGAGCAAGTTCTACCTTGGCTAAAGCTAGAAATTAATTTTTAAAAAAAACATCTAAAATGCAGTTGTCCTCCCGTACAAAATAATGTATTTTGATCACATCCATTTAACCCACTACTCCCTTTCTCCTTGGTTAATAAAAGGGTTTAACAAATTGGATTAAAAAATCCTAACCAAAACAAAAACATCCACCATTCATCTACGTCATACATATACTTCATGGAAGAATGAAGCTTTTCACTATCCTATAACTGGCATTGAAAGCATAAGCAAAAGTTTTAAAGTGACAGTTCTGCTAATTAATTTATTTCACCACTTCTGTGTAGTATCAAGTAACCACTCACTCAAATTCTTAATTAAGATGTCTTGGCAAATTCAGCATATGAGGTACCATCTAGAAAAAAAACAAATCTATTCAGTGTCTAATTGGTGCTTCTAATATGAGGAGCTGTGAGGACATCAGCTAGTTAGTGAATGTTAGATGAGCTGGTAAGTGACGCCTCACCATACACAAAGTGTTTCCTTTTCTATGAATGAAGATTGAATTACTCAATCTTGGGAGCATGAGGATCTGAGCGATTTTGCCAGACAGACAGAAAAAGCCATGCAGCCTTGTTGGGATACCTCACTATGCTGAAAATTTCTATATTTTTGACAATGAAAAATGCAGCAGTGAAGCCAGCTGGTTTGAGTCATCATGCATTTAAAGCAGTTCAATGAGAGGTAACAGAACAACTGTGGACTGAATAATATTTAAAAGATTACAGGTTTACCTGACTCAATTTTCCAAGCAGCTAACAATTAAGAAAACACAAGAGACATTCATTTGATTTATTCTTCATCTGTACTGGACAACACTATGCTAAAAATGGAGATAGAACATAAATCTCATCTCTGCTAAAGAGCTGTCAAAATTCACATGTGGTTGCTGATGTCTTCCAATTACTTTATCGTGAACTATTCATCAGAACATAGTCTAGAAAGAAGAGTGATGATTTAACTCACAAGTACAGAATATTTGTATTTCCAAAGAAAAAATTAGACACAAAATACTGAAAGCTGTTTATGAAACTATGCTCTTCCATACATATATCAAGCAGTTAACATTAGAGGAAGACTGCATGACAGGATAAATGGATCATTTGGAAGATAAGTATTTGCTACCGTTTCAAGAAGAGAATGCATCCACCCAGCATTGGAGGAAGACACCATGACCAAAACACAAAAGCTGTTGAGATAGACTACATGTACTAAAAAGCATATTCAAAGAAAAATATATCACTGTAACCACTATGAAGTAATGCAATACCAGAACACTGTACTTGACTTGTTTGTGAGTCATTAGTTGATGAAAAACCAGGCACTCAGATCATGCTTTTGTTGGTTTGGCAATGTCTATTATGTACAATTACAAACACATATTCAAACCATCACATATTCACTAAATATACAACATTGAGGCCCTTGTTCCAAAAAACATTTAAGCACATACTTAACTTTAGGTACTGACCATTGATTTTAATGGGACTACTCATCTGAGGAAAGTGCATACTTAAGTGCTCTGTTGAATTGGGGCTGTTTAAGTGAGGACATTTATTAATCTGTTTTACTAAACTTATACGCCAGGGGAAAGTGCTGATACACAGCCCATGTTAAAGGATATCTGATACACACACACCCCTAAACATAACACAAAGAAAATACATATTAGTACTATAAAAAACAAGCCTGTCTGCCTGTTACAACAGCCTTGCATAACTGTCATGTTGTATCACTTGTCCATTCCCCTTAAAAAAAATCACCAACAAAATCAATTCAGTTAGACAGATGGCAATTTGTAAGGTTGAATTACATATATTTAAAATAAGATACTAGCACCTTAAAATGGATAGTTCTGAAGCCTACATTTGATAATTGTAAGAAAATAAAGTGTTTAGGATTTAGAAGAAATTACCTACAAATAATGCACATGCTTATTATTTACATTAAAATGCTAGTGTTCCAGAACATACACTGCTTTGGATAACATGGAAACTCTTCCCTTGACCTATCTGGTACAACTTTTTGATTTTCCTACCTCGGACTGCTCTTTGAGTAGCAACTACTCTTCCCTCTTCCCAGCGTGGATGACCTTTAAACCTCACCCGTGGTGACTCTTTCTACTCCCATGGTTTCAGCTATCATCTCTATACTGATAATTCAGCTCAGCCCACCACTGAGCTTTCCGTTGCTGCCCAACTTCTGTGCACATGGCCACTTCTCTCCAACATCTTCTACAAGATGTTTCACCATCAACTAAAAGCTTAACATGGTTAAAGCAGACCTTTTTCCACAAAATTATCCCACTATTCCTCCTTTCTGGGTCAGTCAATACCACCATCCTCCACCTCACAACTTGGGGGCCCAACATCTTCAACTCCTATCTCATTCTCAACGTATGTCCAAGCCTTGCCATTTCTTCTTCCACAATAATGTTCCAAAGATTCATTCCTCACCCTTATAACCCTGACAGCTAAATATCTCATCCATGCCCTGATCACCTTCAGTCTTGATTCTTGCAGCCTCTCATTAAGGCCGTGCCTACAGGAGCACTTATGTCAGCAAAACTTCTGTTGCACAGGGTATGAAAACACATCCCCGCGCAACATGAGGTTTGTTGGCATAAGCGCTCATGTGCACAGCGCTACGTCGGGGGGAGATGCTCTCCCGTAGACTTAGCTACCGCCACTCGCTATGCTGGTTTTATTATGTTGACAGGAGAGCTCTCTTAACCAGCTCGTTTAACCACTCATACAACAGTACAGCTGTGCTGCTGTAAGCTTGTAAATGTAGACATGGCCTTACCTGACATCTATGTCTCACACTACAAATCCAACCCAAACATAGCCACACCACCTCCTCTTTTGACTTTCAATGTCTCCAGTGGCTCTCCCTTTCCCTAATGCATCATGGACTCTGATTTTATCATTCAAGGCCCTGCATCACTCACCTTTCCTTGCTTGCTTACTTACTTCATCTCTTATTGTGCTGCTGTGACACTATGTCTCATGATATAATTGAAATTGGACAGCAGGCCTGATAAAATGCAAGGCCTGTCAAAATATAGAGATTGACCAAATTGCACAGAAAACTCAAACAGAACGAAGACTGAGCTAAAACGGTTGAGCAAGAAGAGAACAGAAATATGTTCAACAGCAGAAATATGCTCAGCGGATAAGCTCACCCACAGGTCAACCGCTGGGGACAAGCAACCACAGAACACCGGACGCGCGTCCGCAGGATAGCTAAACTATGTAAAATTATTTTACCACAGAGTGCTCGGAGAAGTAAATAATACTCAGAGCAGACAGGGGTTCAGTGGACTGCAGCCCAGCTCAAGAGGGGGGTGTCTACTCTTGAGTCTATTGAGAGGACACCAACCCTAAAAAGCTTGTGAGCTCCAGACCCCAGCAACCACCTGTCGAGGATGAGGGTTTTGAAGAAAAGATCCAGACCAGAGGCTGAGGCAGAGTCTGGCCGTGAGTATAGCATCTGGATAGTTCAGGAGTCTGTGGACTCAGGGAATCGGGGGGATTTAACGGAGATCTGCAGATCATGTCTCCCCCAGGTAAAGTGCTTATAAGGAATAAAGCTTAATAGGAAATTAAGGGAAATGGTTAGGTTTGTTTAGGTTTAAGGATCAAGCATAAATTGTGTATAAGTTAAAGGACCTGTCCCAGTGCCCATCTGTTGAGGATACGGATAATCAATAGAGAAGCTTCCACAAATAGAAATGAATAAATGTAAGTGTTAATTGTCAAATTGTTTGATTGTAAGAATTATTGTTAATTGTCTTGTTTGTCTGTGTTATCGTCAATAAAGCTATCCATTGATTCAACCTGGGGTGTTCTTTCCCTTCTGTCTCAGAATCCTCATAAAAGAACCTGGGTGTCTTGCTACCCATCTAATTCAGCCTTTTCCCTACTAAATTTTAAAGCAGCGAGTGTCTGAAAGAGCACCCCAAAACCCCATATTTACCATTGTCATATAATTATATGCTCTGTACAAAGTCTGCCTTGTGTAGGATTACTTTAAAAGTCTTGATCTGCTAAACATTAATATCCTGGTGAACTGTATGTGCTATCATTGCATGTGAAGTTATAAAATATTATCGGATATGTTACTAAAACATATTGTGGGGTGGGAAACACCCACAATCCACTTTTGAGGTACAACAATGAAATGGCCAGATGTTCAAATGGCCCATCAAGGATAGAATCCCTCAATAGGGATTGTTTACAATGGAGACTTCACTGAGGAAGCATGTAGGCAATGGTCCCTTACGACTGACCATGGAGGACAATCCCCCGAATCACAAGCTTCAATTGTTCCAGCAAGCTGGAACAGAATATACAAAGAGATGAGTGATGACATCACTTGGCTTCACTCCACCAGAGCTCGACACCTGAAGAAATGGCTGGACAACAAAGAACTTTGGACTGAGGGAGGGTGTGATGCCAGGCAGGGAAAATAGTCTTTGCTTGTGTACTGAAGATCTATAGCCCGCTCATACCATCTCTCAGGGCGAGACATTCTAGATTCAAATCCTGTTAGACTGTCATCTTATTTTTATTTCTTTGGTAACTATTTCTCTTTACACTTGCCACTTCTCACTTAAAATCTATTTTTCTGTAGTTAATAAACTTGTTTAATGTTTTATCTTAACCCGTGTGTTTTTTATTTGATTAGGCAATCTCAACTCAGGTCAAGGAGGGTGTGCATATTCTCCCCACAACGAGTGGGGGCGTGGACTTATTAATGAGCTTGTATGGAACAAATCTATGTTCAGTGGAAGACGTTATTATCTCAGGGTGCACTCCTGTAGTGAAGAGCTTGGGGTCTGCGTGGTTATTAACTGTAATCTTGCTCCATGGTGGGTGCATGAGTGGCTCAGGCAGAGTATTCATGTGATTCAGTTGAGTATGTGATGTCATGCTGTCATGCTGCTGTCGTGTTGGGTGACAACAGGGTCTGAAGAGACTATGCATCAACAGAAGCCACAAGGGTAAGGAGGCTCAGCAGTACCCTAAATTCAAATTGCATCAGGCTGCATGTAAGTGACATCTGCTCCTCCAGAAAATTTTGCCAATCTCAAGACTTCATTTGTCTGCTGCTTCTCCCTGACTTCTCCCAACTCCTCCCTGACAACCCTGTGCCTTGTTCCGTGCATGGAATGTCCTTCTTGAGCTGGTCTGCCAGGTGATTACCCTCTCAATTTAAATCCTTAATTAAGGCTTCATTTACTGTGAACAGCATAGCAGGAATAAACTATAGTCGTATCAGTTGGGACAAATTAAAAAAGATGGAACATTACTACTCTTAATTTTCTTGAATGCTGTATCCTTCACTCTAGACAGAGGTTCTGTCTCTAAGGCTATGTCTACACTAGAGAACTTATAATGGCAAGCTATACCAATGCAGCTGCGCTGCTGTAAGATCTCTAGTGTAGCTGCTCTAAACTGACAGGAGATTGCTCTCCTGTCAAAATAATTAATCCACCCCAATGAGCGGTGGTAGCTATGTCAGTGGGAGAAGCTCTACCACTGACATAGCACTGTCCACACCGACACTTAATTTATGTTGCTCATGGGGTGGTTTATTCAAACCCCTGAGAGACATAAGTAATACTGACTTAAGTGGTAGTATTGATATAGCTTAAGTAGCTCTAAACTCTTTGAGGTGCTGCTGCAGTATCTACTGCATCTTTTAAAGGAATGAAGAAAATCTGGCAGCTGCACGAATCATTAACCAAATGAAGGGAACCCTATTGTACAAAATATTTGCTATATTTTAACTGTTAATTTATCACACCTTTTGTAGATTACTCACTAAATTAGTACAGAGAATTAGTAACTTGTTTGCTATGCTTATATTTTCCCCCCAATGTGTTCCATGTATTTGTATAACACACAAACTGGGTTTTTCCTCTTAAAAATATTATTTTTGAGCATTATACAAATATTACTTTAGTAGGAAAGATCACAGCTGTATTTAGACATTAACAACACTTTTAGTCTAAAAAATTCTTAGAGGTTTGTAAAGCTCAGATAATAAAAGGGAAATTTAAAATATTTCCTATTTTGCTGTAAACCATCAGCCACATCTATTTAGAGAAACATTTCTCTAAACAATTTCTCACACACACACACACACACACACACACTCACTCTCTCTCTCTCTCTCCCCCCCCTCTCCCCCCCGCCCCCCCACACACAGAGATTTTCTTGAACCCCAAGACAAACACATTAATCCCTCTGATAAGACAAAAACACATTTAAGGTTCAACAGTTGCTTGATTAACATTAATAAAGCTGTGACTGAAGGCCTCAGTGGGTTATGAACAATCTCAAAAAGTGAAAGAGGCTCATCTGCTTCAGTAGCCCGACATTGCTGCTGAACTCTGAGGAGAAGAGAAAACTGGGGAAGAAAACCATGGCTGAGAAGTGTTTCAAAGCAGGCTTTCCCCCACTTTTGCATTCTGACACTTTCCCCTCCCTCCCCACTAAGATCTCCATGTGGGAAGAAATGGACAGGGCAAGACTGAAGATATGATGTAGGAATTCTGTTAATACTGAGTCAATGGCATAGTCACCTGCTGCATGCTGAGACTCTCTCCCTGAGACACAGCCCGCCAGGAGCACCATAGCTTCTAGTGCTGTCATGGCTAGCAAAAGAGGAGCAGTGATGGACTGATCAGCAGTGCAGGAGGAAAAGGTGGTTCCTTTCCATGACTTGTCAGGATCTGCCGTTGGAGTCCAGATGCCCCAACTTCAGATGCCCCAACTTCAGTCTACCTCTTGCCAGGCTCGTGACTCTGAGGTGGAGATGGCTGTAGTTTAAGGGTTTGGACTCTACTATTCCAGATTATGAAATAAAGGAAACTGAATAATGTAAAACTAAAGGCCTCAAAGCAAGCAAGCAAGCAAGCATAACTGCTACCCAAACAAACCCACAGATTTGCTTTCTGTGGCCCACCACACCAGAGGATTCACTGACAAACACACATTTAGTTATTATTACAGTTGTCTGGAAAATAGGAATCCCTTCCCATCAAAAATTTCATGTTTTGGGGGGAAAAAAACCCAAAACTTTAATCTCAAACGGGGATGAAAAGTTAAAACAGAAAAAATTCACAGGAAGGTATTTCAAGAAACAAACTATTTTGAAAGATTTAGAACAGAATGTTTCAAGCTTCCCAGTGAAACTGACAGGAACCTTCCAGCTTGGCTGTTTGAGAGTCCAGTACACTCAGTCTCCACCCACAGCTGCAGGAATCAGACAGCCCAGTGCTTTGCTTCTCCAGCAGCTGAATGGCTGGCGGAAGACAGGTAGAGCCTTCAAAGTGGGCAACAAGGGAACTGTTATTTTGATTTCTCCCCCAAGGGAGATCTGAAGTTTTCCCAGGAAAAATGTTGATTTTGCAAAATGGGTATTTTCAGAAAATCATTCCAAGAAAAAAATGTTGACCAGCTCTAGTTATGATGCCAGGTAGTTCTGGTTGTCAGATTTCTCCAGGTGATGCAGACTAATTAGTGAGCACATAATTACACAATTTAGGATACTCTAAAGCATCTTAAACAAGTGGTTCAGCACACTAGTTTCACTCATGTTCCAACCCCAGGATGGGATTTCAGGATTAAAGAAAGTCACCAAGCAGGTCTTTCAAGTTTAAAGGAATAAACCATTTGTGATAATGAACAAGTTTAAACACATTCAACTCTTACTGAAGTCAGAGTTTCGTCATTCGCTTCAATGAGAGCAGAATCGTCTTCAGAATACAGATACTTAATAAATGACTTGTCAAGTGACTTGAGTATCTGTCAGCCATTCAATCATTAAAATTTTCACATTATGAATTGTTATCAGGTTCAGAAGAACCTTTGAACCAGGAAACATCTGAGAAGTTATGATGTTAAAGGTTCAGAATAATCTTTAATTATACCATAATTATGTAATGAAGAGTCAATGCCAACTTACTACTGAAGGGAAAGGCTGGTTTAACAAGTGTGTATAGAAAGAAGTACATAAACACACTTGACAAGTTTACCCAAACTTCATGCCTAAAATAAAGTTAAATAAACTACAATTAATAGTTCTGTCAGAGAACTATATTTTCATTAGAACAGACATATAACTTATACCTGTGATGTCAGAAATTATGTCTCTGCTTCAGGAAGAAATTCTAGGGGGCCAGAAGAAAGTGAAAGAACGTGTGTTGCGGCTCACACTTGATTATTGACATTTAGAAGTCAGAGACCATCATCTTCCCAATGCCATACCGATAGCCATCCTGAGTTAAAGACAGAGGGAACAAGTCGCGAACGGCAGTTTTTGAAGTGAACATTCAGATGTTCTTGCTTAACTTCTCAAGCTGGTTTTGATACAGATGAGAATAAATGGAAAAATGGTAGTGAAGTAGCCACAAGTAGGATACTTCCCTCCTTCTGCCACCAAGAAGGAGGAATGAAAAGGTCTTCAATACTTGTAACAACACTGTTTCATTCAGCAAGAAAGTGGAAGCTGAACCTTCCAGCAAAAGACCAAATTCATGTCAAGATTCATCATTGGAATCACACCACCTACTTGTAGTGTGCCAGACTACTTTTTTCTTTTAGAATTGCAGAACATATGAATCTCCTGTCGTCCCCTCCTTCCCCCCACTTTTACATCATGAACACATGCCACAGAGAAGAAAAAACATTCATGTTTTGCTTAAAGCCGGTGTTCATGGTTAAAACAAGTGCTGCACTAAGGAAACTGAACTGTTTATTACCCCAAGCACGTCTAGCATGAGCAGCACAGCAAGCTTCTCCACATGATCCCACTAGTGTTCTGTAAGTCTTTTTGGGGGGAGCGGAATCCAAAAAGGAATTCATGTGGGTCAGTCTAAGCACTAAGAACTGAGACAAGTCCACAGTTGCTAATTCACAGCAGTTAGATGGTGGTTTCTGTGATGTGTTCTCTATGGAAGCAAACGCAGAGGTTACCATGTGGATCCAACAGTGTAACTTATTTTCCATTTGCTACGATTACCAACTCTGACTTCAAACCATTGACTTTGAGGTGAAAGGCTATAGCATCACGTAAGAGCAAGCAAGAGATTACATTTCCTGGAGTTTCAAGGCTAGCAAAACATGCACGAAGCAAACGCACTTAACCAAAAAGGTAGTGTTGCAGAGCATTTGGCTAGTGGTGAAGACAGACACAGAATTAAAGCTTATCCTTCTGATTAGAGTGAGCATTAAAATAAAACAAAAACTGAGATCTTTAGAGAACGATGTTAATTAAGGGCACAGTGCTTTGTAAAGGTGGATATTGGGGGAAGGGTCACATGTTCTGTAGCTTTTGTAGGCTGTGTGCACTGTGCACCCTGGGATCTCCCTTTTATTCCTCTATCCTCACTCCTACTCCCTGCATGCCACCCTCCCATCCCCCTCTATTTCAGGGACTCCTTGCAACTTCTTCTACTCCCATCCCATCCGCCACATGACAGGGGGCGGTGTATCCCCATCTCTTCCTCCCCTCATCCCCTTGTCCCCATATTCTCCCCCGCCCCCTACGGCAGGGGCAGCCTATGACATTCATCCCTTCCCTCCATGCCCCCAATGGCAGGTTATTCCTTTCCCCCTTCACCACATGGCAGAGGCTCTGCAAGTGCTATCTCCCACTATGTCCAGGTCTCTGTGCAGCTCCTTCATTCCCCCTGGCCAGGTCAAGCACCCCACTACAGGGTCTGTGGTCCACCCTCGTCCACTCACCATTTGTTTCCCCTGACTCCACACCCATCCACTCAGTTTCCCTCATTGCCAATACTCCCATCTTGCAGGTCTCCAGTTTGTCCCCATCCATTCACTTCCCTCAACCCCATTACCAAGTTCGCTTCCTTCACTGCCACTCACCTCAGGATACCTGCGTATCCCCTCACAAGTCTTCTTTCAGGTTCCTACTCTCCTTCAACTTCCCCATCCACTCCAAGTCTCTGCTTCCCTCAGCACCTCTGTCTGATCCCTCCCATCCTGGCTGCTTTCTATACCCCCACTCCAGGTCCCTCCCTCTGCCTGGTCCCTACTCCTCCCCTTTTCTTTCCCCCCAATAAACTCTCCCTGAAAGGCTCGTATTTCTGTGAGCTCAGGCTACAGTCACCCCAGGCAGCAAGTTAAGTAAGCTGTTGCCTCTGATATGGGCAGGCAGCAGCAGGGGGCAGCAAAGAGACAGCTCTACCTGCACCACCAGGCAGTCTGAGGGCCCGGATTTTCCTCTGAATCAGGCTTTTCTGATCTATTTTGCATGCACAAAAAAGCCAACCAATAGGGTTCTGCCTGTTGATGGCTACAACATTCCTTGACATTTTGGAATTGATTGGCTGCAACGTTCCAAAGTTACCATGTTACAAACAGAAACACATTGGTGTGCTTGGCCAATTATCTACAGATAGGGAAACTGAAGGCAGAATGAAGGATTCAATTGCATGGCAGCTAAGGGGGAATTCACACACTGAATCAATAACACAAATGGAACTAGAATCCAGGCCTCCTACCTTACAGTCCCATAACTTAGTCACATCACACTGGCTCTCCCTTATTGTCCTCCCTGCCAACGCCAGCAATACCAACTTTTCCAGGCTTTACTGATGAGCTACACCAATTTCTCAGACCAATATTACATTTAATCCTATTCTACCTTTGTTGCACTTCATATGCTGCTTAAGGTGAGCAAGAAGTCACAGTGATAACAGCTATAAAACGAGGGTATCGCTAAGCTTAGTATTACACAAATCACTGCTTTACATCTAGTTGTTTAATGACACAACCAGCCTGTAGTGACTTGTATAAAAGAAAGATACCAAAATTGGAGCGCCTCAAATCATTTCTTCTCTCTCAGGATATCAAAAAAAAAAACACCAAACAAACAAAAAACATGCACTTTCTAGCCATAACTTTATGAAAAAGATCAGGACTTCTTGTGGTATCGTCACTCTACCTGCAGAAAGAATTACACCTGAATTCAAGCACACAGTTACCACCAGACCTTAAAAAGCTGTCTTCCAGTAGTGCTGGGTCTGACATCCACAGTCGGAAATCAGCTTATAAGAAACTATTTAGGTCTTGGACCTCTTGTTCAAATACCATGATGCTGGCCACTCACTAGCAACCAAACCAACTCTACTTTTGTCCAGGCCTCTGCAACCCAATAGACAGAGCCTTGGTCAGCCTGTTAGGTATGAATATCTCTAGTAATTCACACAGAACATACTTCCTATGGGCACCTATATTCACCATTTTTATTTATAACAGCATATCTATAGTAATGCATATCTGCAGTCATAAAGGTTAATTGCACAGGACATACCTCTTTGGGCAACGATATTAATTTGTTTCTGTCGACATTCAAATTGTTCAGCTTCTTTAGTTTTCCAATGCTCTTCGGCAATTTCTGTTTCAATTACAACAAAGTGACATGTGAACAAGCTTTCTATGAACAGTGTCAAAAGAAAAGTTTACCTAATTTTCAATGTGATCTAGGAGACTGAACCCTTTTTATAATAAAAGGTCTATATATATAAAGGAACTAATTCTATTCAAAGTTGCAACTGTGCAACTCCATTGACTTCAGTTCCATGGTTATAACAGAGGGCAGGATTGGATTATTGTTTGTTTTAGTTTCTAACCTAAGTGCACTCCTTATGAATTAGCTTTGTACTAAAATAACCCTATAGACAAGGTAGAAGACACTTCATTTTAAGTGTTCTTTTGAAGGCAGTTTTGAAGCAGTGGGGGGGGATGATATTCCCACTGTAATTAAACCTCAGATTTTATTTTCATTCAAACACATGTAGCATTAAATGACTGGCCGAAACAACTGATTAACACAGGAGGGAGCAACACAAAGAGCAGCCCCATGGTACTTCGGCCTGCAGTTTAACTTCACCATTATTTACCAAGATATACACAGTAGCAACTGGCATCAAAGGGGAGCTTTGTCTATAGGAGGAGCTATTCCCAATCCAAATTCATTTGTGGACACTCTTATGGTGAAATAAGAGGATCCATACACCAAATGAAATAGAAAATAGTTAACTCATTTTAAATTCACACCCTATCTTATTCGAAAGGAACGTTCATGTGTAGACAAGCCCAAATTAAAAGGTTCCTAACAACAGGCTCTTTAATTCCCTTATTAATCATGGAAGACTTTAAAATGAATACGTAAGTAAAGTAACAACTCTTCCTTTATGTCAAATCAGATCCTTCAGTATTCATACAGCTGGCGAGAAGTAAAAGACAGGGGAATGTGTTTATCTAGCTAACGTATAAACTTTGACCACTGCTTTCAAACAGCAGCTATCTCCCCTATAGGACTCAGTATGAATTCTCATTTGGGACAATGGCTCACACAAAGACATTAAGTTGTTTGTTGTATTTATAGAGGTTCCCATGCCATCTCCTTCTGGATTACAAGTGCTCAAATGAGCTGGTTGAAGAATTTCCTGTCTCTATCCTACACACAGCAGATAAACAACTCTTGTTATTACCTAAAAGAATCTAGACCATTTCACCTATGCAGAAAGGTGCAGCAGGGAAGTAAGCCTCTATTACTATACCATTCAGGTTTTCTTTGCAATTCAGTACGCTCTGCTCACTCATGTGAAAGGTGTATACAATTTTAGGTTAATTTAAAGTGCAGCTCTACTTCAAAATATGGACAATGCAAAAATGGCACTTTATTATCTAGCATGTTGCTCTCTATATATTTGGAGTCATAGGAACATACAGTTCATGCCATGGTCAAGAACAAAGTAAAAAGATCTAGATAGTCACATCTGTTGGACTTTGATAAATATGTTTTTACTCATTAGTACTGTAGAGCCAACATAGCTAAAATTGAACCGGGTTCCACTCTGGTTTTTGCATCAATAGAACTGTGAACTAAGATCTAATTGCAGAGCCAAGTCTGCTTTAGTTACATCTGGGCAACAGGAACAGTTTAGTCTGTTTACTTTTTTGTTCTTGTTGATAATGATGCACATATTCAAAACAATCCAAATTGATTTTTCACTTAACAGTAAAGTCTGCAGGTCTTGCCATTAGGGGGGAAAAGCTTTATACTTGTAAACAGAGCATATTTTCAGTAAGAATCAGTTAAGAAATCTAACTCTACAATGCCATTCTGTCATAGAATCACTCTCAGGGAAACAGTCATTTACAAATATGTGAACTTTGATTTACCATTTTTATATTATGGAGAGTTCCTCTTGAATGTACTGACATTTAACAATACAGAATATATTATATATGGAAATGATATAACGACTGCTGGAATAATCCTGCATTTACTTAATGGAAACTCCACTGCATTGTACATAGCAGTAGCTATAATAGATGGGGAAATAAAATAAAGGCATTACAAACAAAATTAATCACTGCATAGCAGCAGGCCTAATTACTGCCATCTATTTGAGCAGTCAAGACCATACTCACCAGCAGCTGGTTTTCTGTTAGAACTAGTTCAGTAAGGCTTTCACAGTCTCCTATTGCTTCTGTCAACTGAACAAGTCTGTTCTGATCAACCTTCAAGATAGACAGCTTCTTTAAATTTCCTGTACATAAAAGAAAATAGTTAAGCTTGGTGATTGGCTTCAACTGTATGCGCATGAGAGGTTATCTTTAAGATTAACACATTAATGTTGCTTCAATTATATTATTCCAGCACATCTGCGGTTAGGGTGACCAGATAGCAAGTGTGAAAAAATCAGGCACGGGTATGGGAAAACAGGTGTCCATATAAGAAAAAGCCCTGAATATCAGGACTGTTCCTATAAAATCAGAATATCTGGTTTCCATATCTGTAGTACAAGTAGATATCTAAATATTAAAATAAAATCTTTTTAAAAAGGACATCTTAAAATGTTAGATTTTGTTACTGCATTACAATTTTTTGCAAAACCAATGCTACGGTGCGTTGTTTCCTCAGATAACCTTAATTAACATTGTAATGCTACATCAATACTATTTCATATTCTATAATTCAGAGAACATTTAATGCTTTGGATTGCATTGCTAAAGGAGATTGAACACAAGCAGCAAGAGCAAAAATAATCAAGTAAGGAACACTAAGCATGTTCAGAGGCAGACAATGGATACTGTGAAACTGCACATAACCTATAGCTTGAAAATCTAAAATCATACAAAATACAGTTCAACTTCTCTTCTGTTGGAATATTTTGGTATGCTTGACAAGAATTTTCTAGCATAAAGTTCAATACCGAAAACAAGGTAAGTGTCAGATATGGACAATGAAAGCTCACATGGAATTATGCCTTACTAATGTAAGCCAAACAGCTGAATTTTCCAGTTTGCAACGGCTGTGTTTTATTGAAAATGTAATGCTCATTTCCACTTAGATTTTAAGTGCGGAATTGCCACCACACTATAGTTCTTCCAGTAAATGATAAGGAAATATCATTCCTTATCCGTAAATGATAAGGAAATATCCATAAATAAATTTTAAATGAGGAGTTTTAATGGTGGAAGCTCAAAATTAGACACTGGCCTCTTCAAACAGTGAATTGACTCCATAAATCTATGTGAAAAGGGAAAAAAAGTTAGTTGTAGGGTGAACCTGAGAGCAAATTATCCCAGTAATAAATGACATTAAAAATCCCATAACCGAAAGGTTTGCTTGGGAGAAAAGTATTTTCAGCTATGTTTGTTGAGTCTGAAGTTTAACAAAGGGGTAATAGTATACCACATTAATGTGTTAAGAAATAGGAAATCTTGCTACACAGGTAGTGTGGGAGATAAGCAAGAATTAAACATTTCACCATCCAAATATGACTGGGGAGACTGGGGACAGGGAGCAAGCCATACAATATTTCCGGAAAAGTATATAAAACTGTTTGAAATTTTAAGACTATAGTAATCTGCATTCATTAGACACGGGTACTAAAACCAATGTAGTACTTAAGAAAAAGTCAACCCGCATCTAATTTTCATCAATCAAAACATACTGCATTTAGTTAAAATATGCAGGTCCACGAAGTGACTTAGGATACCTTTATCTAACCCTATCATTGGGCTGGACTACTATATAAATATGCTAGTTTTGTACAAAATACAATTATAATCCCAAACACTAAATTATCAGATCCTTCATTATATAATGAATTCTTGGTGAACGTACAAGAATTTGCATGATTTCCCTTTTTGCTTTGCGTCCTTCCACTATGTGCTCTTATGACAATGTAAAATTTTCAAGCATTTACCTAACCTAAAATATTCTTAGAGGTTTTAGCAGATAACTGAAATCATACTATAAAGGATCCCAGGGAGGTTACACTGATAAACGCGGCAGTTTAGTATCTTGTCTGCATAAGTAGATATTATTTACTCCAGGGTGCTAAAACCAAAAGGCATAGAGGGAAAGTTCCAACAACTCCAGCTATTATTAGCATGACTTGTAGACTGAACTCTGCACATCAGCCTTAAGGTCTACAAGCAGCACCAAGTAGCAGCTAATTTTTTCTGCATTCTACTTTAAAAAAAAAAAGCTGACAAAAATCATCACACAAACTGTGGACTATTACTACTACTGTCAGTACAAACTAACATTACGAACTACAAGTAGTAATATTAGAAGTAAAAAGTAGTCGTTTGAGATAGCATCCAAAAGCCCCAAACAGGACCGCAGCCAAATCCACTAGGTGCTGCACAAACACATAGTAGCTAGTTTCACACTGGCCTTGCCCACAAAGGCAGAGGCAGTAATTGATGAGGTCAGAATTCAAAGAAAATTATTCAGGGAGATGAGTTCAAGCCCCATCACTGTCAAAGCGCTCTCTATCAGAATCACCGTAGCTCAGTACACAGATAGCTAGTATAAGCTTTAAGTGCCACTCTGTTTCTTGGGGGAATGGAACATGTCCTCTCTCTAGGCCACCAGTGTCTAACCATTTCAGTTAAAGAGCCAAACACTACTTCTAAAAAGGTCAATGAGCCCCAATTGAACCTTCAGGGCCGATTCTGTCCTGTTCGGCTCCCTTTTGTGCTGTGTACCATGGAGACCTCTGCCAGCTGATGAAAGTTAAGAGCACTGGAGACCGAGAACCTGAGTGTCTTCACCGGTTGCCAACTCAAGTTTTCTTCCTTCTACCCTCTCTTGAGCTGCCCCCAGTTGCTGTGCTAGGCTAGGCAGCATCCGTCGAGCTCTATGCCTGTTCTTCATAGAGCTCTAACAACCCAGCAGGGAAGCAGATAATGCAACTGCCAGAGTTGCTCTCCTCCCTCCCCACAGATGCAAGAGGCAGCAGAGGGTACAGCTGCTGACCTGCTGCAGCAGGAAAGAGAGAGAGAGCAGCTGTTCAGGGTGCTCCCAGTTCACACCAGGCCAGTTACTGCGGTCGACTCTCCGTAGTGACAGGTTGACTTAAAACGTTCCAATGTCAGAATCACAGGATATGACTCAGGAACTCATGACTCATGACTCAGGAACTTTATGACTCATTAAAAAAATACGTATTTAATCATGAACACCATTGCCCAGAGCATCATGGCTTAAGATAGAGCCTCAAGGCCTACAGGCAGCTGCTGGGACACAGGTTGGACACCACTACTGTAGGGTCAGTACAGTGCTGAGCACAAAGCTGCAGTCCACGTAATTAGGCCCATTGTTTAAAAATCACACAATGTTTTCTGAATTATGCACAGTGAATTTTACTAAATAAATTTACGTGTGCTGTGCTCCAAAACAGAACTTAAAGCTAAAAAAGTCTCCAGTGAATCAACACGTACTCCTGACTGTGACAGTCAGAACAATTTCCTGCAGTATCTTTGAGAGATCTTGCTGTCTTAAGTGTATGCATCATTGTAGGCCAGGGATTTCATGAATTCCATGGTGGAGGGTGACCACAGCTCCTCCAACTAACAGTGGGGGTAATTAGGCAAATTCACTCAGGCTATCACACCTCCAGAGAGGTGCCACGACCAGGAGAGGCTCCCATATACTAATTCAAACTGGATTCTCTAGAGACCAAAAAAGAAATGACTTTTGGATAAACTGAATTTAAACTAACTAGGTGCCTTCTTCTTTCTGGTCTGATTCAGCCAGCAGACAGAACCTTTTGTTCAAGAGGGCCCCCAAACCTTCCCATGATGGGCTGAAAGGACTTGGGCTTACTGAGGTCCCATATTACTGATGGGTGACTTCTGGAAAGCAGTTAGCATGAGTATAGGATCTTTTATTATTTTTTTAGACGTTCTCTCTGTAATGCTTTCATGGTAAGAATAAATGTGCTTGCTTAAAAAGGGCTGTTGGGTAACTTTGATTGCTAACAATTACAGCTCTTAATAGCACTTGAAAAGAAAGATGCAGGCCCATTTAGGTAGTCTGGCTTGCTGGGGTTATCACAATGTAGGCAGAGAACTGTGCAGCCTCGAAAAAAAACAGTCAAGAGGAAGAGAGGTGCAGGTGTCTACGCAAGAGAAATGACAACTGAGGAGCCAGGAGTTATTTCCTCACAATTACACTGGTCTTTTCAATAGATCATGGAAAGGGAACACACAGGGGCAGTTGTCCAGAATTGTGACACTCAACGCTCTGGTAACAGATCATATAGGATGTACTTTCTCATACTTTGCTCACCAAGTTAATAATAAACTTAGGCAACCTAAATGGCAAGGCATCAAATCCACAGTAAAAATAAAAAACTTTTAAGTGTAAAGCAAATTTTAAACTGGGACAGGCTCATCTCTTACATAAGCAGAGTACTGCAAAAGATATCAGAACACCTACACTTCCTATTTAGATCAGATCCAGTGGCTGACTATTACTAGGTTTACTTTATACTCACCAATACCATCAGGTAGCATCTCAAGTACATTCTGCGAAATGAGCAAATCCGTTAAGGAAGTTAGACCACTGATCTCTTCAGGAAGTCTTTCCAATTTATTTTCAGAGACATCCAGACATAGCAGGTTTTTCATGTTTCCTATTTCCTACATTATGTTTAACAAAACAAAAACAAAACAAAAAAGAATCCTCATCAAGTCCAAACTTGCAACATCAAGTCATTTAAAGTTTTTTACCACACTTAAATTCCATACGGAGGTCCGGAGGAGGATGACCTCTTTTTTAAATGCTGGAAGATGAACATTATTGTTTTGCGTGATATTACAAATGACAACAGTAGTGTCTTATGATAAAAATATTGACTAGCACAGGCTAGGTAATTTAGACAAAATGCTTGCATCTCAAACATTGTATACATAATAGGAACCACAGGCACACAGTATCAGGTGAAACAGAAGCCAAAACTGAGTTTTTCCTCAAGAAAAAGACTACACAGTTGTTTCTCAGTGCTACATATCTCACACAAAAAGTCTGTCTCTCCCAAGTAACTCAAGGCAATTTATGATCAGCCCCTCTTGGCTGACATTTCAACATACCATAACTAATGACATCTCGTGATTTCATATCTTTTTCCTCTCTTTGCAACAAATGGAGAAATACACATCAGAAGTGATGCACTAGCAAGCCTACAGACCTACGAAATTATACTGCGGTCCTCAGCTATTGTTACTAATTACTTAGTTTTGACAATGATATAGTTTATGTAAAGATCTGACTGGAAAAAATTGACCTTATTTTTATATTGTTCAGTACATCCTCACAGTAAGTACACACCTACATAAATCCTGTCATAGCTGACTTTAATCATCAAAACATTCAGCAATGCTATACAAACACAACTGAAAGTAGGCAAAAACAGAACTGCAATCTTAATATTTTATATATAAATGTTAAAGTGACAACAAAATCAGTGAAAACCTGAAGACTGATCATGTTATACAGCAAAGATTTTTCTCTCTATTTTCTAATATTTGAGCAATGCATTATATAAAGAAAGTGGCTCATAAAAAGCTTTTTCTTCGGGTTACTCCAATGGACATTAACAATACCCACTAATTCTTGCTAAAAATGGCTGCTGAACTTCAGATGTCCACCAAAGACCTAATACGGCAGAGTCTGATTGGATTCACTTACAAGTGCTTATTGTATAGTCAATTATTTAAAAAGTCACACACTAAACTCAACTATAACTAACATTGTTTTTGCATTGATTTCCAGCCCGAAAGATTTCTACACTACCCACAGCGTACTCAGCATATAGAACAATAGTGAAAGGGCCCAATTTTTTGGCTTGAATCTTTAAAAAAAGCAGTTCTTAATGCACTAAGGACAGGGAATCTTACTAGATTACAGAAATACTTCAACTGTGAAGGCACCTCATCCTGCAACTGAAGTCAATAGAGTATTTGCTTGCATGGGACCAGTTTCAGTACTGGGATCCTAAAATTCTAATGGGAATTTTATTATCCTATTTCCTCTATACACTGTATTTTAAACAGCAGAGGAAAGCTACAGAAGATGACTGCTCACATACAACTTTGACTAGTTGCATTTTAACAAGTGTGAACAGTGAGGGTCAGTTGAACTTAATAGTGGTCTCCTGTTCCCTGGGCCACGAACACTACAGACTGAGAATAATCAATTTCTGGAAGGGGGAAATGTCTTGTCATTTGGCGGATAAACCTTTTGTCATATGCACCAAAGCAGCTGATAGGCTTCAAAGGCCTCGTGCCCAACCTTCTAAAACGGAGAGGCAGTCATCCTAATAATATTCTCTGAACTTTTCCAAAAAAAAGTTTATAAACTTAAAAACATGTAACTCTCCTCCACAACCTCCAAGCAAGTTTGATATTTGTAGTTTGGAAAGCAAAAGTACGTGTGAAGAAAAAATTCATGAGAACTCTGCCTTACCTGAGGTATTTCAGTTAACTGGTTTCCATCCAGCCAGAGGTCTTTTAGATTGAAAAGTGCACCAATTGTTTCTGGCTGCAACATTTCAACAAAAACAAAAGAGCAAAGGGTAGTTAGGGTAATATAGAAATAAGCAATGCATGCAACAGAAGCAAAACTTGCTGCCCAGAAGACCTAACACATGGATTTTGGTACTATTTTACTATGTTGCAATGGTGGTTCTGATTTAGAAAACGTAACTAAGTATGACTATAAAAGTTATCTGTACTAATTACAGATTTTGGTAAGTATCCAATAGTCTTGACTAAGACTATGTTAGACAAACAAAGGGGACACTACATTCTCAGACAGTTTTTAACATCCTCACAAAAAGAGGAGAGAGAGGTATTAGGCTAGTAATTACAATCCATTAGTTAGACAATTTAAAAAAAAAAGTATGTTCAAGTGGCTTCTTTTTTGTTTTGCTAATTGAAAGTATTAAACTCTAAGTTATAGCTCTCAAAACTCCTCTAAATTATCCCCTTCGCACCACCATACACATGCATAACATTGTGTATTACTATCACTTGAATGCTGTAAGAGTATAAAGTATATGGGAGAATACAATTTGTATAAATAGGGTTGCTGGCGGAATCATAATTGTAGCATTAATACCAAGTAAGCGTAGTATTTAGTATAATCACTTACTAAAATATACTTTTTAAAAGAGGGCAAGGTGTTTCTGCACAAGAGGTCTATTTCATTTTTCAGCACTCGAATGAGACCTCAGCTCAATCTGGAAATAACGAAAGTACTGGGCATATCTGAGGAACAGAGAAAATCTGTGCTTCTTGCTTTGTTTCTGCAGAGATCTGTGGGGATCTTTCCTGTTTTGTTTTGTTTTTATTAAATGCAGAAAAATAATTCCACCAGGGGTTACTAATTTGTGGTAAAGAGCCAGACTGCGAAACACATTTTAATAACTGTAGTAATAGTTAGGATAGGGACATAAAAGTCTCACGGTACATGAGTTGAACTTGTTTTTTTATATTTTATGATAACCACAAGAAACAGGTAACATGGTGGCATCACTGCCAATTTTTTATTTGTACATATAGAAACGTTCCAGAAGTGTCACTGCTTCCAGTATGGGAAATTTCTGTTCTGGATATTTTAGTTCCATATGAAACAACATTTTCAATGCCATATTCCACTGATAATTTCTTACCAAGTTATAAAGTTCATTGTTTCCTAAATCAAGCTCTTCTAGTCTCTGCAGGTGGGTGAGTGATCTGTAAGCAGAGAGAGAACCACATTAGGTTAGGCCACCAGTACCCCTAGATATCTGAATGAGCTCATTCCACTCTGTAATACATTCTTCTAGTAAAGGATTTTAGTGGACATAGATATATACATTAACATGCTACTGAAGAGTACTGGGTTTGTCAGTATAATGTTGTGCCTCTGAAAGCATAAAATGTATTAAAATTGATCTGATCAGATTAGCCTATTATGTTAATCACCCATTTTAGCCACGGTCAATACCACATAATTTAGAATGACTTGAAAACCTCCATAAAATGGATCCAACCAATTGTACAGTTGGATGAAAACTTCTTACATTACCCTGCATTAATCATATTAAATAATTTCTAAAGCAGGTAGGTCAAGATTTGATATTTTATCAACTGCCTCCTTACCAACAGAAAATTGAGATTATTTTCCCTGGTGAAAAAAAACTCATTTTAACTCATCAGCTTCTGCAGAATTTCAGCTTCGATTTAAAAAAAGATGAGCCCTTATGGCTTTAAAATAAGCCTTCTGAATGTGAACCAACAGAGCTTCCCTGACACCTCAAAACAGACTCTCTTCTAGAGCTTCTGATTCCCTTTCCCTAAGCTGCAGCAGGAAGACAGGACGGGTCAGTTTCACTACTGCCATTCAAAACTCTGAGCAGCAGTAAGACTGTCAACATTTATAAACAGTTTTACTCCAATACTGCATGGAAAAACTAGCTATTTATATTCTACAGCACATTGTGGAGTTGAAGCACCTTGAGGCTCATGAGAGTCATGAACAGCACCAACTGGAGAACCACTGGATACATCCACAGTGAGGAAGACTCAAAAGAGACTGACATAGGAGCAGAGTATCAGAGAGACACCTATCCCCAGACATTAGCAGCCAGGAAACTAGGAGAACAGACTCTTTACTCCCTCAGTCTTTAGCAATGAGGAAATCCTGGGGTATTGGGAAGAAAGAAGGGAAAATTCTCCTCTTCCAATAGCCAAAACAGACTAAGGAGTTCAAAAAGAATCAGATGTCTACGCAGAGGCAAATACAAAAAAGACTGACACAGCACTCTAATAGAAATCCCAGGACCTTCTTTCTTTCACAGCAGCTGAAAGTGGGGTTGAAGCTTCTCATTAGATGTTGCCAGGGGCACGTATTAACAAAGCACACACAACCACAGACACATGCAGTGGAACTTACTCAGGTAAATAAGTCAGCAGATTCTCTCTTAGTTCCAATGAAGCCAGGTTAAAAAGGCTAAAAGATAAACAATTTTTGAAGCCATGTTAAGGTATTTTCTTCAGTAATTTCAGTAACTAAGGAAAGAGGAAGTTTTATACAGTGTATTTCAGTGATTCCCAATGGAAGTCATCCCCCAATAATTACTTTTAAAAAAATCTCCCCACACTTCATTTCACAAGCTTGCTTGATAGATTAAAGAGAAAAAATTTAAAATGAGATTCTCCCCTCCCGCCCCAAATGTTTAGAAACATTACACAAATCAAGAAAGGACGCAATCAGGAAGTAACAACCCACGTTTCTACTTTAATAAAAAGGTCATTGGTATTAAGTTACTAAAAAAAGCAGCAGGAAGGGTTTTATTTAAGCCATTGTACAAAAGTAATTTTTACTTATTGGCTTTTAAATTACCACATGTAGGTTACAAAAAGTTACAGCATTAGCTAAAAACTCATCTCTGGCTATACAAAATTCACCATCTATGGCATGCTCATTATTGTAAGTGACAGTATGTTTCTAAGCGGTTTGCTTACTCCATAACCCAGGCTTTTATAACATCACCATAGTAACGCTCAGATTTTTCAGGGTTTTATTTATGACTAAATGGAACACAAGGAGTCAGACGTTATCCCACTGCTATAATCTGCTTTAATCCTCTAGCGTCCCAGGAAAAAATAAAAACCCGATATTGTACCTACAAATAAAAAGCAGTTCTCTACAACAGAGCACACACAGTATTTCCCCTATTTCCTTCCAACATCTGTCCACACAACCTCCCCTTTTCCTAGTCAATCTCTTACGAGTTTTGTGTTCCCTTTCATACCACACTATTTCCCTTCAGACCTTTCCCACTCTCCAGTCTCAGACCCAAACATCCCCAAGATTCACTTTTACCAAGAGTAGATTAAAAGCGAACAAGATGCTTGTATTCCCACAATGCTATGTCAGGGTTGCTGAATTTATAACTAGTGTTCATCTTCTCCTTATCGCCTCCCCCTTATCTTCTCTCTTTTTGACGTAGTACAAACTCTTAATTAGAGCTGTTTTATTCAAGTTCTTATACCACACCTTTCAGAATCTACCCGGATTCCCTCTTTTGGGCAGCCACTAATCCTGTGCTTGGATTCAACTGCGGAATCCCACATTCTTCTAAGCCTCTCTGGATCTGGGTAGTGATCAGCAACACAATCTTTTGCTGTGGATCTCTAAGGTGCTATCCCAAGTGTAGACTCCCTGTCAGACACCCCTCCTAGGGCCCATCCAGGTGAGATCCTGAATACTTTTAATGCTTGCTACCAAAAATACACTTGGAAGCATGAACGGAGCCGCTCAGTGCTAGGCAATAGCAAACTCAAGCTGATGTAAAATCAGGTGCTGCAGTTACTGAAGTAATTGCAACATTCTCCATCTCAACATCCTAGACGTTTTCCGGTTTGAAGTATGGAATGAATTAGACTTTAAGGGATTACATGCCTAAAAATACCCTTTAAATAGTAACCAAATATGCCGATTCAGTGTCAAATCAGAGCTAGGTTTAAAGACAATACCTCCTCATCTGAGCTGAAAGAATCTGAAGATAAAGATGTAAAACTATATTGTTTATTTAAAAAAAAAATACTTAAGAGCCACACTTAGCCCATTAACCCTAAACAACTGGGAGCGTGGTTAGAAGAATACATTTTATCGATAAATCCGGCACATACCTCTACCCTTTTGCAAAAGAAGAGTACTGGTCCAGTTAGAAATTTAGAGTTCAGCATTTTTACTTTGTCTCTGAACTGATCATAATGGATGAGATCTACCTGACCAAATAAAAGTTTGCTGAGATAACGAAGGCTTTAGAGCTTACTTCCATCTCAACCCAGCAAACTTTGGCACCTTCAAGATTGGGGTAGTGATATTAGCGGCATAAAAAGGTATGACTCCCAGGGGTCAAGAAAATAGGGTGCTGGAAATCAAACCTATGTTCACCCTATGCATGGGTTACTGGAGCAGACAAAGACAGGATTAATTACTTTGATTGCAGGAGATTCTGCAAATAAGGCTGATATCTGGATTTGCAGGCTCTCTCTTGTGCCCTGGGCCCATTAGATAACTGCTGGGTTGCAGCTGAGCTTCCAGGCAGAGGCTATCTGCATTCAGTGGTTCAGCAGAAGGGACATGCGAGATCAGCTCATGCTTCCTCTGGCACTTATTGATGGGCCAATTACAACCAACTAGTGTCCTGGACATTTACCTTGGTGAAAATGGTGCCTGCAATGGAATAAATTTGAGTGTGAAGATTATTCAGGGGGTTGTAGGACGAATTAAGCATCATGGACGAACCGAAGACTGGTTTAGTCAGAAATCTTCATGAGGTGAGTCTGGCAGGGAGCAGTCAAACCAACCTGCGCGGGGCCCAAAGTACATGAACCTGAGGTTACCAGAATCTTTCTGGTTGCAGGTGACTCTCAGATCATACACTGGGACATTGGGAACAGTCAGCTTGAGAGTTTTACAGATGGAGTACGTTTGCCGGATGCCAGGGGTGACTTTTGGCTTCAGTACATTAGATTAGATTAGGCAGGAAACAGGTATCAGGTGTAAGGGATTGCGCTCAAGCTCATAGGTGGAGCCCTCATTGGTCTTTGTGGATAAAGGCTAAAAAGGGCCAGCACCCAGAAGTTACCCAGAATTTAGACCTGTTGGACCTTGTCCCTCTGGGAGAAGGAGAGACCTGAAGTCTTTACAGATCAAGTTCCCCCTTTGGTACCCTCTACCCCTTTGAAGTAGAGGAGGTTAAAAGGATTCAGAGCTGAGACCTAGCACGAGTTACCGGTTATATGATAGGCGCTTTGCAATGCTGCACTTGACCAAGTTAAATGCCTAAGACATGAGAGCCTGGGGCAGATGAACCTAGAGCACCTCAACCCAGTGTTAAAATTAAAACCACAATTTACCACTTAAATCCATCTTTGTGCCTGTCTTGATTAACCTGCATGTACCAATCGGTTATTACTCAGAAGCCTATGCCACAAGCTTAGCACTTACTGAAGCGTTTGAAGAACTGGGTTCCTGGGCAATTCTGCTTTCCAGGCTGTTCATAAAAGTTCTATGACTATACAGTCCACAAATTATACGGCTATATATCCATTGATCTATTTTCCTACCATATTTTTCCTTTAAAAGGTTGAATACTAGATGCTTATTTACAGTTGCAATGAGTGATTAATGTCATCACATGTAATTATTGAAAGCTGCATTTCAGACCGAACTTTAAATGGTCATAAAATAAACTGATGATTCATATTTATTCTGTGGTATACTTCAAATTATATATAATTTAAGTTAATTTCATTTTCCCAGTAGCCTAACGGTTCCATAAAGCCATATTTAAGCAGAGCGTTTTTTTAAATGGGTTTTGATTAGGTGCCCACTTTTTGGTCCTTTGGTTGGGTAAATATATATTACAACATGCATAACAATGAACATAAGTGTAAGTAAAACTCATTCTATGACTTAAGAGTTAGTTATTCTTTTTACTCTTCTTAATGAAGAGTCTTATAGAGTTTAACTAGGTTGTAAAAGCCTACAGAATTTAATAAAAATATTCTATAGCTTTTTGGAAGTATTCTATAGGATTCAGTAGGAACAGTGACATACTTCAAGATGGTCAAAATCTACACAGATTACCACTGAAGTCAACAGGATTTCCCCATTACAAATATGGAAAAAGGTTCTGCCATCTCGCCAAACATACATGTGACTATAAAAAAAATTAAGTGAGGCAATTAAAATTATACTTGTCAGTTTTGATAAGGTATTTGTTTTAAAGCAGTTGTTATATCTACTAACCAATGTGTTTAAAGATCAATTTAATTATCTCTGGAGAAATATTCTTTTTTATTTCTGGAAGCCAAATAAGCTGAGGGCATGGATTGTCCATATACGTCCAAGTTACACTATTTTCCTTTCTTAGTATTCAGTGTATAATTTTTTTTAGGAGAAGGAAGGTAAGAAGATAGGAAAAACCTCCAATGATGGGGATGCCACAACTTTTCTTGGAAGCCTATTCAAGTACTTAACTACTCTTTCATTAGAAAGTTTTTCCTAATATCTAATCTAAATCTCCCTTGTTGCATATTAAGCCCCTTATTTCTTGTCCTCCTTGTCCACTGAAGGTAGAACAACTGATCACTGTCCTATTTATAACAGCCCTAACATATATGAAGATTTATCAAGTCCCCCCACCATGTTCTTCTTTTCTAAAGATTAAACATACCCAAGTTTAGGGGTTATTTTTAATAAAACCTTTCCCTCAGAGGTCAAGTTTTCTACCTGCTATTGTTTTTGTTACTCTCCTCTGGACTCACCCTAATTTGCCCACATCTTTTGGACAAAATCCTGAAGTGTGGTGCCCAGAATAGCACACAGTACTCAATTGTTCCAGAGGGGTAGCCATGTTAGCCTTTATACAGCAAAAACAACGAGAGTCCTGTAGCACTTTAAAGACTAACAAATTTCTGTGGGCATAAGCTTTTGTGGGCTGCAGCACACTTCATCAGATGCAAAGAATAGAAATCAGAGAGGGACTGTATATATACATCCAAGGGTAAGGAACAACAATAGGAAGGGTAGGTGTTAGCAAAGTCATTCAGTTAGAGTAGATGAGGTCTATTCACAATCATTGATTAGAAGGTGAGAATGTGTGAACAGTGACAATTACTTCTTGTAATGAGCTAACCATTCCAAGTCCCTATTCAGACCCAGTCTGATTGTGTCAAGTTTGCATATGAGTTCCAGCTGCAGTTTCTCACTGAAGTCTGTTTTTGAAGGTTTTTTTGTAGAAGTATGCAACTTTGAAGTCAGCTACAAAATATCCTGGGAGACTGAAGTGCTCTCCTAGTCGTTTATTAATGTTCCCATTTTTTATGTCTGATTTGTGTCCCTTTATTCTTTTGCGTAGTGACAGTCCGATTTGGCCAATGTACATGGCAGAGGGGCATTGCTGGCATATATTACATTAGTAGATGTGCAGGTGAATGAGCTCCTTATGGTGTGGTTGATGTGGTTAGGACCTCTGATGGTGTCACTAGAGTTGATGTGCAGGCAGACTTGGCAATGGGATTGCAGGGATAGGTTCCAGGGTTCATGTTCTTGTTGTATGGTGTACGGTTGCCTGTGAGTATTTGCTTCAGGTTGGGGGGCTGTCTGTAAGCAAGGATAGGTCTGCCCCCCCATGGCTTGAGCGAGTGAGGGATCATCTGCTAGGATAGGTTGTAGATCCTTAACGATGTGTTGGAGAGATTTATGCTGGGGGCTGTAGGTGATGGCCAGTGGTGTTCTGTTGTTTTCTTTGTTGGGTCTGTCCTGTAATAGGTGACTTCTGGGTACCCATCTGGCTCAATCTGGTCAAATTGTTTCTTCACCTCTCCAGGTGGGTAGTGTAGTTTTAAGAATGTTTTATGGAGATCCTGTAGGTGTTTGTCTCTGTCTGAGGGATCGGAGCAAATCTGGGTGTATCTTAAGGCTTGGCTGTAGACAATGGATCGTGTAATGTGTTCAGGGTGGAAGCTGGAGGCATGAAGATATGTATTGCTGTCAGTTGGATTTCGGTATAGGGTGGTATTAATGTGACCATCCTTTATTTGTATTGTAGTGTCCAGGAAGTGGATTTCTTGTGTGGACTGGTCCAGGCTGAGGTTGATGGTGGGCTAGAAATTATTTAAATCTGGTGGAATTCTTCAAGGCACTCTTTCCCATGGATCCAGATGATGAAAATGTCATCAATGTAGTGCAGGTAAAGAAGAGGTGCTTTGAGACAAGTTTTGAGGAAGTGGTGTACTAAGTCAGCCATAAAAGTGTTGGCATACTTTAGGGCCATACTCAACTGAAGACTCCCCAGTGCTGAGTAGAGTGGGACAATTATCTCCCTTGCGTTACCTGCAACATTCCTGTTAATACATCCCAGAATATTAGCCATTTTTTCAAATTGCATCACATTGTTGATCCATATTCAAATTTGCGACCAACACCATCCTCAAATCTTTTTCAGCAGTACTACTACCTAGCCACTTATCCCCATTTTGTAGTTGTGCATTTGATTTGTCCTTCCTAAGTGTAGTACTTTGCACTTACCTTTACTGAATTTTATCTTGTTGAATTCAGACCAGTTCTCTGATTTGTCATGGTCATTTTGAATTCTAATTCTATCCTGCAAAGTGCTTGTAAATCTCTGGTGTCCTTCACAGATTTTATAATCACACTCTCCACTCCACTATCCAAGTCATTAGTGAAAATATTGACTAGTACCAAACTCAAGACAGACCCATGTGGGACTCTACTAGATACATGCTCCTAGTTTGACAGCAAACCATTAATTACTACTCTGAGTATACTCTTTTAACCAGCTGTGCACCTACCTTATAAAAATTTCATTTAGACCACACTTCCCTAATTCGCTCATGAGAATGTCATGTGGGACTGTATCAAAAGCCTTAGTAAAAATCAAGACATATCATGTCTACTCTTTCCCCCAATCCACTAGGCCAGTAACCTTCTCAAAGAAGGATATTGTGTTGGTTTGGCATGTTTTGTTCTGGACAAATCCATGCTGTCTATTCTGTATAACCCTATTATCCTTTAGCTGCATATAGATGGATAGTTTGTTTCATTATCCTTCCAGGTATCCGAATTAGAGCGATTGGTCTCTAGCCCCCCCCCCCCATTCCCTTTGTTCCTCTTTTTAAAAATATGTACTATGTTCACCTTCTTCAGTCATCCATGAATTTGCAAAGATAATTGGTAATGGGTTAAAATTGTTTCAGATAGTTCCTTAAGTTCTCTAAGATGATTTACAACAGGCTTTACTGACTTGAGGACATTCAACTTATCTAAATATTTTAACCCATTCTTTCCCTCTTTTGGCTTGTGTTCCTTTCCACTTGTTAATATTAATTGTGTTGAATATATGGTCATCATTAACTTTTTTCAGGAAGACTGATGCAAAAATAGGTATTAAACATCTCAGCCTTCTTGATGTCATTTTATTAGTTCTCCTCCCCTACTAAGTTTGCCTCATCTTTTTCTTTGCCTCATCTTTTTCTTGCACCTGATTTATTCTTCTTATTGCCTTTTATGTCCTTTGTTAGATGTAACTCATTTTGCGCCTCAGTTTTTCTGACTTTGTCTCTATGTTCTTTGTACTATTTTTTGTTCTCCTCCTTAGCCATTCATCCATTTTTCCACTTTTTGTAGGATTCCTTTTTGATTTTCAGGTAATTAAAGCACTCCTGATGGAGCCATAATGGCCTCTTACTATTCTTCCGATCTTTCCTTCACATCGAGATAGCTTACAGTTGTGCCTTTAATGTTGCCTCTTTGATAAACTGCCAGCTCTCCTGAAATCTTATTTCCCCCTTAAATTTTCTTCAAGATCTTACCTATGTGTTCTCTGACTTTATCGTCTGCCTTTTTGAAGTCCATTGTCCTTATTCTGCTGCTTTCATTCTTTCATTTCCTTATAATCATGAAATTTATCATTTCATCACCACTTTCACCTTTCACTTTCACTATCTTCCACCTTTAGATTTGCTACCAATTCCTCCCTGTTGGTCAGAATCAAGTCTAAAACTGCTGTCCCCCTGATTACTTCCTCCATTTTCTGAAACAAAACGTTTGTACTTTGTCCCCAATACGTTCCAAGAACTTATTAGAAAATTTGTGTTTTGTCATATCATTTTCCTAACTGGAAACATTCTTTGATGCAGGTTGATTTCTGAGATTTGTCAAACAGCACAGTGTGCCAATAATGACATTAGTAAGAGAATGTGAAAGGAGGAAGCACAAATTAAGAATGTGAGCCATAATATTTTTAATTTATGTGAACTAACTTTAGCTCATTTCTCTACTACTCCTCATTTTCTGATGCCTGAACTATATCCTTTGAAACAGGATTTCTTCTCTGACAAAACCATTTATATGTTTTCTCCAGTTCCTCATACCTTCTCCTTCCATCCCCACAAAGACAATCACTTATTGACAGAAAAGGAGCTCGGTCCATGTGTTTGTCTTTATCCTTAGGAGGTCCCCCTAAACCAGAAGGATAAAGTTAGACATCTCCATCTCACTGGCAATAATTTGTCTCCTCTCATCTTCCACCACACCCGTGACAATGATACTTGGCCAGAAACTGTTATTCTGTAGAGAAGGCTAATAAGGATGCTAGCCTCTTCCTACTGGGTCAGCATACTGGGGTATCCCGACATAGGGAAAACACTGGAAGCCTGTTTTAAGTAGCAATTTTTCAGAAACTTGTAGCTTCAGAATGGAGAGGAATCAGATATAAAGTTATTAGCATGGACTGTCTTCCCACACAACACAGAGGGAAAGAAGCCCAATATTCAGAAAGTCTGAGTAAGAGGAATTTTAACTGAACGTAGTTTTACTACATTTCCGGTAGTTTATAAGCATTTCTACCACTAAATATGCAGTTTGTGGTTCCTTACACACTTATTCCTCTTCACTGGCCTTTATGGATCTCACCACAGTATACGAGGTGCTCCCTTTTGCACTAGTATCTCAAAACAAACATAAGTAAGAGTGGGCAAAATATTACAAAGCATCACTTTCTATAAGCGGGTAGGTATGAGCTCATTTATCTGCTAATTTAACATTATCATTAGGCTTCAGAGCTACCAATGTTAACTGTTTCATAGCCCTAGAGCCACAAATTGGAAAGTGGCCACAGAACAAAAGAAAAAACATTTAGATGGTCAGTTGTTTGTATTTCCAAACACAATGGCATGATATATTTCGAACAGCCTTTCAAAGAAGATCACAACCCACACAGAGATAAGATAACATAGCTTCAACCAGCACTGAAATGCAGCATCTATGTAACAGTTTAGGTCAGGAAGTAATAATTCCATATTCAGTAGAAACTGTAAAAATATTTAGGTAGGCAATATGTTGTTATGAGCCTGATTATAAGCAGTTCTGAAGAACTCACTACCCAAAGAGAATCGGAGCTACCAGGACTTTATTGAATTATATTGGGCCAGACAAAGATTCTTTGCCTAGACCAAGGGTTGCCAAACTGTGGTACGCACACGAGCAGGCCACCTCCAAATGATATGCATCTAAGCTGCCTGGTGCTCCAGTTGCCAAGGTAGCTTAAGCGGTGCATCGGCAGCAGCTTAGCCTGAAGTTCTGTTGCTGACACTCTGCTTAAGCTACCTTAGCAACTGGTGTGTCAGGCAGTTTAGTTCCACGGATGGTCGCTTCCTGAACTTCCAGCTATGTGACCGGAATTGCTGGTGGTACTACAAGCGGTGGTGTTTCATGTTGGTGATACACAACATGGTATAGTTTAGGAACGCTGGCCACTGATGGACACTCAGAAGTGATCAGAATGTCAGCTATACATTATTTGAAATATACTCCATCGGCACAATGCCCCCTAAACACCACATTGAGGAACTGCTTCAGCACCAACTGAAAAAACTCACAATTTTTTTTTAAAAACACTTATTTATCAGTCTCCCAACCAACTGCCAACACAGACCAAGCCTGCTTGTAAGAATTTAACCAGGTATCCTGGGTACATAAGTGTGAATGGCCTCAAACAAGCTACTTAACAAGCCTTACCTAGATGAAAATGTAAAATAATTACATTAGCAAAAGAGATTACACAATTTATGACCAAGTGTTGTTATACAAGACAGAACTGCATAAAAAGTAACACTTTGCTAAGAGAGGAGTTATTTTATTTGATGTCAAACTAGTCTTCTAAAGAGTCTGCATTAACAAAAATGTTTTAATCAGCAATACACAAACTGGTCTAAAGTTTCAGTCACTCTTGATTATTCAGATTTAGATAAAGTTCAGACTCTGAGTCCACTCTTCTCAGCTTGGCCTTAGGCTCTGTCAATCTTACTCTCCATTTCCACCCATTCCGAAGATTACGGGACCCTGAATAAGAGAGCTACTGGGTCTAAGCCACTGTTGAAATCTAATTTTATACACAGCGCCTTTTAAGAGACAGAATAACTAACTTGTGACCCAACAAAGATAGTCAGAGTTATTGACTCCACCATGGAATCTTCAAAAGGGTTGTTGGGGATAACATTTAGGAAGCTTAAAAATATTTGAAGCAATATATGAGATTTTGGATGTCCTAACTGAACATTCATCAATGTTTACCCATCAATATAACAGAAATAGGAGTAAATACTAAGACAGTTCAGAAGAGTTGTAACTATTTTTAAAAGCTAATCTGTTCACTTTATTTACCAGTTTGTTTTTCCACTGCCTACATTAACAGCATAGCTCAACAAGATTCAGTATGTTAGTTAAATATGGAACTTTTAATATTAACTTACATACAAGTTGACAGATCTATTAAGATCACTGTATTCATTACAAGCTTTAAATTGCTAGAACAGTGCTCATGAAATAGATGTAAACACATTAAAGTCCATGAGCATTCAGTTTTACTACTTAATGGAAAGCAGTCTAAACCACACACAGCCCCACCTAATCAAAAGTGCAAATACTACTAATGCTATGCTAAACTCTGATAAGCTAAGATTCAGATGGAGAATCCATACCATTAACTGATTATCTAGCAGTACAAGTAAAAAATTCCACTTTCAGTATCATTAAGCCTTGCCTTCTCATTTGTTGCTTCTGTAACACGGCTCTTTAACAAGCTTCCATTTTAAGATACAGTCCATTTATTGAACTTTTCTGTCTTGATCCATATAACATGTAGAACTATTTTTATTCCACATGATGCCATCAAATATCTCAGACTGCAAATATATGTCAGTAAAAGAATGCATCTTTTCCCATGTTACATCAATCTGATGTAATCAACTCTCTCAGCCACACATCTGTTCATGAAGCCATCAGTGAAAAGCAATAAGCCTAATATTTGGTGTGCATTTCTGAGACATTTCCATTGCCTCTATAAAGTCTTTCAGTCCCCCGATCTTAATACAACTTGATGCAAGATTACAGCCATTTTAAGCTTACAAATTAGAAAGTAATTCAAAAGTCTCTAAACTCAAAATTAAGTTTTGAGACTTTATCTTTTGACATGAAATCCAAGTATATTTAGCTTTCTATCTAGTCTGGAAAGCACTTCTATATACAAATTTATCAAAACTCTTACATCTTGTGCAATGTTTTAAGTACACAAAGACTTGTCAATAGAAATAAATTATTATCCTCTCTAAGCATTCAATTCTAGTAGTCATAAGTGTTACTTGTAACAATAGGAAAAATATATCTGTGCTAACCTAAAAGTTCTCTGTCTTTGAACAGTAAAGTCCACAGATCTGTTACAGTAAGTACTTGTTACAGTCTGCTTGCAGCTTTGGGGCAGAATAAGAACTCTCAAGATACATCTACACTGCCAGCACTACATAGATCAATGCTGCGGGATTGATTGAGCGGGCAGTGGAGACCTGCTCAATCGATCTCGGAAGTACTCTCTGACAGATGTAATAATCCATCCCACTCCCTCCGAAAAGAGTAAGGCTGCGTCGACCAGAAGGCATTTCCTGTCAACGCAGCGCAGTGATGATGTTGTGGTAAAAGGACGATGGTAAGTCAATGGGATGCATGCAAGCTACGTCTCCTGGTGATGGCTGCTGGCAGTGCAGACCACGCCAGTCACTGGCACCAGGAGAACGCCCCACCCTTGATGTCCCCTCCAACTTGAGACAACTTTCACAGACATGATCATTCCATTTTATTTTCCCAAATTACAGATTATGTTAATTAAACTTTGAAGGAAAAGCATAAAATTGTGCCTGCTGCAGAGAATAGGGATAATTTATTTTAGCGAAATAAATCTGAATTCTCTGGATGCCAATTTTAGTTTTTATTATAGATGAGCATATCACCACCAGGCAGGGCCAGGTCTGTGGACCTTAATACTGAAGGACATTTTTTTCTAGTAAGCAGAGATTAAAAAAGTTTCCTATTTGGTCCACAGAGCCATTACAATGAGATTTTTCACAGTAGTGTGCCTCCAGGTCAGTAAGAGGACAAACATGAACATCCAAAACAAGGTAAATGATAAATTCTCCAGGCTTCAAGTGCCTAGGGAAGGCGGAGAAGGCTTTTTCTGAAAAAAAAATGGTAATGGCTAAAGATTGGATGACCGATATTTACAATTTGGTGAATTTGTGTAATGATGGCCACTCGGGTCGCTAGCAGATCTTGTTACATTAGATATGGCATCTACGTTGACATTGATAATGCTCCTACAAACTGGACACTGTGATACTTGACAGGAGGAAAAATATTTCTTGAATTTACTTTGGGAATGAATGATCTGCTGGTGCATTTGGAGCCCCTGCTACACCAGAAGCATCGCCCCCAATAGTCAGGCTTTACGAGGAACAGAACAGTTTTGGCTCTCCACTTGTTGTCAGAGATACACTGTGAATTCAAGAGGCCTCTGCATGTAATGTATGTGGATCTTAAGGCTGTGTTTGATTCAGTTGATTGAGCTGCACTATGGAAGGCCTTCAAGGGCATAGGTGTCCCAACCACTCTGCTGAACTTGATTAGTGAGCTGCATAATGGAACCATGGACCATGTACATCTGGGGAATCAGACACTGGTGCCTTTTAGATCAGTATCTGGTGTCAGGCAGGGCTGTCTTGACTCCTGGACTTTTGTCAGGCAATCCCTAACTCCATTGTCCAGGAGCTAACACTGGACTCAGTCTTCTAAGAATATCTCAAGTGGCTGCAATCTTCCTGCCCTCCGAGAGTCTGGGCTTGTTTTGTCACCTCAACAGGGGCCCGTTCTGCATCCCTCAGGGGAAGTAGCCTGTTCAAGAACAGACTCCCCAAAGGCTCTGCCCCTTCCTATTGTGTGGGGACTATACAGACCGAAGACGTCTGCATTTCCCCAGGAGGCCCCAGCCTGGATAGCAGTAGGGATCCCAAGAGGCATATTACAGAGGTGACAGCAGGATGGAGCTGGATCCCCTACTACATTTCCCAGTGTTGGCCAGTGTCTGTGGTGCCTCCAGTGCCCGCCACCTGTGGCATGAAGGGAACAAGGGGCAAAGAGGTAGCTGAGCTCCTGTCAGGAGAGCAACTACTCCTGAAGGCTCCAGGGACTTAGATGCAATCTTCCATCAGGCACTCTGCCTTTCTGGAGATTGCGGGGGAAAGAAGAGGGGGAGAAGAGCCTTCTGCCCCTGAAGCCAACCATTCCAGTGCTGCCTGAATCTTTTCCAGTTCAGGGGGAGGGGCAGGAGGAGGTTGGGGGGCAAAGCGACCCCTCCTGGACCAGACTGAAGAGATGAACTGCACTCTACCCTCAGAGCCAGCTGAGCTCCCCAGTGAGAAACCTCAATAAGGGGGACAAAGACCTTTCCTTCCGCCTCCTCCTCCTTGGCCTAGCACTTACTCTGAAGCCTGCCAGGCACCAGCCGCTGCAAACACCTCAGAGGGGAAAGCAGAGGTGAGGGGAAGTCTCCCTAAAAGGCAAATGCAGCATTGGGACACTGCTGGGAACAGGACAGACACTAAGCCAGATTGGTGGTCAGAAATGTGACCCAGAAGTTTGCAGTTTCCCTCAGAAAAGCTCTGTAGCAGAGAGGCCTGCCAGAGTCACCGGCCACTGCGGGAGGACATAAAACTGGATGGAAATCCAAGGGGTGGGGTATTCACCTGCTGCATCAAGGCTGAAGTCCCCACTGCAACAGTTCTGCGGCTTGCAACACAATGAAGAATAGTAGGTAACAAGTTTGAGCGTAGGTGTAATTATCAAACTGATAACATCCTTTTAGTCTTTCATCTGAATATTCAGCTTCTCCCACCTCCCTAGATTTATATCTCCCACAGACTAGAAGACTAAACATATGTACAAACACCCTAAGTTCAGTGCAGTTACTTCAAATGAGTGACCTATAAGAACACAAGAGAAGGGTTTTAAACAGACTACGAAAATGTAATACCCTGACACAATTACTAATTTGTGTAACATACTTGTAAATTTACATTTTTGCGTATACCTGGTGTACAACATCTACGTCACTGAAAACAAACTAAAGATCGTATCTTATTAAAAAAGAACTTACTTCCCAATGTTTTCAGGTAGTGCCTGCAGTGAGATGTCATTTACAGAAAGACACGTTAGATTCTGTAATTCAGGAAAGCTTTCAGGCAACCTGTGGAGATATTCAGATAAATCAAGCACTTGTACTACAATAACTATTCCTACTAGCACAGTGAGATCATATATATTTGCTGGGAAAGGATATGAGGTAGCTCTTCTATAAAAAATACAAACCTAAACAATAGTACCAGGATAAGGAAAAAGGCACTAGAAAGAAATAAAAGTCAAAAGTAAACAAAATGGGTTTAATTTTCTTCTAGTTTGTATGTATCAAGGCAATGCATATCCCATATAATTAGAATGCCACAAAAGATACATTCAAAAGCTGTTAAAGTAGCATATTTTGTTCGGGAGGAGTTGGTATTAGGGAAGTATGGAGAATTCGGCTTATTTTTTCATGCTGCCTGTTTTAATATTAGGTTTTGGAGCTGCATCTTTGTTTTTTAACTATTTGTTAAAGGCACTTAGAGCATGAGACACATGGTGCAGTCATCCCACCTATCTCAAATTGCTGAATACCAGAGGGGTGGCTGGCTTGATGCCAGCTATGTGGGAGATGAATCTCACTAAGGAAAAGGTGAACTAGTATGGAAGAGGAGAAGACCCTTTGGCCTAGTGATCAGATAAGACTTAACATGAGCCATCTTTAGGGCATGTGGCAAGATCCATTTCTTTTCAGGGACTCATAGAACTGTGGACATATTTGAAAACGCACCAGTCAATTGAATTTTTTGGTTTCTAATTGTCTGAAGGTTGGGCTCAAGCTGCAGGATTATCCAACTGATACAGTTTATCTTTTTAAAAAGTTAGTCAAAAAGCTTAGGCTGGGATAGGCCTTTTTTATGCATAAAGCTAAGTAAATAAAAATCAGATGGAAAAAAGGAGGTTGACAGCCGCTTTTAAAACTCCAGCTAATTACACTGGGTAGTGTTGTAAATACTGGAAATACAAACAGAAGACAGGAAAACTGACCCAGAAAAAAGTGTTTGATAATACTATGATGGAGTTTAGTTAAGTAATACACTGGGAAAACTGCAGTGTAGGGGACATACCACAGAAACCAGAAATACCTATACGCATTTTTTCTTGCTTGAGTATTTAAGAATGTTCATTGGGGACTTCAATAATGAGGCAACTCATTGGGGCAGCAGAATGACATCGGATGGAAAGATCTTTGACTGGCATTTAAGCCTAGAGGAAATAGGAATTGGACTCACTGGTCATACAACAGTTCAGTTCTACACAGAAAAGGAGGTGATTACTGGGATACACAAATATGCATGAACAGATAGTGCAAAGATTCATGCTACTGTATTAGATAGGTGGAGCTGGTAACACTGCCTATACAAGGTTACCCAACACTTCCATTATAAGACCCTATTTTCAGTTGCTTCTAACTTTGCCAATCTAACCATTTGGGCTGAATTCAAGCTGAATATTTTCAAAAAGTTGCACCAAAAATGGTTGAGTCATGTCCAAAACCAAGATTAAAGAAAAGCACATTTTTGCCATGTTAAACAAGTCATTCAAAGGTTTTGTGGAGAAGAACCAGCACCACTATGCTTAGGAGCAGGGACTTGAAATGCAGCACAGGGGTTGCCTTTATGTCAGGGATGTAGGTCTTCTGCTGTTCTCTTGGAAATACACCCAAACATGCAAAATATCAGCTCACACATGCTTAGTACAGAATTGTTACTTTGGCAGTTATATCCTCCAAAGATTCCAACTGTACTGAGCATGCTCCAGCCTCTGGCTGTGGGGGCTGAGCAGGACTTTCCCTGTAATTGCTGCTCCCACCTGCTGGGCATCAGACAGGAAATGCAAGGAAACTTTTTACTGTTTTCTCAATGCTCCTTGCTTGCTGGATCCCAAGCAGCGCTATAGAAGAACCCACTTGACTTGAATGCAGAGTGGACAAGAATCTGACCTGAGAGGAGATGGAAGGAGTAGACCAGGACTGGCTAGCCTGGAGAGGACAGAGCTAAAGGGTCTGTGACCACTAGAGCACACCCTCCACCAGAATCCAGATTGATTCCCAAGATTCCCAAGTCTCAACATTTCTATGGTGTCAGTAAACAGCTGTGAAACTCACTGGCAAACTCACTGAAACTCACTGGCAAAGTTTCTCACTCCCTCTACTGCTAGTCCACATAGCAGTAAGAAATTATCCTTTAACGGTTTTCTCCCTTATTCAAGTGTCAAAGGTCTGTGCAATGGATCTAAAATTAAGTGGTGCCCAAACGTTTCCAGTTGTGCTCCCTTTTACCAGTAATGGAATCTGTCTGCGCCCCAACTCCATTATTGCACACTTAGCTCAGCAGAGGAGCTTGGGCTGAAGGTGGAGCTGGGGCAGAACTGGGGACGGGGACGGAACTGGGGATGGAAGGCAAAGCTGGGCTGGGCGCAGGGCTGGGAGCAGTGCCAGGGGCAGGGCTGGGAACAGAGAGGGGCTGGATGGGAATTCCTTCCCACTCACCCCCGTCCGGGAGGGGCAGAGGCGGGGGCTGGCCCAGGGCCCACCGCACTCCACCTCCAAATGTTCCTCCATCTTAGGGAGGGTGCACCCCAGTTTGGGGACCACAGCTCTAAATGCTACCATCTTAATGACCCATGTGAGTGTCAGCATGGTTCCAGGGGATTGAATTTCTGCTTTATGGTTTTTTTACACCTAGAAAGTTACAAACAGAGAAGCATTCCAAAGTTAGAAAATTGCCTGTGCAACCTTAACTTGACCACTTGTATGTAAGCATTGCGATACAGTCTTTAATTGTATACTATATTTTCCACAGAATCCTGTCCTCAGTCAGTACACAGGATGGACTGTATAGCGAAAGGGGATGTCGTCTGTAGGACCCGTCTCATTTGTTGCAGAAGTTGGAAGACAAGTGGTTAAGACAACGTGCATGTCAGAGATGGCATTAATGATGGCTTGCTGGAAGCAGAATGAGTTCAACGATGCAGCGTGTGCCAAGGAGATCCAGACATTCTACGGCTGTGTGGCAAAGGCAGATGCAGAGCGTAAGGAAAGACTTAAAGAAGAGAGTCCCTGGACCGGATGGGAAACTTGTATCCAAAAACAGGGAACAAACTGCTGAGGAAGTTCCCTAATATCACAAGTGATTTTTAAAGGAAGACTTGCTTTCCCAAGTACTGGAGGCTAGTAGCTAAAGCTGGTGTTCTCTTTGGAGAAGGAGTTACGAGCAGTGATCAGTGAGTAATTGTGGCTGACAATGTCTGTCAGCATTACTCAGAGATTCTTGACTTAAACATTTCTTTGGGGTGGGATGGGTCACTTTCTCCATTAGCTGAGATTGTTCTGTGGGGCTACAGATTCTTGTGATGACAGATGGATGTTTGCTAAGCCATAATGTGGTCCTGAGTCTTGCTTCGTTGTGAAATAAAATCAAGGGAATTCAATAAATGATTTTTTTTTTTACAGAACAAAACAAAACAAAACAAAAAAACTACCCACAGAATCTACCCCTGCCTCTACCAGCGTTCCTATGTGATGCTGGGCAAGGAACTCGGTGGCCAAATGCAAACATTTTGTTTTGTGTGTTCCTCAGCTTCTGGATGCCCAACTTGACCTCCTGGAATCTGATTTGCAGAAGTGCTGAGCACTCATGGCTGCAATTGAAGTCAAGAGGAGCTGTGTTGGAACAGACAAAATACTAACATCTCAAAACCAATTCCTAGGCATCTCAATTTGGGAATGCAAGGTTTTTACTGTAGTCTCTCTGTGTCCAAGTTGCTTTATGTAACCTGGAGATAACACCACCTCCTCACCAGGGTTTTGTGAAGTACATTAATTTAAGTATCTGTGAAGCGCTCAGATTTTAAAGTGATCGTCACCATACTAAAGTTAACAATTTTGTCTTCAGAGCAAGACTTCAACAGTGTGCAGTAATTAAGACTTGGGGCCACACACTGAACAATGAGAAGAAAACAGAATATTGAATAGCTGCTGATTTCTGTGAGCATCATGCATGCTGTGCACTCAGTGAGGTAGGGATCCTGTGGAAAAAGTAGTATGTGATGTACCTGAAGGTCATCATAATGCAGATGCACAAAGAGGCCAAATTAAAATTGTACAAGTAACCTTAATTGTGGCATTTCCCAGCTTTTGAATACTGGACTATACAACTTTACAGTTCTTTTATTGTCGTTGTTTTGAATGCAATATCGACTTATTTGTCCATAGATTTAAATCTTAGCAATCAGAAGCTTGCTGCTATTTTCTAACACCTTGTGAGTTATTTTAGAATTTAGGAAATAGGGAAGGATTAAACCTACAAATAATCCAACCCTTTTAAACCCTAAATATAGAAAAAAATCAGAAAATTAATTCTTTGCTAGAATAATATGAGCAGCATAGGTCCCACCTGCACATGTGTAAGAAGCCAGAACACAGTTGTGGCATCTATGTACAACGCTTTTACTGCCAGCGTGGACATGACAACTACAAGTTAGAGAATGTTATGGCTTCGGTCATGTTATAGTCCCAATGCTAGCCTAAATATTCCAGACTAGGAGTGAGTGGGGCAGCTACTGGCAGACAGGACCTATGTCCTTTGGATTGGCGAGCTCTCTACGTAATAAACATGCTACCCTGTTTAATCAGGGAAGAATCGTTTATGCTGAATCCTTCCGTATTTCTAAACCTCTCGAGTGAGTCACAATGCATTAGAGCAGCGCTTTCCAACCTTTTTTCCTGTGCAGATCCCTAAAATATTTCAAATGGAGGTATAGACCCCTATGTAAAACTTAGTCTGCGGTCTCAGAGGTCCACAGACCACAGGCTGAAAACTACTGCATTAGAAACTTCCCTTTTACTCCCCTTCTAAGCTAGATGCAACTAGCCAGGGCAAAGGAAGAAACAGCAGCTGCTGCAGCACCTGGTGGCAGCACAGCACTTGAAGGCTAAACTGAGCCCTGCTTCCCCTAGCTGCCCCTGCACAGTTAAAGCCCCAGTCTATCACTCCTTTTTCCCCATTCCATTTCTCTACCGACCACCCAGATTTTCCAAGAGACTGTCCTCCTCCTTTGCCACCACTCAGCTTTATGTAATATTGGGGAGCAGTGGGGAGAGGGGAGGGTAACAACATTAATTCATTAGGCTGAATCAGAGTCACAGCAATCAATTAATTGAATCCCACTAAAATGAGCCAATCAAGCAACATTTTTCTTAAAATGAGCCCCTATCATATCTTTGGTGGAAGAGCGACTGTCACCAGGGCAACTACTACTCTCTCCTAGGCCAGGACAGGAGGGAGCAGCTTGGGGTGACTAATGCCACTGTAAATTGCTTTCACTACAACCAGGCAGCTCCACCAAGAAGGGGAATATGGATATTAGAGAGGCAACAGCCACCATCAGGAGAAGTGCAGTTTGGCCACACAGCACTGAATAGGTATGTTGGATTAGCCCTAATTCAGTGGTTAATGGCACAGCATGGTTGCAAGCCACAGGGTATGCAAGGAAAGCCATTATTTGCACCTGTTGAGTTAACCCCAATTTTAAGCAGTCAAACTGTACCAATGCAGCTACACTGTTTGCTGGCCACTGACTGCTAAATCCCAAGCAAAAACAAAGGCTAGAAAAGGAAGAAACAGGTGACAGTGGAAAATATAATATCATAGATCTGCTGGTTTATATTGCTGCCTGCTTAAAAAAATCCCGGTATTTTTTATCATTTGGATTTGTGTTCTTAAGTACTGACTAAAATCACATTTGTTCTGTGTTGCTTATTATCTTCAACCTTCTGGGAAGGAAGGGCGCACCTGTCCATATAGCTCTGAACTCTAGCCACCGCCCTGCGGAAGAGACAGACTATGCGTGACTCAGACATACACCATAATATTTGCTTTAGGAACTGAGCAAGTTAAATAAGGTTGTAGCGTTGGCATGGAAAGAACTAAACATAAGGGGAAGGGTGTTACCTGGTCAGTGGGTTCCCACTGAAGTCTGCTACCTGTAGCGCTTTGCAAAACGAGATGCTTTCTGGAATTTCAGGAATTTCTGCAGAAACAAACAAATGCACTGTTAATAACTGTGCTGTAGAAGACTTTCTATTCTGAAATGGCCACAGCATTGCATACTATAACTGGTCATTTCATTCAAAGAATGAATGTGTGCTGTGATTTTTTAATATCAGACTACTTTTAAAGATACTCATATTTCCAAGAACAATTCAAGGTGTTAGGTAACATTTACAGAGCCCTAAACTGGGTGGGACCCAGACATTTTAGTGACTGCTTATCTCACAAGCCTTCCTCAAAGCAGCTGGAATGCTCATTTGTCCTAATGAGGATTGATGTCTGTCAGTTGGCAGAAGCATCTGTGGAATTCAATCCTTTTGTTCAGCAAAAGCCAAATTCAGTCACTTTAAGCCATCTAATCCAACCCTTGGGGTCAATATATGGACAGTTACTGGTCTAGAGGGGAATGGAACAGGAGGTATTAGTTAGGAGTATCTCTACCCAATGTACACACTTGGGAACAGATTCATCCCCCCATTGCACTAAAATCTCCTTTAGTACTATTCTCTTGAATTTAAGGATTTGGCTACACTACAGAGCTGTAGCGTTGCTAGTGCAGATGCTCTAAACTGTTGGGGGTTGGGGCACTGCACTAGGTAATCCAGGTTAATGGAAGGCCACGAGCGCTGATGAAGTTTTCCTGTGCTAGGCTCTACCCCCCGTCTCCCCCCCCTTCTCTCATCTTCTGGGTCACGCTGACACCATTTCGCTACTGTAAGCTAAATTAAATTGGCTTGTACTGGAATTATTTGGGTTTGCTTATCAGTATAAGATACAATGCAGGTGCTATGTAACTGCTTGAAGGAAGGAAGGGGGGAAGGGGAAGAGTCCCCTGTTGAAATTAAGTAAGGTATAAATAAAGTTGTGGCTTGCTGCTTTGGCACACTTGATTTGAGACAGAGTCTCCCTGCGCCATTTGGGATCCTGAATAAACTATCTCTATAAGGATTTCTCCGTCTCGGTGTCTGATTGGGCTAATTGCGCACCGGGCTCGAACCCAAACTGCTGGGGCCTCGGCTAAGGGGCCTCCAGGACCACCAACAAAGCTAATGGGAAAAAGCTCTCCTGTCAACTTAATTATTCCAGCCCCCGCAAGTGTCAGCAGAAGAAGCTCTCCCATTGACATAACACCGTCCACACCAGCACATAGGTTGGTGTAACTTATGTCGTTCAGGAGGGTGGCTTATTCACTCTCCTGAGCAACATAAATGGTAGTGTGTACACAGCCCGAGTCTCAAATAAATCCAAAATACTAATACTCAGGTTTGGTCTACACTAGAAACTTATGTCAGTATCATTACATCACTCAGGGGTGGAGAATCCACACCCTTGAGCTACACAGTTATACTGACCTAACCCTCAGTGTAGCCCGCACTATGTCAGTGGGAGGGCTGTTGCGGAGGTGGAATACCTACGCCAACGGGAGACGCTCTCTTTTCGGTGTAGGTAGAATCCTCATGAAGCAGATGCTTAGTGAAGACGGTGGTTAGAGCAGACAAATCCTCAGAGGTCTGATTTTACGTTAAATCAGAGGATTATCAGAAGTTTGTATATAAGTGAGAAGTTTCAAATACTGTACATTACATGATTAGAACATTAAAAAGATGCCTGTCAGGCTTCATGTTTCAATGCTATTTTCATGCGCAACCTACGTTAAAGAGCCCTTAGTGTCTTACATCAAACTCCAATAAGAATAATGCCCACACTAGTAGGACATACTTGCTTAAAGGCTTCAGATTTATGATCCCATCCTTCACTTTAAAAGGAATAAAAGATTTATATTAATACTTGGAAAGATATGCACAGAGGAAAACAGCATGTTCAAATAGTAACAGCAATTAAACCTTTGTACATATGTACTTTCCTTTCAAGGATCCTCTTTTTGATCCAGAGCCCCCCTTTCGTCTGTAAGTTGTTGAGAGAGGCTAGATAGAGAGCACTTTCAGAATGTTTATCTGCAGGGTAACCCTAATTATTTGTTACTTCTATTAAAAACTTATCCTAAATTTAGATGCTGCTTTTTCATCTTAAGGGCACTTAGCTCAGCCTATTTAATAAGAGGCAAAGCCCTCATACAGTGACAGTGAAATGTGAAGCTCTGGTTAGAGACCTTTTCCAGGGACAACAATCTAATTACATTAATCTAATGTTTTAAATCTACCAGGTTTTGCTTTATTTTGTGTTTTGGTGTAAATACTGGTAAAACCAGAGATAACTACATTTTTTGTTGTTGTCATCTACTTTCAATTCTTGCAGAAGCTGGATAGGAACATTATGCATTTAAAACAAGCATGAAGTATACAGAAACATCACTCTAGGAAGTTTACATCTACATTCTCTCCAGTCAATAAAAAAAACCAAGGCAAATCTCAAAAAAGTAACAGAAGATTTCCCTGTCAGAGAATTTCTCCTCAGTTCCCCTCCACCTCCCCCACATTTTCCCCAGACCACATCGCCTGTTTAAGTTCATTAAATATACTCCTCCAATTCAACTGCACAGAAAGTGTGGAAATTCTAAGTGGATTGCACAGTGCAACTCCCTGAGATTCACAGATTTCAAGGCCAGACGGGACTACAGTCATCAACTACTCTGACTTCCTGTATAACACAGGCCACAATAAATCTTAGAGTATACCTTTTACAAAAACATAACTTGGCCTTTTGACAAGCCACAGAAATGAGGAGATAATCTAAAACGCTTACTCCTGCCAAGACAACACAGCAAAGCTCTTGAAACTTCCAAAGTTTGGCATCACATATAGCATGCTGTAGTAGTATTTGGGAAAGACACGTAGAAAGTTAAGAGACTGATTTAGGTGACACTTCAAAACCACTTTAGGGTGGAACTGAAGGTGTCATCTCTGTGCTCCTTTCTCCCCAAAGAGATCCAGTCATAAGGGCTCGGAGCTTGTTGACCCTCCATGCTGGAGGTAATAGCAACTAGAAAAAGCGCACTGAGGGTAGGATGATGAATCAAACCATTCTAGAGCAGCTTAAAAGCTTCTCTCTGAGGTTTAGGAGGACAATGTGAGAATGCCACAGGGTAGTACCCTCTCTAACAGGGTAAGCAGGAGTCCCCTGATGAATTTTGATGCCCTCAGATGAGAAGAGCACGACAGTATTAGAGAGTGACACAGATACTGCTGCAAGGTGGACTTTGACTGAACCAAATGCCAATCCAGCATGTTTCAAGTGCAGCATTGGTGAAATGTCAGCTGAAGGTTGCCTACAACATGTCCACTTAAGAAGTCTTTAGGGTCATTGCTGGTTCCTAAAAGGTGCAGAGCAAATGGGATTATTCTGTGGTAATGGCAGCAAGTTCACACCATGATCATTTCCTGGTAGAGAGGGGATGACCGAGCCGCCTCCTTCGTTTACATAGTGCATCAGGGAAGTGCTGCGTTAGTTACAGGACAAAACTGCACCTTCAGATCTTTTCAGTTTCCCTTGAATGTGCACACACACACACGCCTTAGTGACAGGTTTCACTTTCTGCACCTTATTCTGGGCAGTATCATGGTACAACCACTCAGACTAGTATACACTGCAATTGAAGGTGTGACTGCAGCTCATGTAGGTATATCCACACTAGCTTTAACCTAACTAACATGGCTAAAAATAACAGTCCATATATGGCGGCACAGACCCCAGCGTGAGCTAGCCATACAAGAACATACCCAGGGTTTTGGGTAAGCACGTAAAGCCCATGCTGCTGCATCTCCACAGCTGTTTTTAGCCGCGCTAGCTAAATTTTAAAACAAAAACAAAAAAGAAAAGCACACATCTGACATACACTGGATCTCTGGCCTGCAGCACCCATTTTCTAAAAGTGGGAACACTGCAGGCCTAACTGCATTTGTTACCTCTGAGCCCTTTCACTATGCGTACCGGTGAACAGCAAAATGACTAAACATTCAAGTGACCCAAAAAGTGCATCTCTACAAAACATAAAACAAAGTATTTATTCATTCCCACAAAGGTACAGAGGACACAGGGCAAAGGGTGAAAACAGTAAGTGGCTTACATGCCTGCACTGTATCACACCTAGACCTTACTTTCACTGTAGTCTTTCCTTGCCAATTTTTCTAAATTCCCTGGTGGCAAGCAGTCTCCCCAGGCATGGCTGGGAGAAAGACTGTCCTGATTGCAGCATGCTCTGTCTGTGTGATTCCTCAGGAACTTGTCAACTTTAATTGACACTTGCCCAAATCCCCTCCTTTTTCCCCTAGACCCAGCATCCTGTAATCAATTCAGGCCATATGTCTACACTACCACTTTTGTTGGTATAACTTATGTTGGGCAGAGATGTGGGAGCCCCCCCCCCAAGAAACATAATTACGCTGACAAAAAAGTGCCAATGTGGACAACGCTATGTCAGCAGGAGAGCTACCATCATAGCTACCTCCGCTTGTGGAGGGAGCTCTCTCCCATCCGCACAGCTGCATCGGTAGGGCTATGCTGCTGTAAGCTCTCTAGTGTAGACATGGCCTTACTGTTCCCTTTGATCTCTCTCTGTCTCCCTCCCCCCTCATCCTTGGCAAACCAGTTATGTCACCAGGTTGGAGCCAGGAGCGTCACAGCTCTAAACCTGGCTATTGTGCTTGAGTGTTTGTTGGAATGCTCCTTATATAGGCCATTGTTTTCCTTTCCTGCTTGGTTGCACTAACCACCCCTTTTGATACCAGTCTATAGCAAGTAACCCAGCATGAAGAAACACAGAGGCATGCACCAGATTTTAAAAATACAGATATTTCCCAGTTCATTTCATCTTGTCTGTCAAGATCTGCATAACAGAGTTCTGCAAAACAGGCAGAAACACTATGCAAACCAACAAGATGGCACTGAGCTCCAGGATTTTCATAGGTAGTTTCTAGTTGTCCTGAGATCAAGTTATTTGCATTTTCAGGTGTTTTAATTTATCCCTGAAGAGTCTGTAATGAGTGTTGTCAGGAAGGGGCCTCAAAAGGGGCCCTTTCAGGTCCTCTGGGTTCAGCCACCCAGCGAGTTCCCACAGAATTTGGGACAAGACTGGACAATACTATTTGGTCTCATTCACATGACACAGTGAAAAGATCATGCCCTCTGGGCTGGCTCTGTTGTGACTCCCAATAATTCGGTCAAAATTTCCTGATGCCCCATAGGAGCAGAGGAGAAGGCTGGCACCAAGAAGAAACCTGGGTTCAACAGGGTCATGATAAGCAGACTGCCTGGTGCATTAAAATGACACCCTGTCTCATCTGGGGTTGAGGACTGTATGGCTTGCAGGATGAGGCTGAGATGTAGATCTCCAAGTGGCCTGAGTGTCTTTTTCAGGAATGCAGAGCATTGTCTGCCTATTCACTGAATGGTTTCATGCCTTCAAAAGACAAGTCCTCAATTGTGGCTTACATGCATTCCTGCCGATGCCCAGTCCTTGAAGCCACGAAACACTGCATATAGTCACCGTTGGGGCCACAGATACAGCCGTTGCCACCTGCAGGGGCATTCTGGCCACCAACTGTCCTCTTCGATTATTTCTATGAGCGGTTACCTGTTCTAGGGTGGGAGCTTTGGTAAAGAGAGCATTGCTCTACCCAGGTCAAAGAATCAGTCTGCCAGAAAGGCTTCATCCATAGCAAAAGGGAGGTAGAAGAGTAGGATTTCCTCACAAACAAATTGAGCTTGTCAATATGTTGAACAACTTTTGAGATTTCCTTGTATGATGATCTCTCTATTTCTGGAGTCTCCACAAGTCTCATAAGAAATTCCAGAAATGACATGAAGTAAACCAGCACTGAAGATATCATTTCATCAGGTGACAAGGATGAAAAGGTCCTTAAGTGGTGAAGTAGGTTGCTGTTGCTGCTCTGGTCCCAGGTCCCCTCCTTTCTGGTTCTCCTCACCCAGTGTAGGTGCGTAACCATGAATATCACCAGGGACAGTGATCTCTCTCTTCCTGGACTGTGGTGGAGATTGGCTATTAGAAGCACATGAGGTTGGACCCCAAGTTTCACGGTGGCATGCCCTATTGATGTGGCTGGCTCATCTGATATTGGCCCATTCAATGCCAATCCTGATGTGATGGAGGCTGAACCCTGTAGGGACAGCCAACCCAGCCAACAGGGTTTCAGTGGTGTCACCCACAAATCTCAGAGGAGAGCGTTCTCTGTTCAAAGTAGGTGAGAACATGTGCCCTAGTGGAGAAGGAGTAAATCTGTAGGAGCAGTCCCAGGGCCTACAGCACTCTTTGTACCAGGACAGCACTGAGAACGTGCCTGCTTCTTCTGCGGGCATGTCAGGCCATCCTGGTTCAGCCATAGGCATCGATGTCAAAGGTTGTGCCACCAATACCAAGGGTTGGCGCTGGAGAACTTGTTCTTTGTGCCACCAGCTGGTTTTTGTCACTAGCCCTCAATGTCACATAGGAGGCTTAATGATTCTCACCCCTGAGGCCTCATTCAGTTTGTCTTTGCAGGAAGGCTCTGAGCTCCATCTAGAACATCTGCTCGTATGTTTGGGGAAGCCTCTCTGTGCCAGGCATCAGTACCAGAGAGATCAGTGTTTGCTTCGGGGCCAATGCTTCTAGTGCTGATACCTGCACTGGATCTTTTCTCCCTGCAGTCTTCTCTGTGCTGGTTTTAGGCATCGTATCTGTTAGACCAGGCACATAAATAAGTTAGTTTGCCTGGTACCCATGTTCCGATACCTGTTTCCTCAGGGTCTGAAGAGGCCTTCATAGATTGGCCCTGTAGAAAGAGTCACCATGAGCCTGCAACTTGTGAATCCTCAAAGAGAACCACAAGCATACTGGGAATTTATCCACTGTATGGATCTCTCCTAAACAGAAGAGGCACCTACTGGTGTCCAACTTCAGTTGAATTAATCTATTAAAGGAAAGGCAAGGCTTGAAGCCAACAAATTTACATTTTGCTATGTTAAGATGCCCTTTACAGAGAGATCTAACCATTACATTTCTGCCCAGGTAGACCATTCATGGCTGTTCTTTACAGATGAAGCAGGAGTGTTATGAAGTAATTTGAGAACTCTTTAGCTGAAATTAAAGACTAGCTTATCTCACATTCTCCAGGTTATGTCTTCCTGCTCAGGCAATAAAGTGAACTGAGGGAGTGTTGCAGCCACTCTTTCCTTCATGCCCAAAGATGGGAGCACAAGGTGCCACAGGACCCAGACTGTTCAAAAGACTCTGCTCATGTGCATATGAGGCACATGTGCACCTTTGAAACAATCCATGCTGCCACATTCTCTAACAAGCAGCTGTAGTTTTTATGCTACATTCTTAGTTCCGTGAGTTTTCCACCCAGACATCATTCAAAAATGTTTGTTTTCTTTAAAATCTTCTCTAGAAGATGCAGGAGACAATGTCTTCAGTTAATTAGTGCTTCCTCTGCACATGTGTATGCGTATGTATGTCTGTCCATCAGCTGCAGGTAGAGGCTCAATGACCAACAAATATAAGTAGGATGTAAACTCTTTTCTGGTATCCTTCTAAAAAGGAAAGTTAGCGAAGCTCAGCCCATTAACTAATATTAGCCCATTACCTAATAATTAGCTAAGCCCATTAACCCTTACCAGAAATTGAATTAGTTCAGATGTCTCAACCTTGTCCTATTTAGAAAGATCTTATGAAAGTCACTTTGGGATACCAGCCTAAATATATGTATTTAGGTTTTTTGTTTATTTTGTGGAGTGTTTTGTATATGTTCTTACTAATATGAAGAGCCAAGGTGCCAATTTGGGAGATTATGTGAAGAATTTTGAACAGAGGCTTAGTTTGTGTTTTTAATCAGAACCTGATAATATACACTTGGGTAGCTCTAGACAAGAATTCAATAAATTCACAACCCAAGAAGAAATGTCTCCCTTAAGAGAAATCAGGTTCGTAAATGAGCGATCATAAAGCTAACAGTATTATTTTTGGTCAAGATTTTCAAGTTGTCTAAAACTGAACTCCTAAATTTATACTGAGGAACCTTAATAAGTAAGTGGCCTGGTTTTCAAAGGTGCCAAGTACCCAACAGCCCCTACTAACCTTCATTTTAGACAGTAATACCTTGTGTGGCTGGGATTTATCACTTTCCATCAAAAAATCAAGACTGGCTAGAAAAATGGATAAGACTATTGCTACTTCACTCAATAGCTCTAACTGATTTTGTTACTACTCTGTTTCAATGGAAAGCTTGTATAAGCAATACATTCTCCTGACAGTCAAACTGTATGAAGCAGAAGCATTTGGCTAAGCAGATCACTTCAGACTGAGTTAGAAAAGTAAGTGGCAGTCATTCTTGTGTGCAAGACTTTTCCTGGTAAAAGAGCATCCTCACTGATTTAACATAGAACATGAGGTTTGACAGAGTATACAGCAAGCACATACAGAACCCACTGAATACCTACACACAGGAAATGTAAGACTCTACCAATCTCTGCACAGAAATGTAAGTGCTAAGTGTGACTTTTGAATTAGACAGCTTTCACATCCCAGCCCCCATTTGACTGTTACCCAGACAGGACTATACTGGACACAATGCAGGGGTAGAGTGAAGGCGCCAGCTGGCATTCAGACTTTGCTGCACGCCTGTTGTAGTTCCCAAGTAATTTGCTATAGCCCTTTAAAAGGTACAGCATACTCTTTTTTGCTGGTCAGTATGCAGGGCAGTCGACCTGTGGGTCTTGCCATACGTCACTCCTTCCTGGCCCCTTATCAGACAGCGGCCCAATGAAGAAGGCAAGAACTATATTGGCCCTTGAACTTCCTTCAGTGTTTGGGGTTATTCTGACAAGTCTGATCAGCATTATATTTTATCTCATCGAAGCAGGGACCTCATCTTCTCTTTGTATCGCACTGAAGCATACTGTCAGGACTATAAAATATATGACAGGTGCTACAGTGATGGGCACCACAGTTTAAAAGCTACGGAGCACCTAGAATCCTGTTTCTTTGCAGCCCAAACACATTTAGTACCTATATCTGCCTCTTCGCCAAAATCAAAGGAGGAACTATTTTCAACCTCTTCTGGGTAGTTTTGGAGAAGGCAGATAGTAACAGGTCAGATAAAAAGAGAAAACTTGAAATCCACTCAAAAAAATCTAAGAAATAATTCCAAGAACTAATCATGTCCCTAAATTCCCCTCCTACTTTGTGGTTTTATAAGCAGATTTTAAAGAAATTCTCTTCCATCGCTGCATATAAGATCCACACAAAAACAGAACAAACAATTGTATTGAAAATATTTTTCATATAATCTTTCAGTTATTCTAAGTGTCATTTGTAACAACAGGAGGTAAAATTAAGGCCAAAGGCTGATTTTTAAATTAACACAAAACCCCTCAATTTTCTTAGTATGCAAACTTTCCTATTTTAAAAGCAGTGCAGATAAATTATCATTCAGATAAATTTATAGATTAAAAACTATTTATGTTGGATATGAGGACATGCCCTCGCGGCCTATTTTCTCCTATTTCAGACCCATGTAAAATCCAAGGATTATGATTTCACTACAGGAGCAGAAATGCCTTCAATAAGTGGAAACAAATACTGTGGATGTTTAGGGAAGTGGGGGGAAAGAGGGCTTGCCCATAAAGTGTCTCTTCTTTCCTCCTTTACCCACAATAAAAACATTTGATATTCACTTGAATCACACAATCATAAAAGTAGGTTTAAAAAAAAAAAAAATCAGAGTGAAGGCTGAAACCTAACTTCATTTTTCTTAATTGCAAGACATTGGGAAAAGATTATCAAGTGAGCTGCAATATCTGAACACCGAAAGTCAACTTTTAAAGCAGATGATTTAAACAATATTTTTGAGCTCCTTTAATTTAATGGTTGAAGAAAAGTATGAGATGTAGGTGCACAGGAAAAGTATGAAATAAGCGCCAGGATGAAACACTACATATCAAGAATCATTGGTAATTGTAGTAGAAGAAAGAGTGGTTCATAATGGAAGAAAACATCCCACCAGTATAAATTCTGAAGTTGCTGAGAATGCGGTAGCTTTCAGTGCATTATGCAGCTTCTTCCATTACTGTTCACTATTAGGTTTCATAGTTGACATTTAAACAATACATCTGTGCCAATACTAAAGCTAGCTAGGTAAGACACTTTCCTCACGATCACTGGATAACAGATTCAAACCCTGCTTAAATATCCAGGATTTTTCTAACATTGTACATTGATGAATGTTCTGCATTGACAAGTACTGCCCCAGATGTTCTGGCATACACAGACACATAGTAAGCCTATAAAGCACTGATAAGCCCTATGACGTGTGGCAATGCAACCATGCTGACAGCAAGCGAAAGTTGTGCCAGCACACACGTGGATAAAATCAAGCTCAGCAGTCATGTGTGTAAGAGGATATACCTTTTTCCAGGCAGGGTTGCTCTCTGGAAATTTATTACCCTTATCTAAGAAGAAATTGTGCTTATAGCCGACAATCTAGCAAGCTTGCTATATTTAATGCACAAATGACTACAGAATTCACTGCACTCTTTTATCCAAGCACTACTTCCTTCAAGATTTTAACCAAAAATCTGTAAGCGCTAAACGACTCATAAGTTACAATCGCTAATTTCTTTGATGAAGATATTTTACAATTTATGCTGCTTTACTTTTTTTCCTAGTAGGTTTTCATTTTATGTTGAAAACAGCCTTGTTCTGGAAACACCTAAAACTAAGGCCACATCTGTATGTACAGCACAGCAGCAGTACAGCTATACCAATGCAGCTGGACCACTACAGTGCATCTGGTGAAGACATTCTATGCCAACAGGAAAGAGCTCTCCCATCAGCATACCGAAAAACAGCTCCACAAGTGGCAGAAGCTCTCCCGCCGACATAAGGCTGTGCACACGAGCGCCTATATCAGTGTAACTTATGTTGCTCACGGGGGTGTTTTTTTCACACCCCCAAGCAACATGAGTTACGCTGACATAAGGCTGTAACATGGACATAACCTAAGCCACTTAGTTCTACACAGAATTAAGAAAGTCTTTTTTTAACATAGCACTTGTGCGCCAAGTCTCCCAAAGCACTTAAAGTAACAAATGAGTTGCTTCATCTGCTTACCTGATGGCTGTATTGCCAGTATCTATTTAGCACTCTACAACAACAGTTCACGCCATTTTCAATATCTAACTTGTTCTGCAGACAGAAACAGTGGCTGACTTGGACTCTCTAGTCACTATAAAAGATCAAATTTGGCAGCATTTCCAGCCTTTGGGCCAAATTATGTTGCCAGTACTAGTATAAATGTGGAAGGTATCCCCTGATTTAAATACAAATATTCCCAATTTAGACCAACAAGATCAGAGTCTGATCCAAAGCCTATGAATCCATACAGCATTATCTGCGTAAGGGGGATGAGAACCGGAAAGGAAAGTACCCCCATCCAACCATCCCTCCTTCCCCCTAGCATTTGCTTTACTAATTTAACATAAGCAAATGTCCTGTGCACCTGCCACAACAATCAGCCATGCAACGAAAACATGTTTTTTGACAATTAGGCCTATGTTTTTAAAGGTATTTAGGCATTGCTCCACTCAGCATTGCAATACCTGAGTGACTGAGGAAGCTAAGCCCCATTGACATTTAGTGACACTTACGCTCTTTAGTGCCTAAGGCCTGATCTACCCTGCGATGTTAAATCGACATAGGCCTTCTTGCATCGACTTAGTTGTGCATGTGTCTACACTTAAATTTGTTTCCTACCCATCTAAGAGCCCCATTAGAGTGACACCCTCCCCGAGCAGTGTTGGGACACGGCCAATATACTGAGGTCGACAGCAGAAACTGCATTACTTACGTTGACCTTAAGAGTCCTCCAGCAGCTGTCCCACAATGCCGGACACTGACTCGGATTACAGTTGAGAACTCCATTACCCAGGGGTCACAGAGACCGGATAGCCCCACTCCCCTATAAAGCTCTGTAAATTTTTGAAATGCCTTTTCCTTGTTGCCCAGCTTGGCAAGCACACTTAGCAACTCTGCATTGTTGTGCACAACTACCCAGCTGACCACATGCTCCAGACACACTCCTGCTTGGAGTAGGCAGAGGATATTGGATTTCCTGGGCCTATGTGGAGCAGAGTTCGTGCAAGCACAGCCACAGAAACACATCTATGAGCAGACTGCATGAGGGATGCAGCAGAAGGTGTACGAAAGGGATAAGCAGCAGTGCCACATGAAAGAAAGGAACTGTGGCAAGCACTTCAGAAGGCCAAGGTAGCTAAAAGTCGATCTGGCGCAGAGCTGCACACCTGCTGCTTTTGCAAAGAGCTGCATGCCATACTTGGCAGAGGCCCCAGAACCACCCTGCAGACCACCACGGATACCTCTGAGGACCCTGCGTCATAGGCCTTTGATGTGAACATTAAGGAGGTGGTGGAAGAGGAGGCCATGCAACTGCTGGGAGGGATCTATTAGAGATTCCACCACAGTCCAGTCAGTTTCAGCAGTTGAGCATGGGCAAACCCAATGCAGGGGAAGGACCCTCAGATAAGTGTGCAATTGTATTTCCCGTTACAATGATGTCCTGATGGCACCCCAACTTAACAGGACACAGCTATCGACTTTTCATTAAATGTACTCATAGTAGAAGATGTTGCAGTCTGAGGAGGTAGGGTTGCTATCTGCTTTTCATTCCCCTGCAGACGTGGGTGGCCGGGGAGGTTTCATATGCCATGTGTAGCCATTTATGTACACAGGGATGTCCCTTGAATTCTCCTCAGCGATCCTTATAAAACTTTCACAGAGGTGCTCTGCAATCAGCTCTTAAAGGTTTCTAGGAGGGCAGCCTAATTTCTTCCTCCACGGTATGACACTTTCCCAAACAGCAAAAACTTCAGCAATAACTCCATTACAGTACAAAGGCAAACAAACTTGGGTGACTTCAGGAGGGCAGCAGCAGCTACCATCTCTGTGCCTTGGTTACCCTCAGGAGTGAGATATCAGCTAAAATCACCACTGCCTATGGAAAATGGTGCCATTATTCAGTGCCACTCCCTATGCCTGGTTGCATACAACCAGGCAATTCCTGCTTCATTTCCCTCACGCCTGGCAGGCCACATTCACCATGGCTGGTGCTGTGCATGGCGCTGTGCATAAGCACTCTGAAGTAGAAGCGTCAATAAGCATGACTTGTTTAAAACTTTAGGAGATCAATGGAAGGGAGTTCTGAATCTTAACTTTTGATTTCCACTGAGACTAAATGACAATGGTACCTGTGCGTTTTATCTGCAGTTGCTGCTTTTGTGGCTTTCAAGGGTTGCCCTTCCACACCCGCAGACTGCAGGAGCCAGATGGGGGGGGCGGGGAGGGGGGAAAAAGAGGCCCCAGGATGACATGTTCAATGAGATCCTGCAAGCCAGTGTTTCATCAGACCATAAGCAAAGGGCACGGAGGGTGAATACTGCAGACAGCCTGGAGATGGAAAGAACAGACAGGGAAAGGGCCCAGGAATCCCAGCAGGAAAAGGAGAGGGAGATATTGGGGCTTCTCCAGCAGCAAATACATGCTGCAGTCTCTTGCGGACCTAAAGGTTCCACAATCCCGAGCTTACCTCCCTCTGCAGTCCATGAAGAACTCCAGTACAGCATCTCCCTACACCCCTCTCCTTCCCCCCCAAGATTCCACATGGCCTCAGGGGCCACATCCCTACGCTACCATTCCACACAGGGGACATAAAAGACAACCGCAGTTTCACATACATCAACTATGGCTTTCACAGGTGGGGAGAGGGGTGGTGGTGTGTGTGTAAAATGGATGTGAATGTACTTTTCCCTGGTTAAGTTCTGTTCCATTAAGTTCTTAATGTACTTGCTTTTAGCATTGCATTTTACCCCCCACTGGTTGTGTTACTCAGTAAAATTCTATTATGCAGAAAATTAATCTATTAATTCACAACATGTGATGCAGAATGCCTAGCAGATCAGAAAGCACCCACAGTGTGACATCTCATCAGATCCATGACAGCAATAATCAGAAATGTACAGCGAGCAACACAAAACAGGGGCACTGACAGTGTTCTATTGCACACCAGCCACCATACATAATGGCAGGACCAGGTAGAGCACAGTCACCACAATGCATTATAGTGGCTTGCTGTTAAAGTGCTCTTTCAAAGCCTTTCTGAGCCATATAGCCATGCTTTGAGCTCTTCTAATAGCCCTTATGTCTTGCTGTTCAAACTCAGCAGACAGCCATTTCATCTCTGCCCTCCAACCCAGTGGCAACTTTCCCTCCTTTGCTTCACAGATATTATGCGGGGCACAGCAGGCAGCTATAGCCGCTGGAATGTTTTTTCACTGAAATGCAACCTTGGGAGTAAACAATGCCAAACATTCCTTCAAGACACCAAAACTGCATTCAACTGAGCCAGTAGCTGAATCTTTCCTTGGTGCTGCTGAGGTGCCTGGTGTACGGCTTCCTAAGCAAGGAGAGGAAGGGATAAGCTGGGTTATCCAGGATCACTATGGACATTTCAACATCACCAATGATAATCTGCTGTCAGGAAAAGAAGTCCCTACATACAGCTTTCCCAACAGTCCTGTGCTCTTAAAAATGCAGGTGTCACGCACCTCCCACAACTAGCCAAGACTGATGTCAGTGAAGCATTCCCAGTGATCCACCTATGCTTGCATAACCATAAGAAAAGCAGCTTTCTGTTGATGTACTCGGTGGCAAGGTGGTCTGGTGTTAAAAATAGGGAAATGAGTGCCATCTATTGCTCCACCGTAGTTCGGGAACCTCACTGTTGAAAATCCTTTGCTACACCCTGGACATTGCCAGGAGTCACAGTTTTGCATAGCAGTAGATTAACGGCTTGCACAATGACAACAGTTCACACAATGGATTTTCCAACTCCAAAATGATATCCTGCTGACCAGTAGCAATCTAGCGTTCCACAGTGCAATTGCCACTCACAGTCATTTCGGTGCCTCTGTGCTGGAGTGAGCTTAGCGCTTAGATCCAAGCATGTGGCCCTGCACATCTGAAAGTTCTGGAGCCTCAAACTCCTTAGATGCTGGTCTATGAAACCAAAGACTCTTGTTAAATGGCCTCATTAATTTAGTCTCTGTGAAATACCTACAGCCTACGTTTAAGATTTAAACACTGGTTGGACTAGTAGCAGAAACAGCAGCATTCCCTCTTGAACTAGCAGATCCATGTTGTAATCATCCCCTTACCCCACAGCTTAAGCACTATTTAAGTTCTTCTCTGGTACCATCAGTTTACTTTCAGAGTACATCAAAAGCAACCATTTCCCACAATCCCTTTGGGAAATATGGAAGTATCTCCTTGCCCCAATAGCACAAAGGGAGCCAGTGGCAGAACGGGAAGGAGAACCTGGGATGTTATCAATCCATTGTCTTAGCAAAGTGAAGGATACATTCACACCACGCTGCTGATATAGGATCACAAACCCAGTCTAATCTTCAAGTCAGGTTATCATGGTACTAAATAAGAGTCAGATGGATCCTGAATGCATGTAAAGGGTCAAACTGCATGTGACAAACTGATAATATATTATTTGTCCTTTACCTTGTTTAATATTAGATACAACTTAGAAGTTTTCAATATTAACAGCCCATGATGAGCTGAATGTGGATTAAGACGCTTTCCTTAAGAAACAGAAGTGCTGCTGTTGCCAGAACAGCACGTTACACCACAGCAAACAAGCATGAGTACATGGAGTACACTCAACTTCATCTGAGTACATGGAAGGGCCTCTCAGAGCTCAACTGACAAATGAGTCAGAATGAAAACACCAGACTAATGACATCCTCAGATCTCAAAGCACTTTACAGTTGGGGAACTTAGGCAGAGGGGAGAAGTAGCTTGTCCAAGGCCACCCAGTGAGCTAGTGGCAGAGCTAGGAATAGAATCCGGGTCTTTTGAGTCCCAGCCCAGCATTCGATCCACTAGGCAGCACTGCCTACATAACCCACCTACTAAAGACAGACTGTTTTGATGAGCAGTTTAATTGCTCAGTGTTATGCACCTCTCTCAAAGTCATCCTTCCCACAGAGAGATTTAGTGAGCACGTGCATGCTCAGTGGAACCAAGAGGGATAGCAGGAGAGTTATAGTATGCTTACACAGCAAGCAGAAACCTTCAGCAGCGAGCCTCAAAGCCTCGGTTTACAGGCTCAGACTTATGCTATGCTGCTAAAAATAGACATATAGACAATCAGGCTCCAGAGCCTGGGCTCTCAAACTCAGCCCCTCACCAGGTTTCCAGCCCACTCTGGCAGGAGCCTGGGCAATATCTACCCTGCTGTCTTCAGCCCGTAGCACAAGCCCAAGTCAAGAGACCCAGGTTCTGAGACTCACTACTGCAGTTCTTTGTTTTGTTTTTTGTCGTGTAGATGTACGCTGAGTGCCCAGATAGGCAATCATCCACACTGAGGCGAATCTTGTGCTGTTTACATGTAAACATGTTAGCATTTTCACAGGAGTGACTGGCCATAGATGGATTTTCCAGATGGCACTCAAATCTCTAGAGAAGGCCTGCCCAGAAATCAGGGACTTGTGTGGCATTTCTAATACTCAACAGTAACTTATGCAATATGACAGATTTTCTGACTGTACTCAAAATTGCCTTGTAGAAAGCTAGCTGATTTATGTTTACCAGAATCTAACTGACAGATTGTTAAAACACGCAGAGAACACAATATTAATCTGAAGAATAGTTGGATTGTTATTTCTGCCAGGAAATATTAACACTCCTCCTTTTTTTTTTAAATTAATTTAGGGAGCATACGCCTTCCCAACTAAACCATAACACCACCCAAGATAGTGCCAGGATTATTACACTGTCATGTCACATATGAATCTCAAGTTTACTAACTGAAATACAAACTATCAAAAAGATGTTTGTCTGTGGCCCTGGTATGAGACATCACCAGCTTCCTGTCAAAGCAGTCAACTTTCAAGCAGGCCGCACAGGAAAAAAAGTGTTTCCCAATAATCTTTAAAATATTCATAGATATTCTAGGAAATCAGCCTTCCACTTTGCCCTTTGACATTCACATCTCAGTCTCACTCATTCCTCCTTGGTACCTCCTCCATATACGAGTAGCTTTGGTTACACAATTTTACAGATGAACTGGTGATGGCACTGATAAAATGCTTTTGGTAAAACCCCCATGCAGACTCAGCCTTAGAGTGTGATAACTAATAGCATGAACAATGCAAGTAACTCTACCATAATTAGAATTCATGCTGCTTACACAGTTCACTCAAGTCTCCTCCCCAGAGTCAGGAGGAGAAGTAAAGCAATACAGAAAAAGGAAATCTCATGCTTCTATGCTGGCAAATAAACAGTGATATTAAGAGGCCGTAGGGCCTGCACCTGCTGAAGGTTTCAATCTAAGGCTTTTCTTAGAGGGAAATTCACTGCCTTACATTCAATATTAGCACAAGAGAGTGAGAGAAACTCAGTATGTAGCAATGAGTTTCCCTTAACAACATACTTAATTATTTAAGAAAGCATCACCACTCAAATGCTTTCCTGTTCACCTTTTAGTGAGGAATCCGCAAATGAAAGAAGTCCAGTGCAGATTTCAAATTTAATTCTTAAACAAAGCATTCTCAGACAAAAGGCCATTTAAATATGCACACAATTAACAAAGAAAGGTCATTCTAATACTCGGCAGTATTGAGACCGCGAGGGGAGAGTTGAAAATAAACCTAAGTTAGATGGTAACACCACACAGCAGTCTGTACAACAGATTCAAGGACCAGTCCAGCAAAGAAAGTGATCTGCAAAAGTGGGCAGTTAGTGATGCAGAAACACAAGAGAAGGACGGGAGAAGAAACAAATCTCGAATGAAAAGCCAACAAGACACTAGTTGCAGGAGAGACCCAAGGATATTCTAAAAATCAACTTTGTTCCATTAGGAACAGAGATAATATTTATATACTACAACTACCTATGCAAGGCAAGTCTTATTTTCATTATGACATAGGAGGGGAGGGGACAGGGACAAAGAGAATATTTTCCCCTCTCCCAACAATCCTCCAAGACACAATTTTACCAATGTTAAGCAATGAAAAGCAGCGAACTGGAAAGTCTTTATCTTTTATATAAATTATAAAGCACAACAAAATACTGACACATTAGCCAAATTCTACTTATACTTTTTTATATATTAGGGAGTTTATTTTTTATGGATGGATATAAAAAAATTCTCCCCCAATAATGGGACCCTAGAATTGGTCCTGAGGTGAAGGTAGCTTTGTTATTTCATATGAAATAGGAAGGAACTTCAGTAGCATGAGAACAGTTCGTACACAGCAGTGATGGCGTAGATTTCCCACAAAGAGAAGAAACATCCCTCTGGCCATTAGCTCTTTGCATCTTAATCACTCAAACACACAAGCGCTATAGAAATTAACATGGGTTAATTCTCTTGTCCTTTCAGTTTGATTGAAGGGGTAGATGGAGGAACTACAGCTTGACAAGCAACTGAACATGACTAGGATAGAAAAGCGGATAGCTACCATCATCCTCGCTGCCATAACACTGGCAATGTCTGGGGTTTAAGTTAATGCTAACACAGTTCACATTAGTCATAGTAGGGCTAGCATCTGACAGGGAAACCACAGAAGGGCAGTTTCTGCAGAAGACATGCTGCTTTTGAGGCCAGAAGTAGTGCTGAAGCATGTTCTACATTTAAAATGTATACAGGCATAACTGTATTGCTTATGAGTGGGGTGTGGGTAATATTCTTTTTTAACTGACAGAACTATGCCAGTATAAGTCCTAGGGCTTGTCTACACTTGAAACTCTATAGTGACAGAGCTCCAGCACTTACACCAACAGGAGGAGTTCTCCTGTCACTATAGTTAATCCACCGCCCTGAGACATGGTAACTCGGTGAATAGAAAAATACTTCTTCCAACCGAGCGCTGATTACACAGGAACTTAATTACGTTGTTCAGCAGCGTGGATTTTTCACACACCCCAAGTGATACTGTTGGGACAATCTAATTGTCTAGTGTAGACCAGCCCTTAGTCCAGGCACATCATCTTAAGAGTGCTTTTGCAAGCACAGATTATGTCTCTCAGGGGAACTGGTGTAAAATATGGCAGAAGCACTTTTATGCTGATATAAACTGCATCTACATAACAGTTTGCTGGTATAGCTATTCCAGCATAGATATGCCAGCACAACTTTTTTGGTGTAGACAGAGCAGATAGCCTGTGCCTGCCACATGAGCTGGAACCCCTGCCCACTCCAGGAAGAACAACGTTTTGTTCCTTTCCATTACAATTCTAACAGCTTGTCTACAGGGAAGTTAAGCCAAATTAACTAAAGGTGCAAATTTAAAGTGTATTAGTTAAAGCACATTAGGCTAGTCTACACCAGGAACCTACATTGAGGGACGTAGCTAAGCCCACCCAATCCCCAATGTAGACAGTGCTAGGTCAATGGAAGAGTTGACCTAGCTACTGCCTCTCAGGGAGGTCAATAGCTATTCTGACAGGAGAATCCCTCCTGTTGGAGTAAGGAGTATCTACACTGAAGTGCCACAGTGGTGCAGCTGTGTTGCTGCAGCAGTTTAAGAATGGACATACCCTTAGGCTCCTGTGTGAATGCTCTCATTCAGAAGTACAGGGGACTGAGTTCACATTAGCTTAATTCCTCATGTAGTCGTGTCCTAAGCTTCCAGTCCCATATGCAGGGATAACCCACATGAGCAATGATCAAACTTGCACAAACATCTTTTCTGAATTATTGAATGTGTCTTTTGTTGAAGTTTATTATTATTCCTCCTCCTCAGCAGCTACCACCTCAACGGGGAATGTGGATGTTCCAGAGACCTAGAAATCCTGGTACAGTATATACTGAGTTAGGAAATCAGGCACTTGGGTGGCAAGCATGGGAGAGCTGGGACTTCCCCCTTCTGGGAAGTAAGAAAGACCAAAGGCAACAGGGAATGGATTTCACCATCCCTGACAAAGCTTCCACTGAGTAGCATTCCTCCCTTCATACCAGCGTAAAAGACAGACTCACTCTGCTGACAGCATGACGAAGTGTGGCCTGCATATTACAATTCACTTATACTTTGGAGTTTAAAATATAGAGCACGTTATATTTGTTGGTGCTGGGGATGCCACTGGCTCTTTACACACCTTTTTTGATTTTCAATGCAGTTCTGTAATCTATACATTTGTATAGCTGTAAAGTTGCCCTATGACTTGAAGGGTGGGAAGAAAGCAAGAAATAGTAACTTTTAATAGGAAGAGGATAAAAGCATTTTGTTCAGTCAAGTAACTTCTCCTCCCCTCCATCCTATAATGGAACTCAGAGTATCCCCACAGTACCTGCGGGGAATTGTCAGGAACTGTGGCCAACTATAAATTAATGAACTATTATTTGTGTTCTGGTTCTGAAGGAAGTAGAGTGGTCAGAAATGAAAGCCATTAGTACACTAAGCAAGCAGCTAGGACAAGAACAGAACAATGATCTCTTGTGCCCAGCGTTAAGATGTCACCACCACCACTTTCTTATTCATATAGCAGGTCACGTTTTGACACGCAAAGCTGTTTTTCTAATTCTGAAAGAAAAACAAACGATCATATTATTTATATACTAAGCAAAAACTAATGAAGACTGATTAATGGGTAGTCACTGAGTAAGAGGAACCTTAGGTTGTTTTAAACTGAAAAGAAATCAACCAAGTTGTAAACAGTTACATGCAACAGGATTAAACCAAAGAAAGTAAAGCCAGTCATTTCTGGTAATGAACTGGGAAAACAAGAAAATAACACAATAAAATGGGTGATTAAATCTGGACCTTGGATGTACATGAGAAATTGCTTCCTGCAACCTACTTTAGTTCAAGTCATCACTTCAGAAGTTATTGCACAAGGAAGTATTTTATAACCACCACCACCCCCCCCATACACACATTCATTCATTCACACCATCCATTCTTGTAACAGTTGAATTCTCATGCCAACTTCCAAATGAAGTCAAGCTGCCTAAGGTTCAATGGCTCTGTTCCATCAGATCTTCTGCAGTCAGTTATTCATTTGCAGGGAGAAAACAGAGTTGAGCTAAAGTACTGTTTCCTTTGAAATTAAAGGGTTGCTATCTCTTGGCAAACCTACATAGCCAAATACTGTACGTAAAGCCAATGGCATTAACACAGAGACATATACCATTTTTACAGTGCAATTTCTTAACCAATTGAATAAGTTCTTTCCAGCTCCCAGATAATTCCTGCTCAACCACGCAGCCTTTTTCCTTACAAAGTTTTGTAATGATACAGTACAGTGAAAGTCTTGCACGAATTCTGTTGGGCGAAGTGGGTCAGATGGGGTTGCATTTCATTACTGAAAGTCCAAAGGAGGGGTTAGGTGGGACTATAATCACCTGAGACTGTCAAATGAGGATTCAAAGTTTAGACATGGAAGGGTGGGGAGGGAGGGGCCCGAGTGATTCGACAAACGGAAACAAATACAATTTCCCTTACAGTTTAACTTCACTTCTCTAGCCCTCGTGTTTTTCTTCTCCTTAAATTCATGGCAATTTTCTTGAGTATACACTGAAGCAACACCTCAGATACAACAGGACAGACATGACTGTCTCTGCACTTAACTGACTCTTGTTCCTTTAGTAAATCAGCAGTGTATCACGGAGTGCCAATCGTCTGCCCGGGGCCTGGTGTGTTGCTTCTGCAACGTTCCTAATATTTGCTGGCCCAGGCAACAAGATCATGCTCCATCCTAAACATTGATTTGTTGTTCCTAGCCCATCATGGCAGCAAGCTGCTGACAGGGGCACTCTGCAGGCTCTAAACATCTCCCATTGTTACCAAGGGTTCATGAGGCTAGAGAGCTGACAAGTCACACCAATTTCTCTTGGTCACGGCTTGAAAAAGCAGGAGTAGTGTAGCTGAAGCAAGCGCTAGACAACAATAAACCACTGCTCTCTACGGTATGCTTTTTACTTGCAGTGAAGAACAACAAAAAAAGATTAGAATTAGGGGGAGAGAGAAGGAAGAGACCCAGGAATGGATATCTAGCCAACACACTGCCTTTGTTCATTGATGAGCTTTCTCCCACATCTCTCATTTTGGTGTCTGCCTCCTAGGTGTATGTTCATAAACTGTGCTTGAAAACCTTACCAGACAGACACACACAGAGCAAAATGAGGGGGGAGAGGAAAGAAAGAGAGAGGGATACTAGTATTCCTTCAGCCAACAGTATTTAATCTTTCAGGAAAGAGTGAGTAGAGAATAGCAGTATTCTAGGGATGTCATTGTACTGCTGGCTCCTCCTAGCACTGAAGCATAGCATACCCAGTCTAGAACTCCCGAAAACTCTGTGCATTACCTAGAAACACATTCTGCAGGATATTTAGAGGCTTCAGAGCCGGACGAAGAGCTCAGTTAGCTCTATCATTGAGAATCATGATATACAATAAATAGGGCAGAACCAAACAAGTCTGTGAATACTCTAGCTTACCATTTCGAGACAAATCAAGTTCCACCAGCTGCATAAAGTTTGCTATTTCTGGAGGGAGCCGCTGAATTTCATTATCACTGAGTCCAAGTTTCCGTAATTTTACAAGCTGGAAAAAGGGCTGAAAAAGAAAATGCCATATTAATTATTATTCACATAATACATTTGTTGTTAAAACATCTAAAATCCCAGGGACTGCCTCACAAATCTACTTACTCAAGTAAGTTTTCATAAAAAGCAACTACAGAAGAAACTTAAAAAGAAGTCAGAGATTCTTTTCAGAACCAAACAAAACAGTTTCCGTCCAAGTATTTATACTGACCTACCTATGAAAGGCGAGTAGACCTTGCAGGACTCTTTTTTGAAAAATAAAATTTCATTATTTAGGGTAGCTTTCAGAACATTTATAAAATTATAGCCATTATGAATCACAGCCGAGATTCATAATGGCTAGACAGTTACCTAATAGTTACTTATAGGCTTGCTTTTAAGCAATAGTTTGCTGACTGCACTTCTAGATAAATACTACTCTCTCAGAGAACATCTCAGAGTCAGCATTATTTTGATTTCACAAAGATTATTAAAGCTATTTGCATACACAGATATCCACTTGGCTCTGCCCATCCACCCCAACTATGATGGTTAGAGCAGAAAGGGTGGTAAGTTCCATTCCTATAGTTTTAATACTGGAGGGAAATATTGTGCTCACACAGTCGATAAAACACCAGCTCCAGGACTATGTGGTGAAAGCTATGGACTTGGATATCACAATTTTCAACTTTGAAAACTGCTCCTCAGAAGAAAGCATTACAAAAGAAAGACAGTTTTAGTGTTGCCAATTCAAAATTACATTGCAAGTCTCATGTTATTTAGGTTTGGAGTGTTTTGGTTTTTTGACGTCCCAGCTCCAGGACTCAAGTGATTGCTCAGCTTTCATTTAGAAATTTTCTAGCCTAGCTGCAGTGAATACATGTACACAGTTCTCTAAAGAATCAAAAAAACAGATAGCAAAAGATGCCCCAATTTTTATTTTTGTTTAAACTCATTTTTGCGGAGGCCCGACATGATTTTTTTAAACCCTTCCCGTTAACAACACTAGACTCATCACTAATAAAACTGACCTTTTTCTATCCACTAAGAAGCCAAGAAATATCCAGAATTCACTTGAAATACAACTGTGCAGCAATGAAGAACTAACACAAAATACATTGATAACTCTACTCCAAAGGCTCAAGTTACATGTTATGGGGAGATTTTCAGCAAATGGGAAGGGATATAGTGCACACAGTTGTGAATGTAAGGGGAGGGGTTCACAGAAAAGCTATTAAGACGTAGTCTGCACCAGGAAGGTTTGAGAACTACTCTTCTCATCCATACAATGTGGTTTATTACATATACACAGTGTGTGCGTATGTTCACTATGTTCACTATATATATATATATATAGTGATATTATATATATTGCAAACACCATATAAAAATGTATAAGAACCAAATATGACCAGCTAAACATCAATAAGTTACAAGATATTTAGCCAAATAACTATTCCCAAAGTGAACTAAATCTCATACATTTAAAATTCTCCAAGAACTGTATTTCTGTTTCACTCAACAGTTAAGGAGACAACACCAATATTTAGATAAATGATAAAAACTGTAGCTATGTGAAATTATAGTCTTATTTTAAAGTTGCTGTAACCTTTTTATACAGACCTAAATCATTTCTCAATTCTACTTTTAGTGAATCCTATTCCAATTTCAGATAAAGCTTATTTTTAGTTAAGCAAGAGCCGTACTGTCAATGCTCACTGAAGCCCTGAGGTAGTCCGTACTACTGCCAGTTTTGTTTGTTAGTAGCCAAAATAGCAATATTTACATGTTACACTTCTCAAGAAAGCATATTGGTTTAAATATTTGCTACATGTAATCTGATAGACTTGGCTCATTACTTAATGACTATAACAGTCAGACTCTATTCCCAAAGCTCTGATAGAAACCTAAATGCAACATCATATTTCTTGATAATTGACGGGGCAACAGACCAGCATGTCCACCCAGCATTCGCAATATGCAGCATGACTGTAGATCCAACTTCTTTGCATGTCCGTTGGCAACACTTTTTAAACACAGCTTCTTTAATGACTTAGGTTAGCCCAAGAAAAGAATTCAGTTAAAAAAGTGAACATTACCCATTTTGCTCAGTACTGTGTTATAAGGATTTATATTTATAGGAGCACTGCAGAGCCCAATGCCAATGCTGTTCATTTTGCTACTAATGAAGGGGAAGGGCCACTTATGACACTGACTATCTACATACAGCCCACAAGTTAAGGCATTGTAAAGCAATATTTATCCTGGAAATGTTCAGGGGAAAAAATTAAGGAATGAAATGTTTGGTATATAGTTAAATATTTTGGGACAAACATTAAAATTGGTGCTCCTGAATCCAGAAGCAAACAAGCCGAAAAAATAAAATAAACTGACTAACTTACTAACAACAACTGAGGTAACTCCAACTTCTCTGGTGGGCAACTGTCCAAACACGCACGATGCTGGATTTTTTTTTGACTGCTCCATTCTTTGCAAGAAACCAGAGCATTAATGTACTAAAATCCTACTTGAATATTTTTCAATCCCTTGCCTTAACAACAACAAAGAGCAGATGAAGGCAAGAGACAATGAAAAACGTGGAAGGCTAAAGAACACTCCTGAAGATAGGCTGCCTTAAGTGTTCTTTTCAATGCTACAAGCACTCAAACTGACTTTCACGTGTTTTATAATCTCACTTTGACACAGCAGTTTGACCAAAAGGCTTAAATATCACAAGCGACATCATCCTCCAAGGAGGCCACTACTAGGAGCAGGCAGCTCAGAAAGGTCACTAGGGCCTGATTTTCAAGAAACGCCAGAGTTCAAGAAACGTTTCAAGAAACGCCACAGTAAGTTGCCATGAAGAGACTATAAATGAACTGCAGGCTCAATGTTGCATCCAGTGAAAACTGAGGCCTTATTTGAAGAAAAAAAGGCACTTAAACTTTACTTTAAAATAGCCCGGTATGCATTCTATATGTAACATAGCTCTGATGTTGGATAATAGCAAATTCTGGAATTTCAAATCCAAGAAACAAACATATTGCTAGCAATATCTGATTTATTGTATTTACTACTTCATAGAGTGCCCATAATTAAAGTATCAAGGCACAGAATTACTGAACAGAAGTAAAAAATTCACCTTTCAAGTCAGTTACAGCTTTAAAAATGAAAAATAAGCATATAGGAGTTACAGATTTAGGAAGCAAAGATCAAGAATAAAAAGCCTGATATATAGTAAATTGAGTAAAAAATTGAATAAGAAAATTTGGGGGAAGAGGGAGATTTTAATTTTGTACATAAATCTACACTTCATGTCAGGTCACTTATTTAAAAGCCTAATTTTAGGCAACCATTTTTAACATCTTAGCCAATACATGGAAGTCACCAAAATGAGAAAAGCCCTCATGTTTTAAACAAGTAATCTTCCATTTGCAGATTATGTTTCTGTAATTATCAGGACATTGATTAGAATCATCTTCTTTCAAACTGATTTTTTATTCCTCTTTTACTCCTCCAAGAAGAGGAAGACTTGAAACTCTGACACAACCACAAATATTTCTCTGGGCAAACAGGCAGAAGCCAATGGAAGTTTGGGTAAACTGTCTAAAGAGACAACTAAAAGAGAAGGAAGGCCTTTTTCCAAGTCATCTCACAATCTTTGAGGTTGCAGATACCTTTAAATGCATGTTTGTCAAAACATAGATACGATCTGAACGTTTTGTACAACCTATCTGAGCACCTTCGTTCTTGGATGGTAAAACACATCTGGCATAGCTTACATTTTTTGAAGTTGTAAAGAACAACACTGCATCAGTTTGCTAGGGGGCTGAACCTGGAAAAAGATATAAATCCTCTCCCAAACAGTGAAATGGAGCAGTTTTAACGTATCATTGACACAATAAAGCATGAAAAAGAGCACCACTTTGAATGTGGGTGATGGAAACAAAACTGCAGAATGTTACAATAATCAGAAGGGAGAACTAACTAACTGTTAAGATTGATTTATTTAAGATGTTTTTGATTGGACACTGGAAACCTCTACTGCTGGCATCACAAGTGATATCAGTCTAGCAGTCAGCTCAAATATAAATTTTAATGAAATTAAACTATACATTCAGATATAGTTTGCACAGAGGCAAACAATTCTCAGCATGGAATCTTTCAGAACACTGCACATACAGTTATGGATTTACCTTGGATGCAGAAAATTCAGACTAACTTTGTAAGCCTACATATATATTGTGGGTCGGAGAGTCCATCTAAATATAGTTGTAATAAACGGTATGCGTTTTTCAAGATTACTGGTCTCCAATTTTAAATCAAAGAGGATTACAGACACATTGAAAAATGTAACAGACAGCTAGACTGGTTCTTTGTGTAGAATTTTATATGCTAAGCAACCTATGATGTTGATTAGCTTTGCTAAAAGCATAATTTCATCTGTAGAATGTACAAGGATAGTGTCATTCCAAGTGCTTATTTGTCCTGGTGAGATATTGAAAGTTAATTAGTAGTCCTTGATAGAGTAGTTATTTTTGAATTTTAAGTTCTAAACGTGTGGAGGGTTGTGCCAACTGCACTTACCATGTCCAACCTCACCTCAGATTTGGATTCTAATTTTGGAACTTGTTCCAAGAACAGAAAACCCATATTAAGCTGAAAAATGTCCAAAAGGACTTTTACAGCAAAAAGAGACTGCCAAACCCATACAGGCCAGTAAAAGACGTAACACATAGTTAAATTCTGTTGAAAGAAGTCTCTGCGAATTCAGATAAAAATAGACCAGCAGTTTTAAAAAGTTACAAAATCATTCTCTCTTTTTTTTTTTAAATCGTTTATAGACTACTGTGTATGTACACAGCTGAAACAACAACTGAATGACATCTGGCAATTCTTCAGATTTCCATGAGACAGCCTCCAGCCAATTAGTACATACCCCCAAAGCAAAATAATAGGAAGACACCGGAGCCTCAGGCCAGCATTCACAGAGATAGGATCCTTCACAACCAAAGAGGCAAACCACCCCCTACTTAGTGCAGTTTGGCCTTAAGCCTCAACTCAAACTACCAAGGGACTTCACTGTCTCCCAAGAAACTAGCTCCAATATTATTTATTTCCTTGAAGAAGACTTTTCAATTAACTGTGTAGACCCTCTTGTGGTAAATTTAATTTATATGCATAGCTAGAGGGCTTAAGCTTTCTTTTACATGGCAAAGACAACCAAGCTTCAGAAGAAGAACCTAATTTAACATGTAAGAGATGCTGCTAATAGTGAACAGCCATTGTTTCAGCTGCAAACACCTGCTTGGGTAACAGATACCCTCCTTGTGGAAATCAAGTCACTGTATGGATAGGTCAGTACCTATTTTAGGTACTGTTTTTGTTTTAGAACATCATGAATGTATTATAGACACATGCCTTACAGTTACTTTCTTTGCTGTAAAGGTACATTCAACTGTCTTTTAGTTTTAGGGCTTGTCTTCATCATATTGCGTTAACTTAAGCCATATCTCAAGTTTTGCCCCCTAATCTGACTCCCATCTACACACAGGAGTCTCCAACTCAAGTTCAAGTGGTGGTGCTTAAAACTGGAGCAAGCTGGTCTGTTGGAAGGGGGGAGGAGGCAGGATAGAGGGTTGGCTGGAGCTTGTATGCAGTGGATTACGCATCTTGAATGCTGTTTTGCAATGTGGCAGTTTTCAAGAAAGTCAGGCTAGCTCAAGTGGAGAAACTTGAGTGTACTGACTCTAACTGTTGCAGTGAAGCCTTTAAGAATTGGTAATCCCCACTGATCTCAGACAAAGACTTTTGAGCAAGAGTATGTGGGAACAATGAGAAATGACAGCTTATGAGATCAACAGAAAACAGCCAACTGTCTGTCTAGCCATGGTATACATCTGGAGGAAGTTAAGCATCTGAAATGAAGTTAAGCATTTGATGTATGAAGCTTAACTAATTTGGACATATAAAGTGTGAAATCAAATTCAGTTCGAGTCTCATGAACTACATAGTGGTCACAGTATCAGCCAGTTACTAGAACGTAAGTGAAATCAAGATTTCAGCTACCCAGTAGCCTCACCATCAGCAACCGGGCAAATCCTGCATTCTCAACTACTAACTGGGATAGTAAGTAGGGTGTAGAACAGAAGGGGATCTGTCAGACACTGCTCCTCTCTTTTAGGAAAAATATTAAGATTGTAACCTTTTGGGGGCATGGACTTAATGTCACTTAACTTTTTGCCTAGTACAACGGGGCCTTGACCTGGTTGAGGCCTCTACCCACTACTGCTATATGATATAAAACCCAACAACTATTGGACCTCATCAAAACCAACTGACCTCATTTCTGCAGCACAAAGCAGCAGATGACACAAAGAATCAGTCACTTTTTTGTGCAATGACTCAGCAAGGCAGTGGATGCCCCACAAAAAGAAGTCATCTGACAGTATTTATCACAATGAAAAGCAGCCTGTTATAGGTTTTTTGGAGAAGGCATCGGTCAGGTAGTAGGGTGGGGGTGAGTGTGGGTAGGGCTTGTTTCCAAACATCTACGCCAAAAGGTTATGCTGGGTTAGAATAGTGTTTTCATTTTTCTAAAGTCATTACATAGTTTTAAGACTTTGAACAATGCATGGAAGCATAATGTCATGCTACCCAACAGCATGCAGTACATGCTATCTTTTCCTTAAGCTTCGCAACTCCCCCTGAAAGGAACGGAAGGAGAAGAGCCGAATTTCATAGCAAGAGAAAGACAAAGTTCATGATGTAAATTCTGCTGGCATGCACCCTAAGTGTGAGGCCTGACAAAACACATAAGAAATGCAGCAGGCCCCCCTCTCTTTCCTCCAATGGATGCTCTGAAGTTTGAGACGCAGGATCAGCAAAGCAGAAAAGGAGGGGGGGGGAAAAAAGAGAGTGATATCTAAAGCCTCACTCATGCTGGCACTCCAGCACCACCAAGTTCGTTTTTGGCAGCTGTGCTCAAAAGGCTTGCCATCCCTGGCCTACAATCAGTAACCGGTCAGGCTTTGAGTCCAAGCATCTCCTGCTACCGCTCACTTTTACAAAGCCAGAGAAAGAGTCCAAGAGGTTATCCACGCTTAAAAGTTCACACACTGCTGCATCTCTACTCATGTGCCCTCTTTGTAATGCAACACACTGAAAAGGTTGCTTCATTTTGTTTTCCTGTAGGCAAGGATTTACTTTTTTTTTTTCTTTATACGTGGACTAAGCAGCAGCAATAAAGATTAAAGAACATCTGGTGCCACAGTCATCGGATCACAGCAGAGAGGAAAAAAACATAAAAAGCTTTATTTTAGCTGCTGCAGGGAAGGCCAGTGATCATTTAGTATGACTGGATGCTGCTAAGGCAGCAATTAAACTGCCTTAGCCCACCTTAAGCAGGGCAAGGAAGCCACTTGTCTCGCTACTGCATGCTACAAATTAATCCATGTGCTAAAGCAATCCATGTTTCACAGTAAACCAAAATGAAAACTGTTTTGAGACGGGCTCTCTTTCTTCCTCCATCTCAAATACGTGCCACTGCAACTGCCCCTAGACAAGACTGTAGGCAGGGAGCTCCTAAATTAAAATAAAAGGGAAAGAAATACAAAATCATAGGACTGGAAGAGACTCCACACAGCCATCTAGTCCGGTCTCGTGAACTTTTCGCAGGACCAAAGTCTAGAGCAGGGGTGTCAAACTCAATTCCTATGGCGGGCCACATTTAAATTACATTCATTTCAGGGGGCCACGCATACCACACTCTACTCTGCGCTACTTTTCATAGTCTACTCTCCACCGAAAAATCTCCCCGCAGGGTCAAATTCGGCGGCAGAGTAGGAGAGTAGGAATGAGGACAGGCACTCACAGGGGCTCGCTGACTCCACTCTCCGCCATGAAATCTCCCTGCAGGGTCACATTCGGCAGCAGAATGCGAGACTCCGACGGCCATTTCCCTTTTAAGAAGGGATCTGGCTCGGCTCAGAAAACACTTCCGGCACAGGTAACACAAGCCGGCGGGCCAGATTCGTCCCGCGGGCTTTGTGTTTGACACCTGTGGTCTAGAGTCTGGACTATCCCTGAAAGGTGTGTGGAGACTTAAGAGCAGGTTAGACAACGATGGAGAGTCCACATTGTCCCTAGACAATTTATTCAACTGCTTAACCCTCCTGGCAGTTAGGAAGTTTCTCCTCAAGTCCAATCTTAACCACCCTTGCTGCAATTTAAGCCCATTTCGTCTTGTCCTATCCGGAGATGTTAAGGAAAACAATTTTTCTCCCTCCTCCTTGCAACTACCTTTTATCTACTTGAAAACTGTTACATCCCCCCTTGGTCGTCTCTTCTCCAGACTAAACATATCCAGTTTTTTTCAATTTTCCATAATAGGTCATGTTTTCTAGACCTTTAATCATTTTTGTTGCTCTTCTCTGGATTTTCTCCATTTGTCACATCTTTCCTGAAACATGGCACCCAGACCTGGACTAAATGAGGCTTCATCTGTGCGAAGTAGAGCTGAAGAATTGCTGCTTGTGTCTTGCTTACAACACTCCTTCTAATACATTCCAGGATGACGTTTGCTTTTTTTTTTTTTGCAGTAGTGTTACACGGTTGACTCATGTTTAGCTTGTGATCCACTGTGACCCACAGATCCCTTTCTGCAGTACTTTTCCCTAGGGAGTCATTTCCCATTTTGACTGTGTGCAACTGATTGTTCTTTCCTAAGTGGAGTACTTTGCATTTGTCCTTATTGCAGCAGTTCCCAAAGTGTGGGTCGCTTCATCAGCAGATGTGGTCACACCAATTCTGAGCGCGCAGAGAATACCATTTTACAAAATGACCTCCTCTGCACAGCTGACCTCACATGCACCATATGAATGAAGTCACATCACACGAGAGAAGCTATTTTGCTCTACAAAATGGCAATCTCCATGCAGCAAGACCTCATTCGCACCATGTGTGTGAGGTCATGCAGTCAAGAGGATGCCATTTTGCTTTACAAAATGGCATCCTCCCTGTGGCGTGACTTGCATGTACAGTGTGTGTGTGAAGTCACACTTCAGGGAGGCAACTTCTATGCTGTCTGAGGTAATGGGAAACACCACATCTGAAAATGGGGTCATGCAGAGAAAATGTTTGGGAACCACTGCCGTATTGACTTTCATCCTATTTAAATCAGGCTATTTTGCCAGTTTGTCCAAACCATTTTGAATTTTAATCCTATCCTCCAAAACACTTGTAACCCCTCCCAGCTTGGTATCGTGCGCAAACTTTGTAAGCGTATTCCCTCTGCCATTATCTAAATCACTGATGAAGATATTTTACAGAACAGGACCAGAACTGATCCTTGCAGGACCTCACTCAATATGCTCTTCCAGCTTGACCGTAAACCACTGATGACTACTCTCTGGTAACAGTTTTCCAACCAGTTATTCACCCACCTTATAGAAGTTCCATCTAGGCTGTATTTCCCTAATTCCTTTATGAAAAGGTCATGTGAGACAGTATCAAAAGTCTTACTAAAATAAAGTATACCTGTCAAAGAAAGCCACCAGGTTGGTTTGACACGATTTGTTCCTGACAACTTCATGCTGACTGTTACTTATCACAAGCAAGTGGACCTCAGAGGAAATCCAGATTTTTGAAAGCACTTATACACTGCAACATTCTCCAACAGGAAATGTACAGGCTTCTGCAGAAGCTGCCTGAACATTCACTATGCTAAGCTTATTTTCGTCTTTCGTTGGCAGTTTTGGAGTTTTTGTTTGTACGTCAACTAAATATACAAAATTATTTACTTAATGCCTCAAACTGCAGAAGGACAAAAACTAATTTTAAATTAACGTTGTGTACTAGTAAGTCTGCAATTTGGAGCAATCAGCACTCAGTGTTCTGGTGTACTTACATTAGTTGTGTTAACATAATAATCCACTATAATTTCTCTGCAAAGCATCATTTATTTTAATTGTCATGCAGGTGTGAATTACAGATTTTAAAACAATATAGGGAGGAGAGGGGTGGAGACATTTATAAAATATAAATTTATTATCTCATGTAATTTTAGTTACATCACACACAAAAAGTCAACTTTTCAGTTCAACAACCTTCACAGAGCATATGCCCTCTACTTCGATTTCATGCAACAGAAAGTACGGAATTTATCAAAACTTATTTGTTGTATAATGTGTATTTCTAGCCTGAAAGCAAATTTAAAGATGCATTTGACATGAATGTTTCAGGTGCTAGTTATAGAATAGTATTTACATCAAAATCCATTAAAATCTACTGATAGAGATGTAATTAGTGGAAACATTAGTGTTGTAGTTTAACCTTAAACCCTCATATATGCCACCACCACAGTGCTAGTCACAATTGCTTTTGTAATCCCATATGTAGCACGTTGGACTATGTTCCACGGGATATCTTTCCCCTCTTCTCTCCCCATATGAGAATTTCAACTGCTGCACATTTTTTCTTTAAATTTAAAGAAATTTTATTTGGAAATAAAGTCATCATAACTGAGAATGATTATAATGCATAAGGGAAGAAGCGAAGGATGATCTTCCAAACCAGAAAGTATAACTAAATAGTATATAAAGTATCTCACATTTTCTAAAGGAAAGGAAAGGAAAGATCTATTTAAGGACCATTCAGGGCCCTTTATCCTGAATGTGGAGGATTTTGATCAAGACACAGCACACAAAAACTACTTGTAAAATTTGTGTTGAATTTAATTAATTGTTTTGGTCAAACAAAAAAGTAAACATTTTTCAAAAGTATCTAAACATTGTTTTGACATTGTCAAAATGAAGTATTTCAAAATTTTGTTTAGAAACTAGGATTTTTATTTTTTTTTAAGGGTAAAAATATCCAAAACCAAAGCAAAACTAAATGAAAAAATTGCATCAAACAAAATATTCAATTTGCCCCCAAAAATGAATATTTGTTTTCTTTTTAGTCCACCCATCAGTTTGTGTGTGTGGGGGGGAGGGTTTTGTTGTTGTTGTTTATTAATTATTCATTTTATTGGGACTATAAAAAGAGGCACTAACATACTATAACAATTGCAAGACATTTCAGAGGGACTTGACAGATTATCAAAAGAGGGGGGACACCGCTGTGGACTTGTCTACACACAAAATTGTACCAGTTTAACTAGAGGAATGAATTTAACCTGATGCACACACCTAGATGGACACACATTTCATTTTAGGATTGGCTGTTCCCAAGAGGATAAACTACAAAGCCACTGTAAAATGAAAGAAAAGTATCCACACAGAGGTTTGCATTGGTTTAAGCCATTCCAATTTTCTGTGTAAACAAGGCCTGTGTCAGTCTCAGTGGAAAAAATTAATAGATTCATCGACTAAGGCAATTGTCTTGATCTAATGAAAAATTGGAACAGTACAAGGATAAAAACTGAAAAGCCATTCAGAGAAGTTATGGAACCTTTCCATTACTTGCCAACATAACTGACCCCAAATACAAAGGTCACAGGTTGCCTGCAAAACAGGAAGAAAAGGCTGAAAAGTAATCCCCCATTCATTCCTTCAATTTTAAAAGATAGAAGATCCAGTTTTCTACCCCAAATCTATACAGAAGCATGCGTGTCACAGTTCGTTGCATTAAATGTTGGAAGCAAAATGACAAGATGTAACAGCTGAATTTAGAATTTTAGCAAATTTTCAAGGACCTGCACTTCTGTCCAACCAGTTCAGCATTGATAGGACGTGTTTTTAAACATTCAGATTTGTTTGACTGAAACTTCGTAATAGGTCAAGTGCTGGAAAGTAAATAAATTGATAAAAATGTGTATTGATCGTTAAGGGCCAATACACAACAGTGGAAAATGCAACTCACTTAAACTTTTCATTTTGGATGCCTTTTCATGTTTATGAAGTGAATTTCCTTCCTTCCTTTCATAAAAGCTTTGAGGGCTTTCTCAATTTTCCTCCAACCCCACTAACATCTTCAGATTTGGAATAAAGAAGGAATTTAAGAAAAAGAAAAAAAGATAATCCAAAACAGACTTACTCTTCACTAAGGGTTAGTTTCTGTACCATAGCAAATATAAATTAAGTGGAAATAAAGTTTATTCATTCTTCAACTCCCTAGGTGAGTAAAGATGGGACAAATTTAAAGAAACTTGTTTTACAAATGAAAGGTTGTAAGTGACTACGAACATTGTTGTGGTCATGCATTGTGCTTTTCTCCAGTCAAAACTAAATATAGTCAGTCAAATACTGTATGTCAAAAAGAGGCATACAATGAGGACTATAAAGTCTTTTTATTAAGGCCTAGATTTTCATCAACCAAACCAACTTTTTCTTTTTTAAATCTCAACCCAGTGAGGTATAGGAGATTCTTCTTTGTTCAGCCTGTTCTCAAGTAGATCAGACAGCTTAAATTAACATGCAAGGAAGTTATGCTGCTCAGTTGCTCTTTACTTAAAGTCTTCTCCAATCAAGATCAAATACTATACAATGCTTTAAGGATTTCTTAGGAGACAGATTACCAGAACATACAATAGAGCGTATGTTAGAAACAAAGAATCTATAAATAGGCTAGTGACTGTTGGGGGGATAAATTGGACGACTACTTTTGTGTTTAAACGAATTTGACTGGAGTAATGGAAGGCAATCCGCACCAACCTTCAAGCTGCCACCACTGATTTGTATTCCCAGTGTTCGTCAAATGACAATGCTCTGCAACTCAGGAGTGGGTGGATGTGTTTTGTGGCAAATCCAGCATCGTGGAATGTAGAACAGAGAGAAAGTGAGCATGGGAGCCCATGATTTCCTACTGAAATCCTGACAATGGATTCAGGGCTCGTCTACACACAAACTGGAACTGAAATAACGAATATCTAGTTTATTTCACAATTTTTGTGATTTCTATGTAAGTCTATGTGTGGACATTTCAAATTAAGAATGCCCTACTGTGATTTCACTTAAACAGATTAGAGAAATGATGGTAGCGTTAAAGCAAAACCTACAAAGGCCAAATTCTCATCACTGCCTGAAGCAAAAAACAAAAACAACAACAACAACGACAGAAGTTTGTATACGGGGAGTAATTGTTCCACCAACCTGCAGCCAAAGCATAATAGCCTTTCAGCACAGCCTCTGGACTATAGTAATGCATGATACAGATTTTAGCCAGTGTGTCCACATACTTTAATGAGCCTATGGCTACATCCCACTCATTCTGTAAACATTCCTTCCCTCCCTCCTACCATTATAAATAGTGGTGTTAAAGAAGCATCTACAGGCCCGCTCTTTCCAGACACTGGACAAACAGTAACACACAGTAGGTGCCCCACAGAACAGAATATTTAAACAAACAAGATTGGCAATGCATAGGATGGAAAGCAGACAGGAAATTACTTGCCTAGAGCCACACAGTAGGTCAGCACTCACTCAAGACTGCAGGATCTGTAGCCACTGGACTACGTTGCCTCTGATGCCCTCCTCTCCAGCCCCAACCAGACCTCCCCAGTCCATCCTTCAGGCAACAGAACTACATCAGCTCTAATGCATAATAGCATAAAAGGCCTCAAAAGCTAAATTGCAGACTTGGCCCGCTAATAAGGCAGTAGCAGATGGCATGAATAATCTGCCTACAGAAGTGTAACTTCTTATTCTGTTGACAAACTCTACAACTCTGAGCAGCACAATCAAAAACAGTTCTGTGAAGTATATAATTTACTAAATTCCTCAAGAACAGCCTTAAATAATCCCTTTTACTGATCCCAAGAATAGACATTATTCATCAGGACATAAATATTTTGGGGTTTTGTTTCGGAATAAGTCACATCATCAGCTCACAAAATGGTCTGCAATGATTTCAGTTGCAACATTTCATTTAATGAACTTTAGGACATGGTGCAAGATTCCTACTTCCCATGGCTTTTCCTGGGCAGGAATGGTGAATACAAGAAATACACAAGAGGAGCTTCTAGCTGTAGACTAAGCAGGGTTATGTTGGATTCAGGAGGTCTTTGGGAGCTTTAGTTAAGAGTTGTTTGCTTTGTGTGTGTTAAAAATCAGAGTTTGTTTACAAAAATATTGGATGTTTAGGGCACAATATAAAAATAAAATGTATGGCTATTTAGAACCATTGTTCCATCAGTTCATAAACAGACCTCCCCTACAATTTTAATGGCATCTTCTTAAGAGAGGGCCACAATATGCCCCTTTACCATTTCTCTGCAAAGTTTGTGCCTCGCTATTCTCTTTATATATAATGACGACTACATCATCTTGTGTGTGATTTAGTTTCACTTTTTAAAAAAATTATTCTTAAATTACCCTTCCAAGGCAGTTTTATTCCAACAGTGCAACTTTAAAAACATTTTTTCTAATGGAAATTTTAGAGGAGTGGTCTCTGTCTTTGATCCCAACAGATTAAAAGGGTGCTATAACACACACTTTTATTATTTCTAATATCTACACAGACACTATGCCTAGCTGAGTCCATTTATCAGAAGTTGTTAACGATACACAGAAGAACAAGGTAAGAGGAAAGTCCATAGGACACAACAAAAAGCACTAATAAAATGTGTTCATATGTTTCTGATAAGATATGCAGCATAAAGATAGATGTCACTACAGACAGTTTCCATAAACTGTATGTGTTGAACACAGTACCTCTAAAAACCCATGCACAAACTTCTGAGAAGATGGCAAGTGTTCTCAAAAATATCCATTTACTTACCAAGAATTATTTTTAACTCTGATTCTTGCTCATTTCTACTGAAACCTTGGCACATCTATTCTTATTTGTCAGCTATTTTCTATACCTGGGGCACTCCCAACACACTGACCAGGATTACTATGCCATCACAAGGCAGGCTGAATGCAGAAGTTCTCACAGGGCACAGATTCTAATGGGACGGACATAAAAACTACTGTATGAATCACCACACAGACATCAACAATACTGCTCATGAAAGACGAAGCAATGACTGCAAGAAGAGCATGGATCATTCCGCCTCTTTTCTATAGCAACCAGTTATTTTACATTTATACAGAGCCTTAGGTCCAATGGGATTTACAACCCCCTTTTACACGCTCGCTGCATCCCTGAAATAAGGCCATGTCTGGGGCAGGGTGAGAGCAGCTACAGCAGAGTTGAGTCAGTCATGCCAAGACTCAAATCTGTTTTTCCAAGAAGTCCAGGTATTTCAAAAGACGATACTTACACCAATAAGGCATTCCCTTCAGTTATAAACACTTCTAGTCTCACAATGCAAAAGTTTCCTTACCATTTTATAATTACTCTTATTACAAAAAAAAAAAAAAAAAATCACACACAAAAAAAAACCCCCAATCATCATAGCTTCTGTAAGAAAACTGTTTTAAAAAACCCCATCACTTATCTTTCAGATAATGAACTAAAGATTTCCTGATCCCAGAAAAGTAATACTGGACATGGCTGAAAGTTCCTCCTTTCTGGATTATCTGTTTCAGTTCAGTAACAGAGGCTGTTTTAACTGAATTCTGAGTTAACAGAAGTTCAGCTGCCTATTAAATTCAGTTCCAGTTAAGCATGTTTCATTTCCAGTGTTAGATTTTCATCACTGCAATTTCACTAGGATCCAAAGTCTGACATGGGAATGCTCAAAAAAAAAAAAAAAGAAAGAAAGAAAGAAAGAAAAAGAAGAGCACACCCAGAACAAATCCACAGTTTACCAAATTGCTAATCCTCCTCCCATTTTACAACCTTTAAAAAGTTTTTTTTTTTTAAACAGCTAGACAGTTACTCCTGGAAATTATGCAGAATTGTAGCTTTTCCAGAATCACCAAATGCTCCTATGCCACTTATCGTGGCAACGCCTAATGTTTCACAACAAATTACTATCAAGTTTTTATTACAAGTTGTACAGGAAATGTTGTCAAACAAGACAAAGTATGCCAACAAAGTACTACACGGAAAGTTCTGGTGAATGCTTTCTGTAAATGAGGCAGAACACTGATGACCTAGCAGAGTACATACCAACAGGAAGAGCAAATATATAGTAAAACAAAATAAGAATCAAACCTATTCAGTTTTCAGAAGCAGAATACAAGAAAGAAAAGGACCATCATGCCAAAATAAATAAGTAAATAAATTTCATTCCTACAGACCATATCTAACAAGCTAAATTTTTTTAATACACTAAAGCATGCTTATAACTCAGCACAAAGACAAATGTGAATAGATGCGATTGACATTCACGTCAGCAAACTTCAGGCCTTTAATCCATCCACTTCTCCCACAGCAAGTACTACTTCCACACCACTAGGATTTTGAAATATTGTTTCTGAAAGGCCACTTACACCACTTTGAGTCATGGTGAAACATGAAAAACTATTCCAACATATAGTTTGATGAATCCAGCTGCATTATAATACATTAATGGGCATTATCAGGCAAGCCTAGGCTTAGAATTTATAACCAAGATCAGTAAAAAATATTGCTATTGACTTAAAGAGCTCAAATGAAGGTAGCTGACAAACTTAGATGGACAGTGAAAACTTAAAACTTACTCATTTAAGAGCGCTTTACATGTGACATCACAGCTGTAAAATGAGAAAGTCTATTTTTTCAGTCTGTTTACTTTGTACACTATAGTACTTCGTGTACAGTCAAGTAACTCCTTTTGTTTACTTGGGTCTGTCACATCAGAGGAAAGAAACACTTTTTTTCAGACACTGGAAAGTGTTATTGTAAACCCACAATACTAGCAATGTAGTATCCGAAATCACTTTTAAATCATGTTCTGACACTGACAAGATCTGAAATTGAGTGCCCCTTTAGACATTTCCTTACAGAAAGTGAATGAAAGCCAGAGACTCGTTTATTTTTTAATAGGGCGGACCTGAGGGAAGTACCAGAAGTAAACACACACTGATGTTGTACACGGATCCATTTTTTCATTTTCCCTTCCCTTTTATTAGCTAAGGCGCTATTAGTCATACAGTCATTAACTTAAACCCCTTTCATTAGACAGGTGATAGCTGATAGCAGGCACAGTGCTGCTGTTTTAAGACTCTCAACTCTGACACGCTTTCCAAAGAAAGCTGCCTAGATCTTACGAGCTGCTGGGTTTTCATTTGTATGGCCCGGAAAGGGAGTCGTCTGCTTTCTAGATGACAGCCCGGCGCTCAGCCATCGCTACCACAGCGTGTTCTCGTTCACCTGGTGAACCGCACCACGGCATCCCAGAGGTTCAGGGCGTTTGTGGAGCGAGTGGCACCGAGCCTCAGCCCATGCTCTGCCCGGGGGACGGTGGAGAGGGCAAGCGAAGGCAGAACCCCCCGTCCCTGCGGATGCCCCAGGGGGATTGGCAGGGCGGGGGCCGCGCCGCCCCGCTTCAGAGGGGTCGCCCCTCACAGCCGCACGGGGCGGGGGGCGCTGAAGCGCCAGCTGTGCGCGCGGGTCTGGGTGCAAAGCGGCCTCGAGCCGTGCCCTTCCCAGCTGGCTCTGGAGCAGAGCCCCCGCGGGGCCAGAGCCTGCGCCGGTTTCGGTGCCTTTCTTAACCCGCCACGCGCCCCCTTCCCAAACACCGCCGGGGACCCCGGCTGAGGGAGACCGGCCCAGGCGCCAGCGCTTCTCCCTGCTCAGCCTCAGCCGCCCCGACCGCAGCGGGCTGACCCGGAGAGAGGGCAGGGCAGGGCAGGGCGGGGCGGGGCGGCCCCAGCGCTCACCTTGGGCAGCTCGCGGAGCTGGTTGGCGTCCAGCAGGAGCTCCTCCAGGCTGCGGCCGTAGCGGTAGATCTCCTCGGGCACGGAGAGCAGCGAGCAGTGCCGCTTGTCGATGGACTCCACGTGCCGGTTGCACCGCCACAGGGGGATGCAGTGAAACATCGCGGCAGGCAGCGCCGCCCGGGAGGGGGCCGGCCGCTGCGGGGCGGGCAGCAGCAGCGCCTCTCCCCGCCGCCACCGCCGCCCCGGCCGCCGAGCGCCCGCAGCAAGCCGGCCGGGCTCCGACGCGCCCTTCTCGGCGGCCCGCGCCGGGGAGCGAGCCCCCCTAGCAACCCCCGCCGGCGCCGGGCTCCCACTCGGCCGCCGGCCAAGCCCCGCCGGGTTCCAAAGCCTCCCCCCACCCCGCCGCCGGCGGGTTCCAAAGCTTCCTCCCGCCTGCTCCTCCTCTTCCCACCGCGAGTCCCGGCAGGGGCAGCAGTAAGTCCGCAACACGAACCAGCATCCAACACGCTGCCGGAGAAGGAGGAAACTCTGCCCCCCCGGCCAGCCCCAGAAAGCCCAATGAGCAAGAGCAGCGGGGGGAGCCTCTCTTAGGGGCTCCTGGGGGGCCCCGGCTCGCCAATCACTTGTATCGCGTTCGCCCGGGCTCGTTGGGCGCCCTGCTCTTCTCTCCCTCCTTCATTCCTCTTCCTGACCCGGAACACTGGCGCCCTCGCCCTCCCCTCCCTTCTCATTCCAGGCTGACATCATCACTCCCTGGTCCCTCCCCTTCTCTCTCCCTCAGTCGAGAGCATCTGACCCCCAGGCTCTGGGACACCAACGCTGCTGCTGCTGCTGCTGCTGCTCCTTGCTGAAGCAAAACATGAGAGAAGCAAAGGGAATAAAGCGGCACCTTTCAAAGGTTCCTGCTCATTAGGAGACAGGGGTTAAACACTCCCATCCCATCAGCAAAACACGATGAACAGCTAGAATCTCATGGATTGATTGATGGATTAGATGGCTATCAAGGGTTCTGTAAATATGGCCAGTAAAATCCCATAAACAGACGTTTGTACACACCCTACTCACGCTGTGAAACTAATTTTTTTCCACTCTACCTTTTAGCAGGTGATCAAATCTGACTGCCCTCTTCACTGTTTGAAATCTTGTCCATAGAAAAGCAGCACTGTCATAATAATTGATGACATTGTCAGACTGTAAAAGGATTGCCATCCTGACCTGTGATTGTAATCACAGCTCTGGTCACAAGGGTCTGGTCTTTCACACACTTACACAGGTGGAGCTATTCAGCTGAGGAAAGTTATGTTCACAGCGGTGCACAGGATCAGGCCCTAGTTACAGGAAATCTTGTCTTCCTATAAACCTCAGTACACACAAACACTCCTTTCTAACAACTTTTGTCATACTACAACAGCCGGTGCCTTAAAAATATAACACAAAAGTCAAGAAATAATAGCTATGTTGCACTCCCCGTAGTAAAGTTCACTTAAGCCCCAGCCTTGCAAACACTTTTTCAGCATGCTTAACTTCACTACTCGCCTGCATAAAGTTAAGCACTTACATAAGTATATGCAAAATCAGACCTCATATAGGACAGGACAAGCAGAACTTTTTTGTGGTGGTACTAATTTAAATTGCTACTATCCTAATGAAATATATAAATTAGAGGAATATCTAATACAAATATTTTAGGAGGTACTTAATGATATTTTAACATACTTAACATAAGCCCTAATGTGAGTAACTTTACACTTGTGAGCAGTCCTCTTGAACTGAAGTGGGGCTATTCATAGGTGTAAGGATTTGCAGGATCACCTACAGTAATGTTAATTTACATCTTCATTCAGATATTATAGTATAAACTATATTGTGTGAATAAAGAGACTGGAATGAATTCATCCAGCTGAATTTACCTGGCTTTAACCATAGAATTGGCCAGGGAGGTCTCAGCTTCCTTATCTGAGATGCTTTATACTTCGTAAGAGCAAGACTGTGTGAAAACTGCATAGATTTTCTTACATTACATCCTTCATAGTATATTGTTGAAGCAATTCAAAAAGAAATTATAACCTTTTATCACTGATGTGTCATGCACCTTGCAAACAAAAATTATTATAGCATAAAAACAAGTCAATGTGCTGTGCTCAAGGCTTTCTAAAATAAGGTTTAAAAACCCATTTGAAAAAGGGCTAATTCTAAGATCAAGAAGGTTAGTAGAGGCAAACATAAAAACAAGATTCCATCTGTTACTGCAAAATCCATTCCTCATGCCTTTGAGGGTGGGATGCCGTACAGAGCTTTACTGAGATAACTCAGTCTCAAAGGAATTTATTTGTTGGGTTTCTCTATACCATTTCTGGACTCTACATAATTGTGTATAACTTGATTAGAAAAATAACCACTGAACATCAGAATTGCTGTTAATATGTTACTAACAATAATTATAAAGTTGGGGGAAAATGGAAATTATATATTTTTGGATGGGAGCTGAGTCCTATAGTCTCTCTCTCTTCTTGCCCCTTTCTAGCATCTTGAATAATTTCTATTCAGTAGTAGGAATATTGAAACTCTTTTTAAAATCTAATTTATTATTTCTCACATTAGATCAACTGCTAATCTTGCAAGTTCCATTTGTCTGATTCTACAGGGTTTGCAATTATCTGACCATTTTTTTTATGTGCGTCAGGGCACATAGGATTTTGCACATTGCTAAGTTAGCTGTCTTACAAGATATTAAATAAATACCTGAAATGTTACTTGTTCGCTACAAATACCTCAAGACAAATCCGTCTGGAACCAGAAATTTCATTTGTTTTTACATGTATCCAGGGATTTAAAAAACAATAACAGGCCCTGAATACATCTGAACAAAATGCATATGAAGAAGGGTGCTAAACTGAGTAGATCAAATAATTGTAATGATTGTTGATCTAACATCAATTAGATTACTTTTAGCACACAAAAAACTTTTTAGAAAACAAAAATATACAACAGCTAAATTGACTTTCAAACAAGGCATGAGTAAAACAAATACTCACTACATCAAGGGTGAAATCTTGGCCCCACTGAAGTCAGTTACAAAATTCCTATTCACACAGTTGGATTAGTATTTCACTCCAGAAAATCATAATCAGGTTAACAACCTAATCTTAGTCCATTATGAGCAAGCAGACCATTTATTTACATTTGCATAGTAAAAAAATGTAGCTTCTGTGTGATCTTGTTCCATTGTGTATGCAAATTTATTACTCAGTGCCAGACTGACAGCCCAGGAAACTGGCATCCTACATGTACGGACAAAACATATGCAGCATGGCAACCATAGTGCAAGATATCCCCCAAACAGTCCCAACAACGTGCTTCTATCTTATTATGGAGAGATTATCTTTAAGTGTTAGAATGTAGTTCCATCTTGATGTCCTTAGTTTCTCTGCTGGGAAGGACCAATAGGGGTATCAATTAGTGTCAGTTGTAGTTTTTGATATGGACAGCTGCCCTCTGGGAGATGTGCTGAGGCAGTCAAACTCATTTCACATAGACCACAAAACACAGACCACATTGATCACTACCAACCTGGTCTGGATTCATCCCAGGACCATCACATTTAAGCCTTTCTAAATAGTCTCCATATTACATGATCTTGCACAAAAGAAATAAAAACCTTGTTTTTTCTAATTTTTTTCAAAGCATTTGGAAACCACATGTAAGTACCTAGTAGATTAGACTGATCTCATTACCAATCCTGAGGGTTATTATTTGAAATCAGTGGGTGAGAGTTCAATTTGTGGGTGTCACTTGCTCGGAGCCAGAGATTTGACAGAACAGCTTTCTACACTTTCAAAAGGAATGTGAGGAATGCCTCATTTGTTTGCTCTGTAGAACAAACAATGTAAAGAAAGTTTAGAAAGATACGATTGGAATACAAGGCCATAAATCAAGAAAACCCATAGCTGTGTGGACATGCACTGAACCTGCTCCTCTGAACGCCCAGATAAATAACTAAGTCCAGCCATTTAAATGTTTTGTTATTCACCAATTAATTGTCAAATCTGTAGTTATATTTGCACTGCCATAGAGAGAATGCTGGTGTGCATACAGAGATCCATGACAGCAATAAGCTTTCATTGTTCCATTTGTTGTTGGTGCTTTCGTAAGAGAAAAAATAAGGGAAGAAGGAAATAGAGATGCAAATGTGATGGATACTTAGCACCATATTAAATTGCTGGAAGGCAGGTTTAATTAATACAGTAAAAATAAGAAAAGGCTCCAGCAAGTTACCTATGCTAGGGGATTGTTTTTCCTTCCAGAATTCCTCTCATAGGAAAAGAAAAAAGAAAAAGAGACACAAACCAAGTACAAAGCAGAGATATAGAAAAAGTGGGGCAAAGCTGAAAATGTGACAGAAAAAAAAACTAGAGACTAAAGTGCTATGGGCTATTGGATTAGTTACTTTAAAATATAATCTCAGTAAAACTCTTAATCTTAAATTTCTGATTCTCCCTGCAAGAGAAATTACCAACCCCCTTCCAACAAATTAAATCAACATACTACCAGACAAACATGAAACATAAGCCATGAGAGTTCCTGAAGTAACATGCTTCTCCTTTCTCAAGTCTGTCTGCCGATCACTGCAACCACTTCTAGCTCTTACTTCTTATTTAAATCATTAAACACTATGTAATTCACTATGTAGACCAGACACTTAAAGTGTCACACCTTCATGTGCGCAAAGCAGATGTCAGTAAATAAAACAGACCTTTCTGAAGCAACACTCGTGTATTATAAGTCTAAACAAATTTAGGAATTCTGGCAACATCATAAACCTCTTGAGCAAAGCTTTAGTGGCTTGTGCAGTTACAATGCACCTAATGCAATGTGTTTATAGGCTGGTATAAATAGTAATATTTTGAGCCATTGTATAGCATCTCTCCTCCTCTTCTCCCCCTAAAAAGAGAGATTGCACACTGTAACCTCTGCCTTTGTTTTAAAATAATTTGTTGTAAATCACATCAAGCAGCAGTCTTAATCTGCTTTATTTAAATTTGATTTGTAGGGAGGCTAGCAATAAGCCTGTTGCTTTGCAAACCGTGGCTTGTCATACTGCACCCATCTTCAAGGGCTGACCCCCTTTTGATGACTACTTTTGTGTAGCCAGACGAGCAGAGCAAAGGAGCTGGGTTCTGGCACATGAGGCTTTGGGAGTTATTTCTGGAGAAGGATTCTTTGCTTTCCCAACTGCTCTCACAATCACTATGAGGACAGCAGGCAAAGTCGAGTATTCAGGCCTAGGCATACGTTTTTTTAAAACAGCCTCTAATATTGCACCCACAATTAATTGCAGATGCAAAATCAGAACCTGACTTGAGACATCTTTAAAAAGATTGCTCCTACTGAGGGCCAGTGGCACAAGCTGAGCTCTCCCTTACCAGCCCAGAAAGTAAAAAAAGATTCCTCTCTGTCCAGAGGTTTCTCCCAAACAAAAGTCTTCCCCTTGCCAGGGTACAGGCAGGCACCAAAACCTCTTATCAGGCTGAGTCCAGCATCCTCCATCACTCTTTCGTTCTCTTTCTTTTACATGCGACAGGTCCACACTGTAGCACAAGAAATCGCAGCTGTGTTGGATGTGCAGTCCCTTAACTTTTTGTGGTATGGTCCTGTACTCCTGCAGGCCTAACAGAGAAAACTGAGTTGTTAAATTTGACTACACCTCAATAGCCTCAGCCAAGCTGCCAAAGCATATTCCCAATCTGAACAGGCAGTACAGTCCATTAAACTCAACCTGAGGTCTTTGCTCAGAAATCCGGGGGCTCTGTTGGACAATGACCAGCACTTCAACTTAAGCCATTGAACATCATTAGTGATTCATTATCTGTACTGAGTTAGAACCCACAGGTTCCAATTAGGATCAGGGGCCCACTGGACTAGGTGCTGTACAAAAACACAGGAAGACAGTCTCTGCTCTGAAGACCATAAAGTCTAATGCTCTGCGGATTTGGAGGCTGACAAATTAAGAGAGAACCACTATGTATGTATACATGAGAGGCACTCTACCACACTGTTTCCAACACTGGTTGTTATAGCTGGAGAATATTTTCCCAGTCCATCAGAAATGAAATAAAAGTAATTAGCATTGGGGCTCCAGCAGGTTAGGTGATGGTAATAAATGTTTTAACTGGCTCAGATTTTTTTCCAATCTGTAATTTTTATTGTACATACATATACACACAAATACACACACACTTTTATATTTTGTTAGTGATAAATGCAAGTTTTAACATTGATTCTTACACTTCAATTTCCAGTTATGGTATTTAGCTGATATCATGCATGCTAATTCAATTATTATATTGTAATGGTGTTTGGACAAAGAAAAAAAGCAAATAGCAAAATATCCTGGTAGAAGAGGATTAAAAAAAGGAAAAAAAAAAAAAGATTTCCTCATTTGAAAAGGGGAACTAACATATTGTGAAATTTGCTAAGCTGATAAATCTGAGAGCCAGGACAAAAGGAATTTTATCTGGAATTTATTTGCAACACTGAATGGAAAATGAATCAAAGAAATTACTGGAAATGGATGCAGTAGGTAAAAGACTTTTTATCTGTTTTGAAATTGCCTACTCATAGTGACTATCAAAGATAAAAGGAGAGACGTGAATTTGTTGAGTTGATTACTGTACATAATAGTTTAGTAAGGGGAAGAATTGTCTGTGGAATTAGACATAATTCTTCAAGGGAGAGATTATTAGAACACCAAAAGCGAAATTTAGAGTTTCAAGAACATATAAATGCATGACTGTTCAAACTTTGAGAAGTCATATAAAAATATAGCATGAGCATAAATTAAACATTACAAGAGAATTTTTTTTTAAAAGTCCTGTCAAAAATTAAACCTTCAAGTTAACAATAAAATGGCAGAGTTAAACTGTTTGGTCACAACATCAGTCAAGCAGTTGTCCATTTCTGTAAAACCTGTGTTACAACTGTCATAAACAATTGTTTTTAAAAGGTATGTAGATCAAATAAAGTAAACATTTCCTAAACAGGCTCACAGTGAGAGATCAAGAATTTTTCATAGGCACCATAAAGTGCTCGAGCAGTGAAAAGAGTAAATGGGAAGCAGAACTGACAGATGGATATTTTCAAGCTTGGTACTGGCAGAGGCAAATATTATGATATGTTTAATGAGCTCCAAAAAGGGCAGCAACTTTGACCAACCAGACCTTAGTTTTTTCAACTGAGAAACAGATTCTCCAGATATAAATGTACTCCGTTAAAAATGCTTTCTTTTTCTCTGTAAAGGTGCTGAAATTAATTTGCTTCTCTATAAATTTGGAATGATAGCAAATATCTTCTAAACAAATTCTGAATAAGTAATTGCATAATTATATTCTGCACAAGTCTGGAGAATACACTGTGGATCTCTTCCATATACCATATGTGGTAAAAAATATAACCAAAGGGCTTGCACGCATATACTTTTCATGGAACTGCCGTTAACTATAGCCTGATGATTTGGGTCAGTATTCTTTTCACATGCTTTATAGTTACACAGCTCTTGTGCAGACAGATGTGATCCTACAAACCGTTATTCATGTTGTAATTATATACCTGTATTCCAATAACACCCACTGTCCCAGCTAGGCACTTCACAAACACACAGGGCCTTATCCCAAGCCTACAGAAGTCAATGAGAGTCTTTCCATTAACTTCAGTGGGCTTTGGAGGAGGCCCAGTGAGAGAGATACAGTCCCTGCCCCAAAGATTTTAGAGTCCAAATAGATACAACAGACAAAGAGTGGGAGAGGGAAATTAGGTGCAGTGATTTGCCTATGGGCAAACAGCAGGTCAGTGTCCAAGTGAGGAAAAGAATTCAAATTGATTAATTCAAGTCTGGCAGCAAGACTTAACTTGAGTAATCCCAGCGGATCTTCAGCGGATTTACTTGCATGATTTAGGCATAGCTATAAGAGTATGCAGCAATAGGTCCATAGACTTGCAAACATGAGCCTTGTCCTGCCCTCTCCCTTCTTTGTGTGCCGCTGTGAAGAGAGACTGTGCAGAGTGAGGGTCCACCTCGTGCAGCTACTGGGCACACCCTACGCGGTTTCCCCCATCTTGATCTTGCACACCAGTCCAGCCACAAAGGGCTCCTCTGCAGCTGCGGAGAAGGGGAGCTGGATTTGTCCTTAAGTGATATCTCAGTAAAGACCTCAGGATACAGCCCATAACCATTAACAGTTATAACTTAACAGGAAAGCTAAGTATGTGTTTCACGTGTTGCTGAGATTGAACAGTCCTCCCCCAGTTTTGGCCAGCCCCCACACTTCCTTCACTCTTCCCTTATATGTCATTCTTTCTGCTCCTCTCCCCCATTTCTGGTTAGATCAAAATAATTTTTATTGTAAACATAATTTTTGTGAAAGATGAGAAGCTCTCTACTATAATCTCAATTAATCCTCAAATCCAAAAGCACAGAAGAGAGGATGAGATGACTACAGATCAAGCCAACGCTATGCACTTTATAACTGCAGTGAGACATATTTAAAGACACATTGAACAAAATCTAGACTCATGTACAATACCTTAAATCCTCTAAGCTTTCTTTCTTTGTATCTTTCCTTCCTACCCTTCCACAGATTCAAATCCCCTCTGATTAAAAACAAACACCATTAACATTTTGCTGTGACACCAGGACAAAAAGAGGCAGCTTATCTTCTTCCAGCACCAATAACTATAAGCAAAGATAGCAACAATACCAATAGTTAACAATGCTCAACACCTCCCATTAAAATATCTTGCTTCCAGTTGCTTGGAATTTTGCCAAACTGCTTGAGCTGAAATTTTCAATGCCAGCTGTCTGACACCAACTGAGTTTAAAAAATAAATAAATAAATAAATAAATAAATAAAGTTTCAGTTAAAATGGTCCAGCTATTTCCGAGAACAAGGTTAGAGAAAATTATGTTGTTTTTCCCATGATGAAAAAAATTGTAATCATTTTATTGAGATGCTCCAGTGCCCCTTACTTTGGGGCAGGGACTTGAAATTTAGCAGGGGAGTTTATCCCATCAGGGATCCATCTTTCACTGTTCTTCGGCGGGAAAAAATGCAAATTTGGCCAACCTACAAGCCTCTGAAAAAATTTCAGTGCATATGCTCAGTAGAGGTTTTGTAGCATTTTGAACCTAAACTTCCAAAGATTCTATGTGCACTGAATATGCTTCAGTCTCACAAGATAGCTCCTATATGGCAACAGAATTGTGCATGCAGCATCCCCACAGAGCTCCTTCCAAGGGTTACAGGGATAAAAAGAAGCACTTTCCCAGCAGCTCTTCCGAGCACCCGGAGGCAGCTGCAGCATCAGCACCAGAATTGAGAGCATGAAGGCCGTCCGTCTCTTCTCTGCTTATAGTGACCCCCTCCAGGGCCAAGGCGATGAAGAAGGAAGAAGTTACCTGATTTGAATGCAGAGGGAGAAGGTGTGGGGGTCAGGAACAGTAGCTGGGCAGCAGAAGGGGAGGAAGGATTGGCCAGGAGCAGGCTGGGGGGGGGTAGAAGAGCCAGAGCGGGGGAAGTGGGAATTGAGAGCAGGAAGTAGGCAGAAACTACGGGATATGAATGTGGATAGGAGCCGAGAGGGCAGGAGCCAGGATGGGGTGGGCAGATAGGAGGAGAGGACGACAGACAGGCTAGAGACATAGGGACAGAAGAAATTATAACCACTATAAAGCACTTCCCTACAGAACCTCAAGTTGAATCCAGGAGTCCAAAGCTTCTAATCTGCTGTTAGCAAATAGCTGTGAAGCCCACTGGAAAAGTGTGCATCTTATTTCCTGTCCAGTGATGAATCCACAGACAGGACAACAGTTAATTACTGCTGCTGGTTACTCTCCTAGCTCAAGCAACAGAGGGCTGTGCTGTGGATCTAACTGTCTGAATATGGCTGATGACCCAAACTGGTGGTCAGTACAGTTCTCCATGATGGTATTTCTGGTTTTTCAGTTTATATTTTTTTAGTTGGGAAATTACATTGAAAAGACTATGTTAAAAGCACATAAAGTTGCAAAGTCAAGCACTCAAAAGTTTGGAAATGCCAGAATGAAGGTTGCCTGTGCAATCTTAATTCGTCTCCCTTGTGCCGAAACTGGCATTTCCTAACCTTTGAGAGCTTGATTTTGCAACCTTCACAGTCTTTTAAAATATTTTTAAATGTAAAATAATAAATATTGATATCCCATATGTATATACCACCTTTCATCTAGCAAGACTCCAAAGTACTTACAAATAGCAGCATTGATATGCAGCCATATTTGGGGTGGAGAATTTCAAACAGCAAAAAGCAGTACACTGGACAGCACTGGCGGGTCTGGAAATGTTGGCTACACCCCTAAATTACAAAAAGTGCCAGGGGATCTTTAATAACTACACAAACAAAAAATAGGACCTCAGTTTTTAAGCTTGTCGACTAGAGCTGTATGATATGTAAACTGCATGTAACTCACTCTACTTAGAAAGAATGAAGGGTTGAATTTACACTACTAGGATTCAAACGTGGTTTTAACAAGTCTATGTAGGTATTTCAAACCTGATGCTTTAAAAATAAGCTATCCCCTCCAGTTCTATGCTGAGCACTGCAGAAGCCAGTTCAAACTACTGAGATGCAAACTTGGAACAAAGGCAAGCAGTGTCTCCAGTGTGCTGACTGAAGAACAGTAGATGCTTTGCTCATTGTTTGCACTAAAATAGATGACGGACATTACGTTCCCGATCAGGCCCTATGTTTACAAAACAGTTGCACTAATAGGCACCTGAAATCATCTACATTGCAGGGAATTAGCTATTTTTTGCCAGTGCTTTGCTCTTTTCAGAAATGTAAGTTCTCATTTTGCATATTATTTGTAACAAAAGGAGGATCTGCCTTTTGAAATTTCAGAGCAAATCTTTTTAAACTATAAAGCAAATATAGCATCAAATCCAATGCATTTATGGTAAGGTCTGTCCTACCCCTGTTAGTGTAATGGGTGCAATTTGCAGCCTTCCGTGCCAATGGGGCTGCTGCATCCCACCTCAAAATCCTTGGGGTGAAGTGAGGAAGGCCTTAAAGTTAGGCTGCCTGGAGAATTCTTAGTCGTTGGTCAGCAGAAACAAAATGAAATTCCTCTTAAATCTGTTGTAAGGTAAAAGAAATGTCAACTTATACTGAGAGTAAAGGCATATGAACCATAGCCTGATGCAACTGCGCCCTCAAAAATAGCATAACAAAGTGCCCAGCATAGATGAGCCAATTAGAAAAAGCCCATTCAACTTCATTACATGGTACAGGGGCCATAATCAAAAAGAAGGGTTGATTTTGATTTCAACCTTACAAACGCTGTAAATTAGCTTTGATTTTTCACTTTAGCTGCATTGAAGTCCTTTGCTGAGGAAGAAAGGGCTTTGGATTTATAGTAACACTTATAATAAGAAGATAATACACAGGCACTTGGCATCTGTGCCTTGTCATGGCAGGCCAGCTTGTGTGCCCTAACGATCCCCACAGCCTGTGTCACCAGGGGCCACTTGCTCCTGGTAGGTTTAACCATGCCAAACTGGTCAGTGGGGAAGGGGCCCAACAAAAACAGACACCCTGGTCCTCCATGTTGGGCATTAGGCAAAGGGTTAATAGCCCCATCCTCAATAGCACAGGCAGGTAGGGCTCTTGAGCCATGGATTGGCCACTTATCTAGGAGAAAGTCACTCAGAAATAAAACCTGCATCCATCCATGCCGCTAAACTCATGGCAGTTCCTGCACGTTAGCATATGGGGTGCCTGGACAAGAGGGGGGGATCGGGACTGCATAAACCTCTCTCACTATAATCCACTCACGTGCAGGTTAGTCAGCGATGCTACTGGACTAAGCACAATGATCCAACCTTTTCAAGTCCTGTGACAATAGGCAAGAGGACAAGGTGAGGATGCCACTGGGAGTCTCTAGCCACAAACCTGTACACGTGTCCCATGAGCGACGGTCGTTTGCCACAGACCTGGTAGATGTGACACTCGTATCCTGCATGGGTGATAGCAGTCTTCTTCAGGGGTAGCAATGCTCTCCCCACATGGGAACAAGAACTGAAAAGGGACCCTAAAAATTGCCTACCCATTCATAGCCCGCCAGGTGACCGCTCCTGGCTGGCCATCCAACTATGTGGTCAAAAAACCAGATATAATGTGAGCCTTACAAATGGAATGCGCGCACATTGATTGATAATGATGCAAGACCATAAAGGTGCACTGCCCTATAAAGTAGGATATTCAGGAAATACAATATGGGTATGGCAGCACTGAGCGAAACCTGGCTGTCAGAGGAGTCAAGCCTGGTAGAGGTTGGCGCAGATTATACATTCAGTTGGATTGGCAAACAAAGATGAAGCCAGAACATTTGCAGTGGGTTTTGTCATCCGTACACCTTTACTGTGCGACATGGACAAATTCTCAAAGGAATTTGTGACAGATTGGTGTTATCTGTATAAATCTTTTTAAGGGTAAACACCTACAACCATCAGTGCGTATGCCCCTACTATGACCTACACCAACGATGTTAAGGAAGCCTTCTATGAGCAACTTTACAGGCCAATAAAGGATGTCCCTTGCAATGACAAACTGATAATCATGGGTGACTTCAAAGCTAGAGTTGGTTGCAATGCAACCTCATGGAACAGAGTTCTGGGATGTCATGGCCTTGGTAAAGCCAATTCCAATGGACTCCTGTACCTGCCCAAATGCACTGAATATAACTTATCACTAACACCATGCTCCAGCAGCAAAACAAGTATAAGACTACTTGGATGCACCCCAATTCCAAGAAATGGCACCTGTTGGATTACATCATTGTAAGACAGAGGGACCTCAAAGACGTTAAGATCATTCATGTCATGAGAGGAGCGTGGTCAGAAGCCAATTGTCTCTCCATGTCCAGCCGAAAAAGTGGCGACATGGACAGAAGCCTTCAAAGAAATTAAATACTGTTAAACTTAAAGATCCATGCATTCAGGAAGAACTTCAATAGAAATTAGCTGCAAAACTCTCAAGCTTCACTTTTACAGACACAACTATGAAAAGGCATGGATCAAATTCTGTGATACCACATACTCCGCAAGCACGGAGATTCTTGGGTTTCTTAAAAGAAAACATCAAGACTGGTTCGATGAAAATTATACAAAGATAGGTAAAGTTTTGGACAAGATGCACATGTTTCACAGTTCATATGTCACTGACAAGTCATCTATGGATATGAAGGCCTGCTACCTAGGGCCAAACCTCAAGTTCAAACCCGACTATGGCAGATGAAAAACCAATGGTGGGAGGAGAAAGTCAGCAAACTACAAGAAGCAGCTGACAAACAAACTATCGAACTGTTTTACCAGGTCTTAGAGCTGTCTACAGCCCCATATCAATGGAAGTACACCTATCTGCTCTGTAGAGGTGGCAAACACCTGAGAGAAGAATGAAATCTTGAACTGCTGGGCAGAACACTTCAATTCTCTTTTAAATCTCCTGTCCAATATTTCTGTAGAGGCTTTGGATGATATCCCTCAGTGAGAAATACTAGTAGCGCTTAATTAACTACTTTCACTGCATGAGGTCACCAAAGTCGTCAGGCAGGCATCAGGAAAATCCTCTGGATCAGACAGCATACCAGCCGAGATCTTCAAACAAGAGGGTGATTAGATCCTCAGGAAACTCACACAACTCTTGCAATGTATTTGGAAACAGGGCTCAGTGCCCCAGGATTTCAAAGATGCATCAATTGTTCATCTGTATAAAAGGAAGGGTGAGGGAGCCAGTAGCATTCTCCTCCTATCTGCCGCTAGGAAGATACTGGCAAGAGTAGTTGAGCAACTACAGAATAGTTGAGCACCTCATAGACAACAGAATAGTTGTGCAACTCATAGACAATGTATTCCCAGAATCACAGTGTGGACATTTACAATCAGACAGATTCAGGAGAAGTGCCTGGTGCAGAATCAAGATCTATATGTCGTCTTTATAAACCTGACAAAGGCCTTTGATACTGTTGACTGCGATGGTCTGTGGAAAATCCTCCATAAAGAAGTCTCTTGGCTGCCCAGAGACGTTTGTATCCCTCATCAGATCTTTCTATGAAAGGATGATGACCTGGGTGCAGGAATGTGGGGAATCTTCCGACCCCTTCCCAGTTTCAAATGACACAAAAGAAGGTTGTGTATTAGCACCAACACTCTTTTCTATCATCTTCTCCATTATGCTCTTGGATGCCTTCCATGATATGGACTATGGCATCTACATCCAGTCTCATACAGACGGCTGTTCAATCTGAGACATTTGCAGGCCCACACTAAGGTGGTGGAGTTAGTGATTAGGGACTAGTTGTTTGTAGATGACTGCTCCCTGGCAGCTCACTCACTAGAAAACATCCAACTTATCACTGACCAGTTTGTGCAGGCAACCAGGCACTTTGGACTTACCATTAGCCTGAAAAAACAGAGGTCATATACCAGCCATCCACAACTAAGGATTATGTCGAACCTGCTGTTACTATCAAAGTCCCCCAATTTAGAGCAGTAGATCAGTTCTCCTTTTTCGGAAGCCTATTCTCCAATACTGCCAGCGTTGAGGCTGAGATCATTCAGCGCGTTGCTTCAGCAAGTTCCTCCTTTGGGAGACTTCATCATCCCCTGTGAAATGAGAGAGGGGTCAGGCCAGACTGCTCACAAACAGCAAGGTGTACCAGGCAGTGGCACTGTCCACACTGCTATACGGATGCGAAGCATGGACGCTTTATCACAGACATCTCAAACAACTTCAGGAGTTCCATCAGTGCTTCCTGAGGTCCATTTGTAACATTCAATGGCACGACAGAATCCCCAGCATAGAGGTCCTTGAAAGGTGCCAAATCTCAAGCATGGAAGGCATGGTGCCAAGAGCCCAGTTTCAGTGGGCTGGACATGTCATGAGGATGGAGGACACCAGGATTCCTAAAGCTGTGTTTTACAGCCAATTGAAAAATGGACAAAGATAACTGGGAAGGCCACATTTGAGATACAAGGACATCCTGAAACAAAACCTTAAGGCCTACAACATCAATATCAAAAGCTGGGAGGACTTGGCCCTCAACAAGGTCAGTTGGAGGCAGCATTGTCACTTAGCCATCAAAAAACCTCAAAATCAAACAAGCGAACGTAAAGAAGGAAAAGAGAAAGGCCATCCCAGAAATTCCATTCACTGCTGGTTTTACCTGCAGTATCTGTGGATACATCTGCAGATCAAGGATTCACCTTATTTCGCACAACTGTACACACAAATAAACTTAGTCACAAACAGTTGCTGATATAACTCATTCATCATCTTCAACTGGAGACTCCATTATCAAGAACACAAGACCAGCCATACTGGTCAAACCAATGGTCCATCTAGCCCAGTATCTTGTCTTCTAACTATGGCCAATGCCAAGTGCTTTAGAGGGAATGAACAGAACAGGCAATCATTGAGTGATCCATCTACTGTTGTCCACTCCCAGCTTCTGCCTAACAGAGGCTAGGGACTCTTATAGCATGGAGTTGCATTCCTGACCACCCTGGCTAATGGCTATTGATGGACCTAGCCTCCAGGAACTTAGTTCTTTTGAACCCTTTGAACCCTCTATTAATTTCATTGGGTGACCCCTCATTTTTCTGTTATGTGAAGTCAAGAATATTTCATTATTCACTTTCTCCACACCAGTCATTATTTTATAGACCTCTATCATATCCCCCCCCCCCACACACACACCTCATCTCTTTTCCAAGTTGAAAAGTCCCTGTCTTTTTAATTTCTCCTTATATGGAAGTTGTTCCATACCCCTAATCATTTTTGTTGCCCTTCTCTGTACCTTTTCCAATTCTAATATCTCTTTTTTGAGATGGGACAACCAGAACTGCATGCAATATTCAAGGTGTAGGCTTACCATGGATTTATACAGAGGCATTATGATATTTTCTGTCTTATCTACCCCTTTCCTACTGGTTCCTAACATTCTATTCACTTTTTTGACTGTCACTGCACATTGAGCAGATATTATTTACTATATGTGAAATACCTGAGACTGGGAGGATTCTCTGATGAGACATTTTGCATCTGGTGAATGTTCAGTTTTGGAAACATTTATTCAACTTTGTCTAAATCGTGAGGTCCTTATGCAGGGTTCAGACATGCACCCTAGATTTGTGGCCAGAGGGAACACTTCATATGCACATCTGCTCCTCCTGCAGAGGGGGTGCATGTGTATTAGTGGGAGGGGAAGTGTTCATTATCCCCTCTTCACATCCCTTACAGTCCTGTGGTGCTCTATAGAAAGATATTAGAGTCTCACGCTGTCATATTTTTCTGGAACCCATTCCTCATGGTGGGGGTTTTTCCTGTGTAAACAGAGCATTGTATCTTCAGTTTTCACTGAGTCCATCCTCAGTCAAAACTCCCCTTACTGACAAACAAGAGTCTTTAGTATTTACATAGCACAAACTTCCCCATAACCAGAAAAACACAATTTTAAATTACATTTTCTTTAGCAAATGGTGGTTTGAATTAAGAGAAAGAGAATTAAGAGAAACACACATTTCATGAAACCCAACACTGGAAAAAAAAGAAGTTTTGGACAATTTGTGAAACTGAAATGTTCCTTCATACCTAATTAAAGGGCATCAAATACATCTCCCTCCTTTTCTCTGGATAAATCTTTCCTTTAGTTAGATTGGCATAAAATATTTAGTTGGTGACATCCCTTTAATAATTAAGAGGAATGTAGGCCAAGAGGGTGGTTTCACAGTAGCTGGGAAAACAGTTGTTGAGAAGGAGAAACAGCAGGTTTAGTGAGTGGCTTGTGCCCCAAGGGCAGTTGGGGATGGGAAACGCCCATAGGGTGCTGTGGACATCATGTAAACTTGTGGTAAACAAAAGGTGATGCTGTTCCAGAAACTGCTGGAGAAACTATCCTTTTGAGCAACAAAGAAACAGCTCTCGGGGATTGTGTAACAGCAACAGTCCCATGTCTTGATTGCTCTGTCACAATTACCTCTGACTGACCCTACAAGAGCAGTTGGAGCAGGGCTGAGCATGTTGCCTCTGTTACTGCTAACCTGTGTCCAACGCTGACGCCTGTTGTCAGCAACAGGTAATTTCTAGAGCATGTAGAAATGCTGAGACCAAAGAATTTGCCCTTGGGAATGAATAGAAATTTGAAGGGAAAAGGCAGGGAGAATTCATAGTACAGATGATAATGAATTCTACTAAAAGTGGCATTGAGGAAGGAAACAAACATAATGACCCTATCTGTCTGGGGAAAAAGAGACGTGAGGTAGTAACAATTCAATTATCAGAGACTAGGGAGAGAAAGTGAAGAGGAGCAGAGTACAAAGATGGTCTACATACAATGGGAAATTTAACATTAGGAAAGGAAACTATTTTGCATTGTTTTATATACGTTAAGCTTCAGGCTCCGTGGTGTACAATCTGAGTGACATTTTAGGTATGCTCTCTGGAACTCTGGGAAGGTCACTGTTGTCTCGCAGCTCTGTTGCTAGCAGCCTTCATACATTTGGATCTTTGAGAAGGAGGACATCCTGTGGCTGAAAGTGGTAGCAGCAGATTTTGTGAAAGAGTTCACGGTGGATTAAATGTACACCGGTGCCAAGGATTCACAAAAAGCCAAATATACCACTTACACCACACTTAAATTATTTACGTGGGGCTTAAATGAGGCTTGAGTGACAGCAGAAAGCTTTGTGCAATCACAGTACACTGGGATGAATTTCATCCCCCGTCAATTATCATTGAAGGCCTAGCTGTTTTACCAGATATCACCTGGTATCCTGCTTAATTATTACTAGTAAAATCTTCAACAGCGCTACATTTCCTTTGAGCCTGTGTATACCACAGTTTCTTTACATGCACTTTGTTTTTTCTTCTTTTTTAAGAAGATTTTTGTAAATGCTGCAGGTGAACAGACTTGGGCCGATATTTTTCAAAGCCATGGATCTTACACTGGATCCTAAATTTCTTTTTAAGCATATGTAGTAAATAAGTTTGATTTGCAGAAGTGATGAGCACTCAAATTCCACTGACTTGAATAAGATCTGCAAGTGTTCCACTCCTTTGAAAATCAGGCCATCTGTATTAAGGTGTTCCCCTACAGATTTAGGCATCTAATTTTAGGGACCCAGGTTTGAATATTTTCACCTACACGTTTATAAACCCCCATTATTGTAGCGTTTAAGTAATAAGTATAGCAGTTAATAGAATTTGTAAATATGCATCTTAGGAGAGAAGCTTAAGAATGAATTTAAGCAAAACATACTTGATTAAATCATCCTTTACCATAATGCTACTGAGTCAATGGATAACTCAAAAACCATAAAATTATAGGATAAGCATGTTGCCACTGTACGAAATAAATAAGATTCAGAATGAAAATGTACCATAGTTTCAATATTATCCAGTAGATATCACCACTGCAGTTGCTGGCACACCTGCAGGCCATTTTAGTACAGTTTTCTATCCATTTACTTTGGTAATAGCTGTGTAATGCCACTGTATTCATTAAATGGCTACCCAAGATTTTCTGTGGTTTGACTAGTAATTATAATTAAATTTAGAAGAACTGAGCCAGCACAAACTTAAATTGATAGAAGATGAATGCGCAGCACTGGAAAGTAGAAAACTATCTACCTCCCTGTAAGCAGAGCTAATTTGAATTAGAGTCATTGACAGAGGGCCTTGGTTGGTTTTCCAACAACGACCTTTGTCGTTTCTCCACTGCTATTCCTTACACTTACAAAGAATCTTGTCAAAATTCACTAACCTTCTATTTTAAATCCCTCCTTAAAAATCTCTCTTTGCTTGTACGGCTATAGTACCACAGCCTAAGCTGTTAGCTGTGCTCACTGCACGGAAGAAGGTAACATCTGGTATGGGTTTTAACCAGGCTGCAACTTTATCAGTCAAAATTACATATGTGATTCCAACTGAATGACAGCCCACTGCAGTCAATTGCACTCCACTGATCCTTTGCTAATTCTTGGGCTGCTCACACCACAGGGGGAGCAGTGATCACACTAGGAGGTTCTTAGGGCCCCCCACCTGCCCCTATTTGGGGGTTGAGAGGGGACCTTGACCCCACAGCCAGCACCACCATAAAACACATGGGGCAGGCTCCTGTGAGTAGCATCCCAGCATTTGCCTTTAGGTGGTTAGACACGTTGCCCTTACTTTGTAATGAGATGCCCTTGTAATGCTCACTCTGTTACTTTTTTAGATTTGGAGGCAAAGTCAGCAAATTACAGAACTGGACAACTGCCACCAAGCCACCAGCATCAGCTTGGCTGTCCCCCCCCCCCCACCCCACATAGGAGTTTGATCAACTGTGGGTGGACTGCAGTCCTTCAAACACTGTAGGCCAGCATCTCCACCCATACTACCCTCATGTCAGGAAACTTATCTGCCAGCAGTCTTCTGACCTGGAAGGCTAAACTGGACAATGTGCACCCTATTATCACCTAGCTGTATTAGATAAATAATTACAGCTGGGCAAAGTTTTGGCACCTGCCTTCTTTCTTCTATGATACTCATCTGTAATGGTCCAGTGAGATTATGTAGACTTGATTGAATCCTCTTCCCCCTTTTCCTTGAAATCCAAGCTTACTATAAGCTTTTTCCTTTTTTCCTAGTGTGTTCTATTTGTGTGCTAAGCAATAAGTTTTTTTTATTAACAGTGATAGTTTTAACACACTGCTTTCGGCTTGTTTGCAGCTGCTTTGGTCTTCTCTACCTCATCATCATGGCCATCGATTTGGTCAATACTTTAAACAAAAAATGGTGTTAATAGCTTTATTTCTGAAGACCACAGCCCCCCCAGTAGCCAACTTGTATTTTGCCATTTGACCAGCTAGCACTGTATGTAATTTATTAGATAAAGAAAGAGGACAAATCAGAGATTTTTCTACAGTTGTTCACTATGGGGTTTCTGGCATTTTCCTGTGAAGAATATGGCATTGCCTAGCGTCAGGAGGTTAGACTAAGCTAGGCAGACCACTGGTCCCAATGTGTGTAGCAATTTCTAAGGAACCTGTTTAAATCTTTAATAGGGTAAATCCCAAATGCTGAAAGTCAAAGCAGGTATAAATCTCATAGCTCACAATTACCAGAAACAGGATAGCTGGCTGGATACAAAGACAGCCTCTAGTTTACTTTCCATTATATCAAGATCTTTTTCATTTGAGAAGAAAACTGGCCCCACTAATATTCATCCCATTCAGAGAACAGATATAAATTTAGGGATGGTATCCTTGCCCCACTGTTCAGAAAACAGATTTTAAAAGGAATAAACCTACCATTGGAAAATTATTTCTCTCCTTCTCCCCCTGAGATCCTACATGCTCCCCTCAGTCCAGCCATTACTGTTTTCAAGAATGAAAATCTTTCCCCAAATTTATCCTCCAAAGTACAAAGGATTTACAGGGGTAACGCCAATTAACACTCCAAGCAAGCATTACATTCTTAATATCCTGGTCAAAAGGTGTCAGACTTCTCTACTCCTTCTGAAGCACTTACATCTGTTGTTTTATAAAGCTGCCAGAACTAGGAGATTTTTAATACACTACTTCCTACTGAAAGCAGGTGGGAAGATGAAAATTAAGACGGGATAGTATTGCTCCCTTCACATAGAAGTGGTGAGCTCTGCAGTTTGTAAACAAATGCACTGTGGCATACTTTTATAAGCAATTTTTATGCTTACTTTATCATAAATGGGAAGTGGCAGTCCATTGTTAGAACACACAAATGACTGGTTAATGCATCCTCAATTAATCTGGTTTGCTTTCGCCCCCCCGGTACCAGTCCCATTGTAATCACTAGATTGTACAGAGAAATTTGATCCAACTTATCAGCATAGTACACATATTTTAGATTCCTAGATACAAAATTATGGTGTTACTGGAAAGCCTTCTAAGAATTCTCCCCTCTAGCAAAACTTCCTCTAGTTTAATGGGTGCAAGAAAAGGACATGGCAATAGCTCAACATAATATCTGACTGAAGATATGAGTTCAAAAGTTGATCTCTCATTCTGTGTGCTGCTACAGGCATGGAAAAGAGCAAGAAAAAACAAACATGACTAGCCCCTGAAATGTGCTGATTTGCTACTAATAGGACATCAGCTTCTTCTCTGCAGTACATATTTTCCACTAGAGAAATGGAACAGAAGAGAAAATTAGTTGTTTCTTTTCAAAATATCAGATTCCCTCTTAAATGTATTCTAGTAACTCCATGAACTTCTAAACAGGGACTTTCCAGGCAGTAAAGGGATTTGGATGTAAATCTTAGGGCTGGTCTACACTGAAACGTTACAGCAGCAGAGCAACCTCTCTCAAGGATGACAAAAATCCATGTTTGAGAGACAGTTAATTCACTCTAACCCCATTATACACAGCTAGCTGAAGGGAAGAATGATTTCATTCACCTAGCTACTGCCTCTCAGGGAGGTGGATTACCTACAGCAATAGAAGAACCCCTCCTCTCAACACAGGTAGTGTCTACAGTGACATGCTACAGTGGCACAGCTGCACGACTGCCACTGTAGCATTTTAAGTGTAGCCTTAAAATGAAATAGGCTGTGCTTGCTGTTTAAAGACTGTGTGGCATATTTCCCCGTGTTAAAGGTGCAAGCTAAATCTATTGCCGCCACAGGCTGGGAGATAAGGCACCTAGAGTTCACATTTCCAAAGCACCTACATGAGTTAGAAGCACAAGTCTCATTGGCTTCAAACTGCCAAGCCGTAAGGGAGGTTTGATCAAGTCTCAGGGATGGTCTGATCATAGCTTTTTAATTTTTCTTTACTTATGGAAGTTCAACATATTGGAAGATAGTGCTGGTTGCAATTATATCTGCCTATATACCTTTCAGTTTTGTGCTTGAGTTTGTTTTCTTGCAGTAAGACATTAATGAGGGCCTGGCCTCGTCTTGTTTATCATACATGAGAATTTTAAGCATGAAACTTCTTAAACTGAAATAAATCTGTGTAAAATCTGAAATTTACTAATTTACAATTAGGAAAGTAAACAAACAAGTACAAAACAGTCACTTTAGCGAAGTGCAAAATGGAACAAGAATCAGCAGCATATAAAATAAAAATCTAACTAAAAAAATCTGGTATATTACATTTTTTAACATATGTATTTAAACCATGCTAAGTTCGGATTTAAATGTTATTTAAAATTAGAATTCTAAGACATCCTGATAATCACTGTGACAGAATTTTATCAGCATAATTTCTACTAATGAAAATCATGCCTCACGCTAATTAATTATGTCTGACCATGTCAGGGTCAATCAAGTAGACTTGGTTGAAGTAACTCACTCACAGCTTCAGAAAGCTATTGCTGTATTAGCCTCTTGGGAGGAAATAAGGAAATTAAGTGGTTATACATTGATTTGTAAACTTCTGTCATGGACTAGAAACTGGTATAGAACTAGGTTATGTCTGCACTATGAGCAAGAGGTGTGAATCCCCTGCTCACATACACATACTTGTGCTAGCTCCGACTGAGCACACTGGCTTAGCCATACCAGATACAAACTCCTGTGAAACTGGTGGGAGTGGTACTCAGCACGAAGAAGCTGTGCTTCTGCTGCTGTTCCCTATGCTACACATCTACTGATACTCGCAGTAGCTTCTGCCCCTCCAACTGCAAGCAACTGACCCCATCTTTCAATTGGATCAGTGGCTCTCAAACTGCGGGTCGGAATCCTGTTTTAATGGGGTCACCAGGGCTGGCAGACTTGCTGGAGTCTGAGCCTGAACCCCAAGCCCCACCCCCTGGGACTGAAGCTGAAGCTGAGCATGGGGGCTCAGGCTTTGACTTTAGTCCTGGGGGGCAGGGCCCACGGTACAGCCCCTCTGCCCAGGGCTGAAGCCCTCGGATTTTGGCCCCCCTGCCTGGGGTGGCAGGGCTCGGGATCATGCTTCAGTCCCCCTTTCTGGGGTCCTGCAGTAATTTCTGTTGGGTCACAATGCAAGGAAGTTTGAGAACCACTGAACTTGATGTTTTCCTTAGGTTTAAAGCACCAAGTCTCTTGATAGCACCAGCGCCAGACATTTCACATCCCCATGATGAGGGTGTTGGGGTTGTCAGAATTCCTGCAAGATCCCCAGAGACCATCCCTGACAATGGCACAAGCTCGGGGAATTGAGTGTCCCCTGGTTTGATGGTTCTCGGTTCTTGTCATCGGTCCTTTGAGTGTTCAAAGGGCAGTATTACAATGGGACTAATTCCTATTATTTTTCATGACCACAGAAGTCCCGATGATAACTAAAGTGGTCATCCAAAAACCGAAAAGTTTGCTTTTCTGTGGAAAATTTCTTCATTAGAAATTCCCATTTTTTCCAAAAATACTTTTGATAAAAAGTTTTCTACCAGCCAAAGCTGAGACACTCTTCAGGTGTGTATGTACCTACCACAGTGAGGGACTATAGTAAAACTTTTGGGAACATGGAGCAGCACTAATCATTTCTTCTGAATCATCCATTTACAATCTCTCTATATTTCATGTAAATCTAAACTTGCATGTTTTCCAGAGTTGTTTAGAAGCAACCAAAAGATTTTACTGTGCAGCATTCAAGACAATGGAATTTGGTCAGATTTAAGTTTTTGTCTTAAAATATGTATCCCTTTTTTGTTTAAGTGCTGCATCAGTCACTAATGAAAAATAATGAAGTCCATATACAAGTCTCCATAATCTACAACAAGGAGCATCTATTAAAGTCTGCATAAACAGCCTTGGCTACAGATTATTGGTACCATTAGACAGTTATGGAGCTGCCTTGTTTCAATTTCACTTTTGATAATTGCCTCATGGATACAAAGAAGTCAGCAGGAAAAAGGCAGGGGAAACCCCCCCCCCCAGGATTTAGACTGCATTCTAAATCACAAACCACTGTGTGCATTCTGCCACTTTATTCATCAAAGACCACTTTGGTAACTGAAGGCAGGTTATATTCACATATCACTAATTTACATTACATAGACATAGCATAGAATATACAAATGTTAACGTAAACTTAATCAGTTATGCAAGATCCTGCTTTATCGTGGTCCAACTCTATTCTTGAATGCTCTCAAAGATTTTTTCATCATTGGTGCAATTTCTTCAAAGAAAGAAACAGGATTATAGTTACATTATAGTTACATAATACTCAAGCAAACGCAAAGCGACTTTAAAGTAATATTGTCAGCCATTAGCCGTAGTCAGCCAAACAGATAGTAAAGGGGAATTATTCTGGAACTACTTACTTTTGACAGTTTTTTTTATATCTTGACTCACTCCACTTGAGTAAGTGCTGGAGCTTCCATTTGTTACACTGTTAACAGTTGTGTTTCGACTTGGTGAGGTGTTATTTCGGTCTCTGCTTTCTGGATTCTTTGCTCTATTACAAAACAACCAAACCAGGAAGAAGTGTTCAGCTTAAAACCCTCACGGGGTTGATGTCATTAACACTAGCCTGTTTTGAAAAACAATCACTTAAGATTAAGAAACACAGGAAAAATATTAGTCAACAGACCATATCGTTTGCAATAATTTCACACGCCTTGTCTCCAAGGGATAGCATTGACAAGTCTATCGTGGCATTTATTTTATTAGCAATGTATTTCATCATTCTTTCACCCATTTTTTATATTCCACTCACAGTTAATGAGTAAAGACAGAAAACATCACATTGACGTGACCACAGTTCATGTCCAATTGTGCAAAGATGTTTAGCAACAGTGTTACTCATGGCTTGTCATTAAGTCCTTTTGAAATAGTGCTTCAATTTATCTTTTATAGTCTTTTGGGATTATTGTTTGGTTTTTTGCAGGTACCTAGAACACAAGTAACCCTAAGAAAACCCTATGTGCTAGAAAGGTCAACCCACAATGCTAAATGAAAGCTGTCCCTTTTAGCATCACCTTCTTATCAGCACCAACCTTCATCAGTTTCAAATGTTAGAGACAACCTAGAGAACAGATGCTTATTTTTCAGGTTGAAACCAATCAGTTGCTAGAAAGGCTATAAAAATAGAAAACTCAGTAATAGCTGAAATTCCCCATCCTCATATTGATAGAGTACGTCACCTCAGGACAGCATAAATGACTGCTTCTTGGAGCAGCTAGCCCTAGAAGCCACAAGAGGAGAGGCCTAAGTGGGGCATGGGGTCTGGTCCAATAAGTGAATACAGCTGAACCGCTTGGTAATAGCGACCATAATACAATTAAATTTAACATCCCTGTGGGTAGAAAAACATTAAAGGCGCTCACCACAGTAGCATTTAACTTCAGAAAGGGGAACTACACAAACAATGAAGACTAGTTAGATGGAAATTAAAAAGGTACAGTCACAGGAGTGAAATGCCTGCCAGCTGCATGAAAACTTTTTTTAAAAGTACCATAAAGGCTCAAATTAAATGTACACTCCAAATTAAAACACACATAGTAAGAGGACAAAAAATTACCTCCATTGCTAAAGTAAAAGAAGTGGTTAAAGGCGAAAGGGCATCTTTTAAAAATTCGAAGTCAAATCTTGCTAAAATAGAAATGAGCATAAAATCTGGCAAGTCATATAAAAAGTATGATTATGCTCTTCAAATTCATTTTTGGCCTGCAACTAGCCAAAGACCCAAAAACTAAAGAGCAAAAATGGTTTAAGTCCATCAGAAGCAGGAAGCCTGCCAAACAATCAGTGGGGCCATTGGATGATTGAGATGCTAAAGGAGCACTCAAAGATAAGGCCATTACAGAGAAGTTAAATTAATTTTTTGCTTTAGTCTTCACTGCAGATGTGAGAGATTCCCACACCTGAGCCATTCTTTTTAAGGTGACAAATCTGAGGAACTAACCCAGGTTGAGGCATCAATAGAAGCTTTGAAACAAATTGATAAATTTAAACGTTATAAGTCACCAGGACCACATGGTTTCTGAAGGAACTCAAATATGAAATTGCAGAACTGTGGTATGTAACCCATCATTTAAATCTGCTTCTGTACCAGAAGACTGGTGGATAGCTAATGGGACACCGATTTTTTTAAAACAGCTCCAGAGGTGATCCTAGCAATTACAGGCTGATAAGCCTAATTTCAGTACCAGGCAAATTGCTTGAAACTCAGTAAAGAACAGAATTATCAGATATATAGATGAATACAATTTGTTGGGAAAGAGTCAACAATGGCCTTTGTAAAGGGAAAAATGTTTTTTTACTAATCCATTAGAATTTTTTGAGGGCGTCAACTAACATGTGGACTAGGGTGATTCAGTGGAATGAGTATACTTTGACAAGTGTTTTTTAAGTGAACTTAGCAATCATAGGGTAAGAGGGAAGGTGCTCTCCTGGGACAGTAACTTGTTAAAAAGAGAAAAAAGCAAAGGATAGGAATAAATGGCCAGTTTTCAGAGTGGAGAAAGGTAAAAATAGTAGTGTCCCCAAAATTTGGAGATAAAATTACTCAAGATAGTGAAGTCTAAAGACTAATGAATTATAAAACGATATCCCAAAATTGAGACTGAGCAACAAAATAGCAGCTGAAATTCAAGGTTGATAAATGCAAAGTAATCCATGTTGGAAAACATAACCCAACTATACATACAAAATGATGGGGTCTAAGTGAGCTGCTGCCACTCAGTCAAGATCTTGGAGTCATTGTGGATAGTTCTCTGAAAACATCCACTCAATGTGCTGTGGCAGTAAAAAAAAAAGCTAACAATGCTAGATACCATTAGGAAAGAGATAGATAAAACACATTAAATACCATAATGCCACTGTATAAATGCATGTTACACCTACACCTTGAATACTGCATGCAGTTCTGGTAACCCCATCACAAACAAAATATCAGTAATGGAAAAAGTAAAGAGAAGGACAACAAAAATGATTAGGGATATGGAACAGCTTCTGTATGAGGAGAAATTTAAAGGACTGGGACTTTTCAGCTTGGAAAAGAGAAGACTAAAAGGGGATATGATAGAGGTTTATAAAATCATGACTGGTGTAGAGAAAATGTATAAGAAGTGTTATTTACTCCTCCATAACAGCCACCAGGGGTCACGCAATGATATTAATAGGCAGCAGGTTTAAAAACAGATACAAGGAAGTACTTCTTCACACATCGCAGTTAAACTGTGGAGCTTGTTGCTAGGGGATGTTGCGAAGGTCAACACTATAAATGGGGTTAAAAAAAAAGTAGAAAATGGTCAGGGATGCAACCCCGTACTCCGAGAGTCCCTAGCCTCTGATTGCCAGAAGCTGGGAGTGGACCACAAGGGGTCAATCACTTAATGATTGCTTGTTCTGTTCATTCCCTCTCAGGTACCTGGCATTGACCATTGCTGGAAGACAGGATACTGGGCTAGATGGACCATTGGTCTGACCCAATTTGACAAACCACTAGCTTTTATAAATATAATGCAATGGTATATAAAGAACATTGAAAGACAGTAGTTCAATTTTTCCTTATTGAAATATATTGGCTGATTGACTGCCCCATCACAGGCTACTCATCCTTTATAAGTTTAAATGTATACACTGTATCTTGAATTATGGGCTTTTTAGAAGTAGGAAGAGCTGGACACCAAAGACAAAATTGCAGATCCTAACAAGGTGGAGTTATGAGAGTGTAGACAGCCATATGGACAAAATTCAAGAAGGTCTCAAAGATAGCCATGTCCTACTACATTAGACATTTAAAACCAACAGTGCCAGGTCAGTCATTCCAGCCTTTATATAAATATGCAGCTAATATGTTAGAGACACTCCAGTAAACTCAAGATTGGCAAATGAGCAGGTAAGTATGCTACTTACTGCGTTCTGAACTACAAAAAAAATCAAAATCCTGTTGAGGGAATTGTAGCAGCTGAGACTGTGCCCAGAAGGTCTGTGTTGCTCTAAGATAGCCATAGGATAAATGACTACTTTGTGCAAATTGCACAGCAGGAAAGAACACTTTCATACCAAGTCTAAGAAAAGGAGGTTTCCATAGAGGGCATGGTCAAAAAGTGGGGCCAAGACTAGTAACCTAACTCACTACTGCTGAACAAGTCTCTGCAGTGCTTAAGATAGAGAAGCAAGCCTCCTTATAAATCAGTCAACCTTTACCTTAGGCATTCATCCAGAGCAGAAACCAAACTAAGGCCCATGAGGTCAGACAGTTACAGACAATCATCTTTGAAGGATCATGTGTTTCCATTCCTTCAGTGATGAAAGCTGTCCACACCTACTGATTGGTAGTTCCAGACACTCCCTTAGCTTACAAAGCAACAACCCTTAGTGAAGTGCATCAACATCTGCTGAGGTCCAGCATGACTGGAGCTGCCAGCGGAGTTAAACTGGTAACTGACATGAGACCATTTGTGATTATTATCTAGGGTCATAATATGAAAGGAAGTTTGGACTCCATACAGAATGTCAAGTAACACTGTTGTAATTTGGAAAGCACAGACACTCCCCAGCTAGAGGAAGGGTGACCATAGCACTGGAGTTTGAGGAAAAAGGGATGAAGTGAAGTTGGGGCACACTGGAGAGCCACACAATTCCTAAAATGTAACTTTACATTTCTGATAACGGAAATACTAAAAAACCCAACCGCCCCCCCAATAGTTACAGTTTAGTTGCATTTGTTAACATGGCGAGCACACAGTCATCTAATCTCAAATCACAGTGCAGTAACAGTGTACTTACTTTCCCTTCTCTATAGGGTGAAGCTGAACAACAGGTCCAGCTGTCCCATAAATCTCTTGCTGCCGACGAACATTTCTGGGTGGTTTTGCCACACTGTGTATGTAAGCCAGTTTAACTTGTCGCCCTAGCGTAGAAAGAAGGGGAAGTGTGTTTTTAAACTTAAATATCAAACTTACAAAAAGCTAAGACAAGAAAAAAATGTTCAGAGAACAATGACAGTATGGCCATATGACTTCCAATATTGAATGAAAATGTTAAATATAGGAAAACAGAGTGACAGGTTTACACAACCTTACATCCAGGCGCCAACGGAATGACGACGAAGTAGCATTACAGAACATGCACAGTATTTCTTCATAGAAACAGTGTCTGGGATGGCCAAGTGATCTAGTGAACACACCATACAGGAAGCAGCCAGCTTTGGCTCCTGAGCGCTAAACCAGCAAGGTCAAAAATGGTCTAAAGCATGAATCCATTACATGAATGAATCTTGTATGTGACCTTTAAAGGTGTATAAATGTAAAGGAATAGCAATCATCTCTCCCTGAAATACATTTTTATTAACATTCAGTGCAATTTAAAAAAAAAAAAAAAACCAAAAAACTACTAAATCCCACATACATTTCTAAACAGTTAAAGGGGGGGAGAGGAGAGCTGGCTAAAGGGAAAGTTACCCGAATACTGTATTTACCTTTAGGCTTTTCAGACTGAGCAGAAATAATGTTTTTTGTGAGCGTCTTCAATTTTTCTTCTCTCTGACTGAAGAGCCTCAAGTACATTTCACGCCATGATTCATATTCCAGGAGGTGGTCATTTTTAAAATCCCTTTGGCAGTGTTTCTTCCACAAACCATCAGACTCTTCTATAAATGTCTTGGTTTGAAGCAAAAGATATTTAATACTTAGAGACTTAGAGTAAAATTTTCAAGGGCACCTATGGGATTTAGGCACCTAACTCCTATAGGTATTCAACAAGACAGACACCTAAATCACATAGGTACACTTGAAAATGTTATCCTCTGTTTAGATTGGCTTGCTCCCCAGTCTTACAGCAAAGTAATTCTAGTCAAAATCTCTTCTCACCCCATGCCGTAACAGTCAGAAAGCATAAAACATGAGCAATATACAAGCCACATTCAGCTTCATCTGCTGTACCTATTGGTCAAAGATTAGATTAATGGTTGTTTCATTATACTGTGGATAAAGAGGATGATTAGCCAAAATTTCCAAACTTGACTGCCTAAAGCAGAGCGGCCTGATGTTCAAGAGTACTAAGCAACCACAAATGCAGTTCAGAAATATGTAATTAAAGCCTTTACACCATATGCATGTATTCAAGAGAGCAGAGTTAAGGTTATTGTAGCAAATTTACCTTTGACATTTCCTCATTTGTGTGCTTCATTCTGCAGCTTTAACATAATTTTTCACTTGGGAATGCATAGTCTGAAATAGCTGGAATGCATTATAGAACTGATTTCAAATACTGTCTTTTATTTTAAGGGCAGAAGTAAATTTGCATCTTATGGTAACTTCCCCTGATTCACCACTAATAATTCCACTGGTGTTTCTGATCCTGACATACAGTGAAGAAGCCAGGAGGCATGACCATGACAGTAGAACTAAGAAACAGTGATAGGTGATTAGGGTAGACTGTAGAGTTTCTCTTTTAACAGCTACAAAGAAGCCAGTGAAAGAATTTTTATGCTCAAGCTAGGACAAATAAAAGCAGGCTGCTCGCACGCTCATATCCCCTCCCATTACCAATGGGTTCTTCAGCTAATAACCTCCCCAACTCACCCCAGATAGTTCAGTTTCCCCCTCCTCTGAGCTCCCAAAGCTCTCTGCAGTGATGTGGAGCTGTGTAGAGAAGCAGCTATCTAGTGCAGTCTGTCAGATGCCCTTCTGCTCTGACTGACATAACAGTATAAACAGACCCCATTCCCTGCCTTCAACTAGGAATTAAAGCAGGAGCTGGGAAAATGAAAATAAGAACTGTATTAAACTACTTCAGAGACAAGCCGGGGTCATTCATTTAATCAACTTCAAGCCAAGAGCCAATTTTTGTCCTCTGAACCTGAACAGGTTACAAGTTTCACCTGAAAGTTTGTTTTGAGCCCTTTCATATTAGCACTGCAAATGCCCTTTGTATTTTTCCTTGGTGTTAAGATACATTTGTCTGGTTGGACTAAAACAGTTTGAGGCTATGGTCTGCTCAGTGGAGCGATGAAGGAAGTTTAATAGGTAAGGAACTAACTTCACTTGGAAGAAGTAGAATGTTGTAGGCAAGGATAAAAATTACTGAAAGGGGAAAAACTGAAGTTAGTAGAACTCTACTTACATTTTAACTCAAATATGCATAAAGGTCAAGGCAAAAGACTGGATAGAAGAGAATGAGGGCTACTGGATTAAAGGTTTTTTTGTTTTGTTTTTTTTTAAAACAGAAGTCATCCTCTTTTCCAGTCTTCATGTGTTGTCAATTTGGACTACAAATGTTTTAAGGCAGGGACTGGTCCAAGCATATATTCTATAAAGCATGTGCCAAACTTTTAGATGCTAAATAAATATTCTTTTCAGAGTGTCAACAATAGTAGACCAATTCCTACTATATACAGCATCTGATCAGTTTGTGAACTAGCCATTTTGGGGGGGGGGGGGGGCGGGAATGACACCTTCACAATTTTTCCTTTATAGTTTGTTTTCCTAGAAGTGACTTTGATTTTGAGCACAGCCATCCATGAAATGGGTTCTAAGGCATTTAACAAGAAAGACTTTACCGGATTGCACTCCTCTATTCGAAACAACTGCTCTGGTGTACAACGTGTTAGCACGGGCTCAAGAATTTCAAATGGCACTCCTCCTACTTCATGCAGTGCTACAAAGCAAGACAATATTTTAAGTATCCCACCCATATGTAGCCAATAAGCTTCACTACTTAGAAAACAGTATTGTAAATAGCAGATAAAATACCCAAAAGATACAAGTTTAATAGCTACCAGCTAAACAAGTATCCTGAAGTCTGGACAACCTAAAATGTATGTAGATGAGCTATTCTGTACTAACTATTAAAGCAGTAGTCTGAGGAAAGATAGGCTTCCTTGCCTACCCTTTTCACCATCTCTCTCCCTCCCCCTCACTTCCTCCTCCAGACACATCAAAGTTCATAATGCTCATATGCAATTTAAATGCAAGAGGTTAATATGCATACCAAGTATTTTCTTGATAGTTTATCCCTAGTTTATACCCAATACAGTTTTAGCTCAGATTAAAACTAAGACTAACAGCATCTAGTCAGAGAAAAAGCAAGAGGAGTTTTTTTGGCTTTTGTTTCATGATGTTTTTGTTGCCAGTTTAATGTGAAGTTGGAATTTCATAGAGAGACTTAATTCTTCAAGCACAAAGAAAGATCATCTTACACTACTGAAAGCCTAGCACTATGCCGCCATTCAACCTGCTGAAACCCGTATTAAAATACTCACAATCAATATTATTTTGAAGTACGCGGATGCACTGTTCATACAGTGTTAGCATCTTTGAAAGACAGACTGTTTTAGAGCCAGAGTAAACCTGCATTTTAGAGTTCAGCCTGCGTCCTGTGAACTGAATTGTATCACTGCTTTGTTGGGGTGCTTCTACCACTGGTGCTACAGAAATTACAAACAAAAACACATCTCAAAGAAGGGTTTTGCCTCGATATACTCAGATTCATACTCTATTTCTTTAAGGCTGTTCAAAGCAATCTAGTTTCCTAAAGGCATATAATTAACTCATTGAGAAACATGCAGTTCATTTTCATTGCACTACCAAGTTCTCCCACATCTGTTCAGGATGTATTAACATTTTGTGTGGAGCAAAAGTGTCAATTCAGTTTCAGCTGAGGCAATGAGTTAATGCCTTTTACCTACAGAAGCCAGAGTTCAAATGCTGACTTATACCACAGCTGAAAAAAATTGGTGATTTAATTCTCAAATATTCATCTAAGTTACAAAATTATATGACAAATTTGGTAAAATTCATAGTTACACTATATTTCAAGGCCAGAATGCAGTCTCAGTAGAACTGTGCAGGGAAGCCCACACCACATCCACCTGCACATTTTCTGATCATGTTGTACTGCACGTTCAAGGAATAGCACATACAGAAACTTGCAGATGTGGCAGCAGTTTTATCCAAACAAGTTTGAGCAAGGAGTTGGACTAGATGACCTCCTCAGGTCACTTCCAACCAGAATCTTCTATGAGACTGGTTAATAAATTCAGAGTCCTAGGTTCCTCCATACTAGGTGGTGCAGAAGGAACCAAGGAATAAATGGCGAAAATGGCCACTAAGCCTGAAGGAAACTGAATCTATGTGGCATGTTCCCTCCCTTCCACACCCACTGAAGCCCACCCCATCATCTCTGTATGGCTTGGATTCCACAAGCGTTGAAAGCCTTGTCAGAATGGGTGTAACTGGGGAATCAGCTACTGTATGCTACATGCTTCCTTCAGAGCCTCGTGGGTCCCCTGGTGGGAGTCAGTGCAGAAGGGGAAGTTTTGCACTGGCAAAAATACCGGCATGGTTTTTGTGAGGATATGATACAGCCCACAGTTAGCAGAATTGTGCTTCTAATTGTGCTCATTTTAGTCTCCGCTGTAATAGTCTCACATGTTACTTACCTTTGAACTCCATAGAGTAGGGGGGAGAAGATAAGGATATCTCTGGCAGAAATTTAGGTAGTGGAGTATTAAGTAAATCTTGGAGTGATTCTGTCTTGGCCTACGTGCATTCAAGGAAACACCATTAGATATCCCTAATTCTTAGAGATAAAGGAGTCTTCAAAAACATCATATACTAAAGCAAAACCAAAAGTGTTTCAGAGTAACCAGACTTGTAGCGTGAGACAGCAACAATAGGACTTCACCATAACTATGAATTCCTTTTCACTTCATCCATTCTTTCACTCATTATCAACACTATATTACATACAAAAACCCAGTGTGTACCGTGGGTCTCTGGGACCCAGGGCATGCATTGGCCACCATTCCCTCCCTCCCCCCCCCCGCCGGGGGGGGCGGGGGGGCCCCGGGGGGGCGGGGGGGGGAGACCCATTTCCCACTCTCCCCCCCCCCCCGCACCCCGCCTCCGCCCCCCCCCCCCCCCCCAAGGTGCAGCTGGGAGCAGGAGTAACAGAGCAGATGTCCCCAGGCTGTGTGCTTGCGCATCAGGTTCTGCCCCAGAGCCCTGCCGTTGGGTTGGCTGCCTGGCCCCTGTGCAGCCAGGATCCCCACGGCTCCCTGGTGTCCTTAACTTCCAAAGCTGGGCTGCCTGGGAGGATAATCTCCCCCCAACCTGACCAGCCCTCCCTCTATTAGGAGCAAGCTCCTTGTGACACTGCCTTTTTAACAATGTGACGGTGGGAGCAGAGCATGGTGAAGTCTGCAGCATCTCCAGATTAAGCACACAGCCTGCTGCCGAGAGCCTCCTCCCAGCTGAGCAGGTTTGCCTCAAGATCCAAAAAGTGCTGCAAGGCTCCCAGTCCTGCCATTGGCTTTGCCACATGCTGCATTCCGATTGGCTGAGCCAAGACTAGGCCAGTGAGGGGAGGGAGGAAGAGGAAAGAGCAAGTAATTACTCCGAGTCCTGCGGGGGGAGGAGAAAAGCAACTCAGCAAGCAACTGCGCTCCCAGCTGATTATGGCACCCCTGCGCCCAGTGCGGGGCCAGGATGGCGTTTGCTCCCCCTCCCCCAACCGTGGCAGCCTGCAATAGCAAGGCCAGCTTCTCCATGGAGGGCTCAGCCAGCGCTCCCCCTCCGGCCAGCGACCGGGGGCACGAACCCTCTCCCCTCCCCCGCTGCCACCCCCCCGCTCCGTCCTGGTACTCCACTGCAAAACCCCAGTAAGTCAGAGGACCTTTGCCACAACCTGTGCACAAGATGGGCTCAAGGATTGAATCACAGGTGTGTCGTGAATGAGAGTTTCAGCCACAAATGCTGGTCTAAAGCACTGCTGAAGTTGCAAGGTGTATAGTGAGTGAAATTGAACTGCAAGAAGAGAAGAGCTGTAGGGTTATAGGGCAGTTGAATGCTATCCTGCAGGGGAGGGGGGAGTGCCTTACACTTTCCTCTTCTACAGCCTTCCTACATTTTGCTGGAAAAGTCAAAAGTTTTCATAGATGGCCACTGATTGTGTGTTCCTGCCCAACTCCAGAAAACTCAGGAACCTGGTGTCAAGCGCTGAGTACATACCACCACAAGTGAAGACAACAGGAGCCACACATTGAATGAGAATAAATTACTGGACAGCTGCCTCATTCCTTAAGGACTAGCTAGCCTGCGCACTAAGGGCCTGATTCAAGGAAACACACTAAGCACATCAACTCAGAAAAGCACTTTAAGCACGTAATTAAATCCCATGAATCCAATGGGCCTCACATATGCCTAAAATTAAGCACAATCTTAAGGGATTTTGTCAACACCACTTTCCTGAGCCAGGGCCTAAATAAGGAAAAAAGAATGTGTGATCGCACCATTAAAGACTACCATAATCCATATGCATAAGGAGGCACAATTAAGGTTGAAAGGACAATCTCACATCTGCAGTTTTCTATTTTTGGTGCTTGACTTTGCAATCTTAACCATTTCACTTTTACTCATTATTTGATCCAAGAAAAATATTTTCTTTGGGTCAAAAATGATTCCTAATTATTAGCAATCACTTCTAAGTATGGCTGATATGTGAAAACCATGCAATCTGAGATTGAGTTAAAACATACTGAATTAAACTTCAAAATAAATTTGTTAATAACGGGCTAATTTAATTGAGTTAATTTATTTCATGTTAACTTGACTAAGTAATAGTTTACCTTTTTAGTGGGAGTTTCGGACTGATTATCTTCTGATTTGTGTGGTTTTTCCTCTCTCTCTTTCATGACAGGGGATATTGAATTTTTTTGTAGTAACGAGTAGTTTTTCTGTTCACAGGCCTTGATGTTTTTTGACTGTTCACCTGTAGTACAAGTCTTCCTCTTTCTTTTACTTGAAACCTGATCATAATTAAGATAGGATTCAAAGGACATAGTAGGGGGCTCAAAGTCCTCATCACTGGGCAGCTTCGCTTTGCTTTCCACACTAAGAGTTTGTTTTAATTTTCCTGGATCCTCAGAGTTTCTCTGTTTGGAGAGATCCTTACAAGACTCTTGTTTTGGTGATAGGTCTTTTTCGTTGGCTGTCATGGAATGGTGCTTTTCTGAAGGTTTTTTGCTAGCTGCAGAGATTGTTTCTTTGTAGTCACTTTGTGTATCTTTAGGATTGATACTTTGAGACGTATTTTTAGAACTACTGGAGCTATGTGGTTTGCTTTTGTGTCCATTGTAGGATTCTGTACCTTTATTTCTTTGCTTATTGTCTGTAAAACTGTGCTCCTTCTTCCATTTATCAGATGTAGGCGACCTTTTACAATCTTCTGAGGCTGGTTCAGATGTTTTTGATTTGTCAGAGTGTTTGTTCTTCTTACAAATTGAGGATTTTGTCTTGTCTGATGAGAATTCTTTCCTATTTTCACTCTTCTGTTTTTTCCCCTTGTGGTCACTGCAATACAAGACAGAAATAGAACAGGCCCCAATTTAATGCTAGGTTACTGAGGATGACCTTCAAACCTTGTACCTGTGTTATTAGTAAAAGGGAAAGTTTTACAGGTCACATGCAACACGCTTCAGTGCCTGAGTTGTTTAAAAGTCTTCTACAAAAGTAAGGAACACAGTTGTATTGTTATGAGCTGGATGAAACTTTGTTATGAGGTAACTGAAGAGTGGGTTCTTACCTGTCAATAGCAGTAGGGGTTTAAGTTAACATAACTAAGCATAAACCCTAACCTAAAACAAAAAGGGGAGTGAACATGCCCAGGAGTTTTTAGCTGAGTATTGTTTGGTGGAGGGTATGTGTGAGAGTGAGGAGGGAGATCACACAAACTGAGAAAAGATGGGAGGAGGCCAAGAAAACCAAACGGGAGCCTATAAGCTCACAATGTGACACCCTCTCCCCCCAAAAAAATCAAAAAACAAAAGAAGCTAGAGCATGCACTTTTGGGTCTAGTGTTGGCTAAAGAGGCTAAGGAACTGCTCTTTTCGTTCTTGGTTACATCTCCATTCAGAGACAGGACTTCGTAGTCATTTTAAATTTTAAAAAAGTGCATCAAAAAAAAATTGGATCAAAGAAAATACTAGAGTCCATCAATTTCTTCTTCTAGCTGGAAGATCCTCAGGGCTCCAAACTTTACCTAGCCACTTGGGTCAAAAAAGGGCAACAGAATTAATAATTTAGTTGTCTGATGTAAAGTTTTCACAAACCCACATATTGGCCCTGAAACACTTGACGATGTCCCCTGAAGTAAACCAAAAAATGATTATAGTAGTCACAGTACTGACAAAACCACTAGTAGCAAGTTCAAAATCCACTTAAAGATCCTAAAAAGAAAATTTATGGATTCCAGAAAATACAAGGTTTGAAAAAATAATATTTTTGTCTTTAGAGTAAATGCACCTTTAGAAATCAGTATGGCACGCAACAGCCTGGACAGCTGTCTGAGCCCTGTCTATACTAGGGCTTACCACTGCATGGTTGGAAAAGGAGTAAAACATTTTTGTAGTGACAGAGCCTAAAGGGTCAGGTGTTCGATCTGAAATCTTTCCTTGAATCTACAAAGTACACTTGACGCACTATATTCTTACTCTCCCCCACCCCCTTTTGCCACTTCAACAGCTACAGTAAATCCTACCTAAAGGCACCCACCCAGCCCCTATAGGATAACACTCCAGAAGCAGCAGACTGCCTGACCCAGCACCTCTCTGCTTGATCCCACGGTGGCAGATCTCCCTTAACAGCATGCTTTGTAGAAAGTACCAGGCAGCCTAGAGTGCTGCTGTGAGATGCTTCCACATTAGCATAGGTTCTCAGTGAAACAGAATATGGGTCCAACCATCTAGCAGCTGCTGCCACCAGCAAGTGAGACTGAGCCACCCCTCCAACCATTTCCCCAGAGTGCTTCCTTCCAGAGAGAGGAACACCAATCAAATACTTATCACCTATTTCAAGACATGCTGAATTCATCCCAGTTTCTGGGCACGTTACTGGTTTTGATCAAAACATTCAATAGAAATTTAAGATTTGAAATTTATAGTTCATATAAAAACAAAAATAAAACACACCCTACAACTTCAGAATACCTACTCCACCCTACTTGACCTGCCTAAGCCCAAATCCACAGGGACCTTCAGCTCTCAAGCATCAGCCCATCTTTGTCCCAAAAATATCCCGGCAAGCAACCGTAAAGGGCCTAAAACACACTTGGCCTGATGAGGGCAACAGTGGCTGTATCAACGAGATAGAGATTATGTCTATACAGTGGTGCAAGCAAACAGGAGCAGCAAATGGGAGTTTTGAGAGAGAGCATGGCAGCCAGATATACCAGATGTTCTCTAACTTTAGGCCAATCAACACCTCTCCCAGCTCCCACACAAGAAAGATGCAGAAGTAAAAAGAATGCAGACAGAGGTCCAGCAGCAGAATGCAGGCTATCCAGTTTATTGCACTGAATGAAGCATGCCTGAGTACCTGCCGTGTGGGCAGGTATATGTGTGTGCATTCAGCACAAAGAGCTCATATCCCTCAGAGACCAAGTACGGTCTCTTAAGACCAGAGTGGCTGAACTGGAGGAGCTATGCAAGACAGAGAGGTACATAGACAAGACTTTTTGGGACATGGTAGGAGTTATGGAACGGCTTCCATATGAGAAGAGTTTAAAAACACGGACTATTTCCGCGTGGAAAAGAGAAGACTAAGGGGGGGATAGGATACAGATCTATAAAATCATGAATGATGTGGATAATGTGAATAAGGAGGTGTTATTTACCCCTTCACATAACACAAGAACCAGAGGTTACTCAATGAAATTAATAGACAGCAGGTTGAAAAAACCGAAAGGAAGTACTAATTCACACAACACAGTCAACCTGTGGAACTAATTGCCATGGGATGTTGTGAAGGCAATAACTGGACTAAAAAAAGAACTAGATAAATTCATGGAAGATAGGTCCATCAATGCCTATTAGCCAAGATGGTCAGGGATGCAACCCTATGCTCTGACTACCCCTAAAGCTCTGATTGCCAGATACTGGGACAGGATGACATGGGATGGATTACTCTTAATTGCTCTGTTCTGTTCATTCCCTTTGAAGCATTAACGTTGGCCATTGCTGCAAGAAAGGATACTGGGCTAGGTAGACTGTTAATCTAACGCAGTATGGCCATTTTGATGTATTTGGTCTGCATGTAAGTAGGAAACAAAAGACAGACAACGAAGCAAGAATTTTATAGGAGCCTTATATAACTAGCCATTACAGTGCCACAGTACTCAGGACACAAATCATAGTAAATAATTCTGAAGGCAGGGTCAGCAAAAATCACAGATGGCCCTGAAATACATTAACTTGTAGCTTCATGCATGCTTCATGAAATGTTCCTCAAGAAGAACATGAAACTTACGAGCATCCACTTTAAGTTGTGAGGTTCCTCTTCTTCTCTTGGAAGTAGCGTAAGGGAAAGGAAATCAAGTGACTGGACATATGATGAGGCAGGAGCAACATTTAACTAAGTACTGTCACATTAGCTCCATTCCTGATCTGTACTTACCACTTTCCTGAGGAATTAGAGAATGATTCCCATTTGCTGGATTAGTCCTGCCTTCATCAATCCATGGGCTGAGGACTGGTTCAACCGCAGTTAGTCAAATATTTGCCAACAATATTGTTGGACGTTTTGGCTATTTTTATTAAATACTATTCACAAACTAATCTTTCATTCCATCTATTCTATTTCCAGAATATCTACTTCTCTTATTGGTCTTATCTTATCATGCCAATATCATTGTATATAAAAAACAGTCAGAACACTTGATAAAAATATTACACTCGACAACAATTTATTTCAAAATTAAAGTTAGACTCACACTTACCTTTCATTTTCTGGCAGAATAAGTTTTTTCCAGTGATTTACCAGAGATTTAGCTATATTCCCAGCAGTGGAATGTTTGCGAAAACTGTTAACCATTTTTCCTACTCCAGTTTCCTATTGAAGACAGTGTAAGAAGGACAGAAACACATGACCAAACATCCTGAATATACTTTTTCAACTAATTAAATTCACACAACGAGCTGGTGGTTGGAAAAATCCTTTGACAGATCACTCAGATTATAAAGACCATTTTTGTACCAGAAACAAACATTGCAAGGGAGCCAAAGCAAAACCACACATTTAAAACTCAAAATACTGACTATGTGTAATGTGAATATCTTTCTATAGTTAAGATGTATGAAAGTTCAGCAGAGAAGTTAAGTTACTTATTTAGCGATCTACTTCTGGCAGTTCATTTAGCTTGAATATGTGAGTCCTGTCTACATAGGCACAAAAGGAATGTCTCAGTTGGATTAGTTTAATTTGATTGAAATCCCCCTTTTAATGCTCTTGTAGACAGACCAGCAACTTTAAGAGCACTTAAAGTTAGGCTGCAACACAACCGGTTCATCTATATAGCATTAAGGTACGTGTGAAGTTTCACTAGAATTAAGTAATTAAATCAATGACTGAGCTATTTCAATTGAAAAAAACCATGTCTTTTTGCCCATGTAGACTGACCCTTGGAAACTAGACTGGTCAGGTTCATTTTCTGGGTTTCACAGTACCATTATTCTTCATGTTGCAGTTGTTCTTTTGGGCCCCAGCCATAGATCAGGACACCACTATACTAGGCACTGCACAACCTATCCCTGTCCTGAAGAGTCTGTGGTTGTGGGCACACAATATTGCAGGTGAATTTGCATCATGAGCATATTCATTCATATTTGGTTACATAGCCTCTTCTTTAAGATGTACACAAACCCTAAAATTATCCTACAATAAGGGGACAGTGACCTCCAAAAGCTCTCCCCAGCTAAGTGACAAGATATAACTCATACTTTCAGATATGACACGAATGTGTTCTTCTCCCGCACAACTATATGTCCACATGGCTGTTAAAAAATAATTCTTCATTTAATGCAGAAGGGGCTTCAGTGACATCATCCAATACTTTTCAGCAATGCTTCCTACATGTATGATGGTTCACAGTTTACTTGAAATTCATACAAGAGAAGCTGTAGCTTTTCCTAGGACTAATGTTTGAAATCTCTCATATTAGACTGGTAAGGATTCTAGATAGTTATAACTAACAATAAAATAAAGTTATCACCCTCTTTCTTCACTTCACATAAAGTCTTCCAAATGGCCTGTCACATTATGAACAATGACAGAACTTAGTTAAGTAAGTAGCCCACCGTGCTTTCTGATTTTAAAATATCTAATCACTATATGAAGAGGATTACTGTCGCCAGTATGGCATGTAGCAATACTGCACAACCAGGTATGACACAAAGTGAAGAATAGTATATCCACATAGAACTAAAAGGTGAATTTAGGCAGCAAAATGCCATTACCAGATTTGGAAATTGGCCAGGATACCCAAGTTAATACATTTCCTCTCGTGAAACATACCAGGGCATCTTCACGATTTACAAGTGGTTAGGACCTTGCTGTGCAGTTCTCCCTAACACCAAGACAGAGAACTGGTTCACTAGCGACTGCAAAGAAGGGGGGAGGGGAAAGGCACCTTCTAAATACTAAAACTATGCCCTATAATGCAAATGCATTCCTTCAAAGTCTCCAATATATGTGCTGAGACAGTTTATTGCAGAAAATCTGGTAGGATGTGGCATGGTGTGAAAAATACTAGCATAACCAAGAGTATCATTAACCTATGACTACTAGGATGTTCTAACAGCAGAATCACAATTTAAAAGGGATTTTGTATGCCTTGGAGGAATGGAAGATGAAATCACGGATCTAAAATATGAATTGGCCGTGTGTGTTTCATCTTAATTACAGAATCAAAGCACTAGCACATGTAAATAAACTATAATTGTGTGCACACAAACTTACTCCATCAGATTTACAAAGGTCAATTCACTTAGAAAACACTACCAGCACGGGACTCTGTTCTCCGAATCCTAAGTAGAAGAGCCCAATATTGTCACACTTAGCCACAACTGCCGTATTTGCTAGGTGAGGTGAAGTGCCTCCAGGTGGTTTTTGGGAGAAGATGCCATGGTCCCGTATAGCCTTTTATATATTAAAATTAATTGGGATCCAGGATTACAAGGTGCAGCAACTTTCCTGGCTTTTATGGTTGCAAGCCACTGAAGATACCAGAGAGACTGTCACAGATGAAGGCTTTAAGCACGCAGTTTGTCACTCACCACTAGAACATCCAGTGAAATATCCAAATCCTGCAGTTCTTTGAGTGCTTTTATGATCTGGAAGAAAATATGTCAGTTTACAAGTATTATTTCATGAATTTTGTTCTGCTATTTCTACCCTCTCCTTGTATCAGAGAGGTCACTGAGAGTTCCTATCATAATCCCTCAAAAGATAGTTTGTAATCTCAAGGTGTTCATTAAATTAAAGGTGAACATACTAACCCCGGAAAAATAAAAGCAACCCTGTGCTCCCAAGCACAAAAAGAATGTGAAAGAATTTTGGATTTAGTCTCTCTTCCACTTGCTTCCTTAGTTTTAAGATTCTGACATTCCAATCTTCTTTGATTGGTGTATTTGATCTTGGCTGAGTAACTTCCATTTGACTGAGAGTTAGTAGCTCTGGGCATTTTGATTTTGTTCAGTTGCCCACTTCAATCATCTTTTCCAGCTAAGGAAAAGTTTAGCTGTATAGTTCCATTGAGGCATTTCAGCTGCACCCTCAAAACTTAGAAGATCTACGCAGAAGTCCAGCAAATATCAGTGGCACCACTGTAGAAATGATGCCAGACAAGACCCTACAATAGAGACCATTTACATATTCCATCACTACACCTAATTTAGAGATATCCAGTTATGCAAGGATCATTGATTTAGACTGTGTCATATGCCAGAGTAGTAAGTTTCCCACTAGATCGCCCCATATTAAACAAGTTATGGGATTTGATAGCAGCCTTTAACTACCTGAAAGGGGGTTCCAGGGAGGATAGAGCTAGACTGTTCTCAGTGACAGTAGATGACAGAACAAGAGCAAGGGTCTCAAGTTGCACGGGGGAGGTCTAAATTGATATTAGGAAAACTTTTCACTAGGAGGATGGTGAAGCACTGGAATGGGTTGCCTAGGGAGGTGGTGGAATCTCCATCTTTAGAGGTTTTTAAGATGCAGCTTGCAAAGCCCTGGCTGGGCTGATTTAGCTGAGGTTAGTCCTGCTTTGAGCAGGGGATTGGACTAGATACCTCCTGAGGTCCCTTCCAATCCTAATCTTCTAGGATTCTAAATCATTGACCCTTTCTCAATCTGACAAGGGCACAAAACTACAAGATTCCCATTAAACTCAAAGGGAATGCAGCTTGAGTTAATGGCAGGATAATGCTCCAAGTTTTTATTTGTCAGTACTGTTTCTTTTTAGTCAGAGGGAGAGCTGTTATTCAATTTCACATAAAATCTCAGCCTTGTTCTGAATCCAAACTTTTCACCTTTGGCTAGCAAAACAGAAAAAAACAGCTTGATTTTCAGATAATAAACAGAGTTTCTCTTCCTGACAAAGAAGCTTGGTTTTGACTTGCAAAAAAACAAAACATTTATTTTAAGCAATTTGATAATACTGCACCTAAGAGTATCATCCTCAGTGTCACTTTGCTAGCCATAACTATAATTCTAAAGCAATCTCCCTGCCCCTGCACTTCCCAGAGGCCTTTTTTCTTATACTGTACTACATTATACATGAGGAAATAATAATGGACTCAAGGCACAAGCTTCTGATCTGTGCTTTTAACTCATCCAAAGTTTGAGAGTTTGGATCTATCCTTTTAGTTCATGCCATCTTTACAGGTAACCGATTACAAGAAGATTTTGCTAGAAACATACATAGGTGCATAGATCATGTGCTAAGGTTCAGAATCTGTGGCAGTGCAGACCTTTCTAGATGAACCATATAGATTAGTTGACATTTACAATTTTAGACTAACGTGGCTCCTCAAACCCTGTTGTAGGAGGTGGAAGAGGTGCAGGAAGAATTGTTTCAGTAATAGATTTAAAGGGGGACACACCATTTTTAAATTTTTTTTTTAATCACATTTTATGTCCCAATATATTGTCCCAATTTTTGTTGTTGTTTTGTTTTTGGACCTTACTCTGTGCAGTCAGTTTCACTGTGTTTCCTGTACATTGTCAGTCTTCCCATTTGCATGGATCTTTTATAAAGTACAAGGGGGAAGATCTTTTTTAAAAAGTAAATATGCTTCCAAAAACCACATGAGCTGCTAGGGGGATGCAGACTGGCACAGTACCTGAAATTACTTTACATTTAAAAAAATGTAACTTGATTTCAAGATTACAGTGTCCCTTTAAAGGATTATATATTTCCTGAAGGTAATTTTGCAATTGCTGCAAAAGCAATCTGAAGCTCTAATAAAATTAAATAATTAAAACTAAAGTTTTCCAAGAGTCAGCAGAAGCATCATATATAAAGGACTCTAATTTTAGTATGTGCGTATGTAGTTTGCTTCCCAAAAGGTAACAGTGGTATTTTTCCTTAAGACACCCTATCCCCAGTGTTAGACCCAATTATCAGTCACTTAGCAGAAACAGATCATATACAGTTAGAGTTAAACTTAGAATAGTCCTCTCTTTCCCAAGTAACACATCAGAAAAATCTGATGTACAAATGGAGTTCAAAGTAAGGCATATGTTCACAGGTCTTCAGTCAAAGTTATTAGAAACTAAGTTACCAATATTTTTTTTAAAACCAAAATATTTTTCCTATAATCAGAGTAATAAAATAAATTTGATAGAGCCACAATTTTTTTAAATTTATTTTGGCATTAAAAAAAACATAACTCAAGACATTCAGCCATATAGGATGACTGGACTCCCAAACAAAGTAGAATTTATTCCTTGTACTTTGCAAAGGAAAGCTCTTCAGAGTCAAACCTAGGGCAATGGAAAAAATAATTAGATGCTTTGATCACTAACAGGAAGAGAATTTAAAAACAGCTCAACTTTTCATTGACTTTGGGATAAGTTAATTCACAAAGCTGAATTACCTTTCAGAAGGATCTACAGTAAGATTTCAGGGGTTACTTGTTGCATTATAGGCAATGTCAACATCAAGCCTATTCGATACACCACTTCAAAACCAGCAGGCCAATGTACCACAAGTGCATGTAGATAGATGGCAAGGAATTCTGAGAACATATCAACATATTTAAATGTAGGATTTAAAAGTTCTCATAACAAAGTTACCATACCAGGCTGCAATACCAATTGCTTTCTTGAAATGTATGATACAATTAGGAAGACAACACAAGAACAAAACCAATTGTAGTAGAAAAATATGAACTAAAATAATAAATCAGATTTCCCTGACAATCCTTTTTATGGAAAGCACCTCCTGTTCGCTAGAAAGCATGGGACGGCTGAGTCTGCAGTGAGATCAGTCACTATGTATGGGAATACCAGAGAGCAGACAGCTCCATTTACTTTGTACTATAAATGGGCAATGTAAATGCCAGCAGCTACTGTGGCAATAAAAAAAATGGCTGACCTCACCAGCCAACACAGGAGACTGAAAAGCCTGAACAGTGACAGCAACACACAGATACAACCACTGCTGTCTCACGTAGGAGCCATCAAAACTTTCAGACAGGTATGATCAAAGAAGGAGAAAATGTAGCTTATTAAACAAAACTGTAGCAAAATTCTTCATGTGATAGCTAGTTTCTGAACTACCTAATTTGCCAAACAGCTTTTATTTTAGCTTTTTCTTAACTCAGATTTTTATTTAATCACGCATGATCCAATGGCCTTTGCCAAAATAAGAGTAATCAACAAGGCATATGAAAAATACATTTAAACTTTCCATCTGACAGCCTCAGAGCTCTCCACAAACTCCGAGGGAAGTAGTGGGGGCAAATGACTTATCTGGCTTTAAGACT
>ML675604.1:88516552-88591371 GCA_007922155.1 Mesoclemmys tuberculata
CTATGAGTCTATGATTTAGTTCTAGAATACTCCTTTGGTGTTTCTTTCCATGGAGCAAACTGAGGCAGAGACATTGACTTGTCCAACATCTCAGTGTTATTAGCAGCTCTTCAAATAGAATCTGAAAGTCCTAGCTTCACTGCTTTGTTCTAACAATAGCTACTAGCATGCAAATTACAGCCCTTCTAACTATACTTAGTTTGTTCGACTGTACTAAAAAATTGACGTAGTTTTCCCATAAATTTTTTTATTTTATAGAACAATGTGTTTTTCCCTCCACTATTTTGTTATAAAACATTTAAGCTACTTTCTCTTTATATAATTACATGAGCTATGTTTTTATGGAAAGCCCCATATAATTTAACAGGGATCTACAAAAATTCCTTTTAAAAAACCTATAGAACGTAAAAAAAACAATATCCTTTCTATAGAATTATCTTATAGATGTTGAGAAGATAGGTTATTTTCCTAACCTGTATCACAGCAGCACCCAGAGGCACCAAACTAAGATGACTGTCCCACTGTGCAGTGCCTAGAACAACCATACAGTAAGGGATAGGGGAATGCATGTCTACACTGACGACGGCAAAGTCGCCACCGTCAGATCGACTTATCTAGATTGACTGAGCAGTCAGCATAGACCCGCTCAATCAATCAGGAAGTTGATGTACTAAAACCACCTCCTCAAGTGGTGCAGTGCAGTGAAGATACTGCGCAGAACAGAAGAGCAGCAGTCGACGAGAGTGACACAAGCTACTCTGCATAGCTTGCGTAACTTCCGTCAACTGCTGCCGAATCGCCGCATAAGTGTAGACCATGCCTGAGATCTTACAATTTAACTAGCCAAGAAAAAAAAGGACAAAGGGTCGATGAGACACAAGGATAGAGTGATGGTTGGCAAAAGTCATGCTAGTTCCAGGATTTGTTTTCTATTTTTTGTGTCATGTTTTTTAAATGAATGATAGACTTTGAGATAAAGTAACTAGGGGGGGTGAAGGAGGAGGTGTTAGCAAAAGCAAGAGTGGGAAAGACAAAGGAAGTGAAAAAGGATATTGGATGGGGAGAGAAGAAGAGAGGCCAGAAGGAATGGTGGTGAGGAGCATTGACGACAGGGGCAGAGATAGTAGGCAACAAGAGGGGGGAGCAAACAGCCAACTAGCAAAAAGAAAATAATGTCCAGAATCTAAACTGAAGGCACAGTGATAACACCAGCATCCGAAGTGCTGACACAATCCAGGAGTCTTTTACTGGACCAATATGGCTGCTGCTTGCTCTCTAGCTCCTGGGCGTGGCTACACCTCAGCAGTTGTGCTTTGTTTCTGCTTCCTTTTATCTAAGACCACATGGCTAAAGGGGGTGGGATGGGGCCCCCCAAGCTAGTCTGTCCAAGGGAGGTCCTGACTCAGCCTCTCATGTCTCTCTAGTGCTGATGGTGCCCATGGCCCAGAACAGGGGGAAAAAAAGTCTCTCGCTCCAAGAGCTGGCTCCACCACCTGAAACTACTCATTTTACCCTCCTTCAGCCTTCATGCAGAGCAACTGCTTGGAGACTGGTACCCCATGACCAGGGGATCTCACTCTGGTCTGGGGATGGTATGAGCAATGGTGGATCCTTGATCATGTATAGGATTAGTCGGAAACTATGCTAATTTTTAGATAATTGCTGATTGTTGTCTATTAAGCATTGATTTCTTCATTTAGGTTCGAGATTAACTTGGATTGTCCTTCACCTCAGATTAAGACACCTGACAGCCAACAAATATTAACAGAACAGCCTGGTTAAAAAGTGATGGTTGCTTTTACAGTGATGGTCAAGTTGCCAACTGCTGCTTAAGACTCTTCAAAATGTTTTAGTGTCTTTATAGGCTGTAGTCTTCATAGCCTTCCCTTTCAATGTCTCCTTGCATTAGGTACTTTAACCAACAACTCTGATATATTTTAAAGACAGAAAAGGACAATTAGAATAATTTAATCTGATCTCTAGCATAACACAGGCCCTAGAATTTCACCAAATGATTCCTGGATCAAGCCCATAACTTCTGGCTGAGCTAGAGCTTAACTTTTAGAAAGACATTCACATAAAGACTTCAAGTTGTGGACAAGCCACCACATCCCTAGGTAAATTTCTCCAACTGCTTAATTACCTTTACTAAAAATAGTTGTGCCTGACTTTTTGCCTGAATTTGTCTAGCTTCCGCTTTCAGTCACTAGATTTCATTGTGCCTTTTTCTGACAGCTCAAAGAACCCGCTCCTAGCAAATCTTTTCCCTATGCAGGTACTTCGACTGATCAAGACACCTCAAACCTTCTTTGAGCTTCTTTCGTCTCACATTAAAGTAGGTTTCCAGACATCAAATCATTCTTGTAGCTCTTTTCTGAATCCTTTCCCATTTATCAGCATCACTTTGTAAGTGTAGCCCCAGAACTGGGCACAGTATTCTAGTATTATCTCACCAATACCGCACACAGTGGTGACAACATAGCTATCTATATCTACCACTCGCAAAGCCAAGGACAGTATTTACTCTCTATGCCACCAAGTTATATTGTCATTTCACGATCAACTGGTTATTCACCATAAGCCTTACGTCCTTTTGAGTCATTCCTTTCTAAAATAAAGAATGTAAGAGGGGGAACTGTAAGTGTGGCCTACATTCATGGTTCCTAGATGTAACCTTGCATTTAGCTGCATAGTGTGTTGTTCAAGTGAGCCCATCTTACCATAGGATACAGATAGCTCTCTAGGACTGCTCTGTCATCATTTACCCCTCTCAATTTTTGTGTCATCTGCAATCTCTATCAGCAATGCTTTTATGTTATCTTCCAGATCAAGAGACTCTGAATAGCATTAGGCCAAGAACAGATGCCTTGGCACCCTATTAAAAACACTCCCATTGGATGAGGATTTCCCATTTATAGTTAGTTCTTGAGATTAAACAAGCAGTTTTTAATCCATTTAATGTGCTCCATTGATAAATTAACACTGTGCAAAAAAAAGTTGTGTGACATTAAGTCAAATGCCTTAAAGAAGTCTAAATATATTATGTCACTGTTCTCTTTGCCACCAAATTTATAATCTCAAAAATACTGAATTTGAAAAGATGCATCTTCCATAAAAACATTCTGACTGCCATTAATTACGCTTTCATCCTTTGATTTTTTTTCCTTTTTTTTTTACTGATTACATCCCATATAAAAGTCATACCACTATTTTACGGAGGAACAATGTCCAGCTGATTAGCTTATATTTGCTTGGGTCATCAATTTACCCTTTTAAAACGCTGGCACAACATTAGCTTTTTTATAATCTTCCGATACCGTCCCAATATTCTAAGTGTGGTTAAACAGCTAAATCAATAGCTCACATGGCTCCTTGGTCAATTCTTTTAGTACTCCTGGGTGCAAGTTACCCAGTCCTACAGATGTGAAAATGTTTAGTTGTAGCAGCTACTGTCAGAATAGAAAACATTTAATTATCACTGTGAGCTGATAGTCTTCCAACTTCTTCCCCAATACAGCACAGAAATATTTGTGGAACTCATCTGCTTTCCTTTTGCATCACTGACAATTCTACCATCCTTATCCAATGATGGATCTAAAATAGTTAGAATTTCTTTTGTGCCTCTTTTAAAGTTTCCTTCTTACTATGTTCAATCCTACTGGCCATATTTTTATTGCTATATTTAGCTCCCCATAGCAACTGTCTGCATTTAATGATGGCTAATTTATAATCTGCTAGCTTCTTTTTCAATTTGCTATATATTTTCATTTTGCATTGCTGTTTTCCTTTCTTAGCCACAAAATTTTTTTTGTTTTTTTGAACAGTCTGTTGTGATTGCTGCACTGTTGTTCTGGGGGCATCTAGTCAATTCCCAATCATTCACATCCATTGGGAAGAAAAATGTACACAACAATTTCAACACAGGAAATCAGCCCTTTTAAAGTATACATTACTGATCAGGACTACATCTCTCTCACGCAAGCACGCCACTCTCTCAGAACACTCTACATTTACTAATTTAAAAATAAATTTGACAGCAAATCCTTTAAACAGTAAGGCTCAGATCCACAGAGGTACTTAGACAACTAACCCTCTAGATTGGAGATGCCTAAGTCTGGTTTTTAGCCACCATTGCACCACTGCTGCTGCCTACCAGGTGCTTCAACTCACTTGGTGAGTAAGTTTTTTGCAGTAGAAGTTCACTAGATGCTTAAGTTTCTGTCTCTGGACATGCACACTGGTGCCTCACTCCAAGCATGCTGATGCCTATCTACAAACTGGGGGAAGACAGGCCTTTGCCTTCTTATCTCACCCATGAGGCCAAATCCTCTAAGTGTGTTCGAAGATTGCCTACCAGAATGAGTCCCATTCAACATCTTTACAGAACTGGAGGATGAGGGAGAAAGGCAACTTATAAATTTTGGCCAGGTGGTTAGAGAACTCTCCTGAGAGATGAGTGAAACTGCCATTCAAACCACCTGCTTCCCCCCCCCTCAAGCAGAGGAGGAAATTGAACCCAAGTCTCTTACATCCCAGGGGTAGCACTCTAGCAACTAGGCTTAAGGTGAACAGCACTTCCACCTCCCCCACACCTCTATTTTGTGTGTCTTAAGGCAGCTGCCTTACTCATTTGCAAAAGAAGTTACTGAGGTGCCTAAGCTGCCTGATCCCAGAAGAGGGGTTCCCAGTTGTGGCAACAAGCAAAGACAAGCACCCCCCCAGCAGCCTGGATTTAAATGTCTAACTTGATTCAAGGGGCAGGGTTTAGGATATTACCCCTTAGGACAATACTTAAGTCCCTTGGTGGATCCTGATAGCCATGCAAACTCAGCTAGGGCTCTGAAAGTCAAACATGATTCCCCTCTTCTGATTTTCCATCATCAGTCATAAAGATTCCAAAGCCAACTAATGCTTGCTGTCACATCTGTGTAATGCCAGTGAAGGCTGGTGAGTTTGCAGAGCGGGAGCATAATTTGCAAGCAACAGTTACACAGGTGTCACTGTTGGTTCTGCAGGCCAAATGATATTCTCAATCTGCTACTTTGACTCTCATAGCCAGCACAAACAGCAAATGCATAGATATCAAAATAAAAAGACTATGAATCACACACACACACACTAAACGAGTTCCAAGTTTTAAATTCAGTAACCACTGATTATTATTGAAAAATTATTGTAGCTGTTCTCTGCCTACGATAGCTTTGACAGAAGTTGAAAGTAGCAAGCCTTGGTGTTAAAGTTCTCAACAACTATGATGTCAGATTAAAAGTCATACTTAGGGCTGGTGTACACTTGGAACTTGCATCAACAATCCACACGCCTGAAACACAACTATGCTAACCTAACCCCTAGTGTAGATAATGCTAGGTCAACAGGAGAATTTTTCCATTGACCTAGCTACTGCCTCTCAGGGAAGTGGATTACTGTCAGCAATCAGAGAACCCCTCCCGTTGGCATAGGTAACATCTTCACTGAAGCGCTCTGCTGTAGTGTTTTAAGTGTAGACATGTTGTTTACTTTAAACATGAAGTTGGATGCCCATTAGTTGTCAGGATATTGTGGCTGGTAAAGGGATAAACAGCAGTCAGTGGAATCCTGCTAATCTTCCCTCTCAGGTCTGGTTTCATCTTAGCTTGCTTTAGTGGTCAAATGCTGATCCTTCTGATCAGATCAGGCTGATCTGTAGACCTCTGTTTCTCAACCTTTTAAGTAGCAAGTACCCCCTAACTTCTGAAAAATTTAATAAGTACCCCAACACTCAATTTTCCACTCTGAGAAATACAACCTTCTCCCCTTTACTGCTGGACGACTGCATTTCTCATAAAGCAGGAGAGTTTGAGTTCTGCAATGCTGTGTGGCTGTGGCAGATCACAAAACCCCTGCTTTTTCTCCCCTTCTTCCTCCTCCCCTTCCTCCATATAGAAGCAAAGGTCAACGTCAGCCACTGACTATGGCTTGATGGCAGGGTCACATGGCGTTCTCACACAGGCAGGAACTTGTAAGGGATGACCAGGCACAAGCAGCCCACCAGAGTGGATAGCAGCACTCCCCATGGTCATCCCTACGGGGGTGCGGGCCTGGGGCAAATCACACTGTGTGGGCTGCCTGCCTCCCAGTGGGGAGGCAGGACCAGGCAGCTGCCACCTGGCTTCCCCAGAAGTTGTTGGCTGTCGCTTGCCTCCCTTCACTGGATTTTTCACTGTATACCCCCAGGGGCATGCATACCACAGGTTGAGAAACTATGCTGTAGACTATGTTTGAGGTTTGCTTCTGGGTACTCCCCATATAGTTTTAACTTCTTATTGCTATTGGGCAATCCTGCTGTCCTACAGGTTACTTAATTTCTTTTTAAGCTTTGGAGCAGCTTTGTCCTTCCTGAAGGACTGGAATATGCAGTAACCTTTTTCACACTGACAGTTCCAGCCTTTCTTTGCTGTATAGCATTAGCAAAATCATAAAGGCTCATGTCTCACTTAGCTCCACTATCAAATACAAAGTGGTTTGCACCCTAGAAGCTCAGTGGGCATTAGCTTTCTATTTGGACTGCCAAGCATTCAGACATAACCAACACTCAAAAGGTATGCTTTAGATGCTCTATTATATGTAGGTCATCGGTTCTAATCTTCTTACTGTTCTGTTCCTTATTCTCATCATAAATCCGCACTATCACCACCACCACCATTTTGGAGAGTTTCCCCATAACTCCCCTATAAACTGGATAAAGTTAGCATGCCTTGGTCAAAATAACCTAAGAGAAATTACAACAAAGGCCAACTGACCTTGGGCAGTTTTTCAAGATTAGTTTATGAAGTAACTCATTACAAACATGTTCTTACAGATGACTTTCCCCCTCAGTCACCAGAAGGCATCCAACTTTCAGCATACAGCTAGTACTGACATATCAATCCTTTTATTTCTGAATTTACTCTTACAAATTAGCTTAAAAACACTTACATGCTCAGTGCCACTTGAAGAACAAAACACATGAAAGATAGGATTTAGCTTAAACCATGATTCAAGAGTAACATTATACATGTGAATAGTCCCATGGAACTCAACAGGGCCACTCATGTAAGGCAGCATTGATGGGACCAGCATTAATAGCATTGTTATACCATCAGCCTGGCTTCTCTTAGAGATATTAAACACTGACCTTAAATGCAAAATGCATGGGAATAAACACCAGATTTGGCATCAACATGAACCTCAAGATGTAATTAAGGGTAAAAGTTAGAGGCCTTTACTTTAACTTGTTTAAGTGATCTATCTATAAATGAAAGAAAATTTATATTTTGCTTTCAAAGGTACATTATCAAATAACAGCTTCCGATTTCACTCCTATTGCTTTTTAAGCTTGTTTGCAAGCACCTCCTTATAGGCTTTTCTATTAGATTTGCTGCGCCCAACAGACAGACATTCGACTTTCTCCATGGCCCCAGGACTGCAGCAGGAGCCTTGCTACCACCATCACCGCCGGCTCGGCAATGTCTTGGCCAGGGGCTTCGAAAGGGAACCGCGCTGGGCCCACGCCGGCCATTCAGCACCACGCCATGCACAACGCGAACGCGCTGCCGCAGGGGATGAACGGGTCTGGGCGCGAAGCGAAGAGCAGGCGGCGGTGCTCAGCGGACGGCAACGAAACCCACACTCCCCCTGCCGGGGACCTGCCGGACGGATCCCGCAGCCTCATTGGCAGGGGGCCGCTCGGCAGGGCCGGCCACAGAAACGGGGCGCGGGCTCCAGCCTCCTCCGGCCTCGGCGGGGCGGGGCGGGGCAGGGGAGCGAGGCGGTACCTTCCCGGGATCCTGGCTCTGGGCGAGCCGCTCTTTCAGCTGCAGGACCCTCAGCGCCACGCTCCCGGCCTCGGCCATGGCACAGCGCCGCGGCGCTCCGGCAGCCACGCCCGGCCAGCCCCCGCCCTCGCGCTCTCCGCGGGCCACGCGCCTCAGCCCGGCGGCGCCTCTTATAGCCGCGCCCGCGCAGCGCCTCAGGCCCGGCCGCTCGCGCGCTGCCCGCCGGCGGGGCGGGGCGGGGCGGGGCGGGGAGGAGCGAACGTCCCCGCGCCGCGACCCCGCTGCCCGGCAGCCCTGTGGGGCCGGCCCGGGATCGGCGGGAGAGCGCGCGGGCAGGGCCGGGCCGCGATCGGGCCCCCGCCTCGGCCGGGGAGAGGCGCTGGGCTGACTGGTCCCAGCAGGTGCCCGGGCAGCAGGTGTGAACCGCCGGGGCGTGGCAGGCCCCAAAGAGCAGCGCCGTCCCTGTGCCATCCGGCCGCCTGCTCACGCACCGGCCCGCCCCTCCCGCGGCTCCCAAAACCCGCCGGCGCCTGGTGCGGAAAACCTGCCGCCCGTCTTGTTCTCTGTTCGTCCCCGGCTGGGCGCGGCGGAGCCTCACCGCCCGCCCCACGGTTAACTGGGCTCCCTCTCTCTGCCCGCCCTCCGGTCAGCTCGGTGGCTCCGGGGACAGCCCATATTGCCCCCATCTCCCCTCCCTCGCCTCGTGGCTGGGGGAGGGTCCCTCCGCTCGTCTCTGGTGTGGGAGCAGGTGTGAACAAGGCAAAGTCTGGGCTTGGCTTTCCCCCCCTCCATCATCAGCGTCACTATGCGGGGCGACTTCTCCCCGGCAGGGTGGAGGATGCCCTGGCTTGCTCTTTAGGGTTGCCAACATTGTCTTTAAAATATATGGGACAGACAGGAGATGTCCCCAGTCTTGACTTGAATCTCGGGGGGCAAATCCCTTTTCTCCCCTCCCCATGCTTCTAGGGTTTCTCCAGCTCTGGGTGCTGCAGAGAACCCAGGGCCGCAGGTGCTGTGACTCCTGGTCAGGTTCTGCGCAGGCATCCCAAGCCAAGTTGGAGGCTGCAGTTGCTGATCTGCCTGCTGCAATGCTGTGCACTCTACTGGGGACATTGGCAGAGATTCTGTGAGCAGGGAGGCTGGACCCTGGGAATATGGTCCTCCCTGCCAGATAGAGTCCTGTCTTCACCCTGGCCCTTCAGAGCAGCTCCAGGACACACAGGTGTGTGAACTTGGCCTGCCAGACTGAGCATGCACAGAGAAAGCAGCTGGGGCTGGGCTCAAGGGCTGGACTTGAACTGAGACCTCCTGAGTCCTAAGCTAACACTCTAACTATTGGACAACTTGCCTCTGGATGGGAGTTTTGTCAATGGGACCAAGCTTTTGCCCTAAATCTGTGCAGCTCAGTGACTCACTCACTCACAGTGTTTACATTGCTGGTATGCAGTGGATTTTTAAAAAGTTAATTTAGTTATAATAAAAATTGCTATCCTTATATAACATCTTTCATGCTTTAAAAAATATTAGGAAGGGGATTAAAAATGACTGTATCAAATCTACATTAGAAAAGGGATTGTTAAGTAGGCAAAATGGAATTATATTTGAATTGTCTGGCATATTGGGGTAATGCCCCTACTTTTGCAAATGTACCATGGAATCTTTTTATGATGACAGCTTGTCACAGCATTGATTTTGCACACTGCACATCTTATCCAGAAGGTGGCAGCTCTAGCAACGCAGCACACCTTAGCACTATGAAGGGAGTTTGGTTCAGTATCAACTCGGGAAAGAGCACCAGGTACTGAATGGCCCATACCGCATCCTGGAGGACTAGTATTTTGCTTGGATATCTCTTATCTTGGAGGGGTTGGGATGGTAGTTGGGCTATCACTGGTGAGAGCTGATGGACCTCAGGAGGCTGAAGTTATCTTTTTATCTATGGTACAGAAGTAAGATGGATAGTGGCATTGCCTGCACCATCACTTTATCAACGGGATCAACCCTACTCTGCAGATACCTCTTGCAGAAGTGAAAGGAGTCTCTATCCATTCAGTATTGGAAAAATGTCAACTGGTGCCAATCATGATGGAGATTTGTTTGTTTGTTTCTGAGATGTGGACAGCTGTCCAGTAGGAACTGAGCTCAGTTTACACAGGTCACTTATGGTACTTGTTCCATTACGAGTTCCATAACAACTACTGGCTTAAGGGATAGTGACCATGGTTGTTGGAGGGGCTATCCTGAAAATGCTTAATCAGGACAAACTGCAAAGAATAGGGCAAAAGATCCCCAAAACTGGTGGTTTATTCTATAATCAGATTTCATCAAGCCAGTAAAGCAAACCGCTTCTATAATACCTTACTGATTACCAAGAAACCAAAATACAGTTCCCTTTAAGCAATCCAGCCTTTGGTTCCCACCCAGACAGCCAAGTCTTTAAAGTGAGAGTTACTTAAAATCTTATTCACCATATATAACGTTCTACCAATCCCAATCACCCCACCAGGTGAATGAATATTTCAGATCTTATGCAAATATATGCTTACAGCCAATTTTTATTAACTGAACCTCAGATTTCTTAGAAAAGAGAGTTACTGTGGTTAAAAGATCATTATATGTACAGATATGATAAAATTCCTAGGTCAGTTTCATAACAGAGATGGTGAAGCTACTGATTTGTAAAAGTCCTTTTTAAATTTGTTTAATAGGTTATAGTCCAATAGACAGTCCACGTGCAGAGTTTGTTCAAATTCTTCCATGAAAATTTGCAGGGATAATCCAGCATAGACTTGAAGACCTCAGTCATGCAATTTAGACTTCCTCTGACAAAGTTTAAGCAGATCTGCAATACTAAAAATCAGGCCCAAATGATCATTTATAGCTGAAGTCTAGCTGATAAGCCTCTTGGCAGCTAATGATCACACAAGCATTCCTTGGATGAAGAATAGGTAATGTACATTGTTGCTCTGAAGTAAATCTCTATTTCCTAGGCTTACACGGATAACTAGTTACATTCATTAGCATCAGACAATTAACCATTCAAATAGTTCATAGGTAATTTACTACAAGCTTCAAAGAGAAATAAAGACAATGATATTATTACACCACAAATTCCATCTAAATGTTAATATCTCTTCTTGAACGTTGAATCCATTAAATATAGTAATGAAATATTATAAACAGGAAAAGAAGTTTAGCATCTGCAAGCTAATTAGTTCACATTGTTAAACTTCTAACAAGATATAGGGCTGAGCTACACTGCAAAGTTTTGTCAACAAAAGTCAGCTTTTGTCGACAAAACAGTGGAGGTGTACACATTAAAATACCCCTCCCACCCATGTAACTCCCCTGCTATGCCGATAGCATACAAGCACCTCAACGAGAGGTGTAGAGCTTATGCTGTAGTTATGGCGATGCAGGGTCAGTATAGAAACCGCATACCTTACATCGGCTGTTGTCTGTCATCTGCTCCCAGCTGGGATCAGGGCAAGAAGCCAGGGGCCTGGACCCCAATGAGGGAAGAAGTCCTGAGCGGCTTCCCCTGCTCCCGTCTAGAAGCCAGGGCAAGAAGCCCAGGCGCATGGAAGGGAGAAGCCCCAGGCAGCTTCCCCCACTCCCAGTTGGGAGCAGGGTCAAAAACCCCAAGTGCCTTGATCCTGTGAAGGGGAGAAGCTCCATGAAATTCGCACGGCTGCCTGGCTCCTGGTGGGGGAGAACAAGAAGCCAGGGCAGCTGGACCCCGCTCCCCAGGGGCAAGAAGTCCCAAGCAGTTTCCCCCAGCTCATGGGAAGGGAGGGCAGCCCACTGGGAGCCCGGGAGCCTGAAGCACAGCCACGCTGCCCGTCTTAGGTTGGTGGAAGTGCTCCTGGTGAGGACGCACCCCATTGACCCAAGGAGGGTAGTGTGGGTGTCAGGTACCGCAGTAATTACTGTGGTGGCAGTAAGTCAACCTAACATAAGTCAGCTTTCCTTGGTAGTATAGACAAGGCCATAAGTACACAGACAAATACAATTAGTATCTACTTCTCTAACATTCTCTAACAATACAAGCCAACATCACAAGAACAGGAGTCTATTTAACAGCGCTTTGCTAACTACCTATAAGGAATGGCCCAGCTTACCATTCCAGTGCTTGTCTAATACATCCTTGAGGGTTGCTTTCCGTTCAAGCAGCCTGCTTGTTGCTTAACCCTGGGCGGCTTAGCGTCATAGATCCATAGTCCACCCTCAGGCTTGAAAAGCAGTCCTCATGTTCTGAGTAAACGCCATGGCAGAATCCTGTTTGAACCATTAATCTTTGAAGGGCTCATTTATCCCATTGCTTGTCCCCGTGAGAAATCCAGTGCCCCTTGTCTTGTGGGGAGAAGGTTATTTGCATTTCTCTGGAATGGCAATGCAGTTAGTACGTTGTTGTGGGAGTTTGCAGCTGAATAAGATACATGACCCACATTTACTTAAACTCATAGTGACAGAAAAAGACATACACCGTGGATGTGGAGAAAAGAGGCCCAAATCAGGCTGTATTTTTGCCATCTGGGACAAATAATACAGTAATCATAAACAACTTCTCCCTGAGAGGTTGATCTGAGGCTGCCTGGGAGGAGAATGCTCTTTTCTGGAGCTTGCCCCATATTTCCCTTGCACATCTATGTTTATATCTAGGAGACAAGTTTGTTCCCTTAATTTTTAAAAGTCAGGCAAGCAAAGGAAACCTAACCTCCCTGGATGGCAGAGAGAGACAGAGAAGGAGGAGGGGTCACTTTAAAGGGCCCCAGAGCACAGACACCAGCCTCTTTTATTCACTGTGACAGCAAAGGGTCACACTAGCAACTGCAATTGCTGGAACTTGTCAGGTGGCCTCTGATCTCTCTCTCTTTCTCATTCTCTCTCTCTTCTCATTCTTCTTAGGAAGGGACATTCCTACTGACACCTGGTTTGCCAGCTGTAGGGCAGCGCATTGCTGAGGAAGGTAAGCTTGCTCCTGCTGCTGCACTTGCTGGTCATTTTCATCATGTTTCTACAACATATTTTTCTGAATCTGGCACATTTCAGCATTGTCTTTGGACCTGGAATGTTCTTAGACATTAATTATTCCTCAGCTAAAATCAACATGACCTCTTCTGTCTATGGAAAATCAAAAGGCTGATGAAATCCAAATCAGCTGAGGATCACAAAACTTAAAAATAAAATTAGAGTGTTTTTATGGTGTATTGGTTGATCCGTTTCTTTGCTTTTGCATATCCTGTAATTTAACTCATCCACTGCTTATCAGAACAAACTAGTTCATTACATTTTTGTGATAGAAAAACAACTGGTAAGGAAAACTTTGGAAAATTATTTTTATAACAAACAACATTTCAAATGACTGAATCTAAAAATAATTCTTAATTGTTTTCATGATCGAATGGGGCATGCATTAAAGTTTATAAAGTTTGTGTTTCTGAAAATATTTAAAGCCACAGTTTTGCTTTCCAAGGTAATATTTTCTAGCCATCTATAAAGCTTGTGAATAAAATACGTAAACACAGGCCAAGTTTGTTCTCCATTTCAGTCTGTAACAATGAAATATATATTGCACTTTCTGTAGCTTAAATAGTTTGCAAACAGTCATTTGAAACAATAAAATGTGTCCAAAGTGGCAAATACACCTTAAATTGAACCTGTCTTAAAATGGCAAGCTGCTGTGTGAGTGTTACTATTCCTAGAACTGACTCTGATGGGTTTCAACAGATGCAGCTCTTGAAATGCAGCCAGGGTGGGCAGGGAGAAGGGGAGCAGCTGGAATCTCAGCTCATTCTGGCATGCAGCGACACTGACGTTTTCAGCACACATGGGCCTCTCTCGCACTGCACACAGTCAACACCCAGCGGAAAAAAAAAAAAAGCGCCTGATTCTTACAGCGGAACTACCCATTCCTTTCTATAATTAAAATGCTGACTTATTATACACTGCATGCTTTAGGGAAATTGGATGTGTAGAGATTTTAAAAGGAAATATTACTGGAGACAAGGCTTACTTATTAAAAAGTCTAGTAAATGATGTCATTGCTTATTTTTTCATTTGCACAGCATTCCTCCATGTTCTGTCCTTCTCTAGGGGGTTAGGATCAGAATTTGAGGAAATTGTGTCAGACTGCAAGGAAATAGTGTATCTGAGGTAGAATGCTGTATTTCATTAGTGTCAGCGATTCCTTGCATTGACGTATTATTATAGACCAGGACCTTTCTTTAAAGTGTATTTCCTTATATTTTGTAAATGAAACAAGTCTGCTGCAGGAGACAAAGGGCCTTCTCCCATTGAATTCAACGGGAGTTTGGCCCCTGACTTCAGTGGGAGCAGGAATTTGTCCATAGCTAATATGCATAATTTAAACAATTAATCTAATGTTATTATATAAAATGAGGATTCTTTTCACACACAGAAATGGCTTCTTAAAGCTAATACCTGTTGCTAAGTTTGTATCAATTGGCACAAATTCTATTACAAAACAAAGTGGGGCTTTTTTCAGAAATACCCTCAATAATTGATACTGAAATGTGGGCACTTAATTTCAAATTATGGGCAGTATGATATAAATACGGGAAAGCTTGGAAAGTAAGTGACATGTAGAAATATGTATAGGTATATTGTGAATATGATATAGGAAATAGTATACCACAAACCTAATAAATCTGCAGTCCCAATCCTGGAAGCATTCGGGCTCAGATCCTCAGACATAAAACCATGCCTAAAATGCACTTTCCCCCCAATATGTTTCACACACCTTATTTGTGGAAAACTTTTCCCATTTTTAAGTTTTGTGTGTCAGATTCTGAACTGACTTACCCCACTGTAAATTGGGAATAGTCCTTCTGAAAGCAAGCACAGAATCAGATCCTCTGCCTTTATTGTGTTTTTGTCTAAAAAGGTTACAGGTCTGGGTCCTGACAGACTTTAAAATATTATTCTATTTTTAAAAGTTTATACTTAGCCAAACTTATTTTACTTTCTTAGGGAAACTTGATTTTTGTGATCTTGTTATAAACAAGAGTTAATTTTGGTTGCATTCTTGATATATAACTATATTTCCAAAAGAATCACATTCAATATTTTTATTAGCAGCCAATGCAGTCCAATAAAACACACGTTTTTAAAGGCTTCAGTCAGGAGTAAAATATGTTACTTTGTGTTCAGTTCTTATGGTGGTTCCATTTATTGATAAAGTTTAAACTTTGTTGGGTCATTACTCAGATGTTAAATACTTGTAGCTGAAATGTAACTCTAAACTTTACCATTGTATTTTTTTAGCAAGCTCTTGGCTGTGATATTCCATTGCAGTCATGGCACCTAAAAAGAAGAATGTCAAAAAGAACAAAGGCGATATCAATGAGATGACTATAATTGTGGAGGATGGCCCCCTAAATAAACTAAATGGCTTGAATGGCTTCTTAGATGTAGGGAATGGTTTCAGCTGCATCTCAACTGAAGTATCTGATTCTTCTTATAGCCCAAATCTCCTGGAAGGGCTAAGCAGAATGAGGCAGGAAAATTTTCTTTGTGACTTGATTATTGGTACCAAAACCAAATCCTTCAATGTTCACAAGGTGATTATGGCTTCATGCAGCGACTACTTTCATAACATCTTAAAGAAAGATCCATCTACTCAAAGAGTGGAACTCAATGATGTATCCCCATTGGGCCTAGCCACTGTCATCACCTATGCTTACACTGGAAAGCTAACTCTCTCACTATACACAATAGGTAGTATCATTTCCACTGCAGTCTATCTTCAGATTCACACCCTTGTAAAGATGTGCTCTGATTTTTTGATGCAAGAAATCAGTGTTGAGAATTGTATGTATATTGCCAATATTGCAGAGACATATGGACTAAAAAACACCAAAGAAGCCACACAGAGATTTATTAGAGACAACTTCATTGAGTTTTCAGAAACAGACCAGTTCTTAAAACTTACTTTTGATCAGATCAATGAACTCCTTGCAGATGACGACTTGCAGTTGCCTTCTGAAATTGTTGCATTCCAGATTGCAATAAAATGGCTGGAATTTGACCAAAAAAGAACAAAGTATGCCGCAGACCTCTTGGGCAACATTCGTTTTGGTACCATTTCTGCTCAAGACCTGGTCAATTATATTCAAACTGTACCAAGAATGATGCAAGACACAGACTGCCATAGACTTCTAGTGGATGCCATGAATTACCACTTGCTTCCATATAATCAGAATACACTGCAGTCTAGAAGAACAAGGATTCGTGGAGGTTTCAGAGTCCTAGTTACTGTCGGAGGACGCCCAGCATTAACAGAAAAGTCCCTTAGCAGAGACATCTTATACAGAGATCCTGAAAATGGCTGGACGAAGCTTACCGAAATGCCTGCTAAAAGTTTTAATCAGTGTGTGACTGTGATGGATGGATTTCTCTATGTGGCTGGTGGTGAAGACCAGAATGATGCCAGGAACCAGGCCAAGCATGCTGTCAGCAATTTCTGCAGGTAAATGATTATTTATAAGGGAAGGAGAGGCCGGAAAAATTGTGCAGGAACAAATCCAAGCATGAGTGCAAAACATAGCAAAACCAAATAGGATTTTTAGAAGGGAAGAAAAAGGATGTTATTAGATATTTAAAATTTTACCTATTACAAAGGTACAATTAAAGTCATGCAAAATTTCCATGCATAATCACAAATGTACAAAGAATAACAACTCCAAATCAGAAAATCTACCTCCAGCCAAAATTAAGCGAATAATGGCTATATAAATATTATGGCTCCATAAACAGTCTGGAAATGGGAAAAGTCATAGATCTCTGTGTATATCTAATAATAATATAAGTATAAATTGTGCAGTTGAGCAGTTCCAAGCTTCCTAGGCTACCCAGCACATGCAGCTGTTACTCTGCTGCTGTTGAGTAGAGCCCCCAGCAGGAGAGCCTAAATAACCCCTCCTAAAAGGGCTGGTGAATCTACAGGGAGAATTAATGCAGCACTACCTTTCTCTGCTGTTTCACTGGTTGTTTTATTCATATATGCCAATTTGCTAGAGCAGAACGTTGCATAGCAGAGGTGGTTCCCCAGCTACTCCCTCTTATTTCAGGCCCTGCCTGACCTTTACGGAGCAGAACTCAGCCCACAGAGTGGCCTGCATGGTGGAAGTTAAACAGCGAGATAAAATACGACTACATAGTCACTCCTCACAGCACTTAGAGTGACCCGACCTGGGTTCTATTCCTAGCTCTGCCATTGACCTTGAGCAAGTAACCACTTTTCTGCATTTGTTCAATTGCTTTCAGAGTTATGGATGAAAAGTGTCAGACAAGAGTTAACTCTTATTATTTATATTTCACTTCCAAGAGACTCTTCCACACTCTTTTTAAATGTGAGCTGTGCCCATCTACTGGTCTCTGGACCCGGTGAAGACAGGAACATTTGGTCCTAAGGATTTATCTGCTTTCCCTTTTATCCTTCCAGAGAAGTCATAGTCTTCTATTTGTGACCTCCAGATTGACTGCTGTGGAGATGTTTGATGTTTTGAACAGAGAATGTCACTTCAAGCAGGCACTAACCTGAGGAACCAGTTGAGGTTTTAAGAAAGAAAGATCCTAGTTTCATGTAAATCTTATTTAAAATGAATAACAATGAAAGGGAAATAACTAAAATATACATATTAATATGCAGAATCAATAATAAATGGAATGTTTTTCAGAGATTTTTCATAGTGTGAAAGCAGCCCTCAGAAGCTGAAGCTTTTCCACTGTTGTGGAAAATAAATACAATAGTATAAAACAGATTATAAGTCTTCGCTTTGGAATACCTTGCTTTTTCTCATCTGCATAATGAGCTTAAGGTCACATGCACCCTCTGTCTCTCTGTGTCTGTGACTGTAGAATGACTACTGATATCCACAGGATTTGCATTTTGGATCAAAGGCAGCATATGACCGTCAGTGTTACTTGGGTTTTAATGTATTCATCAGATCCCTGATCATTTTTTAAACACCTGTACACATCTTTGATATAACGCACTGTAAAAACTTTTTTATATACATGACCCGATCCTGCAAATTCTTATCGATACTAGCAATCCCAGTGAAATTAATGAAACTTTCTCTGAATAAGGATTTTTTGCATTAATAAGTCGTCAGGTTGGCCCTAAATATTTAAAATGCATATTTTTACTGACATAAATATACAGTTTAAAATGCTTATGCAGGGCTTGGAAGATATAATTACAAAGTGCCATATAAATTCTTTCTTAATTACTACTACCAAAAGGCCCAATACTGCTCACATTGGAGTGTTTTGCAAGATTCCTATTGCCTTCACAGGCAGCAATACTGGACCTTAAAAGAGCATATTACCAGGTACAGTACTGCATATATTATATGAGAACAAATTTAATAAATGTGATTATGTATTTATTATAAAGGAGCCAATATGTCACTTTTTAAAGACCAGTAATATAAAATCTTGCAAGACACATTTGAAGTAAACAAAATTGTAGAAAGAAAAATAAAATTTTATTTGAAATATAGATACTGTACAGACACGATAGTCACTTTCCAAGATTTTTAGGAGATTAATTTAATAAAAAAGTCAAATTACTAAAGGTAATTAGATCAAATTATGTGCTCAATACATGCCAGATTTAATTGACAAAACTATTTTTGAAATGACAAAGATACATTTCTCACCCGTTGAAGAATTAAACCTATTTTTAATTGAAATTTAACAAAAACTCCAACTTTCAGTTCCAGTGAATTGCAGTAGCCAGACAATAAAAACTAATCACAGTGATTTAGAAGCCCCACAATTTTAACTATAGAGTGGCAGATGTGATGCTGTAGGCCTTCCCATAGAAATATTTGAGTATTTTGATTGCATTAGTTATCCTCTTTTCTTAATGCTTGCAGATATGATCCTCGTTTCAACACATGGATTCACCTGGCCAATATGAATCAGAAGCGCACCCATTTTAGCCTGAATGTATTCAATGGCCTCCTTTTTGCAGTGGGTGGTCGCAACTCTGAAGGATGTCTATCCTCAGTTGAATGCTATGTGCCTGCAGTTAACCAGTGGCAAATGAAGGCAGCCCTGGAGGTGGCAAGGTGCTGCCATGCCAGTGCAGTCATAGATGGTAGGATTCTGGTCACAGGAGGTTACATAAATAATGCTTACTCCCGCTCTGTGTGTATGTATGACCCCACCAATGATAGCTGGCAGGATAAATCCACCCTTAGCACTCCAAGAGGATGGCATTGTGCTGTTTCCCTTGGGGAGAGGGTCTACATCATGGGTGGGTCCCAACTGGGAGGTCGGGGTGAAAGGGTTGATGTCCTCCCCGTTGAGTGCTACAATCCTTATGCTGGCCAATGGAGTTATGCTGCTCCCCTACCAACTGGAGTGAGCACTGCAGGTGCTTCAACCCTCAATGGGAAAATTTACTTGGTGGGTGGCTGGAATGAAATAGAAAAGAAATATAAGAAGTGCATTCAGAGCTATAATCCAGATCTTAATGAATGGACTGAGGAAGATGAGCTGCCTGAAGCCACAGTAGGAGTGTCTTGTTGTACCATTGCCATGCCCAATAACAAAACAAGAGAATCCAGAGCTAGCTCGGTATCTTCTGTGCCAGTTAGTATTTAAATATAATTAGGTTTAAGCAAGAATAAATAAAACACTATTTACTTACACAGCTGGGTAGTTAATCTTTTAAGTAGTCTTATGTGCTTGTATGGGGGAGGGGAAAATGTTGCCATTGTAAAAATTTTAATTTTATGAAACTGGCCAATGTTCATGATTTTTAAAATACATGGTGTGAAATATCTTTAAGATACAGTGAATTTACTTAGTGGGAATAGAGCATTTTGCCATAGTTAGAACAGGGACTCAGTCCTATCCCTGGCTTTGCCGCTGACCTGCTGGGTTACTTTTGGCAAATCACTTCACTTCTCTGTTCCGTAGTTTTTTCATCTGTAAAATGGGGATAATAATCAATTAATGTTTTTAAAGTGCTTTAAGACTTTGGGATAAAAGCACTACGGAAGAGCCAAGGATTATTATTAATAAATCTCCATATATGTAATATACCATGGCATCATAAACTTGGTCAGTTTTGTTCTATTTTATACATTTTATATATAGCAAAAGTTATTTAACAAGAATTTATTGCACATATCAAGTATGAAGTATATGTTTTTTCCTTTCTGGGAAATGATGTCCACAAAAAAAGTCTTCAAAACTTTCTCTATTAGAAATTAGAAAGGAGTTTCTGTGATTTACGCTGCAGACATTTAACTTTTATAGGTAGGCCTGTGACAGGGATTTCAAGAGTCAAACTGCACAAATCCAAAGGGTATCTATATGTCCTTTATGGGTCAATCCTGAGGGCCTTGTCAGGGCACCAGGCTTCTCCACTCCTCTCCATGCACACAAGGGAGCCTACATATGCAGAAGGGGAGATCCCACCTCTGCTACATACTCAGTGGAAACCACTCCACAGGCACTCTGCAGGGTACGAGGACAGCAGAGGTGGAAGGGGCAGGCCCATCAATTGTCGTGCTACCACTACTCCCCGCCTGCAGAGGAACACCCTAGACATTAATATACTGCAAGACTGACTGTCTTCTGCGCTGTAAAAGAAACCCCCCATAGACGGTTCCAGGGGCAGCCATCATAGGGAAAACCTCAAGAAGCTGGTGTCGAAAGCAGAGTAGATACAAAAATAATCTTTTCTACTCAGTCCAGCAAATTCCTATTGGATTAAGGAGTAAGGGCTGAGTCAAGGCTGCAGGATTCGGCCCAGAGTGCAGATATGCATGGGAAATAGTGAGTCATAATGTAAACCTCTGGATTGAAATGGAATAGGTTTTCCAGACTATTAATGATGGGATTTTTTGATGCCTCCGTTACCAGGCACAGACACAGTATCCCCAAAATTAAGCTTTTCCTGGCTTTACCGTAGTATATCATAGAATCAGAAGTGTAGGACTGGAAGGGACCTCAACAAGTCCAGTCTCCTGCACTTAAGGCAGGGATTAAGTAATAGCCCCTTGGGTTGACTTGATGACAGCTCTTTTTATAATGTGACTTTTTTTTGCATTTTGCCAAAGACTTAGGATAAAATCTTGGCCCTAAAGTCAATGGAAGTATTGCCATTGACTTCAATGAGGCCAGGATTTCATCCTTATTCTCTACAAATTGCCCTCTAAGAATTGCTTTCTTGGTTTCAGCACCGTGCATGGGGAATAAAGCATGCAACTGCTGCTAATTTTCATTGCCAATGGGACATGCACACCCAAATTTTTCTGCAACATCCTAGAATTTACACCCACAGATCCTATTATTAATAAAGTTGTATGCACCCTTCAGCTGGGAGGAAACAAGCAATTAAATTAACTAAAATGATTAGGTAAGAACTCACTCAAAACTGGAAGAACACACTGTTGCACAGATTCATACAGCCTTCACGTGCAATTTTCCCTGAATACAATCAACACCTCAAGGGGGCAGCATCTATTAGAAGGCAAAGTCACCCAGAAAGGAATGTTTACTGGTCACCTGAGTGCTCTACCCCTGATCACAAAGGGGATCCTTTCAAGCTATCTGCAAATGCAGGCACACTTTGGCCAAGCATTTGCAGCACTCTCAAAACCTGAGCATTCTTTGGCAAGTACGGTTATATATTAAGCATTGGCAATTAACATGAGATTGTGTCAGAAATTTGAGTTACATCAACGTGACTCACCCAGTCCACTCGGATTAAACTGAGTTTTGCACAGTCCGGTTTTCTATTTGGTCTAATGTAGTTAAAGTTCATGACTACATCTTAAAGTAATTCCTAGTTCCTACATTCTAATTTTGAGTATTGTGCATTATTAGGATATACTGAATTGTACTGAGTTACAGTCAGAAGCCTTATTATAGTAGTGTTACCACCAGGTCAGTATTGTATATCATTTAGTATATCTAATTTAATTTAAATAAAATTACATTTACACTTTTAATTATATAATGTACGTGAATAATAACTCAGATCTATAAGGATTTAATCCTACATAATGTAAAATTGAATAACTGAATATACAGTTATTTCATTTTAATATAAAAATGCTGTCCTTTACCCCTTCAATCAGCAGTAACCTTGTCTGAATATTTCACTCTTCTCATATAAGATCCTAGACACACATTCCACACAAAACCATTTAAGTGGCCCTTTGTAAAATCTTTTTGTCTCCTACAATAATTCTTTCTGAAGTTATCCTTTTGTTAAAAGTCAGTGCTCAGCATCCGTGCCAATGCATATAATACATATACATCTATACACTCACAGGAGAGGTCTGTTAGGTATTTCATCATCATAGTACCTAGATGGTAAATAATTAAAAATACAAATAAATCATCATTTTGACCTCAAATTGTATTTGGGAGAAATTTGTGCCACGAAAAACACACTTTCACTCTCTTTTTTCTTTTAGAATATCAATTCCAAAACTAGATGTATAATAAAATATAGCGAGTTGTTGCAAAGTTCTCTCATGAGCAGATGCCTGCCTATAAATACACAAGGATCTGCTTTCATTTTTCAAACGGAAAGTTTGTTATGAATTATGGGCTTGCTGTACTGGCACCACTGTATACTATTTGAAGGGTTAACCATTTGAGGCCAAATTCTGTTCATCTTGCTCATGCAGTTTTGAGTACGTTTTATATAAGATAAACAGGATTTGGCCCACTGGGCTGAATTCTGCCAGAGTGCGGCACACAGGTGCCTGACAAAATAATCCCTGCCCAGAAGATGGAACACTTACTCAGTCCTTAGTCTGCCTCCACATGCCCCACCCACCACAAATCCACAAGAAGTGTTCTGGGACCTGGATCAAAGGACATTGTACACATATCCCCAATACAGCTAGGGCTCCTACGTACACCCCACCCTTACTCATATTATCTGTGCTTCAATCCAGAATAACCAGTACATGGGTGGGTGTGCTGGGGCAGTTGTTTCCAGCATAGGGGTGCACCTCAGTGCTGCTTTTGCAGTGTGTATGTCTACACCTTTTTATGGGGCTACTGCACGCTGAACCTGGATTTGACTCTTAGCATGTGAAAGTGAAAAGCCGGATTTACTTTAATCTTGATTACACCAAGTATCTATTATTGCTTAAATGTGACATTTTTATATAAAATTCATTAGAACCGTGAAAAATGGTTTGTACATTACATGTTGTGGAACAATTTTCTACCATGGTCCTGTACGGTGTTTGTAACCCCAAAATATTTAAGAGTAACAGCTAGCTTGGAATTGGAAACGTATATCCCTAAAAGGTATTTTAAAGACTGTAGTTTAGGAAATACAGAATGGGATAAAATTATTAAGAATAATACAGGTGATCTTCCATCTGAATAAAATACAGATTGTTAACACTTTAGAATTTGAATTTGCTTTAATATTATAGAAGTAAAAAAAAGAAAGTAATTAAAGTAACTAGTAACTTCTGTCTCTCTATGTACTCTGTGGCTCCTGAGAATTTAAAAATAGAAATAACTTTTCTTCTCAGTCTGTAAATGAAATAGTTTGATTAGTTTATAGTTTTTGTTTGCCTGCTTATTTCTCTTTGGATGGTGAGAGTGTCCGTTATGGACCTGTGTGTGAGAAGAACTTACTGTGGGAAAACTAAGAGTATGTCTACACTGCCACAGTGGCAGGCATCAATGCAGTGGCTTCAATTGAGTGGATCTGAATAGACTGATTCAATTGACGAGAGAGCACTCTCCGGTCGACTTAATTAGTCCACTTCTCCAAAAGGCGGAATGCAACATCGACGGGAGGGCGTCGAGGTACGTCAACGTAAGTACATCGACGGGAGATACTCAAGTTACGTTATGTAGCTTGAGAATCTCCCCTCGACTGTCGCCACCAGAGTAGACCAGCCCTAAGTCAAAGAGGTAAGCTTTGCTTCTAATTCCTGTCATGATGAGGCCAATGATTGTATTATCTCTTCTTGAAGTGAGCTCAGTAGTCTACATCCAGTTCCCATGAAACTTCTCTTTCCTGCAATTCACACGCCTCCCTCAATTAGCTAAGTTTCATTGCTATGGCAGAATAAAGATGTCAATGGCAGTCATGGTCTCAGAAGGAAGAACATTCTCTCAGGTAGTAGGACCAGTTCTCAGATAGAAGGCTTGCATATCAGGTTGAGGCCTTGAATGGACACCTGATTCAATGGGGACCTAATGCAGAGAGAGAAGCTCTGAGTGGTGGGTCACAGCAATCTGTTTTCCTAAACAAATGGGCTGCTGTGTTTTGCAGCAATCTGAGTTCTATCGGGCGAGGGGGGAAAGGGGGAGAATATGAGAGGGGATTTGATAGCAGCCTTTAACTACCTGAAAGGGGGTTCCAGGGAGAATGGACCCAGGCAGTTCTCTGTGGTAGTAAATGACAGAACTAGGAGCAATGGTCTCAAGTTGCAGTGGGGGAGGTCTAGGTTGGATATTAGGAAAAACATTTTCACTAGGAGGGTGGTGAAGCACTAGGAATGGGTTACCTAAGGAGGTGGTGGAATCTCCATCCTTAAAGGTTTTTATGGCCTGGTTTGACAAAGCCCTGGCTGGGATGATTTAGTTGAGGTTGCTCCTGCTTTGAGCAGGGGGTTGGACTAGATGATCTCCTGAGGTCCCTCCCAATCCTCATCGTCTATGATTCTATGAGGTACATGGCTTTATTCCTAGATATGAGTTGCAATAATCCAATTAGAGCTTGCCAGTGTACAGACTGTGGTCCTGACTGTGTTCAGACATGAGTCCTATGATCTGATGTCATACTGCATGTGGTCAGGTCTGAGTCCAACTTCCAGCCAATCACAGAGGGAAGTGGGCTCGTTTGGTATCTACAAAAAGGTATCAAAATGTGCCCTAAATTGAGAGTTTAACATGGCATTTGGAATAGGAAAAAGGAAGTTAAGAATTAAAACAGAATAGGAACACCTTTAAGTCATCTCGAAAACAAGAATAATTAATAGCCTGATCCTGCAGTCCAAGCTCTAGCAGTACCCTCACTAACTTCAGAGGCAGTTTTGCTTTTGACTGAATTCTGCAACACCGTAACTCTATGCACGTAAGTAGACTCTTGAGTTCAGAAAGGACTATGCGTGTAAAGTTATGCACATGCGTATGTGTTTGCAGGATCAAGGCCCAATGATTAATGTAAAGAAATGCATCGAAGCTGGTCAAAGAGAAGAGTACGTATACCTGACATAGGAAAAGTGCTGCAATGAGTTTTAGGAGAAGGGGGGAGGAGGATTAAGGTAAAAAACTGCAGATAAACCAGTGGATCTCAAGGGAATAAAAATAAATGTTTGCAGTGCCAGATAACTTGGATGAAAGATTCACATCAGATTATATGATAAAGTAAAAGACTAGTATGAAGATATTGCCATGACAAAATTAGAGTTACACTAAAACCATGATTCATTCACCAGTGACCGATTGATAAGATGTTGAGTTGTGGGGAATAAATGTTAGCATCTTTCTATTGATGTGAATGGGGACACATATCATATAATGCAAATTATATTCCACATTGCCTTGTAAATATTTAAGAATTTTTACTTTTTTGTTTCCCATTTCATAATTGTTATACATATTCCTTAAACAAATAGGTTCATTAAATATAATACTTTCAGGGTGGAATGCAATAATTACAAGGGAACACACATTTCAGTAAGAAAAGATTGTACAAATGTAATGTGATAATTTTATTACTGAAAAATATAAAAATTGTGATTTGGTGGATGTTAGTAGGAAGTATATAGTAGCATGTTAATCATATTTTTCATTGTTTACTTATAAATTAATTAAAACAGTTAATACAGGGAAAACATCATTTATTCTTATTGTGAAGTCAATTTTATATGAATTTCAAATGTTCCTATACGGTTAATTTATGTTTGTGGTTTAAATTTTCTTTGTTTTTAAACCCTTCGTTAGTTCTATGTTTTATACCTAGTAATTGGAACATCCATTCAATTTTAACTGTAAATTCAACCTCAGATTAAATTGTATTGTAAGACAATGGGGCCAATCATGTCCTACCTTTTTCATTTCTTTTCTAACAGAATTTCTTGCCAGTTTTGTTTTGTAAATTGAATTCAGTAATTTATAATATCCAGCATGCCTGAAAGAGAGGATGGCAGAACTATCTGGATTATAAATTTCACATGTCTTCATTTTGAGTATATAAGAAATATTAGCAATGTATTAGAAATTAAACTCTAAATTGCAGAAAAACAACAGAGCAAATCCAGAAGTAAGTGAAAGCTGTGCCATTGATTATTATATAGAGTGCCAAAAATGTGGTTAGTGCTTTCAAACAGAAGACTTCCAGAGGATTTGGCCCCTCTGCACTTCAAAGTAGTCTATTTTCTATTTTACTGACTGTAGCAATTTATCCCCTACTGCACGGAGATGCCACAGTTGGATTTTTAAGTAATGGTAAATGTTGCTAAAAGCATTGAGACCCCAGTTCAACAAAGTTCTTCGGTATGTGCATAATCTTAAAGCTGAGTTAAGTGTTGCTGATAATTCTAGACTGTCTGCTAGATCTGGATAATAAAGTTCAAATTTACTCATTCTTGCTGTGTAATAAAGTTAGAAACTGCTAAAATGAAACAGATAATGGCTGCAGATCCAGGGCTAAACTATTTTCCCCACCAAAGTCAACAGAAGTTATGCCATCACTGGGATCACAATGTGACTGCTGCATGCTCTTGTCTGGACTGTGTAGTTTCTACTATATTGTCATTGATAAATTATCATCCACATACAAGACTGCGATGCAAAAGGTCCATCTTTCAGTATCAAAAATTGACAAAGATATTAAGTGAGGTGTTAAATGATCTTTTATGCTATAGAAATAGGTCTGTCTAGAAACTGATGATATTAGGAGCTAATTTTAATCTAATGTATTGAAACAGAAGGAGAATGTTATGGGCTTATTTGTAACTGAGTCTTTAAGAGTTAGAGGAGGAAAACAGGTTTAGTGGTATTTTTAAATCAGGTATTTTTGTAATTATGAATGTAAATAAGTATTTGTTTCCCTAGAAAGGCGTGCAAAAAAGTAAATATGCACCAGCCAATACTATTTTTAGACTTCTTTAACACAAAAAATTATTAGATGATAATGATTATTAAATTATTAAAAACCTGTTAAGGTGTGTGATAGATGTGTGTACACAAATCTTCACTTGGCATATTATATATGCACAACTGCACACACTGAGTAACTCACGTGAGTGAGTGTGGAGGGGGGGCAGTCAGGTCGCAGAAAATAGATATGTGTATATTTCTGCAAGAAGTGTAAAACTGCAACAACAAAAATCTGTTTTCTTTCAAAGTAACTGAAGGACAAACTCTGCAGTCTTTTACTCAGGCAAAACTCTTATTGAAGTCAGTGAGAGTGGTGGCCTAAAATGCATAAATAAAGTTTACCCTATACAACGTTCTTAGGGTTGACCATAACTGTCCTTGCAAAAATACATACAAAAGGATTGTACTGTACATAGCATTGCCTTCCACAAGTATCTCATCTAATGTCATTGACAACATAGAATCTAACCGTATACAATATACTTATTTTCTACTGGGTAGTGTCAATTAATTATTTAATTATTTTTGTAAAGATTGTGCCAAGGAAAATATTTTCCTTGTCCTTTTTGATGATCCTAGTACCCTGTTTAGAACGATCTGTGGAGCACAGTTCATGCTTCGTCTTGTTTAAACTGTATCATCATTAAAGTTGTATCCAGTGATAAGTGATGTGAACACCCTGATGTGAGTTTGAAATGTTTCTCCACATTATCGTCTGTTGACATGCATGCTCTGCTTTCTGTGTTGTCTACATTTAATTTCTTTTGAATTTAAGGGGGAAGAAGTCAGGGAGACTCAGTTACTTGCATCTTTTCTATAAGTGAGTGAAACCATGTTGATCAAGCTGAAACTGTTTCCCTGAAAGATCTGCCAGATGTGAAAGCAGGAAACAAGTTATAATCAATACAAAACATTGTATAAATCATACACAGAATCCATTATGACATAAGCTGACATTTAATCAAACATTAACTATGATCATTAAGATTTCCATTTTGGGATAAATCCATTGACAATGTGATTGTCTGAGGTTGGCCCAAGCTAGTAGAGACCGACATTGTAACTAGCCGATGGCTATTTGGTGGCCCAGCACATGCAAAAGGAGTATGCTCAGTTCCTAATGGAGAAATGACTGTCACCAAAGCACTATGCTATACATCACCGTCATTGGCAGCATCACCAAGGAGGCCAAGGACTTAGCAAGCATAGATGCTGAACTACCCTTTCACCCCAAAGCATCACGACTGAGGCATATTAGTAAAGCAGTGTGAGAAGGTGATTACACAGTCACTGCCCAGGCCAGACTGGATCTGTGGATTAATTCTGGACTTGAATCTTTGGGCCTCTCAGCCTTGCACCTTTCATGCAAGCAATAGATTCATTCAAAAAAAAAAAGACATTTTCAAAAAATAATAATACTGGGATGTTGGTTTATGTGGGAATTGGTGGGTCTCTGAGGACATGAGAGAAAGCTTACACAGGGCCTGTTACATCTCCGACTGAAGTCAATGAGTTTTAGCATTGGCTTCTCCATGAGAACAGGACTGAAATTACAGATGCTGAGGACATTGTGACCTGCCCGATTAGCACAGAGAAATGAGACAGTGCAAGGCTCTTGACCTAGGTTATCAATGTACCACTGACAAATCCTGAGCATTGGCAGGTGAGATTGAACCTGGGACCTCTGAAGCTTAGTGTATAAGCCACTACTGCATGAGCTAGAAGTCGTTTGATTCTTAGCCAAGGCTACAGCACATTCATCAATCTTTAAATGGTCTAGGTGCCACTAGAGGGGGACAGTGCACTACATCAAGCAGGCATGGTTTACACCATCACTACAGGTCCACAGCTCAGCGGAAAGAGAGAGCACAGCCTTTGTGGTCTTGCTATTTCCCTGTCTATGCAGGTTGGTGAAAAGTGGGTAGGCAAGGAATGGGTGGAGCCTTATCTTTGTTCCCAGTCATGCCTTTGAGCACACTGAGCTGGCGCAGAAGGAAAAAGTAATGTGTTACTTAGCATAGGCCACTAGCTGGTAACTTGCCCCTTCAGCCAGGGCTGGGATCAGGGATGGACTTGTTACTTTTGGAATAACAATTTCCACTTAGCTTTTCTCTTGTGGTGACCCAGCTACATATTGCCCCCTACCCAGAGCAGATTAACTTTACAATCTGGCTCTGTAGTTGTAAAAGAAAAGGTACAAAGTCTTCTACCACAAAAATTTGGAATCTGATTTATCAAGGGAGAATCCCAATCATTTGGTTATAATTAAGGCCATAGCAAATTCATGGTCCATTCTAGTCAATGTCACGACAATAGGATTTGAAAATTGGTCAGTTTCAGGATTTCAGATGTTTTCATCCGAAATTTCATGGTGTTGTAACCATGGGGGTTCCAACCCAAAATGAGGTTGTGGTGGAGGTCACAAACCTGTTGTAGAGGGGTGGCAGGATTACCACTCTCACTCCTCAGAGCCCAGTTGAAGGCAGCAGGGAGGTGAGTCTGATCTCCTCTGTGATGCTGGAAGCACCCCAGACTGGCTGGGACTAGCAGCTAGGGGCCCCCAGCTAGGGTGCTCCCACCAACACGGCGGGGAGATCAGACACACTTCCAGTACCTCTCCCTGCTGCAGGAAGCTCCAGGGCTGATTCCTGCAGCCAGAAGCAGCTTCTGATTTCCCCCTTGCTGTTGGGAGTGCAACCAGCTGGAGTCCCCTAACTGGTAATCCTAGCTGGGCTGGGTCGCTCCCAGCAGCACAGGGAAGGTCAGATTTCATGGGGAAGGGCTAATTTCAGTCCATGACACGTTTTTCACAGCCATGAAATTGGTAGTGCCCTAGTTATAATCTCCAGACAGTCTAAATGAACTGGGTTTGAAGAATAATGTATATTACTATTTTGAGCTAAAGGAGATCCTACTGAATTGAGAGAAGATTGGGGAATTTTAATTCTGTGTGGCCCAAAAAGACAAATGTATAGTATATACAACTATACTATTGGATTAATGACTTAGGTTTCCAATGATATTATTGACTAATACATTATTTTCCAGCCTCATTAAAATGTATAATACAGGGTAAAGTACACATAGCATAGAAGTGTAACTGCATCCTTCACTTTTTCGGGCATTTGGCTGGCCCCTTAAGGTACGTGCACTCTTTTTCGGTTTTTGAATTGTTGATCATAATGTTGATTTCATACTTCTCCATAGTATGAGTGAGATACTGTTTTTTATTGGAAAAAGCTGGTTATCTCAAAAATAGTGGACAGGTCTTCAACTAGTGTAAATCTGCATAGCTTTATTGGCTGCTGGGGAGCTATGCCAGTTTATACCAGCTGAGGATCTTACCTAATATGTACAGTCTTGAAAATGGTCAGAACTGTCATTTTATCAAATGCTGATTAGTTAAATGCTGCCCAGAAGTTAATGGAGTCTGAATTTCACCCGAGTTAATTTGAAACAGTTAAATATAATAGACTGTTTTTCATTTATTTGCATAATTGGTATTGAATTGTACTTAGATTCTACTTAATTGTACTTAGTATTCTTATCAGCAAGTTAAAAAAGTATAGATGAATGGACAACAAAATGGTTAGAGAATTGGCTAGAGCAAAGGGCTCAACAAGTAGTGATCAATTCTCCATGTCTAGCTGGCAGCCAGTTACAAGTGGAGTCCCCCAGGGGTCGGTCCTGGGGCCAGTTTTGTTCAACATCTTCATTAATGATCTGGAAGAGGGGGTAGATTGCACCCTCAGCAAGTTTTCAGATGACACTAAGCTAAGGGGAGTGGTAGATACCCAGGAAGGGAGGGATAGGATACAGAAGGACCTAAACAAATTGGAGGATTGGGCCAAAAGAAATCTGATGAGGTTCAACAAGGACAAGTGCAGAGTCCTGCACTTAGGACAGAAGAATCCCATGCACGGCTACAGACTGGGGACCGACGAGCTAGGCAGCAGTTCTGCAGAAAAGGATTTGGGGGTTACAGTGGATAAGAAGCTGGATATGAGTCAGCAGTGTGCCCTGGTTGCCAAGAAGGCTAACGGCATATTGGGCTGCATTAGTAGAAGCATTGCCAGCAGATTGCGGGAAGTGATTATTCCCCTCTATTCGGCATTGGGGAGGCCACATTTGGAGTATTGTGTCCAGTTTTGGGCCCCCCACTATAAAAAGGATGTGGACAAGTTGGAGAGAGTCCAGCAGAGGGCAACAAAAATGATTAGGGGGCTGGAGCACAAAACTTATGAGGAGAGGCTGAAAGAACTAGGCCTGTTTAGTCTGCAGAAGAGAAGAATGAGGGGGGATTTGATAGCAACCTTTAACTACCTGAAAGGGGGCTCTGGGGAGGATGGAGCTAGGCTGTTTTCAGTGGTGGCAGATGACAGAACAAGGAGCAACCGTCTCAAGTTGCAGTGGGGGAAGTCTAGGTTGGACATTAGGAAAAGGTTTTTCACTTGGAGGATGGTGAAGCACTGGAATGGGTTACCTAGGGAGGTGGTAGCATCTCCATCTTTAGAGGTTTTTAAGCTGCGGCTTGACAAAACCCTCACCGGGATAATTTAGCTGAGGATAGTCCTGCTTTGGGCAGAGGGTTGGACTAGATAACCTCCTGAGGTCCCTTCCAACTCTAATATTCTATGATTCTATGATTCTAGATTAAACAATCTCTGTCACTGAGGAAAATCTACTTATAGAGAGGGGAATCCATATATAATATAAGTGATCATATTGATGCAAATAGCTGCATAATTTCACTGTTTGCCAAGTTCCACCCACATCTACAAAATGCTGATCTTTATTGCGCCACTTCCCATTTTGCCTTCCTGTTTCTGTTCTGTCTCTTTCCCACAAGGGGCAGTTGAGTGAATTTCCGGAAGCTGCTCCACTGTAACTGACCTTAAAAGGACAGAATGGGGTCAGCATTGAGAGGATCCTCCCAAGAATGAAGAACAGCACATCTCTTCCCAACCCGTCTTCCAGACCGTGTCTGTGCAAGAGCGATCAATCACTGGTACAATAACCGGTTATCTTACATTTATTGTTCTACAACCAATGAAATGTACCTGCACCTGGCCCTGAACTATAGAATCAGTTTTGCCCTTGAGTCCATCTTAGAGCTGCATTATACCAGTTCAGGTGGGATTGCTGTCATATCTGATAGCTGTGTTGTTCAGGAAGGGGGGGTGGGAAATGGAAAGTGAAAGTGAGGAGAGGGAACAGAGTGGAACATGAAAGAGAATTTGTGGATTCGATGGGAAAGGAAAGCCAACTGTAAAAAGGAAAACTTGAAAAGAAAGGAGAGATGAACATGCATGGAGAGGGAGAAATAGATGAAGTATTTAAAATATGATATGAAAAAAAGAAACCTGATGCTTAAAATATGAATGAAAAGATGCACATTGGTACAGTATAAAGAAGGAAAGAGTGGGGAGAAGAAAGGGAAAAAAAGAGAAAAACAGAACGCCAATAAAGTTAATTTTATATTTTGCTATTTTTAAATAAAAAGTATTATCCAGCGAATTGATTGCCTATGGTTGTACATGGCAGTTACCATAAAAATGAATTGTCTTTCGAGGGTAAGCCTATCTCATTGCAGTATAACAAGGTAGAAATGGGGAGAAAGTTTGCCCTCTGGCAGTGATAACCCTATCAGGGTAATGTAAACATTTCCATTTTTATGACAGCTTTTGTGCATTCACTTATGTATGTACTCGGGTATATGGCTGAGGAAACAGGTGAGTTTTGCAGCATGTGACACACAGTCTTTCCTTGCATTCTAAATGTAAATTCCAAATAAGTCAAGGGGACTTTGTGGGGATGGCATAAGGACTTGCGGGAAAACTGGTGAGAGAAATTGTGAGACAGCTCCTGCTTTTACCTCCAGATTTTGGCCCCAAATTATTCCTTTGGTTACCAGGCTAAAATGTTGAGTGTTAATGATCTGTGGGGTGATAGTGTGCTGAGAGATCCAGTGCAAGTTTACCCAACAGGGCATGAAAAATTTTAATTAAATCTGATCGTATCTTCAAACATACCTAGTTGGGGCAAGAGCAGATTAAAATGGGAAGATGATTAGCTAGTGTGCAGAGAAAGTCAAGAGCAATCAAGAGATTGACCCACCAAACAAAACCATCTTGATAGGTTGCATTCTTTCTGAGGCATGACTCTCCAGCTGTATGGGTGCTTGGTCCTTGTTACAGAAGTTAGTATAAAAATCACAGACTGTCTATGTGCAATAGGCATTTTTCAAATACCCAGAGTGTGGTTATTTCTAAACCAAATTTTATCACATGTCAAAATTACTGCAAGAAAGTGCACCAGAAACATTTCTTAAAGAGAACAGACTCATACTCAGGCTGGGTCTAAATGATGGCGGCGATCGCCGCCGTCACATCGATTGCTCTGGATCGACTGAGTGGTCTGTATAGACGCGCTCAGTCGATCCAGGAAGCGATGCAGGAAAACCACCTCGGTAAGTGGAGTAGCGCTGCCTCGAAGGGAGCGCTGTTCCCTTCGACGCAGCACAGTATGGACGCCGTGCGGAGGAGACGCTGCAAAGTCAACGGGAGATACGCAAGTGATTTATGTCACTTGCGTATCTCCCGTCGACTGCTGCCGAATCGCCAAGGTAAGTGTAGACTGGGCCTCAGATAACTTCAAAATGGCCTAGCAGAATTTTACCAACTTTCTAAAACAAAAATCAAACCAAGCACTACCATCTTTAGACAGCATATGAAAATGTCACCAATTCTATTTTCAAAAAGCAAACTGCTTGTGAACTTGGGCACATGATGAAAATACCTTGCGAGCCATAGCTACAGTGCCTCTACTCAGGTATAAACAGCATGCTGTTTTTATGAACTTGATACCAAACTGATAAGCAGATTTTTCTCAATGTAAGTTAACAACAATTAGATGCATAAATCCCTTGCTATTGAGAGGCACATACACTGCTTTGTCTAGTAAAAACATATTTTTTCCAGTGCCAATATGGTTTTGTGTTCATTTTAGCATTATTCTAAGTTCAGTGGGTCAGTTATATTTTTTTGTTTTGTAGCAGTGCAGAGTTTGAGCCTCATGTTATTTCCAGTAGAATATTACTTGTGCTATGTGCATGTAATCTTTTCTTCCCTTAGCAGGTTTGTTCTACTAAATCATTACCAATATTAAACACAAGAGGGCAGAGTGGAATTGATAATTGTAGCTTGGTGCAGGCTCTCTCAGAGGGTATGTTTGCTGCAAATAAAGTGTGTTCCTAACTTGGGTTAGCTAATGTGGGTTAAAATATCAGTGAAAACAAGGCAACTCAACTTTTAACTCTGGGTAGTAGTTTAGGTTCAACTCTATAGGCTTAAATTTGAGCTGTTAACCTGATTAAAAGCCAAGTTGCTGTGTCTTCACTGCTATTTTAACCCAAGTTAGCTAACGTGAGTGGTCTAACCAAAGTTACGAACACACTTTTTTTTTTGGCAGTGTACCCTAAGAAAAGGGCTATGGCAAAAACAGGTTTGGGCCATATCGTAACTATGATCTGAATGTACTGGACATGTGAGTCAAGAAATAAGTCTCATCATATTGCATGTGAACCAATATTCCATCTTTTGAGCATATGCTGTTGGAACAGAGCAGAGCACAAGTTCACCTTTCCCATACAGTGCAGTACGAATGTGAGCCCAAACTGGTGAATTGAAAGAACTGGGTTTGTATCAGCAGAATAGTGATGACAGTACAAAGAAGGGGAATGCCCCAAAGTAAACTGATAAAACACTCTACATCTCTTTTTGTTTCTTTGGAGAGATTAGGAATTTTTCTTTCCTCACATGCAAGTCAGAGTGCTAGAAAAACTCAGAGTGCAGGAGATCATATAAATGCTATACATCAGTAAGTGTGCAACATCCCTGCATTCTGACTGGCTGCGGCTGTGCTGGCCAATAAAATAACAGTTAACATGTCAGTGGGTATTGTCAATGCACCCATCATCATATTATGGTATCTTGGCACCTAGTGCAATGTATTATTAATTTATCTATCTGCCTCTTCAGCCAAGCCTGTCCAGGTTCTCCAAAGAGCCACCGGGTTAAGAATGTTTAGAACATTACAGCTTTTTTGAATACAGGAGCAACATCTCTTCATCAAATCTCTCTTATCGTGACACATCATAAAACTACATAGCTATAGATATTCTTCCAGTTTAAGGGAGAATCATAGAAATGTACGGCTGGAAAGGGCCTCAAGAAGTCATCAAGTCTAGCCGTCTGTGCTAAGGCAGGATACAGTAAATTTCATTTATGTAAGGTGTGGCAGTTGCTTTAGAATCCACCATCTTGCTTTAACATTTTATCAAGAGTGACTAATCAATCCTGCACCTTTGTATATGAAAGGCTAAAAGCATGCACTAAAGCATGTGGCTGGAGGATGGCGCAGCTAACAAGCATCTGAGCCAGCTGCTATCCCGAAGCATTTATGTTGGTCCATGTACACTGGGCCTATGTGAGTTCAGTCAGTGAAGTACAGTTCGCTATAATAAGAACGTTCAGTTTTCCATTAGGTGACAATTACAGTAACAGTAGCTGATGCACTGGGCCAGCCAATGCAGCAGTCGCTGACGTTTCAGTTTTTCTCTTTTGCTCTTTTCTTAAGGTCATGCAGGCTCAAGCAAAAGGACACTTTGCTCTCATTGTCTGAGCTTAACAGATCACTGTCTAAGAGACATTTAAGGCCAAATTGGTAGCAACTATTATTCCAGAATAGCTATTCCTGATTAACTCGATGCGTGGACACTCTTATTCCAGAATATGAGCATTCACACATGGAATTAATCAAGAATAGGTAATATCCTTTAAATTCATAGCCTATTTTATTCCAGATTAATTTTCATGTGTAGACAGGCCCTTAGGCTCCCAGAGGATCTCAACAAATGTCTAATAAATTAAGGCAGAGATTATAAACCATGTGTAATACCCAGTGTAGAGCACTATTATGGTATTGTATATGTAAAAAATAATAACACCTCTAGCTGTTAGCTGCACCTTGTACAGTTCCTTATCAAACTATCCCATGCAGAAAAGACGTCAAGTACTTCAACTACTGAAGTGAAGGTAGTGCTGGGGGCAAAAGGGAGATTAGTTCACAAAGCAAAATTAGGACAGAAAGATATTTATCCAACTTTTCGTGGCAGGTCCAAAGGTTGGATAATATGATTCTAATGTTGTGAGAAAAGGGTGTCCAGAGAGTTCCCATTTGATCATCTTCTCTTGGAAAGAACGTAAAAGGCCAGACTATTCACGCGAGTTATGACACTGAATTTGAGTAACATCAACCACTACCTTGGATAGTGGCCTGAATGCTTTTATACCTATTAGTTTTTTTTTATAAGATCAGGAATGCCTAATTCCTTTCATTACAGCTACATCATTTTTTTTTAACATTACACATTGCACAGTTGTCTCTGTGCTCAATGTTTGTTGGAATTCCCAGGCTCTAGTGCCATGCAGCAACTTTTGGCTGTAGAATCCAACCTGGCTAGTTTCTTTCCCATGGCAAAGCAATAGTTTAAATAATTAACCCTAGAAAGGCCAGTACAGAATAAAGGTCTATATATAGATGGAGAGAGTGTGTGCTGTCTCTCCAAAGGACCACTTTGCACCCCTACCCTTGATCCCAGGCTGTTCTGTACTCCTGGAATCATTGACACAGTCTTGGGTACCTGTACTTTATAGCAGCCTTTACCTGGCTGCCTACGGATTGCAATGCTACATACTGCTGTCCTGTCACTGACATGCTCCTTATGCCAACAAGGGCTTGCAAGGGGGTCTTTGGGAGGCAACTCCATGGCTGCCTTTTCCTGTGCCTGTTCTGGGGAAATCCTCTGTCGTGAGGCAGAGTGGCCTCCCTCCAAGCCTGAGACAGAGGGACTACTACATCCTCCTTGGCCAGATCCAAAGCTTTTCCAGCCCTGTCACAGGCTGACTGGTCCCTTTAAGAAGGAATGGGTCCCTCTCACGTGATTGGTTAATTACCTCCCAATGGGCCTGGCCACTAAAAAGATCCAGGCATTTGAGAAGGGGAGCAGAAAGGAGGAGCAGGCAGTTGGTCAGAGTTCTTTGAGTTCCAAGAGAGCAGTATGTGAAAGCTAATGGTGAGGAGAGCTGGCACACAGAGAACTGCGGAGTGCTGCGGGAGAGAACTGGCCAAAGCTGGGGAACCCTGCCAAGAAGGAGGTTTGTACACAGGTCCCTAGGGAAAGGAGGAAAAGCAGCTTAGCAGGAGTAGGATTCACAAGAGAAGGGGACTTAGGAGTAGAACACTATGGGGACCCCTCTCACAGAAGCTCTGAGCTGAGGCAGACGAGCTGCAAGAAACATTGAGAAATCACCAGAGGAGAAGAAGGAAGAAGGGCACAGGAACTGAAGAAGAGGGACTGTTAACCCTCAGGTAGGTCACCTAGGGAGTAGAGCCCTGGAAGAGGGGCACAGGAACTGAGGAACAGAGGAGTTATTGACTTTGTTGGTCACTGGCCTAGAGATGGTGACCCTGGAGTGGGAATGAAGAACTTCTGCATTTTAACCTGTCATACTTGGGGGTGAGGGTTGAGAATTGTCTGATTTAGAGATCTGCTGAAGGTTGTACTTATGCTAATGAATTATGCCTGGAAGCAGGGCTTGACTTGGATTCAGAGAAACAACATTCTTTTCCTAGGTGGGGTAGGGAGGTGGCCATCTCTCTGGTCTGTGGTGGAGAAGATGGGCAACTCAGTTGGTCCTGGGGAATGTCTTGTAAACGGAGGCAGGATTTGCCTATCTTGCTGCGGTCAGTTGCCAGGAGAGTGCCTAGGCACCCAAGCCCTGTTACAAGCCCCTTTATGCCACTCTGGCCCTATTACCAGGTGTAAAGCAGACAAAATGGGAGTGAGGATCTACAATTATTATAAATCTTGGTCTTGTTTTTCTTATCAGACATGGAAACGTAACAAACACACATTGTTTGCACTGTTAAGGTAATCCTGCCAGAAGCATCCAACTCATACAATGACAATTTCTTATATGTGCTAGAAAAAAGAACATGATTACTGTAATTCTGACTTACTTCCTTCTCTCAGTGTATTATTGTCAAGACAATTCATTTTCCTGTTAGTCCATTCCTTCTATCTCACTCAGTTGCAAGACTGTCATAACAAAGCACAGCATATCACCACCCTGGTATTGAACCTAGGTCCTGAGATGACATCCTTAGTCTCTGTGGCACACTGAATGATTGTCCCTGACCAACAGTCTTAGTGCTAAAGGCTTCCACTTCCACCGCAGCACCACTCCAGGCACCTGATTGTTGTCTGTCCAGCAATTCTCATTGGGCATCTGGATTATATAAAGACCCCAACGAGAACAGGAAACTGTCTGAGCAACAAACCATTGCCTGCTGGTTGCTGGCTGGACCATCTTGCTGCTCTGCTCAACCTTGCCTCCCTAACCCACTGACCCAGCCCCTTGGATTGACCACTGTGAAAACTCTGTCCTTTCCCCTTGATTACCTCTGCTACCAATTGAACTCCTGGCTACCCAACCACCTGCGCTCACTTGACTACTGTTCTGGACTGCCTCATAGCTCACCTCAGCCACTGGGAATTACAGATCAACAGCAGCTCATGTGCTACTGGATTACATTTTTATTCACTACATTATGTAGGAATTAATGTTATATAGGAATTGTGCTTCCTTATCCTGTTCTAGTTACTCATGGTCTATTCCAAGTGTTAGAGATCTTGTTGCCCAACTTCTGTATTTAGAGTTTTCTCTTTACTTTTCAAGTCAGTGGATATGAATCATGCCTTTGCCCATGTAAAGCTGCACCGTGCCCTACTATCTTTCAGCACAAACTTTGGGTCAGATTCTGAACAATTCAACCTTTGAGTAATGATTTAAGTCCATTGGCCTTACTAATATGCTTTTTGGAGGTCTTCAAAGACTGTTTGGGGGTTTTTGTTGTTTGTTTCTATGTAAAGAAATCAAAACTTAAAGAGATATTTGAACAAAGTGGCGCACGCATAACTAGTTCTAATCTTTGCTGAGTCACTGACTTCCTCTTTGGCCATGAGCCAGTAATTTGATCCCTTCATCCTTCTACAACCTACCTGAGAAACTGGGAAATATACTATACTTCACTGGGAATGAAAGGATGAGGCTGAATGGAATCATCCTCAGCAAATAAATTACTAAACAAGTTGATTAGTGAGAAATCTCAAAATGTTAACACTTGTGGGAGCAATTGTGTTCTAAGCCAGTGAATAGTGTTTGACTCACATCACCAGATACGTAGCCATCATGACCAAGCATAAAACATTGGGTGACTTAAGGTATGAAGAATCTGCTGCATCAGTGACAGTCCAGGGCTTATTAAGGTTTGTGGGTCATCAACTGCTTTCTTCAGCTTAGGGCCCCATCCAGTGATGTGCTAATGCTTTCAAAGGTCTTTTGCACCTTGTTCAGACATGCCTCATGTTCTCCCTCTGCAAAATATTCAAGTGACTGAGCTTTACTGACAAAGGTTGGTGGAATGCACATTTCACAGTCATTTGCACAAGAATTCACCACCTAATCAGACACCTAATTTTAAATCCACATTAGTCAGAACAGCAGCACTCGTTCACCCATTGAAACAGGGAACAGAATCAGTATTGTGGTTCTTATCTGAACAATTGCAGTAGAGCTTGAATTTCAAATAATTGTCAATCCATAGAGTAAAAAACTCAAAACAAATATCAATTGACAAAATGTAAAGAAAATCACCATGTCCTTGCAGAGATTTCCATAGAGAGAGGCTAAATTCTTTTAATAAACTATTTGTTGTGAATTCACTTCTCTAATTGCTGTCTGTGCTGTTCAACAGATTTGTATGCTTCAAGGCCAGAAGGGAACACTGTGATCATCTAGTCTGACCTCCTGTGTGACATAGGCCATAGAATTTAATGGGTGAAATTCCTGCATCAAACCCAATAGCTTACTGATGAATTAGAGAGATGTCAAATCTTGATTTAAAGACTTGCAATAATTTTCATCTAAATAATCAAAAGTCAAGACTGCAACCATCTCTACCGCATATCTCTTGTGATAAATGTAAAGAGCTTGAGCATAAGGTTTTCACCAAGGTATTTCCATATGTCAAATCATTGTTGTGGCTCTTTCTGAACCCTCCAATGTCTCCACGTTCTTTTAAAAGGGTGGACACTAGAGCGGGATGCAGCATTTCAGTAGTAGCGTCACCAGAACCTTAGAGAGAGACAATATCACCTTCCTACTTCTACTCAACATTCCTCTCGTGCAAGGATCATGTTGGCACTCTTAGACACAGCATCGCACTAAAAGCTCATGTTCAGTTGATTATCTACTGTGACTCCAATGTCCTTTCTGGAGTCACTGCTTTCCAGAACACTGACCCCAAGTCTGACATATATTTGTTACGCAATGTATGACCTTACATTTGGCTGTTTAAAACCAGTGTTGGTTGCTTGCATCCGGCTTACCAGAAATCCAGATCACTCTATATAAGTGACCTGTGCTCATCGCTACTTAACAATTCACTGATCTTTCTGTCATCTGCAATCTATACTAGTAATGATTTTATCTGTTCTTCCAGCTCATTGATAATGAAAGGAGATGATGGAAAGAGCCAAGGTAGGCATTTGCCTTAAGCTAGCAGGCTAGCTCTCCCAGCAGCTGTGCTCTTCTGCTTCTTTCTCTAAGACCCCTGACTGCTCCCAGGAGCAGCCTGTGCAACTATATGGCTTGCAAGTACCCAGCAACTCATGTGGTCAGGGTAGTTTGTTAACTGAAGGCCAGTTGGAGGCTCTGGAGTTGCAATGCACTCCAGGTTCCCCCACGCCCAAAGGACAGGGAAGAGCAATGACCAGATTAGTCAAGACTGGCCACCATGGGATAGGAACAATCTGTATACTTCACAGAACAAAATGTGCTTCCTGGCCTCTGACCCCCTCTCCTCACACTACTCCCAAGTCCCTGCTGGCTCTAAATCCCTCTTCAAACCCCTACCTTCCCCAGGTCCTGGTGGCTCTGCCCCTCTTGCCATTCTTTCCACTTCCTTACCCTGATGTTTCCTCCCATGTATGCAAGTAACTGGCAAAAGATGCCGCTACCCCCATGTACTACTCTCCTGGGGAGTAAGCGGTTTTCTTCCTGAGGCTGAATTTCTTTGATGTTCCTGTTTCTGAAGCTGCCACAGGAGCTGTGGGTGAAGGACAGCAGGAAGTCACCTAGGCAGTCAAGCAGCTTCTAAGGAAACACCAGCCACCTTCCTGGCTCCCCAGTAGCAGTGGGAGCGTCCTGCAGTTCAAGTGGGGGGTTGGTGGCTCTCTCTTCTTTTTTTAGTCCTGGCTTCCCCCTCTCATACACGTTGCAGCTTCTGTACTTGCCAACCAGAGGCACAGGAGTGGAGTAGCCTTTAGCATTTGATTCTGCCCCATGTGGCAATAGCAGTTCGTGCAGCACTCCAGTCCCTGCTGGGTTAGGGTTTTCATTCATGACTGTAATGAAGAATACCAGTTATCTCACTCACCAGCATTATTTTTAAGGGGAAGAGGGGTGAGAGAAGAAAGGGGGAATCTTCATACACTATCCAACTTCAAAGGGTCCACACTGGTTGGGACACACTCCTCATAAAGCCAAATGGACTGAACTGGTATGGGTATAAAAATCATATTTCCGCTATTAACAAGTATACAAATATGGATGTGAGAATTGTACGTGTTCTCAGAGTAGTCAAAGTAGTCCTAGGATATATAGCAACCAGTCCTAGGACTCTCTTTTAGCAAATGCGGAATCATAAGTAATCATGAGTAAGCACTGACATCTAATTTCAAGAACCCACATAGAATTTAAATTATGTTAATCAAAGAATACAGTGAGGAGAAGTGAAAGGAAAAGATGGTGGCTGCATGCCCTGTACCTTGGTAATGAGATACAGTCTTTTAGTTTTTAGGCCATGCCACTAGTTTAAATGGGTTACAAGACTTTAGTGACCAAAAGTCATTCGACTGACAGCTGTGAAATGAGTTAATGGGTTCAGCCATTAACAGAAAGCAGCACTGCTAAAAGCCACTTCCACAACTGTTACCATGTTGACATTTGCAGGAGTGATACCAAGTGCTAAATGGTTATGGAGACTGAACTAAATTCTCCCCAGGCCTGGACTGATGCGTGTTGCTGGGGCAATTGGAAAACTGCAAAAATAATTCTGCCCTTTCTGAAAACAGGATTTGGAAAAAATTCTTATGTTCTAAGAATTTAAACAGACATTCATTGAGAAACTCTAGCACCTCCATGCTTTGGATCAAGGGCTTTAAGTTTGGTGGTGGTGGCTTTTGTGTCAAGGATGTGTCTTTTGCTGTCCCCATAAAAAGCTGCCCAAATGTATAGGCCTTTGAAAAATCTGTTTGCACATGCTCAGTAGAGACTGTTAGAGTTTAGTACCTAAATTCTACAAAGTTTCCATCTCTACTGAGCATGCTCCAGCCTCTCACAACTCTTCATGCTGACCCGACTGCATCCCCAGAAAAACTGGGCATACCCCAGGTTGTCGGAGCTAAGCATGGCTTTCCCTGCAGTTGTTTTTCCTGGCTGCTGAACTGAGAGTCTTCCTACTCTCAGGAAGACTGTTTCATCTATACTATCAATGCTTCTGCTGCTGGTGCCTAGGCAACACGAAAGAGGATGCAGCCTAATGGAAATGTAGAGGGGTGATGGGCTGAGCCTGGGGAATGGAAGGAGTAGATTGGACAAGCTAATCTGACTTCCTGAATAACACAGGCCTTAGGACGTCCCTGAATTCCAATATTACCAACTGCGAAGGTTCAAAAATCATGAGTCAGACCCCAAAATCATGGAATTACTCCCTGTAATAGGGTTCACTCACCATTGGAGTGCCTCCTTGTGGCTGCATCTGGGGATTAGCTCCTTTCAGTCATTGCTCACACTATCCCACTGCCCCTTGCTCTCTGGTACTCATGGTGCTCCCTCCTTGTGAATCATCCCTGAAGCCAAATCATTGTATAATCCTCCCCTTTCAGGGTATCAAAGCCTCACTGGATCAGCTGTCTTCACGCCATTCCAAACAGTCCAAGACCAGGTCTTGTACCACTTTGCTAGCAGCTGCTAGGGAAACCCAGACACGCCCACTACATTTGGGTTTCAGCCCATATCCAGAAACTATTGTCTGCTTGCTTCCAGACCCTGTTGCTATTTCCCTGGACTCTTTTCTTTCTCTGTCTTCTGGTCCTCTGTTCTGGGTTTACAGCCCAAACTCCCAGCAAGTAACTGTAGACTAGTTCTCCTACAGCCCCTTTCTGGTTTCAGTTTCCTTCTTTTATATTGTCCCAATCTGATCCTTCCCAGTTGAACTTCATCTTCCATTAGGGTTTATTAATCCCTGGCTCTCCTCTAGGTGCCTTTAAGGTTAGCTGAACTTATAGATGGGGTACACCTCATCACAATCCCCAAAATCATAAATTTTTTTAAAAGAGAAATTATATTGTATTTTTGATCTGTTTTGATTTTCGTACTCCTCCTGTCCACCCCCAGTTCGTGTGTGTAACAAGTTTAGTGTAGCCAATTAAGGTAATTTTGAACCCCACTTCAGGAGCTCTCATCTCTACATCTGCCCACCTCACTGCCCCGAAACTAATTCTGCCCTTCAACATTCCCATCAATTCTTCCCCCACATTTGCCCAGCCTCCCTTCTGCAGAAGAGAACATTGTGGTGCACCTGGCACATTCATTGTCCTTGCTGGCACTTCCCACATACTAGTTAACTGCACAATCTCAGCGGACATACTTGTCATTAATGCCAGCTCTAGGGAAAATGGCCTACACAGTATAGAAACAAACATGTGATGGTAGCAACCTGATCTGTTTTAAAGTTAGTTGAAACCAAGCAATCAAGATACTTTAAGGACAAGATTATAAAGGGTTGATAATAAAGGCATAAGTGAGTCATTAAATTGTTTACCAAAAGAACGCTGTGTTAGACACAGGTGGTTACTGAAAGGCTATTCTGTCATTGTTTTAAACAGAAGTGAGTTAGTTTTCCAAAAAAGCTTACAAGATAATAAGTAGTGAAGAAACCTAACGTAACTCAGGTTACAAGTTGGTAGAGCAGTGGTTCCCCTTCATGTTGTCATTAGCACAAAGAATTCCCATTGAATGAGGAGAGGAGCAGAGGGGGAAAAAAGTACAATTAAAAAGAATGTCCACATTTGAAAGAGTTGGCCCAGTTTATAAATATTAGCATGTTAATTAAAGAAGAGTACAGTTCTGCTTGTTAAGGGCCCCAAATGTCTCCATCTGCATTCAGTGGAAGTTTTACCTTTGACTTCAATGAGAGCAGGAACCAGATAAACCTGAGAAGACCTTCAAACAAAGGAGTGATTTACTATCTGCTGATAACCTTTAGCTTCTTATCTTTCCCATGAGTCATGATTTTGACTTACTTCTTCCAGAGAAAGAAGACTTCAGCACCCTATGTTTATTTACTGTTTAGAATCACTTCTCCAAAGCTTTTGAGGTGGTAAGAGAGGAGAAAAGGTAAATCTTTTTCTTGAGAAACTATGGCACAAAGGTTTCGGTTTTAAAAGAAGTCCACAATGGCCTCAGTGGAAGGAAGGTAAAAAGGAGTTAGATCAATTGTAAAAACGAATATTTGATCTTATGCCATGGCTGTGCAGGAGTCAAAGAAGATTCATGTTCATCCATCATAGCTTATGTGAAGTCTCCTGATGGTATATTTCCTGTTTAATCCAAGCTGTCTGTTCACAATTAGAGTGTAAAGCCTCTCTTCCAGTGACAAAGGTTCATGTTACACTTTTCATAAGCTGGGGGTCTTGTTGAAGGCTTGGCTACACCTGGATGCTAAAGTAACAGCTGTGGCCAAATGTTTTCTTCCATCTGCACATAGTGGGAAGAGAGTATGCACTTTCTTTAAATGTGGACCTTGCTATCATCTCTGCCCTTGGCAACTTGAGACTAGACATCTGTAGCATATTGTACATGGAGCTACATCCATACAGGAGCTGAAGGTAGAGTAGAATGCTGCAGCCTAATCCTAAAAGCCTGGTCTACACTACAAAATTAGGTTGATGCAAGACGGCTTACATGACTTAGTTGTGCACGTGCCTATGCTTATATGGGTCTCCCACCACTGTAGGTGCCCCGTTATGCCGACACAGTAACACCTCCTCCCCGAGTGGTGTAGAGCCATGGTCAATGTGCTCAAGTTGATGCAATGCATTAGATACTGTGTTACTTATATCAACCCTAACTGTCCTCTGGCAGCTGCCCCACAATGCCCCACACTCACTGTCCTGGTCACCATTGTGAACTTCCCTGCTCAAGGGTCCCAGAGACTGAACACCCTCCTCCTCCCCACCTTAAAGCCCCATGAAATTTTGAAATTCCTTTTCCCGATTGCCTGGCTTGGGGAACACAGCTAGTAGCTCTCCACTGTTGAATGCAACTGGACAGCTGACCAGGCCGACTACATGCGCCATACGTGCTCCTGCCTAGAATAGACAGGAGATATTGGCTCTCCTGAGCCTGTGGGGAGAAGAGGCTATGCAGGCACAACTCTGAACCAATCATAGAAACATCAATATCTATGAGCAGATTGCTCAGGGGATTCAGGAGAAGGGAAATGACAGGGACCAGCAGCAGTGCCATGGGAAAGCCAAGGAGCTGCGACAGGCATAATAGAAGGCCAGGAAGACCAACAAGCAATCCAGTGCTGAGCCGCAGACCTGCTTCTTTTAAAAAAGTTGCATGACATACGCCACAGAGATCCACCCCCCATCCTCCACAGCACCATGGATACCTTCAAGGAGACGGAGTCACAGGCACAGGCCGTGAACAGCAAGGATGTGGAGTTGGTGGACGAGGAAGAGTGTGGACGACAGGTGACCAGGGGAATCCAGCTGTTCAATGAGCCAGGACCTGTTTTTGACTCCACTGCAGTGCAGCCAGTCCCACCAGTCGAGAATGAGTGAGCCTGATGCAGGGGAAGAAACCTCGAGTAAGTAAGCAGACAAATTTTCAATAACAGGGAAAGCACCCCCAAAGTAGCAGGACACTTCTGACTTTGCATTAATTTACTCATGCTAGAAGAGGAGTGGTACAGCCAAGAAAGTTAAAGTTGCTATCTGCTTTTCATTCCCTTCCACACCCACAGAATGCCTGAACCAAATAAGGAAGGGACAGTCGAGGACTCTGGATGACATATTCGATGAGATCCTGCAAGCCAGTGCTGCATCGGACCAGGAGCACAGGGCCTGGAGATGAACATTGCAGACAGCCTGGAGAAGGGAAGAGTGGAGAGGAGAAAGACTCATCAGGAAAAGCTGAGGGAGATACACTAGGGAATTATGGGTCTTCTCCAGCAGGAAACACAGATGATGCGGACTCTGGTGGGCCTACAGGTTCAACAGTCCTGGGCTCACCTGTCTCTGCAGCCCATTGACAATGTCATATCGGAACCTCTCTATATCCCCCTCAATATTCCATGTGGGCATGAGGAGTTGCTGCAGTACCCCTACCACTCCACCTTGGGAGACATTAAAGACAATCACAGCTTCACATACATTGATCTCTGAAAGACATGGTTGGTGTACATGTGGCTGAAATGGACATGAATATTATTTCCCTTTCCTCAATTCTGTTCTCTTAATTATTATGTTTTTAATGTATTTGTTTTAAAATTGCACTGGGTTCTTTGTGCACTGATTTCTATTACTAAGAGTGGTGGCTGTATGGCAGTGTAACTTGAGGCGACCTAAGTTTGTAGTGTAAATACGTCCTAAGTGGTGCATCACATAGAATTACGATATCACTACATGATAGCACTGTTTTGCATGATGCCTGCCTTTAAGCTTCTGGGTTCACAGGTTCTTTGGAAGAAATGTGCATTAGGAAAGTATGAAGAGAGGGAGCGTATGACATAATAGGTCATACTGGGTTCTAGCCAAAGGGAACCACTGCAACGGGATCCCCAGGAACTGGGTACCGCTGTGCCCCCTTAACTCTCCAGCTTGGGCTGTCTCTCACAATGCTTTGCTAGTGACAAGCAGCAAACCCCTCTAGGTGCTGTTATCACCTAGCACAACAGCATGTGAAACCCCAGGGCCAGCTAAATTGCGTGAATGCTCCCTTAGCCACTCATGAGTCACACAGAGCAAGGCACCAGCAAATCTCCCAAGCCCCCAGCCTTCCACTCCAGAACTGTTCTGTCTTGCCCTGGTCAGAAGCCTGATTGGTATAAGTTCATTACCCAGTCTGCCCCTCCCCTGATGTGGAGAGGACACACACAAGCCTTTATAAACTGATCTGAGATTTCCCAAGCACTTCAACCAAAACACACTGTTTTAGGTAAAACATAATTCAGATTTTAAGTGAGCATAAGTGGTAGAGACAATAGATCAGAGATAGTTACCAAAAAAAAAATCTTTACATCTTATTACAATAGGCAGTATTTCAGTCACTTTCCTAAGCTATCTTTTATAAAGCAACCCTGGCTAATAATTTAAAATCCTTTCCCACAAAGAATAACTGACTAATGAACTGAATCCTATCTGAGAGGATCAAGTGACCTACGAATAGTCAATATGTTTATCTATTAATGCGACACTAAGAAGAACACAGATTAACTAGGGAAAGCCTTATTTTTAGGAAATCATGCTTTTTTTATGCTTTACTGTCCCTGAGGGATGCCATAGATATCATTGGCCAAATTCTGCCATCCAGTATTTGAACAGAAATTGCGCTCACTTCAATAGGAGTTCTGTGCACAAACCTTAGTGTAGGATTTGGCTCCATGTTTACAATTCGAGATAGCATTTGGAAGAGTCTCCCACTGTAGTAGAATGTATACGTTACAAAGTTAAGGGACCTGAAGAAATCTGGGTCATAAGATAAAAAGCAGGTCATAGGCAGGAAATACAGTGTGTGTTTATCAAGCAGAGCTTTTTTAACTTAGAATTTTTATCTGCATCCATCCTGGGCTTTAGACACTTTGCAATAATCAAAACATACAATAAAAATCAAATTTAAATCAATTAAATATTTATTGGAATCCTCTGCCTCAAAAATACTGGCCTTCCATAACAACTGTCACCTCACAATAAGCAAGGCTACCCTCGGTTTCCCACTATCCAAATGCCTGGGAGAAATGTCATTGCAGCATATCTGGAAGGTTAACAAAAACTGGTTGTAATAGACAAAGGACTTAGATTCCTCACAGAAGACATTCTGCTGGTAACATCTTCCCTTTTAAATCAGGGCCATGATAGCTTAAATGACCCCACCAATTGCAACTGCAAGAGTTTTCACAATGAGAGAGGTTGTTGCTAAGGTAACCAAAGCATTTAGGTCTTTTATTTGTTAAAACAAACACCAGATAACTTATAGCTGCTTCCTAATTATCCAGTATAAAATACCACATCCAGTCTTTGTTACAGATTGCAGAGGCACTCCACTCAATGAGGCTGCCAATAAAATGGCATCTGTTCTGGTTGCTCTGGTTGCCCAAGAGCACTGAGTGGAACTTCAGAGGAACCGAACATAGGTAGGTAAATGGGTCCATGATGGCAAATGAAGTTCAGTGTTGACAAATGCAAAAGTAGTGTTCATTGGAAGGAAAATTTAAATTATTCATACACCGTCCGGGGTTCTAAATCAACAGTATCAACTGAGAAAAAGGTCCTGTGAGTCACTGTAGACAGCTCAGCGAAGCCCTCTGCTCAGTGTGCAGCTCTGGTTTAAAAAAGCAAACAAGATGCTCGGATGAATAAATTATAATGTCATTATATCAACCAGTGCCTCCTCTGGAGTACATGTGACCCCCTCATAAAAAGGATATTGCAGAGGTAGAAACTGGGGAGTATATGCTGCATCCATCTCTCAGTAACTGTGTAACTGCTCCTGCTCTGTATGCTCCATTCATTTCCCACCCTGTCCCCGCCTTTCCCTCCTGGGGTATTCTGCATGCCTCTGTCCTCTGGGCATAAAGAATGCCTCAGGGCAACCCTGCAGCTTTGCACCTCCCCCAGCTTCTCAAAGCGGAGCAAGGACACAATTAGACCCTACGATTCTATGAAAATCTGCATTGGGCCAGGTTTTTCAAGGTGATGGCACAGCTAGTTAATAACTGCCAATCCAGTGAGCAAGCTGCCAACAGCCTGCTGTCAGGACCTCGACACATGAAAGCAGTGGGATTTGGCAGGGGAAACTGTTTCTTTTTTACACAATAGTGCAAAGTACAATTCAGTGTGACAGAAGCCGCTGGTATTTCATAACAGGTTGTTGGGGGCAAGGGGCAGATTTTCTTTGATATTATCTTCGTGCCTGGTATACATTCTCTGGTAATGGAATTTGGACAAAGATTAAATGGGATGTAAATGTGAATAAGTGAGATGACCATGTGGACTGCACATTGTTATTCCCAGGCCAAAACAGAAGTATTAGTAGGAATTAGAGTCTGTCGCGTATAATCATTTGGAGGCAATAAGGAGAAACAAGACTTTTTTTTAAAAAATCCTAAATACTATACCAATGCTGCTATTAGGGATTTAATAATGCAGTGCAGAGTTTGTTTTCAAACTTTTACCCGACATGCTAAGCTTCGCCTATTTCCTTACAGTGAATGAAAAAAGCATTCTTTAGCCATTGCTGCTACTAGAAGGGCACATATACGTTTTATGAGAGTCAGAGCTTAACTAGTGAATATAAACCCTTGTCATGTGCACAGTAAGCACATTACCCAAAAGCCAACTGTGAAAAAGTGGCTTGCCCCTAGAGTACCTCCTCATGTGGCTAGGCATGGTGTAGCAGTTCTCTCCCCATCTGGCCACTCTCATTCTCCTGTGCACTGCCTCCTTTTGTGACTCTGCCCTCTGGCACAGTCACAATTTAAATCCACCCCTTCTGGCTATTAATATCCAAAAATAAAAGAATACTATGAAGTGAAAATCATGGTAATCCAAGGAGTCTTCGGCAGGATCCCACCCTTCTACTCAGGGCTTGTCTTCATGAAACCTGTCCTTTTAGTCAGTCTTTCTGAGCCTGGTCTTCCCAACCACCAGGAAGCTCATCCAGGCAGTAAGCTGACTCAGGCCTGGTCTATATTTACCAGCAAATTCAGCAGCAGTCGATGGGAGATATGGAAGCTACGTAGAGTAGCTTGCGTATCTTCCGTTGACTCCCTAAAGTCTGTTCTGTGTGCCATCTCCACTACGCTGCACCAATGGGAAATGCATTCCCATCGATGCAGCGTTAGTCCTTTTCTGGCGATGGATTTATTCTGTCGACTTCTGGATCAATTGAGTGGGTCTCCATTTCCACTCAATTGATCCGGAGAAGTTGATCTGGCAACAGCAAATTTGCCAGTGTAGACATAGCCTCAGACTCTTGGCTGAAGCTATGCTTCCCTCACTGAGTGAGAAGTAGAGCTCTACTCTGCTCCTTGGCCAGCCCCAAACTGAACTGGGTCTCCTCCTTTGAACTCCATTGTCCATTCCTGCCATCTGCAACAGGTGTAACAGGGTGGGGCCAGTTGGGTCCACAGGCCCTCATCAACCCCCTCCTTGCCAGTATGGGGCCTATATGCCCCATCAAACACCCTCCTGCTCTGGACCAGGCTTGGAGCACTGGCATTCCCCACCATCTCCCTGCCATCTTGTGGGGAAATTGGTGTTGTGATAAGCACTCTTTGCCCTGTGCTGAACTCAGACTGAAAGGAGTTGTAGATCCCTTTGCACAAGTCAGTGCTTGGTGTCCTTTGTGGCATTGAGTCACTATGGAGGGGCATGGTCAGTAACCACAGTAAATCCTGTCCCAAGAAGACAATAACAGAGCACCTCTTTAGCTCACTTTATGGCCAAGCCTTCCTTCTCAACAACTGACTATGTCCCCTCTCAGGGAAGTTTCCTGTTTAGTCCCATGAGCCTCCAGGGACAAGACAGCCCCAACCCAACTTCCAAGGCATCCATTTGGAGGATAACTCCTTGATGAAGTCTGGGCTGTAAAACAGGTTCCCTACAGAGGTGAGCCTTAAGAGTCTGGAAGGCCTTTTCACAGAAGACCTTTCCTGAAGACCTTTCAAGTGCTGCTGTCTTCAAGAAGATCTAGGAGATCTAGGTTTCAGTGGATGAGAACTTAGGTACAAATCAATGATAATATCCCGCCAGCCCCAGGAATTTCTGGGTTTCTTTGAGTTTGGAGTAGGATAAGCAGTTGCACTTACCCTTCCATGACTTTTAGAATTCGACATGGTAGATCTGTTTACTCTTTTTCTGGTTCTAATTTCATAACCTACCTTCTATAGAACTTCATAGGGTCCCTGCCATTGGGTCAACAGTTTTGACTCTGTGCTAGGAAGCAAAAGGAGCATGCAATCACTGGGTGTGAATACTTGGATGTAGGCTCCTTTATTTTGCGTGCTCTTTTGGGTGTGCTAGACATTCAGAAAGTTCTCTCTTGTGGAGGAACCTATGTGTTCTTGCAAAGGTTAAGCACATATTGGACTTTCAGCTCAAAGGATCCTGTTTCTCCAATATTCCCAAGTCCCACATAAAAGTTCAAAAGAGGAGAATCTCATAGATAACTAGGGCACCTCTTGCATTGCAAACAGCAAAGGGAAAAGCAACTTGTCAAAGTGGTGAGGATTGTGGTGACAAATTTATTTAAATGTTCTTCAACATATGATTAATATATTCCATGTGTGAACTCATGTGTGGGGATGGTAGACAGACATTCTGAGAAATGTAATTTTTAGTAGTTTTCATAATTATCTCGTAACCTGAGACTTAAAGCTGGCTCCTGGATTGGTCAAAATCTCCAAGGGCAGTCCTAACCTAGCAAAGATTTTCATTAGTTCAGATGCAATGGTCTTAGCATTCATAGAACGCAAAAGCACTATCTTGGGGTAGTTTGTGACATAATCCATGATTGCTAGACTGACCTGGTAGCCAGCTGCACTCTCTTTAAGTGGCCTGATTAAGTCCATTCTGATTCTTTCAAATACGGTGCTGACTGTCATGCGGACTGGATTGGGGGAGGGGGCATTTGTGTTATTTGACATTAATATGTCAAAATCATAGCAATTCATGTAAGACACGCCATGTCAGGTACTGTTAGAAAGGTTATGATATGCTGAATAAGATGATAATATTTGTGTTCATGTGTAATATGTATGAGGAGAGTTATGGAGATCTTTGTTATACCTGTATTTCAAACTGTGCTGTAAAAGACACACTCCAGACAGAGAGGCCACAGGACAATAGCCCGCTTAATGGCCCATCAAGACCTTTACAGAGGCCAGAGGCCCAAGAAGAAACTAAAGGCATACCTGAAGAGTTACCAGGATTGGCCCATGTGACTATGGACTCCATTTTGGTCCCTGTAAAATTCCACAAGCCACATGGCCAGTAACAGAGGGTATATAAGATCAAACCACAGAAACCATTTTGTCTTTTGTCTGGTTCCTTGTTCCTGTCCAGCTGCGGACACACCTCTGGATCAACATTCTTTGCAACTGAACTGAAGGACTTAGACCCATCCAGGTACTGGATGTATACCAAAGGAACTATACAACTCCACAATTGTTCTAGAAACCTGATGTATATGGACTTTTAAATCATTTGTATGATCTGATTGCTTTGAGCCTTTAATACTTCTCTTATTGTTTGTTTTTTCTTTTATTAATAAACCTTTAGTTTTAGTTACTAAAGGATTGGCTGGCAGCATGGTATTTTGGGTAAGATCCAAACTTATAGTGAACTGGTACTGTGGCTGATCCTTTGGAATCAGAGGGAATCTTTTAGTAAAGAGCATAGAGTTAAAATAACTGGTCTCTTTACTGGACCTAGTGTCAGTTTGGGAGCCAGAGACTGAAGTGCAGTAAAGGGGGCTGTGTGTATTTGTACAGTGGCTTCTTGATAACCAGTGTGGGGGAATCAGAAGCACTGTTTGTGGCTGGTTGGGAAGTCTGACTGTGGTGTCACCCACCAGTGCTGGGAGAATTCGCTCTCCTTTTACAGCCTGCCCTGACCCTGGCATTATCAGTGGGCTACCCTGGGCACGGACGGGTTACACTGACTATGACAAGAGGAACCAACATGGACTTTGGCTCCCCAGCGTGCAGCCATCTGACCTCTCAGCAGGAGGCACAGAAGTCTTATCTATGATGGGCCAACAGAAACAAACTACAGTTCATGCCAAGGTTTGTTCTTTGCCCACATGTTTGGCAAAGGACATAGCATGGGCCAACTGCATGATTTCCTAGCTATATGGAAAAGGAGGCGCTGGGACTAGACTTCCACTGATTCCATTCATCCTGGATTTCAAATCATGGAAAAACCTTGGCTTGCTGATGGTCTACTGTCTCTCCAGTCATGACTGCCACCTGTGTTTCATCTTCCTGTTGCCTCTCTGTGAAGTTGGAGAACCTTGTAAGGAGACTAGTTTCTGATACTGGGCCAACAACTGACTGAGGGTAGGGGAAAGGGCCTAAGAAAGGGTCTTGTTGGCTGGAATGCCCTTCACCTGGCCCATGTGTCTCTCCTATCCTGACAAGGCCTACTGGGGCCATGATCCCCTGGTCCTAGGGAAACAGAGATCAAGTCCCCAGGATCATCTGGAGTCTCAAAACGCTCTTTAGGAGGTTCCCAAAATGTTACCAGTGTTAGCCCACAATGACTCATAGACAAGTGATGTCACCAGGGCACCAATAGGGACTGGGTGTGTTTGCCAACGGTGAGCTGTATCCATGTGCTCTCTGCAAATAAATGGTTTTCCCAAGAGGCCCCTGGGGATGTCACCTCTCCAGGGCTTGGCTGCATCCTGAGTCTACAGCTCCACCATCTCCATTTCATTTACCCTAACAAGCATAGTCAACTTCCTGGTCCTGGTCAGCATGCCCTGGCTTCTGCAGTCCAGACCTGTGCACAAGTGCAATCCATAAGGTGACAGTCCCTATACCCATGCCCCAGGTACCAGCACAAAAAGCAAAAGCATTGCCCCTGGTGATCAGGGTCAAGACCTGTTCCTAACTCTCTTTCCACTTGTTTTCATTGTTTTCCACTTGTTTTCATTGTTCTGAAAGGTTTCCACTTGAGGACCTGAAAGTTGCTCAGGAACTCTCCATCCAGGGACCCTTTTGGGCCAATTGGACTGCTGATATGGGCCACTGTCAGCCAGGATCCTGCAGTTTCTATGCCACATTCCAGAGCTGGGCTCCCAGGGAATTCTTCTGTTCCTGAAAGTGTTGGAGGAAGGCGTTTTTTGATGGGCCTGTAAATGGTCCAAAATGGCAACTTTTATTTGGGGGTAATCGCATACAACAACAGGATCCAGGCTACAATAGGGCCACCGTTAGAAAATATAGGGATAGCAGGACTACACAGTGTTCTGGTGGCTACTGCATTGCCATCACCACCCATTCAAATATCTCAAGAAAGGCTTGTGGGTCATCTTTGAGCCCCATCTTTGTGAGTCAGATCAGTCCAGCTGAAGTCACCAGAGCTGTACCTCAAAGACCAAACTGTTGTGGGAGGTCTCAAGAGGTCCACGACTTGATGTACAAGCTGCTGTTGCAGGAGCTGTTGTTGGACAGATAATTTGTACTTACCGAAAACAAATTAATAATAGTAAACAGCTATCGCATGACTACATTTAGCAGAAACTTTTTGTCCCTAATTTGGCTACTTTTTGTGTATGTGCATTTACACAGAGGCATTTCTAGGATGCCGATCACTGTAGTTTCTGAGAATCTTTTAAATCCTTCTCCTGGTATCCTTGATTTCTCCTTGAGAGTGCACTTGCTTATTGTGTACCAAAGGTGGTGGCATCTGTAATGTGACCATGGCCACCTCTATATTTATGCCCTACACGCTGCTGCAATATTTGTGCAAAATGTGCCTTGTGAGGTATCATTTGAAAACCAATAACACACTGGTCATTAATTTCATTGTGAAATGCATGTGATAATGCTGTGTGTGGAATCATGGATATTCACTGATATTATGCTTTAAAGATTGTGAGTAAAAGGCATGTAGGGGAAGTTGATGAACAGTTTTTCTCACCCAACACCTCAAACCAGATGTGGTCAAATTCAATGAACTGGTCACATGCATCAGAGGTTGCAGCCACAGGAAGAGAACATTTACAGTGCAAAATTGCAGCAGAAATCATCACACTGGAGCCCACCAGGGGACACTTTAATAAAGGTGGAGTCGGAACCCCGGAAGAGACAAGACACTGAATCCCATAGGATCAAAAGTAGACTTCTGAGATAAAAGGACACACAGAAAGACTTTGGATTATCCTTTACCTGCAGAGACAAGGAAAACACTGCTTTGGACTCTATGGGGATCCTGGCTGAGAATTAAACTCTCATTGCTGGGAAAACTACCTTGAACAAACATTGTATCAGTTTAAGTTAGGTCTTAGCAATTAGAAAGTATATCTTTACCTCTGTTTGTCTGTAACCATTTTTATCTTTATTCCTTCTGTTTGGTATCACTTAAACTACGTCCTTGTGTAAATAAACTGCAGTTAATAAACACAGCAGTGCCATGTTTGAAGGAAAAGGTGTGTTTACCCCAGTTAAGTTAATGAACTTTAATATACTGATACTTTAAACGAGCAGCGAATTTAATATCTTCTGTAAATGTACAGTGATAGGACTGAGCACTGTAGAGAAACATCTCTCTTGGGGACTGGAGTTCACCGATTGTTTCCTGCTAGGCAGAGTTTGGGCTGGAGAGGTTTCAGGCATTTTCTGGTGAGGAAAACAGCTGTGGTGTGATAGGGAGCTGCTGACACACAGTTTAATCTCCAGCAAAGCTCACTGTCGCTGAGGCAGAGAGGTAACACAGTGGCTCAGAGCTCTGGGTGTTCGCAGCATGCATACACTGTCATTTCAGCCTTTTTTCCTCTTTGGCTGGTTGTTATGTGAGCAACAATCTAAACAGAAGGGAGCTTATAAGCATTAACAGTTCCCACTGCACCCCATTCTAAAATCTAAACCACAGTAAGACTAGTAAATGGCTAAAGGAGGCAGAACTGCAAAATACAAAAGGCTGTTACATAATGAATTAAACAAACACACAAAGGAAAACAACAGTGCAAATCCCAGCTCTCAGGAAATCTCTGATATTTCAGACTGCACAGGAAATTCCCTGCAATTTTAGTTACAACAGCATCTTGATTTGGAGCTGATCCATATCCAAACACATCAGAACTTTGGGGGTGAGGACAGGTTTGAAGCTGAGTTCTAAATTAGACATTGCTAACCACTACCACAGTATATAAAACTTGATCTCTCTTCCTTCACTTTTGCTGTCGCTTTTGGATTTTATTTTCAAAGGGAGAGAAATTAGTAGTTTCTCCAATTGCTAAACGATAAATTAATCCCCTAAACCAGGCCCCTGGAATTTGATACCACACCCTATATTTCTCATCCTCATAGCAATGGGGATGAGAAGAAAAGAAATACAAACAGTTTCTTCAGTGCAATGTCCAAGATTCATGTGTTCTCTCCTGGCCTGGAACACTACTAAACTGAGAGTTGGATTGAAAAACAGGTTGAGATCCTGAATACTAATTAGCACAGAAAATCGATCACAGTTAAGAATGCCTTTTTCTTCTGTATTTAACATCAGCACTCTTTTCAAAACTGTTTTACTTAAACGCCTTTCTGAAATCCTCTTGTATAAATTTGCAATATATGTTGCAGTACAGCTAACCTGTGTGTATATGACAAAACAAATGGAACATTAACTACACAGAAAGATATATGTTCTGTACAAGGCTGCATGAGTATTGTCATGAAGCAGCTAGATGGTTTTCAAGAGTCCTGTTTGGAATTGTAAAGAAGCCATCTCATGCAGGAACTTTCTTCACTACAAGTTTTTATTAACACACAACAGAGACAAACAAAGGGCCAAATCATGAAGTCAATGCCAGTTGAACGCATGCACCGCATTGAAAGAGTTGGATAAATCCAGGCATGATTGGGCCTGGAGAGTCTAGTAGATAACAAAGAGCCCATTGACATTAATAGGAGTTTTGCCTGAATAGACCATGAGCTGGTAAAGCCAAAAACCCACAATATCTCAGGCACCAGGCTGCTTCTTACTATCTCTGAAGAGTTGTGAGCTTTATGCCAACATGAATGCTCTCTATAATAGAGCTTCAAAAACTTTGCAAGCATGAAGCAAAATGTCAGCATAATGATCCACCTTCTGTTAGAGTTTAATCTAATTCCTGTCATATTCAAACCCCACCCTTTGCATATTATAGGGACTCTTTTTAAAGTTAACACATAAATCCCAAATTCAGCCTAAATAAAAAGATCAAACCTAAAATCACATATTTACTAACAACAGATCTTGAAATAATTAGAACAACCGATAGGACAATAGGGCCAAAACTCAGTCAGTTTATCTCAGTTTCCTTGTAGTTCTTCCACTGAGGATTTGGAATGTGCATGGACTTCAGGGATCTCTCAGAGTCAAGGAACTTCTGCCTTGCCACTCAATCTCATGGAGAGCACAGTTCCTGCAGAAGCCACGTTTCCAGGGCCTCCCCTCACTGCAGCCATCCCCCTTAATGGGGCTTACTGCAAACTCTAACAGTGACTTGGGATGGCTTACCCCCTTGGCCTGGAGAAGACAATCTGCCAGTCTACCTGACACTCTCAACTTGCAGACCTGGAACCCCACAGCATCCCTGCAAAATACCTTCTGTGGGATGGTCCAGGGGAGAGACCATGGCTGGGTCTACACAGACGGCGGCAAATTCGCCGCCATCAGATTGATGGCTCTGGATCGACTGAGCGGTCTGTGTAGACCCGCTCAGTCGATCCAGCAAGTGACACAGGAAAACCACCCTTGTAAGTGGCATAGCGCTGCGTCGAAGGGAGTGCTGTTCCCACCGGCGCAGCGCAGTGTGGACACAAAAGTAAGTGTAGACTAGGCCTCAGTCACTCATCCACCTCGGCACAACCGCCATGCAACCCCTCCAGTGCAGGCCTTCACGGAATAAGAGGGGAGCATGAGGGTTGGTCATAAACATTTACTTCCCACCAGTGTACCCTCATTATGAATCATGTTTGATTCTACTCTTTTCACCTGGCATTGACACGAATGGCTCCTATGTTCATTACTTTATGAAACAAGTAGTAAAAGCACAAATGTGAGGCAGAAAAACCAGAAGAGGAAAGAATCCTGAGTTGGAATTGAGTCACAATGCTTACAGAGTTGAATCCAATTATCTACATTTACATCCTAAGTCACTGCATCTGGAGTGCCTTGATGCTCCATCATGTTACAAGGCCAATCCAATAGAGCCTGTGGCTAGGGATGCAGGGTGAGTAGCTGTGAGGCAGAGCAGTTTTACAGTCAGGAAATTGTCTCCCTGAATGCAGTGCTTTTTCAGGAAGCAACATTACATGATACCATTACATCAAGAGGGTCTATGTGAGGATTATTTTTATTACACGCTAACACATATGCACCAGGGGGCAGTTAATTTCCCCATTATTTAATGCTTAATATTCTTTTAATTTAGTATCTATGTATAAAATTATTATTTGTTAGGTACCAACAGGGTGCGAAAGCTCTGGATCTCATGAGACATCTAGACAGATTTATGTGAAATGCTAGGGAGGTATTAGTGGATGCAGTACATGCAGATACCAGTGACACAGGAAAAGGTAGGAGAGATGTCCTGCTGCCGGTTCCACGTGCGAAGCTGGAAAGGCATGCAAAACTGCAGGGTCTCAATGCCTGGATGAGATGATGGTGTGTGGGGGTGGGGGGAGGGAGGGATAGGTTTATTAGGAACTGAGCAACCTTTTGGGAAAGGAGGATTCTACACAGGAAGGATGGGCTCCTCCTAAACCAAAATGGAACAAAATTGCTGGCATATAAAATTAAAAGGTTGTAGAGGATCTTTTAGAGTAAGGGCTGGGGGAAAGCCTTCAGGTGTGGAGGAGCACATGGTTTCATGTGGAGACATCCCTTAGGGATGAATTTATTAAAGGGGGAAATCTATATCCCAGTAAAGAGACAGGAAAGAAGTTGGTAAAGTGCAGCAAGGAGCTAGTGAAGAATAGTCAAATGTAAGAGTCCCATTAAAATATAACACATGAAAGGAAGCAAGTGAATATTGACAAAATGTGCAAGTGCTTATATACAAATGCTAGACGCCTAAATACTAAGACGGGTGAATTAGAGTGCCTGGCATTAAATGAGGATATTGATATAACAGACACTGTGGAAACTTGGTGGATGAGGATAATCAATGGGACATGGTAATACCAGGACATAAAACATACAGGAATGACAGAGTAGGTCATGCTAGTGGAGGAGTGGCACTATTTGTAAAAGAAAGCATAGAGTCAAATAAAGTAAAAATCTTAAATGAATTAAACTATACAATAGAATCTCTATGGATAAGAATTCCATGCTCAAACAATATCAGTATAGCAGCAGGAATATCCTACTGACCACCTGACCAGGATGGTGGCAATGATTATGAAAGCCTGGGGGAGATTAGAGAGGCTACAAAAGCAGAAAATGCAGTAACAATGGGAGATTTCAATTATCCTCAAATTGACTGGGTATATGTCACCGAGAAGAAATGCACAGGTAAAATTTCTAGACACCATATATTACTGCTTCTTGGAGCAGCTGGTCCTGGAATCCACAAGAGGAGAGGCAATTCTTGATTCAGTCCTCCGTGAAGTACAGGATCTGGTCAAAGAGATGAAAAGAGTGGAATTGCTCAGAAATAGCGATCACAATGTAATTAAATTTAACATCTGTGTAAGGGCAGAAATGCCGAAGAAACCCACCAGAGTAGCTTTTAACTTCAAAAAGGGGAATTACACAAAAATGAGGAAGCTAGTTAAATGGAAATAAACAGGAACCATCTTAAGGTTGACATGCCTGCAAACTGCATGGAAACTATTTTAAAATAACAATAGAGGCTCAAAATAAATGTATTACCTTCTCCCCCCACAAAAAAAGAGTTCCAAAAAATGTCACCATAGCTAAACAACAGAGTAAAAGAGTTGGTTAGAGGCAAAGAGACATCCTTTAAAAATTGGAAGTCAAATCCTAGGAGTAAAACAGAAAGGAGCCTAAGCTCTGGCAAGTCAAGTATAAAAGTATAATTATGCAGGCCAAAAGAGCCTTTGAAGAGTAACTAGAAAAAGATACAAAAACTAACTGCAAAATTTTTTAAGTGCATCAGAAGCAGGAAGCCTGCCAAACGGTCAGTGGATCTACTGGACAACAGCGATGCTATAGGAGTACTCAAGGAAGACAAGGCTATTGCAGAGAAGTTAAATAAATTATTTGCATTGGTCTTAACAGCAGAGGATATGAGGGAGATCCACACACCCGAGCCATTCTTTTTAGGTGACAAATCTGAAGAACTGTCCCAGACTGAAGTATCATTATAGAAGGTTTTGGAACAAGTTGATAAATTAAACAGTAATAAGTCACCAGAACCAGATGGTATTCATCCAAGAGCTCTGAAGGAACTCAGATATGCAATTGCAGAACTACTAACTGTGGTATGTAACCTATCTCTTTAAACAGCCTCTATACCAGATGACTGGAGGGTAGCTAAAGTAATGCCTCCTTTTTTTAAAGCTCCAGAGGTAATCTTGGCAATTACAGACCAGTAAGCCTAACTTCAGCACCAAGCAAATTGGCTGAAACTATGTAAAGAACAAAATTATCTGACACATAACTAAACACGGTGTGTTGGAAACAGTCAGCATGGCTTTTGTAAAGCAAAAACATGCCTCACCAACTTATTAGAACTCTCTGAAGGTGTCAACATGCATCTGGATAAGGGTGATCCAGTTGACATAGAGTACTAGAAAGCCTTAGAATAGGTCCCTCTCCAAAGGCTCTTAGGCAAATTAAGCAGTCATAGGATAAGAGGGAAGGTCCTCTCCTGGATCAATAACTGCTTAAAAGACAGGAAACAAACAGTAGAACTAAATGGTCAGTTTTCACAATGGAGAAAGGTAAGAAAGGTCCCCAAAAGATTTGTACTGGCATCTGTGCTGTTCAACATATTCACACATGAATTGAAAAAGGGTGTAAACAGTAAGGTGGCAAAATTTGTAGAAACTACAAACTTACTCAAGATAGTTAAGTCCAAAGCTGACTGGAAAGAGTTACAACGGGTGACTAAACTAAATTGGGTCACTGGGCAACAAATAGCAGATGAAATTCAATGTTAATAAGTGCAAAGTAATATACTAAGCAAAAGTGATCCCAACTATATATATACACAAAATGAAGGGGTCTAAATTAGATGTTACCACTTGAGAAGGAGATCTTGGAGTCACTGAGGACAGTTCTCTGAAAACATCTGCTCAGTGTACATCAGCAGTAAAAAAAGCTAACAGAATGTTAGGAACCATTAGGAAAATGAAAGATAATAATTCAGTAAATATCATAACATCACTGTATAAATCCATGGTATTTCCACACTTTGAGTACTGCATGCAGTTCTGGTTACCCCACCTCAAAAAAAAGATATATTTGAATTGGGGACGACGCAGAGAAGGGAAACAAAAATGATTAGGGGTATGGAACAGCTTCTATATGAGAGATTTAAAAGACTAGGACTGTTCATTTTAGAAAAGAGACAACTATGTGGGGATATAATAGAGGTCAATACATTCATGAATGGTATAGAGAAAGCGAATAGTAAGATGTTACTTGCACCTTCTCATAACACAAGAACTATGGGTAACCTGATTAAATTAATAGGCAGCAGGCTAAAAAAACCAAAAGGAAGTACTTCTCACAACACATTATCAATCCCAGGAATTGTGAAGGCCAAAAGTATAACTGGGTTCTGTGACATTCTGTATCTGAAAACACCCCAGAAACCCCCATATTCATCAGTGTCATGTAATTATGATATGTTCTGTACAAGGTATGCCTTATGTGATATTATTTTAAAGTTTAGGTCTGCTAAACATTAATATCTTGGTGAATTGTATGTGCTATCATTGTATGTGAAGTTATGAAATATTGTTAAATATGCTACTAGAACATGTTGCAAGGCAGGAAACTCCCACAAACAGCCTTTGAGGCACAACAACTATGAAGTAGCCATACGTGCTAACAGGCCATTAAGAAGGTCTGCCCTCTCAAACCCCATCCCTAGAGACTTCACTAAGAAAGCACATACACAATGGAATACTAACTGACCAATGAGGATGACTCCCAGGTCACAAGCACTGACTGTTCCAGCAAACTAGAAAAGACTATAAAAGAAAGGGAGTCACCACTTGGCTTCCTTCCCCCACAGCTGTCAACACCTGAATACATGGCTGAAAGATGAAGAACTTTGGACTGGGGGAGGGAGGGTCGCAGGAGGGGAAAGCAGTCTCTGCCTGTGAATTGATGATCACAACCTGCTTGTACCATCTCTCAGGGTGAAACATTTCTAGATTCAAATCCTATTAAAATTCAGACTGTGATCTTATTTTTCTTTCTTTGGTAACTACTTCTAGTCTCTTTATAATTACCACTTATCACTTAAAATCTATTTTCTGTAGTTAATAAATGCGTTTAATGTTTTATCTTAACCAGTGTGTTTTTGAGTGAAGTGTTCAGGCAATCTCAGCTCCGATTACGGAAAGCTGGTGTGTGCCTTCCTCACATTGAGGGGGAAGTGGATTTACTAATGAACTTATTCTGAACAAATCTTTGTCCAGCACAAGATGGTATTATCTCAGAGTGCATTCCTGCAGTGAAGACCTTGGGGCCTGTGGGAATCACTGGCTGTCACCTTGCTCTATGGTGGGTGCGTGAGTGTCTCAGGCAGAATATTCATATGACTCAATTGGGAGTGTGGTGCCACCTGTTGTCGTGCTGGGTGATAACAGGGTCTGTAGAGAGTGTATCATCAGCAGAAGCATATGGAAGTCAGTCAAAGCCACAAGAGTAAGGAGGTTCAGCGGTACCCTAGATTCAAGCTGCATCAGGCTGCACGTCCATGAAAGGTTTAAAAAGGGTTTAAATGAATTCCTAGAGGAAAGGTCCATCAATGGCTATTAGCCCAGATGGTCAGGGATGCAGTCCCATGCTCCATGTGTCCCTAAACCTCCAATTGCCAAAAGCTGGGACTGGACAACTGGGGATGGATCACTTGAAATTGCCTGTTCTGTTTATTCCCTCTGAAGCCATTTGGCACTGGCCACTGTCAGACAGGTTACTGGGCTAGATGAACTACCAGCCTGACCCTGTATGGCCATTCTTATGTTACAAGACGTTTCATAGATTTTAAGAACAGAAGAGACCAATGTCTCTTCCTGTATATTCCCTCTCCTTATACATCCAACAATTGCATTAGCTCTTTTGGCCACAGAGTCATGCTGGGAGCTTATGATACACTAATTATCCTCAGTGAGCCCGCCCCCAAGTCATTTTCAAAGTAAATGCTTCCCAGTGTAGTGTTCCCCATCTGGTAGGTGTGGCCTACATTCTTTGTTCTTAGATTCATAGATCTTAAGGCCAGAATGAACCATTAGATCACCTAGTCTGACTTCCTGTATACCACAGGCCATTAAATTTCACCCAGTTACCACTGCACCAAGCAAAATAACTTGTGTTTAACTAAAGCATACCTTCCAGAAAGGTATCCAGTCTTGATCTGAAGACAGGAAGAAACAGAGGATCTACCATTTCCCTTGGTAGTTTGTTTCACTGGTTAATCATTAAAATGATATATTATATAAAATTACATAAAAGTATCATTACAAATATTAAAATCTGTCTTATTTCTCATCTGAATGTATCTGACTTTGGCTTCTAATCATAGGTTCTCATTATAGTTTTCTCCATTAGATGAAAGAGCCCTTTGGTGCCTGGTATTTTCTCCCCTTGAAGGTACTTATACAGTGTAACTCAAATCACTTCTGAGTTTGCTTTCTGATAAGCTAAACAGATTGAGAGACTTTAAGAGCACAATGTAATGCATTTTCTCCAGCCTTCAAATCATTTTTGTAGCTCTTTTCTGTACCCTGTCCAAATTTTCAACATGCTTTTAAAAATGTGGACACCAGGACTGTATTCTTCTAATATCAGTATCACCAGTGTCATATACAGAAGTAAAATCACCTCCCTAGTCATTCTACTCACTATTCCCCTGTGATATACCAAGGGTCACATTGGCCCCGTACAAGAAAAAATTAAGATAACTCTTGGGGCAGGGACTTTCAGTATAAAAGACAGACACAGAGAAGGCAAGATAAACTGGGCAAGTCTCAGGAGGAATAACTTGGAGGATTTGTTTGTCCATTGTATTAGTGGATCATATCTTATCACAAAAGAAGAGAATATTCAGGAGAAGCCAGAATGGAGAGTATTTTCTGGCATATTGGGATGGGAAGGGTATTCCATGCATAGATGGGACATGTACAAAGCCATGGACAGGAATAGGAAACAATGAATAGTACAATGAAATGCACATTGTTAACAGTGCAGAGCAACTGGAGAATTCTGAGATGTAATAGTTTAGCAAATTAAAGATATGACAAAATAGGATGTCCCACTGAATCCTATTGCTTCCTGTTGGAAATGCCAGTGAAGTTTATACTTCATTTAAACACCAAGTAACTGGTTACACACATTAATGGCTACCCTGTGTCTAAAGACAGCAAGTACAGACTACTGTATCTGCTGTCCACATCGAGTGGAATTGATGACAAGTCTGTGCACAACAGATCTTGCAAGGTATTTATAAAATTCTGTATTATACTCAGTTACAACAAGGCAATGGGTGGGTCTCAAAAGAAACTATAAATACATGTTCTTTGCTGAATGAACATGTTAATTTAAGACAATTATATCAAAAAACCTTGTTAACACTCATCTTGCCCATACATGCATATGAATTTTATAAATTGAAATGCCTGACTAAACTTTTGTTTACATCTAGAATAAAAAAAACACACAAACAAAAAGCCCACTACAAACCAACAACAGCAACAACAAAACCACAATATTTTCTCCTAACTCTTCACTCTCTTTGAGCAAAAATTGAGCCTGATGCTGGTTTTACACTGGTGAGAATGAGAAATAACTCTACTGAATTTATTAGTTACAACAGTGATGAACTGGCATAAGATCAGAATCAGACCTTTTGTCCAAGGACCTAATCCAAAGACCACTGAGGCCAATAGCTTCAGTTCAGGCCCAAGAAACTAAAGGACAGATTCTGGTCTCTGATAAGCATATGTAACTCCTATGAATTCCAATGAGAACTTCACACATCTAGTCATTGACAGAATTTAATAGTGCTTGTACTGACTGAGGAACTTATACAACAGGATGTGATGATTCAGAGTTACAATAACTGTGATCAGAAAAGGTGATTCTAGGTCATCCCTTCTGTTGCTGTTTAAGATCAGCTGAATGCTTAAGATTCAAAGATATAACTTTAATTCAAATCATCGCTGCTAATTTAAAAATAAATGAAGTTCTTCACCATAACTTTCTCACAGTTCTTCCCCCAGAATATAAGACTTGGTTCAGGTCGATAATTCACAAGTTTTTCAACATCAAGAGATGGTATTTTAAGTGCACACTTCACCAGTGCCTTCTTGCGTTCACCTCGCAAGAGTGACCACACCTCTCAGCTATAATGGACATAGATCCAGCTCCTGAGTTGTAGCCTGGTGACAGACAAATTCAAGCAGAAAAGTTGACAAAACATAAATTATAATATGGTTACTTCCATTACAATCTCTTCTGTTTGTCTCTCAATGGTGTAATCTCTGTTAAAGCTCTCCATAGAGAATAAGCAATATATGAAGGCATTTTTTGTTTGGTAAGTTAAGACCAAAGTATGTTGTTTCCTAAAATTATTGTGAATCAAATCATAATATCTTATTAGATCCTTAAACTGTTTCATTATGGGCAAAACAATTTGCTTAAGGACAAGTAAAACCTGTCTAATAATTCCTGTCCCATTTACAGGTGGGCAAACAAAGCAATCTTATTAAATTCCTATGAAACCAAAGAAAATATTTAAACTAGTTATTTAGAAGAAGACATTTATGGAGTTATCTTAAAACAGGCCAATTAATGAATTCTGAGAATCTTGAATTCAACTAGACCCCCCTATTCTTTTATTTACCAATGTTTAGCATCTGTCTCCTCTCCTCTTTAACCTTCTGGTAATTAAAAGAAGAAACTGTTAATGTTACAATAGTATTTCAATATTCCAATCAAACCATTACAAGAGTGACAGAGTAATCTCTTGACAGAGTCTTAGTTAACTTCCTTTCACCAATCCCTGTTGAAGTCTTGGGGAGGTTTTCCTTGATGTGGTTTCTTCTTAAGTCTTCTCTGTTTTTCTTAGCTGTCTTTAGTGGCTTACTTGTAGAGGTAGAGGAGTTGTTGCGTGCTTGCTGTTTAAGCAAAGTAGCAGAGGGAGTATGAGAGATGCTTCAGAATTTTTTATATACTTTTTTCCTTCTTATTTAGGCTTGTATAAATTCAAAGGTGGTGGCTGTCCCCCTTTCATTGGTTCAGTACCTTCATTGATTATCTTCTGGAGCCTCTTCATCCTATGAATATATAGTTTGTTAATACTTATATGCATTAGAGTTGCAATTCTTTCTTGGGAGTTATATTTCCTTTGTCTTTGTGGTGGAAAATTTTCAGAACATCTTTAAAGCTACAATTTTAACATTTGCTTTGTATTCAGTCCATTTCTGAGTTATTTCTTTAGTTTTATTAGAGTTCAACAGGAAACAAAATTCTTTTTCAAAAAGTCCAAGTACTCCTGTTATTTATAAAAAGTTTTTTAGTTCTCAAGAATCTTTTTTAAAATACAATAATTGTTAAAGAGAATCTTTTTCTTAAGTAGTTATTAAATAAATTGTTGATTCTGTATAACAATTTTGAGAGAGAGGATTCTTCTTGTCTTCCTGAGTTGGCTGAAAGAGTTGCTTGAGCACTCCCAGTAATTAATCATTTCCCAGTAATGTCATAAATAGTTTAGCAAGATCATTAGACCCATGTTGGCACATTTATATAGCAATGATATTAATATATTACATTAGATGTTTTGCATTTAGTTAAAACACTTGCAAGTATGCATTTCACAAAGGTTTGCCATTTCAACATTTAAGAAATAAACAAAAGGTTTAAAACATTTCTTGAAAGGTGTGCATATTCCGCAAATGGACAGTAATTTAATTTAGTTTAATTTAATTTAATTTAATGTGTGCCAAATACTGACTTTTAATTGCATTCAACATGCACAAAGATCAAAGTAAATTGTTCTTTTTGAATTTTCAAGGCTCAGTAAAATCCCTTATGATTGTGTAACTGACTTCAGTACAGGTTTCCTATATTTTTATTTCCTGGTATAGATTTTGCTGTGTTTTGCTATGTAGACATTACTCTGTACAAGCAATTGTATTGTACTAGAAAATATGTTTTGCCAGCAATGGGAGAATTAAAACTTTATGAAACTATACCATGTTTCTTTTAATACAAAAGTGATGTTTCTCCATTAGAACCAATGCAATTTTCTTTGGAAAGTTTCTGCTTTTAATTTACTCAACTTTTCAATAAATAATTTCTTTTTAAGTATCAGATTATTAGGTCTTTGATTTTATTTTAGAAATTGACTATTTTAACGCTATTTCATATTTTTAAATGTTTTGTAGAACTATTGATTACTGTGCTAATATTGATCTTCATGAAGAAACTCTTTAAAGTATAGAGAAAATGGGTACAATTTAGCAATGCAAGGAGTGGGATGTATTTCCTGGCAATATGAATTTAATTTTAAAAAAACAACTAAATAGCTCATTTAGAGTGCCAAAATTAGTTTTTCTTCTATATATCAAAGAACATGTTGTAACTAAGTCTAAACAAATAGAAAAATAAGTAAATGAAGAGTAATGGCACCTGATCCCCACCTCCATTGTCCACTCCAGAAATGCTCTGTCAGGTCTCACGTCTCCAGACGTCATCTGTCTCTGGGCAAGGGCCCTTGCATCACTTCTCTATGACCGGGATGTTTAAGGCTGTACAGGTCCCTGCCTTACACAGTGATATCCCCAGCAAGACAGCCAGTCTGCCTAATGACCAATGCCTGTGTGCTGCTTTCTCTCTGAGAGCTAAGAACAGTGCCTTGCCAGCAGTTACAAGTTATCACAAAGCTCTTTCTGAGCAAGCGCATTTATTCTTAAGGTAAAAGCATTACAGAGAAAACATAGGGAAAAAAATCCTATACATAGGTTTAAAGCTTACCAGAGGTCACCCCTCAGTCTTATGGGGCCCTAGTAGGCCAAAATCTTTTCAACCCTTCTGCAACAGCTTGGGACCACCATGGACAGAAGGTCCTATCCATTTGCTGAAAGAAGGCCACGAGTCAGTTCAAGCTCAGCTTTTTACACTAAAATCCCTTCCCTTGTTTACTAACCTCTGGAAAACCGAGCCTGAACCTGTATGTGCAAACCAAGAAGTGGAACTTCTCTGCAGCTGTTTAGTCTGAGGGACTCACCTTAAATACCTCTCACTGTTTTCTTAGTTCCTGTAGGAGCTGTGGTATCTTCTCCCATGGAGAGGAATACAATTGTACATAAATCATTCATAAATGCAATATAATGGCCCCCAAAGAGGGGGATTGCAACATCTGTCACAGCTGAATCTAAACAATCAGAGGAACAAGTAAATGCAATACATAATTAATAACACTAGTTGGCTCTCCAGCATGAAGCAGAAAAAATAAAGATGGTGATATAAGTAATTTTTGGTTAGAGAGAAGCACAGAAGTCTCAGGTGTGTGCTGCATTTACACAGTTCTCTTCTCTTACTATTAGTGTTCCTAGGGACATGAACTGCACACTTCTGAGACAGAGAAGAAGTAGTTCTTATTCCTCCCCTTTAGGATATAAAAATTAAAAATTCATGTTGGAGCCCTCCTCATTTACTGAGATCCAAGAAGAAAAGCAACATCTTTCTGAATTGAGTCTAAACTCTCTCCTCATACACTCAAGACACCTTCCTCCTCTTCTTTGTATAATTGGCATATGCACCCTGAAGTTTACTGAGCACCAGGGGCCACTTAATCCTTTCCCATCTGATTTTAAACTTCTGGAGAGTTGACAAGGAAAATTAAAGTAACAATTTACCAGAATGATCACAGGACCAACAGGAATAGCAAATCCTATAGATACAACATAATCCTAAAAAGTATCTGCTTGAGAAGTGTGTTACAATAACAAGAAAGGAAAAATAAAAATAAGACTTATTTCACCTTGCACTTGGTCACATCAAAAGCCTATGTGCTTTCACAAAACTTTCTCTAGGCATCTCAACAGCACTACCATCTTCCTCAATACATAGTGCATCTGTACAGGAAATGTTTGAAATAAATAATAGAAAGAGAGATCTGCTGAAAACTATTTGACCTCACGAAAAGAAAAGTGTAGAGGAACTCAGCCAAGTTGACAGTACTTGAAAACCTGGCATGCATCATTGAAAGCTAAACCAAAACAGCAGGAAAGTTAAGAAACTGGAATAAAACACGTTACAAAGGTACCACTAAAAGTCTGATGGAAGGCACTAAAATATCAGAGGATATTTTACTGAAAAGTAATATATTGAGTACTGTAGCTGAAAAAACAGTATATATATATCAATGTTTAGGATGGAACTTGTAAAGTTGCGCAAATACCTTACCTTATCCTCCAGAGACATTTCTACTCAAATTGTTGAGACTCAGTGTGAACCTGAACATGTCCTAACATACCTAGAAAAGGTTTAATTACCAAAGACAAAGAAAATTAATAAGTTTAGCTACACTATAATTATCTTCTTGGACACCCATGATAAGGATAGACTGGTCAGAACAGTCTAATAAAAAAAAGTGGGAAAATTACATTTCATATGTTTTAGACTTGTGTCCAATGACCCAAAACAGAAGAAAGGATTCTGAATTCCAATAAAAATCTTTTCTAAGTGAAGGAACGGAAAGGGAGCTGAACATTGTATGTGGAAAACACATTTATTTCTTCAAGGTGGCTATCCTGTAGAGACATTACTGGAGAAAGTGAAGAGAGATGAACAGGTTTACGAAGTTGACAACAAAAAAATCAGTAAGGCAAAGGACTTTATGCCTCCTCATCCCTATGGAAATTAGTCTTCTTACAACATTACATGATATTTACCCAGGTCTTTTTCCACAGACCTTTAGGGAAAATGTGGGTTTATAAGAGAAGGGCTTGTATGCATTAGGATAGTATATTGGAGTCTATGGGATTTTAATTGTGATGCAGACTATTACTGGATAAATTGTGTTACTGGATAATTAATTAACTGAACTATATTGACAAAAATTGTCTAATTGTGTTTCTTAGATGATGTGAGGTGCATAGTCTTGCATAGGCTCCAGATCATTCAAATTATATAAGTAATACATTTAATAAATATGTTATTTAACATCTTGTTTGGCACAAGAGTTTAAAACTTTTTTTTTTAATGATGTGAATTAAGTTGTCAGATACAAAGTCCCTGTGAAAAGAAAACATATTATAGAAAAACCAGTAGCAATCACTAAGGTTACATAATGATTTTTGTTGCAATGCCCTGTTTTCAGTTGCTCATAACTTTCTCAAAATTTCATCTTTTAGGCTTGAATCTTCTCTACCTGAAGGTAATTTCTTTGTTGCTCTTATTGGAAGTCCGAAGAAAAATGATTCAATTAGTTCTGAGTATGAGAATGGAGGAAAAAACATATTTCTTTAGTTAAAAAAAAAGTCCAGTGGCCTCTTATTCGCACACTCATGTGGTTAGAAGAAAATTGAAATGTGGCATTATTTTACTGTTCCTTTTACTGTATTTGATAGATTATAATCATAGTATGTATTTCCAGCAATGTACATCACTGAGAACATTTCTGACTAGACCTTTTTTTTTTTTAATGCTGAGTGCTATTTGGCATATTGTATCCTTCTGACTGATCACTAATGTTATTTTTTCTCCTGGGATTCAAGGTTTCATTTTCAAAATCTGTCTTTCTCAGTCATCCCTGTGGAATCTGAGTGTAATTGCCTCTCATCTGCACTTGTAGCATGTGTACTTTACGCTACATGTCATATGGTCAGCTTGGGACCTGGCATGCTGTATATAACAGAAAACTAAGAAGTTTCTCCTCATAACTTGCAAACGCGATAGAGACTTAAACTATCTTTATGCTTAGCATAATAGTAGTTAAAAGCAACCACTTTTGTTCGGGTGTCTGTGGGCTGTGAATGGAGGTGTTTTGATAGTATTTGGGTGTATGTTGCCTCTTCCGTCTATGAAACTGTAGGCATGGAAGTAAATAAGCCACCCCAAGCCTGACGCCATTCCATGCAAAAATGTTAAATTGTGCATAATACAGAACTAGAATATTATTTTAAAACTCGCAAGAATATTTCCTTTATTTCCAGCACATTTAATGTAAAATAAAAGGAAAAATCTCCTCCTCCCACCAAACACAACAGGGGATTTCACTGATTTGTGGTTTTGCCTTGTGCTTTCTGAGCCTTTCAGGTAGACTATGGACACTTTTTCAAGCTTTACTCCGCAATTATACGAGCTAGACACTTTTTAAAAAAAATTTAACACTGAGACTGTGATGTATGTGTGTTTCCAGGAATTGGTGCATTAAGAAAAACACCAAAGATCATGAGACTCTTGAGAGGTGGCAAAACTGTGCTCAGGTACTACAGAGACGGATGTCATTAAGAAACCCTGATAAAATAGGTAGCTATCGACTGTTTCACTTTCTGGTTCTCATGCAGTAGTACACGTCTGTTGTTGTTTGGGCTAGCAACTATTCAGGAAAACATCCGAGTTTTAAAATAGTAAGTATTTCTGCTCTTGCTCTCTGTTCTGTCCTCTGATGCCTCTCATTTTAGGAAAAGAGGGAGGTGTGGATTACAGACACCATGTCTTCACTGCTAAAAAGGGTGTGTTTTTATTGTGAGATAGTTAGCTGTCTCGCTGTAAAATACTAGTGGAGTGAAGGCACAGAAGCCCAGATCCACAAAGGTATTCAGGTGCCTAGCCCCCAGTTTTAGGCTCCACTGTGATCCATAAAACTCCTGCTCAGCTGTCACCTATGCTTGTAGGCACCTAAAAACTCAATCAGAGCCTAAATTTTTGCAATAAGAGTTCCCTAGGCACCTAAGTTTCTGCCTCTGACCACGTGCACTGCTTCTCCAATCAAGGTGCCTGGACACCTACTTCCTGCCTAAAAGTATGTCTTCACGGACAGCGGCAAATTTGCTGTCATCAGATCTATTTATGTGGCTCCATTGAGCAGAAGTGAAGAGCTGCTCAATCGATCCAGAAGTCAATTTAATAAAAATCACTTCCCCAAAGAGCGTAGTGCTGCGCCAATGGGTACGCATTTTCTGTCGAGGCAGCACAATGGAGACACTGCGCAGAAGGGAATTTAGGAAGTCGACATAAGTTACACAAGCTACTCTACGTAGCTTGCAAAACTCCAGTCGACTGCCGCCAAATTTTTCTGTCAGTGAAGACCAGGCCTAAGCCTCACTGTGACCCAGGGACCAGAGGAAGATAGGAGTTTGTCTACCTAACTTAGGTGCTGAAAGACCACCTACTAGTTTGCATCCCACTCAAAATCTAGGTGAAGTAGGGTCTCCTTTATATCTTTTAGGCCAGTAGTTAGCACACTAACCTGGGATGTGTAAAACCCAGGTTCAGTTCCCCCCACTTCAGACAACAATAGAGAAAGGATTTGAGCAGGGGCCTCCCTCACCTCTCAGGGGCATGCTCTAACTACAGAGCTATAGCACTGATGTGGGACTCCCTCAATATTTCCTGTTGAAGCTATTCTACCATATAAAAATGCTTAAAGAATTGTTGAGTCAGAGAAAGCGCAAGAGTAAGAATGATTCTGTAACCTTGTGGTTGGGGTACTCACCTGTGAAGTAGGAGACCTAGGGTACAGTCCTCCTACTGCTAATTGTTTATCCAAAGTGGAATAACTGCAACAAGAGAGACTGAGGGAGCCCCACATTAGATTATCCCATAGCTCAGTGGTTAGAACTAAGGGATAGGAGATACCTCTCTGAAATCCTTTTTATGCCCCTCTCCATCAGGCAGAGAGGGAATTAAACCTGGATCTCCCACATTGCAGCTGAATGCTTGAACCATTGGCCTAAAAGTATAAGATGGGAACCATCTCCTCTGGTGGCCATTTTGTGTGGAGTGAGATAGGGACCACTTCCTTCTCCAGCTGTTTGGTATGGAGTGAGGCAGGTGTCTGACTCATTCTTATAAGAAAGGACCTAGATGCCTAAACAACCTCATTCCGGGAGAGGGGTCCCAGTTGCGGATCACAAGCAGTGATAGGTACCTCCTGCTGTTCAGCTTTGAGCATCTAGCTCTGTGAGAATGGTGGGCTCAGCACAAACCCCCTTTCAGCATCTTCATTGGCTAATTTAGCCTGCTGGCTGGTATAGATTGTATTCTTAGGTGCCCCTCTCTCCCCATTCATTATATAGGGAGCCTACATACCTAACTGAAGCTTTGTAGATTGCAATGGCATTCCGGCGATTTTTCACATGCCTAAAAGGTATCACAACACCTAAGTTCCTTTGGTGATCCAAGCCAGGTAGTTTTTAGTTTGATGAAGCTAGTTAAGGTTACTATTATAACTCTCCCCCCCCCGCCAGGGATGACTTTGACTAGTTATGTTGAGGTAATTGACTTCACTGGGAGATGGTAGTAGTTTCCCACCATAACTTTTGCCATCACAAGCAGGAACATCCTATAAAAACAGTAATGAAGTCCTCAACATCAATTGTACTACTCTAGACTCCTTGGCAAATAATGTGAAGCAAAAAATTACTGTAAAACCAAGCAATATGCAAACATGGGCCACATACATTCACAAGTGTAAATTCTTATCTGTAAATAGCTTAAACTCCTGCTGAATTATCTGCTTTACTCAGATTGCATTTTCCCAAAATAAGTTAAAAAAAAAATACTGACAGGGATGGGTGGTATTGATATGCTTAAACACCATTCAGCTGTCTGGCAAGGATAGGGATCAAATGGAAAGTACAGCTGCACCTGGGGTTTGATGGCACAGCACGTCCCTTTGTGCCGCCCAGGCTCCGTGAAAGCAACCTGGAAACCTGTTTCACTGCTCCTTCTGCACATGCACACTGTATCCCATGATACTCAGCTGCTGGAGAGCCACGAGCAGCTCTGTAATGTGTCGCCTATGCTTTTTGCAGCACACATTAAAACTGTGTGATTTACTTATTAACTAAGCTAAGCATCAGCCCATCAAGATGTTATAGCCTGTCTGTTATTAACCAGTTAAGTTATCAATTTACGCTGCCCGTAACTTATTTCCTGTGAGATAACACATATATAGTCTAACGATTTCCCCTCCCAGGGTTTAACCACGGCTAGCGCTACAGTAAACGAAACCACCAAGTCACACTCCCGGGCTCCTGGGGGGGGTGGCTGGTTCGGCTCGCGCCCCACTGGGTCCCACCGCTCTGAACCCACGTCACACGCCAGCCTTTCGCAGGTGCGAGCCGCTCGACCGAAGGGTGTTTTCAAGAGCCGTTCCCGGCGGGCTCGCGGTGGCTGCCCCCCAGGTCCGATCGGTGGGGGGCGGGCAGAGGCGGCCGTGCCGCCGGTGCGCGCTGTGACGGCTCAAGAAAGTCCCCGCGGACGGGGAGGGGCGAGGCCGCGGGAACCCCTTCGCTGCCGGGACCCCCGATGGGGACGCCCCAGCCCGGCGG
>ML675604.1:88591771-88619219 GCA_007922155.1 Mesoclemmys tuberculata
CGTGCTGCGCCGGGAGATCAGCCCCGGCTGCCGCCGCCGCCGCCGCTTCCGCGCAGAAGGTCCGAGCCCGGCTGCCGCCGCCGCCTCCTCGGGCCCCCCGCCGCCGCCAGACCCCGGCGCCGGCCCGCCCGGCCCCGCAAGCCCCGGCATGGGGCTGCTGTCGCAGGGCTCCCCGCTGAGCTGGGAGGAGACGCAGCGGCACGCGCAGCACGTGCGCGGGCACGGCATCCTCCAGTTCCTGCACATCTACCGCGCCGTGGGCGAGCGCCACAAGGACGTGCTCAAGTGGGGCGACGAGGTGAGCGGCGGGCGGCCCGCGGCAGGTGCCGGCCGGCCGGCGGGAGCGAGCGGGTGTCCCTGGCTGCCTCCACTTCCCCCGTCCCCGAGAGCCGCGCGGCGGGCCGGGCACCTGCCGGGAGCGGCTGGGGCGGGGCGGGGCGGGGACGAGGCTGCCCCGTGTGGGGCCGTGGCACCGTCCCGCGGGGGCAGAGCCCAGCCCGCCGGCGGGCAGCGGGCGCCTCACGCCTGGCCTCTCCGTCGGCTCCGTGCGCGCGGCGCGGCGCTCCTCAGGCGTTGGGGGTGCGGGGCAGGTGCGGCGTTTGCTGTCCGGGGCATTGGCGGGACCCCGGGCGCTGTTGGCACACGTCTCCTCCCGCTGCAGAGGCAGCGTGATGTTCAGATGCCGTCCGACTCCGGAGGGCCCTCTGGGCTTGGTACCTGCTTGCTTCAGAAAGGAAAGAAAAGGGGGGCTTGTGAAGCCCCGATCCCTTTCTGCTCAGGACGTGCTTTACAAAGCGAATCTCAGCTAGAGGGAGGGAGGATTGTGTATTAAGGGCTGCTCTACACTAGACAGTTTTGTCAGCAAAAGTCCCCTTTTGCCCACAAAGCAGTGGAGGTGTAGAGACTAAAATGCTCATCCCACCAGTGCATTCCCTTACTATGCCAACATCATAAAGCCACCCCCAACCAGAGCTGTGCGGCTTGTGCCTGATTAGTTAGGGGATGCAACATCTCTGTAGACACTGCATCTCTTACAACACCTGTGTGGACTCCCCTGGAGTGGTGAAATTGACAAGGAAGCTGAGCAGGGTGAGAAGCCCCGACACCTGGACCCTGCTCCTCTTGAGAACTGGCGCAGTGTTGTCAATTTCACAGCAGCCTTGACATTGATACCACCGCCCTGCTTCCTGCAGGGGTGGGTGGGAGGGTGTGAGAAGCTGGGGCAGCTGGACACCACTCCTCAAAAGTAAGAAGCCCCAGGCTGCTTCCTCCTGCCAATGGGGAGAGGAGAAGTCCGGGGGAGGAGGGGAAGCCCGTCCAGAGCCCAGGAGCCTGTGTGGTTCTCAGCTCTCCCACACTGTCCCCTTAGGTCGGTGGAAGTGAGGACACGGTCCACCAACCCAAGAAAGGTAGTGTGGACACTAGTCACCGCAGTAATTATTGTGGTGACTGTAAGTCGACCTATGTTAGATCAACTTATTTTTCTAGTGTAGACAAGGTCTAAGTCTTGGACTTAATTTTCAGGAGTGGAAAATTAGAAGTAGGGGTTGGAGTAGGTGTTGAGTGTTCTATGTTCAGTGTCTGTGTCTGCAGACCATCTGTTCAGGATTCTCCTTTTGGGTCTTTGCTCCTGAGCATGAGATTTATGGAATGCCCTCACTCGTCAAACTTTCTTTTAAACTAGTGAGGATGTTAGTGGCAAAGGTAAAGTTGATATTCTCACCTGCTGGACACTATTCTGTATAGATTCTATTCTCTGTTTTCTACTCGGGTACTTTCACTATTCTCATGCTTGTAGTATCTGAGCATCTTCCAGTTGTGCATTAAGTAATGTGGTGTTCATTCTCTCATCCCCTCCTATGTGCCATGGAGTGTTTTGGTAGGGGTTTTTTTTTTTTTTTTTGGTGGGGGAGGGGGCGGTTAAATACATTTATAAAGTGGAAGAAGTGCTCTTTGTGCAAAGAAGTGCTTGGAGTAGAACGTGGTGAGGTTTGTGACAGTTATCAGTTCCTGGAAGAGTTCATTCCACAGTCTTGGATCAGCCTCTGAGAAATTTCTATCTCCTGCACAGAGTAACTTAACCTTTATTACTTAATTCAAGGCTTTCCTGCCCCACGATGGGATCTAGGACATCACCATTATGTCAGAAAGGACCAGGATGCAAATATTGGGTCTTGTTATCTATAGTTCTTGTTGTAAATCTCCATGTGAGGTAACCTCAGGAAATCTAGAGATTCCAGTGGGAAGTAAGAGTCCTTGATCATTATCAGACCAGAGAGATCCAGTCTGTAATTAGGAATAGACTTTCAAACACTTCCCTTCCAAAGCATGGTGATCCACAAACTGGGAGGGGCTCCACAATGAAAGAACTTAGTCTTTAATAGCTCATAAATGCTCTGGAGAAGAGGGCAGCCTTGTACAGATTGAGGGTTGTCCAAGACCTGATATCCTAAAAGGTGGTCATGGTGCAAATGCACTGTTGGGCCACCATATTTTACATAAACAATCCAGGAAGGCGTTGGGTTGTACCTCCTGTTTGGGAATCTCTGCAAGCACTTGGGCTCTGCTGAAGGAATGTAGGGCTATTTTTTTCTCCACTCTTGGCTGTAGCCCTTTAATGTGCTTACTCTGTTGACCAGGCAGAAGATACCAAATCTGCCCTGGAAAAAGAGCGCTACTGTGGACAGATTGTCCGTGATATGTACACTTATGAGCAGTCTCAGCATCAGGGAGTGGCAGAGCAGAGCTCCTTTTTTCTTCATGTGAAAGTTAACTTTTTTTAGGTTTTTCTCTTACAACTTAATTTTTTCTTTTTTAATCTTAAATTGCCTTTTCTTTCTGGCAGTTTCCTCTTCCAGGCAGAGGAACTGACTGAAGCTATCTGATGGCAACATTTATACTTGGCAGAGGTCAGTGCATGATATTCATTAGCAGGAATGGTTGCTCTTTTCTTGGCTGCTGATGTTCTCAAGGGTCAAAATCTTAAGATCTGTGTTCTGCCAACCTCATGCTGAAGAGCTGAAAAGCAGGAGTGAGAAGCCTGTAAGCCTTCAGGGAAGCAGAATTATAAGCAACTAACTTTCCCTCTTTCTGGTTGTGCTGAGTAATAACCTGTTGCCTCAGATGTAGTATTATAAATGTAGGTGTACTGTATAATGCTGTGCCTTACAGCTAGCAGATTAATATCTGTGACTCCTTTAAAAATGTTTTCATAGAGCAAATAGGAGTTGTCAACTCAGTCAGAAAAGATGATGCATTTCATTGCTATTATTTGTTTAATGTTGCTACATAATGCATTGGGTTGGCACCTACTGTTTTACTTGTCAGATTAGTATCAATGTATGCTAAGAAAGCTATGTCTTGACATACTGTAAACTGCTATTTCAGTGGGTCTTATGGGCTCAACAAAGTATTGGAATTTCAAATGTTTGGCGAAACTTGTGATTTGAACTAGTTGTTGTTGTGGTGGTGGTGTGTGCAGCAACAACAACAGCAACTCAGTGGTGTATGGAGAGTCTCTGGCACCTGCGGGTTAAGCCTACATTTGCACCTCCCTGTTACCCCACACCTTCCCCCAGCGCAGGACAGGAGGGTTCCTGGCGCAATCCCCCTGCACCCTCCCCCAGTTGCCCCCGGGAGCCAGGGTCTGTACCTATGGAGGGAGGGGAACGTGGGGCGTGGGGGGATGGCACAAACACAGGCTTGGCTCCACTGCCCCCACACTTAACTGGTGCTGGCTTGGACAGGACAGCGGCTTCATCCCTGACCTGGGGGGGGGGGGGAGCTGGGCGCGGCGCTGGGTCAGCCCTTCACGATGGGCAGAGGGTGGGGGCCCAGGAGGCTGAGGGGCGGCTGCTCTCTCTTGCATTCCTGTGCCCGCCTGTGTGTCGTGAAGTGTCCGCTGGGCCCACAGGCTGGACAGTTGAGGCCGCCCCATCTAAGCCAGCGCCAGACTGTGGGGATGGAGCGGCATGTAAGTGCGCTCTGAGCCAGCCCTTCACGTTCTGTGTTCCTCAGACACTCCTGTGCCCCCCACCTCTTGCACATTGTGAAGGGCTGGCCCAGCACTCCCTGCAGGCTGGCACCCAGGAGTAACCGTATGTAACTTAAGTTACTTCTATGTTTTCTTCAGCTTGAAAACAATTCATTTGTATTATAGACTGACTAGTTGAAGAAGACATTTGGCTTTTAGATTTCTCTGATCAAATAGCCAGAAGGATTGTGGAAAGCATTTGGCATCTGTGGTTAATTCATCTGAGCTAAACCTGTTTTAAATTTAACAAAAAATATCTGCTGTAGACTTGGATCTTATATACCAAATTATAGTTTGAAGAAATTTTTATTGACTTGGCCATACACCTTTGAAGATAGGAATTAATAATGAGATGACAACTCTCACTTAACTGTAGGGATACAGTCAGGGCAGCTGTAATAAAAATTATAAAATACATTTCTGAAATATGGTTGGATAATAGCTTTATTTCTACTTTTTTAAGAAATAGTATCAAAGATATACTTGCCTGGAACACTGAGATAGATAATGTAGAGGTCCCTACCTGTTGATCCTCTCTGGTTTTGTCTACAGGCAGATAGAAATATTTAGAAGATTCTTTCCCCCTTCACCTCCCAAATTCCTGTTCGCAAAGCTGAGTTGACAGAAAGAACCTTTAGTGTGGTGTTGTAGGGCTGTCCAATGCCTTGTCTATTCTAGATCACCGTCATTGTAACCCTCTAACTTAGAATACTTGTAGCACACTTTCAAAGGCGTTGAGCACCTCTGGCTCCGCTTGATATCAATTGGAACCTCAAGTGTTTGCCACCTCTGAACATCAGGTGAAAGATGTTTGGACATGAAACAGCATTTACACCACCATTGTGATCCACTTGTTCTGAACAAAGCTGAGCATAGCTCTCCCAATTTAAACCCACAATGCTTCTGCCTACCTTTCAGTAGCAAGTTTGAAAGTTCAAAGCATTGGCTCTGTGACCTGTTGAGTTACTAACCTACCACCTTGCATACAAGCTTGGGAGAGGCTAAAGTGATATTCGGTCATGCCAGGCTACTCTTCTCTCCTTGATTTGCCTCTCCCAAAAAAACTCCACTGCTCCATCAACTGAGCCCCCCACAACAGCAAAGATGAAGGACGCACAAGAATAATGAAAGATACAGCTTACTGTTTAGAAAATCTTAAGTCTTTTTCTTTTGTAATCTTTAAGTTGTTAGAAAAAGGAGAGGATATTGTTCATCTTTCCTTTAGTTCTTTTCCTTATTTACTGTCAAATTAATGATTCGCTGTAGTGCAGTTTGGCAGATACTGTGGTATAAAGTACTATACTGCAGGGAGGTAAGGTAGACTGTGTTCTGGCTTCTCCACAGTTGCACTCCTGAAAAGCCTCTCTGTACACTGTATTGCTTTACCAATCTCCCATTCTGTTCCAATCCATCTTTCTCTCTGCAGTGCAAAGCAGATGTATGAAGTTTAACTTTGCAGCCCATGGTGGATTCTGAAGAGTGAACTGGCTGGGCTCTTAGACACTAAGCTCAGTTCCATTGCTTTGTGCTGTGCATGCATGTGGGTCTACAAAATGAAACCCTATTGCATATATTAAATTATTTTATTTAAGTTGGTCTCTGAAGTCCATTTACTGCAAGACAGAACAAGATGACTGATGTTCCTCAGACGTTATACCACACCAGACCTGAAGTAAACGGTGTGAGGAGAAGAGATGGGTGTGTGTGTGTGTGATTGTGAGAGAGTTGCAAATAGTATAATATTTTTGGTCAAAAGGAAAGCTGTGAAATAAATTAGGATTTTTATGTGCAAGAATGTGAATAACATGGCAATCAGGCTTGCAATTTCTATTCTGTCCTTGCTTGTTTTGTGAAATTAGACACGATGACCCTTCCATTGGATACAAGTAGTGCCACTGTCAGTTTTTAGGAATAGAATACAATGAGTGGATTCAATTTTCACAGGGTCATTTTCCTATTAGAGACAAGATGTATGAATTTGGACAGATTGAAAACTTGCTTGGCAGCTAAGTCTATTAATTATAGTGAAGAATCTGTGCCACCACATTCCGTACAATTTAAATGAATAATAAAACAACTGTGTACTCTTTGTGCATTGTATTCAATTTTAATGTTACCAGTCAACTCTATTTTATCTGTAAAAAGGTAGTGTGCTCTCTCGCCTGGTGTTGTACGCATTCTTTCTTCCTGATCTTTCTCTCAATATTTTACCTTGTCTTTCATCTTCTTTATCTTTTTTCTCTGCATTGTCCTCTTCATCTGTGTACCTTGTCTATCTCACTTCCTCCTAGCATCTCATAATGGAAAATTAACCAGACATCTAATAAAGTGACTAAACCAGAGAACAAAAATGAGGTTCCCCATTGCCAAGAGCAACACCAAGGCAAGAAGCAAGCACTCTTTCCTGTGTGCTGTGAAAGGGAAGGGTGGGCTGGTTTCTTTACCAAAATGTGGTAAACTTGAACCTACTCAGACTGGTCTTTGGCTAGTAGTTGTCAGACAAACATGGAGCCTCCCCAGATCCTTCTCCCTGATAGAAGAGAGGCTTAGTCATTGCATGTATGGTGAGAAGACTCTACTAATTTAACCTTCTCCCAAGCTCTTGTGGTGTTTGCTAGCAGCTATCTCTTGTGCCTGCTTTCAGATGCTGTTTAAAACTGTTCCCAGCAGCAGCCTCTGCAGAGTGAAACTGGCTGGTCTTTGACAGTTGTAGTATTGCCCACAGGATTTTTGAATAGTTGTAAATTAACTAAAGCAGCTGAAGGGAAAAAATCTGGGTGTCATTGCTCACAGCTCAATGGAGACTTGTGCTCCTTGTGCAGTGGTGGTTCCTCACAAAAGTGAAGTGTTAGACTCCACAAGAAATGGATGAAGAATATGGCTGAAAAATTATAATGCTATTATATAAATCTGTGTTACACCCTCACCTGGAATGCTGAGTTCTGTTTTGGTTACTCTTTCTCAGAAAAAGTGAAGAAGGCTACTTGACAGCAAAAATGAATAAAGGAAAAACTTCCATAAGAAGAGAAGTTGAAAGGAGTCGGGACAATTTAATTTAGAGAGGAGACAAAAAAAGACATGATATTCAGAGGAAAGTAAATTAACCCTCATCTTGCAAGAATAAAATGAAATTGAAAGGCAGCAAACTTTTTTTTTGTATTTATATTTTTTGTAAAAAAAAAAAAAAAAGCCAATTGTCCTGTGGAACCCATTGCTGCATATCTTTGAGGCCAAGAGCTTAATGGAATTGAAAGAAGTCTTGGACGCTTGCATGAATGAAAAGAAAAGACAGAGTTGCAATAGTAAGATTTTTTTTTTTTTTTAAAGTATAAGCCTCATGCTTCAGGACACTAATCATATGAGTAGGTTATTCCATAATGATCCCCTGTAGAGGTTGTGTTGAACCTTCTTCTGAAGCATTTGGTAGTAGCCATTGTCCAAAACCAAATAGTTGATGACCAGATCAGACAGCAGTTCTATAATTATCGCATTGCCTGTGTTGCTAGTTACCTATATGTAAATCTTTAAAACTTCAGCTAGGTGAAGATACAAATTGACACTGTCACCTAAAATATACCTTTTTTTTAACCTCTGCTACCTAATATGTTTAGGAGTGAGCATTGTAAAAATCTAATGTTCATCACTGTTTATGCTTTGTTTACTTCGTGTATTTCATTCAGGGTGGAGAATGACAATGAATGAACTGACTTTCATTCTCAGGTTCTACTTACTGCTCCAGTGCATTGGTTTCAAATGCTGTGGAAGAATGCTGTTGCTTGTGTTTACGCTTAATGTTGATTCATGTAACTTCTATGTTACTTTTTAAGCCTCTGCAAATTATCTTTCCAGACAGTGAAAGTCTGAAAACAGGGTGTAGTTTTTCAAACTCTTATCCTTCCTGAAAAACTTCACAATATTGACCCCCTGCCAAATACAGCATGACTGGCTGCGTTTGAATGGTGACTATCTCAATTGCTACTTGCCTGCATGCCACATGAGAAAAGCAGAACTCATGAATGATTAGGTTAATTGCCACATGACTGCTTGTTCATGCTTTTTCTCAGAGCACCATTTGACTGAATACAAAAAGTAGGACAATGGCATTATTCGGATACAAACAGAAGATTTAGCATGTCCCTAACATTTGTATAACTGCATCTGCTGTGCTGATCATGTTGGCCTTTTCTAGGCCAGGATTTAAAGATATTAACGTGCGTTACCTGACACTTTGGAAAGCAGAGGGTCTACACTGGAATTTTAAAATGTGCTGGCTAACACATGCTAGCGTTACACCTTAAATCTTAACCTAGGCAAGGCTACTATCCTGCTTGCCTTGCAGCGATTCTCTCTGCCTTAATGTGGCCCTCAGGCTTACCATCTCCTTTCTGTCTTTTTTTAAGTATCCTTGTCAAAACCCACTTCACGGGAGAACTTAAGCTAAATATTTTGCATATTTTTTTAAAAAGCCTCAATCCTCAAGTTTTGTACATAGTACACCCCGATCTCTCAAATGACCCCATGATCACCTCGCTTCTGCCACCACCTTCCCCTTCATTTCTTCTGTGGGTCTTGTTTTAGCATGTGAGCTGCTTGGGGGTAGTACTCTGTCTTCATAGATATATAATTTTTGTAAGACACAATGCACATCTGTGGTGCTACAGAAGTAATACTTCAAATGGAAATAACCAATTTGGCTACTGTAAACATGGAAATTTTGGGTTGCTAACCTCTGCTCTGTTTCTGCATAGCCTGTACTACTGCAGTGTTTCAGGCTGATACAGATTGCCAGATTTGAAAAATTTACTAGACACCTAATTTAATGAAGACTTGACCTATTTGGTTGAGGAAGATATGAAAGACAAGAATTGGGCTGAGGATGCTGGTTAAGTTCATGGCGCCCCTCTGGTGTGAAGCCCGGCCCCGCTATTACCAGGTGAGAGGAAGGTGCTGCTTTTAAATCTTGCAGAGGGCTCAGTCTCATATCAGCCTCTGGCTAGGAGACATGATACATTCAATACTCTGCTCCCCGTCCTGCACTCCTCCCTCCAATCTACCCAAGTGATGGAACCGAGAAAGGGCTTTCTATCTCTTCTCCCATCTATAGCTTCTTAGCTGCTATAGGGGTTCCATTACTCTACCCTTTTCTCATCCTTCCTGTTTTGTGTTCTCCCCTGTGCTTGCTTTTGCTCATGATTTTGTGTTGCTGCTTTAAAAAAAACTATTTCTGAGGTTTTCACTGCTGTCTATGTGGTTCTGAATGACATCAGTTAAATTGATGAGAGTTTTATTAATGTTTTAGTGCTGCTGCTTGTCAGAGATACGAGGAGCTTCAGCAGGTGATTGGTTTATAATGGTTCACTTCTGGAAGGTTATTTTTGCAATCCATAAAGACTAGAGCTAGTTTTAAATGAGAGCTAAAATTTGTTAGAAATTGATGTAGGTTTGCTCCTCTATAGGTGAGTAGATTTTTCAAGGCCTGCTCAGAGACTTTAATAGTAGCTTTTAATCATGGAATATTTAGGGCTCCTGTAGTAGAGGACCCCTCTGATCACTGCTCCGAAATACCTGCTTTCTGTAAAAGTGCAATTCAACATCAAACAAAAACGACTTTATTTAAAAAGGAAGCAGAGTTTTGATTCTGGCTTTGCATATCCCTGTAACACTACCCATGTCTGTGTTGTAAACAGCTTTTATAACAAAGTAGAATGCTTTCGTTTCATTTGTCCCGAGGACTCTTGCTGCTTCTGCTTTTCATCATTCAGCTACATAATTCTTTAGTAGATCAAGTGATTTTTTAATAAATGGTATTTAGGAAAAAGTTGAGCAAGGAGGATGAGCATCGAGATGCCTCCTTCTCCCCCAATCTGATGCAACAGGACATTTGAAAGTTGGCCAATTCTTCTTTTACAATACAATAAATGTTCCTTTATTGGCCCATGGACAATCTAAACCTATGTGGAGTGGAAAACACAGTTGTACAAATTAATGTCTACAGTTGCACAAAAAACCAGCTTTTCTGTTTAAACCCAATACAATTCATAAGTAAGGCTTTTGATGTTAGATTTATACAGTAAAGTGACTTGTGTTCTGTTCTTACAATATTACACTCTTTGCTATGTGGTGCAATGGTCAAAGAAAGGCATTATTTGTTCTTTAATGTGCCACATGTTTTCTTTAGCTGTATACAAATTACTATAATCTCTAAATTTAGATTTCAATAACTGCATCCTTGTTGTGGTACATGCTTCACAGGGCATCCTCTAGTCATGTAACAACACCAGGTTCAAAAAATCAAAATACCTTATCCTGATGTGACGAGGGAAATGAGGACAAGGAAACACAGCTCAGTCTGTTTTTGTTAGGTAAAACATGAGCTGCCCCACCCTCATCCATGTTGTCATTTCAGTTCTATCTGCAGTAGCATAAACTGGACAGAAAATGGCATTTTTGTTCTGTATCTTTTATTTGTGAACCTACAGTGGGATCTGTCTAAAACCTTTATGCATTTTTTTCTTTCTTTCTTTGGGTTCTGTACTTGGCTTATAGAAGTTGTTAATTTAACTGAATACAACCAGCGAATTAATATAAGCAGTTTATTTTACTGAACTACACTTTTTTATTCCATTAGACCAAAACTATACATCTTTAGGTATGCATGAGAACATTTCTTTAAAAAAAATTCAGTCCCAATATCGCTAAGTGCCAATAGACCTGAGCAATATTATAGTTTGTTCTACCAAAAATAAAAAAGTGCTCTTATAGACTGCAGTAAGCATTGATAGCACCTGTCCGCTGCCAATAAAATGCTTTTGTTTCTACTCCATGGAATTTGAATAACTAACGGTGGAAAAGCTACTCCTATTCTGCTTCCAGTGTCATTTTGCTCCTTCGCTTGACTCTGTAGGGTATGTCTACACTACAATAAAACACCCATGGCTGGCCTGTGTCAGTTGACTTGGGCTTGGGCTGTGGGGCTATAAAATTGCTGTGTAAATGTTTGGGCTGGTACCTGGGCTCTGGGACCCTGTGAATGGGGAGGGTCCCAGATCCTGGTCTCCAGTCTGAGCCTGAAAGTATACACTGCCATTTTATAGGCCTGAGTCAGCTGAGGTGGGCCAGGCATGGGTGTTTTGTTGCAGTGCAAACATACCCCTAAAGACTAGATCTCCTAGACCAGAGTTAGAAAATTATTTTTTGCCAAGGTCCAGACTCTAGAGAAAATAAAAAATAACAAGAAGAATAAGTAAATAAAAAGATTTTGGGGTATGTTCAAAAACATTTGGTGGTCTGGATTTGGCCCACAATCCGCCTATTGACTACTCTGTCCTAGACCACTTACCACTAGAGGCTGCTGGAGAATCTTAACTTAAAGGCACAGTACACACTGAACATTACTACGTCCCATGACAGCTTCCCTGGCTTGTTTAGATTCAGTAGGAATGATGACAAAACAGTTGAATTAGAAACTTGCTGATCATCAAACTTCCTATATGTGCACAAAGAAAATGATATTCCCCCCCTATTTCTGAGCAAAGATTGTAGCAGATGCTCCATAGTGAGCTGCCATATTACTAAGCCTGCATTATTTTACAAAATGTACAGCAAAATATTTAAATAGTATGTTAGCTGATGAAGAAACAAAGTACATCTCGTTTATCATTTCTTTATTCACTTGCTAGTTCAAAATATCTGTCAGTACAATCAATTTTTAGACCCCTGAAGGAGATATTTACAGATATTTACTGAAAATATATAAAAATGTTAAAGTGAGACTTGTATCCATTATATTTCTTGGCTTTTGCTGTTTGCAAACAAATATCATTTGACCTTTTGGGAAACTTCTGATTTTTAAGGCCTCATATCTTTGGAAGGGACACACAATACATAAGAAAAGAGCATTAACAAGGTAGTTTCAAGGTGACTTGCAAGCAAACACTTGATTTAATTTTGGCAGTATTTGCAGAATGAAAACACTGGTAAATACAACAGTGTTGAGTAAAGCAATGAGGGCCATCCTTCTAGAAGCAGCCCTTGCCCAGGAGCCGTCTATGGTCTGGTGTCTGGGACTGGTGAATGGAAGTCTGAGGGCACGAATGAGGGGAGGAGATGAACATGGTCACGTGTTCTCCACTTCTAACACCACATTATTTAATAACACGTCTTAAAATTGCTTATTACCACATGGATAAAAAGGAAAAAAACCATACAATTGGCTGAGTACTCAACAAGTTTTACCCTACTAAAAACAAGTTTTTATATTTACTTAGAATTACTCTCCAGTACATACCACTAAACAGAAATACACAAACATGTTTCATACATAATATTTGGTGTAATAAATTAACAAATCAGAGATGAGATTCTGGACTGTAGTGGCTGCTTTTAGTTCTCTGCACACTCTAGTGTAAGATGGAAATTGAGCATGTTAGGGACTTGGTGTAGCGCAGCAGAGTGTTACGATGAACTAATGCTTGTGCTAGCTTCAACTAGTACCTTAATTTATGGTTTCTTTGCTTTTTAGTGTTTGCGTTGTCGAGATATTGCTTGAGCATCTGTAACCTTAAGGGGCTCTTTTGTGTGTGGGAATACATACATCTAAGGCTGGCTTCCAAATGAGATCATATGTAATATGCAGAAATGAAAATGTTCAGAACTTGAATGCATCTTAAAGTGTGCTACCTCTTTCCCATGGCAAGGATTACCTCTCCACTGCAGGACTAGTTGAGTGCAACTGTTCAGTTTTCTTTGTACTTAGTGATCTGCTTCTATCCAAGCAGGTTTGCTTGGAGTTGATTGACCTCTTGTCTTGGAGTTGGTTTGGAGCCTGGGCTGTAGAAAGCTGAAGAGTCAGAAAATTCTTAACTCATGAGAAATGCTCCTGTCAGTTAAAACAGTACCATTTCATATCCCCTTCTTGTAGCAGGGTATTGCTCTGTGCCCTTTACTGTTTCTTCCCTCAGCAGTTATTTTAGTATGTGTTGCCAGAAGTTTAGGTTTTCTTATATTTGGCTTCTTAGACTACATGCAGGGTTGATTTACCTTTTAAAATATACTTAACTTCCATACTGTCTAGGTTTATTTTTCTGTGGAAGTGCATTTTCCATTTAGTACCATCCATGCAAGATCCTTCCTCCTCCCCACCAAGGCAAGTTTACTAGGACTCTTTCAAGAGCTGGTGAACAGACCAGACTGCCCACTCCAGCAAAATGTAGTGCCCTTCTGTCTAGGGAGGGAAATCATGCACTCAGCTACCCCTCTGTCAGCATTACCCGAACCTGTTCCAGTCAAAAGCAAGGGACTTGCTACATTCATTTCAGATTTGGAATGTTTCTTGGGCATGTAATCTCCAGTCTGTCACTGAACGATTTAAAATGGCAAAGCATGCTGCCCATTGGGGATTCCTAGCAATGGTTTTTGTTGTGCATGTGCACTGGTAACTTGTTCTTATACATCAGAATTCTGAAAGATGTTATACAGGCTAGTTAAAACTAGGGAGACAAGTGAAGAGCAACGGGAGGACCTAACAAAGCTAGGTAACAGCTACTGTAACAATGCCAGGTGAAATTCTACATATTTGGAGTGTAAGACATTTACAGCTATTGTAGGCAATGAATGCCGGCTGAAACTTACCAGTGACTACTTTCCTCTGAATTTTGCCTTAGATGTAAAGCATGTGAGGAACCTATTTACAGTAAACTTTGGCTCCATCATGCAAACGTGAATTCTGAATGATACTATTTTTTCCCCCTATCTACAAGAGAAGGCTTGACAGATTGAATTAAAAATTGTTTAAGGTTGTTCATTCAGTGTAGCCTGCATTGGCAAGCGACTTCTGTGGATTGCCTGGAATTTTTGGCAGCTGCTTGTTTTCTTTTTCTCTCAGTAATTAACAGCAGATCCTTCTGTTAGAAAGACTATGGAGATGACTTTCAGACTCTTTGGATACAAGATCAGTTATGACATCTACAGCTGAGTAAATGAGTGGAGACTGCTCACTAATGTGTTCACATTATGAATCATTCTGATTGGATCATGTTTGCATCCTTAAATTCTCAGAGTTTTGTAGCTCTCATCTTATCTTGCATTATGAAGTCTATAATTGACTTTACAGAGGAAGTTTGAGGCAACCCTGGCTATATTTGTTGGGTTTTTTTAATATTAACTGGGGGATGTGGAGGAACGTTCAGGGGGTGCAGCAGGGCCCAGGCTAGCTCCCATGGGGGAGTGGCAGGGAAGGAATGACACCCAGCCTCGCTGTGCCCTGAGTTCTGCTCTGGCTAATCCTTGCTCCTGGTCTCTGCTCCTCGTCCCTCCGGCTGCAGCCCCTGGCCTGACCATCGTCCCAGTGCCCGGTCTTGGCTCCCGGTCTCTCTGGCGCCCAATCTCATTCCTTGGGTCCCTGGTCAGGCCGCAGTCCATGAGCTCAAGGCTTCACCTCGCTTTGAATGGGGGCAGGTACGTTAGATGGGAAGCAGGATAGTGGCCCAGCTAGTTTTTGAACTATTTTCCCCACCCAGCCAACATCACTTACATCTTGGCTGTGTTTGGTTTGAGCCAGCTCTTCACCCAGGTGCCGATTTCTTGGGATCATTAGGACATCTTTTACAGGAACTAGCAGCAGACAGCTTGGTTAAACAAGACTGACAAGTTGCACTTTCCTTGCAACTAGGACCACAAAACTGTTGAATTGTGACAGTGCTGTGCTGTAAATAGTGATTAGGTTTTGTGAAGGGGGAGGAAAAAAGGTACTCAAAGTTAGCTCTTACTTCCAAATGGCTTGGCATACAAACTCCAAACTTTCGTAAGAATTGCTTTTAGATTGGTGATGCTCTCACATCCAGGTGTCTGAGTTAAGCAATGAGGGGGAGAAGGAAAATACCTTTTCTTCTGTATCCACCAGCATATTTTTATTACAGAACAAAGCAAAAGGACAAAACTGGAGGTGCACTTGCATGTAAGTCAGTTGAAGTGGCAGTGAATGATGAAAAATTATAGATGTATTGAAAACTAGTTAAATCTGTTTGTTTATAGATACTGGTTTGTGTCTTTGGTGTAGATTTTTTTGTTAGCTATTTATGTAAACTTACGAGCTGGTGTCCCTTATGTTAGTTGGGATCTGTTGAAACTTATTTTCATCCTTTGTTTTTAATCAATTCTTTTGTTTTGAGCAGTCTTCTAGAGTTGGCATGTCCTGCTTTGAAATAAAAAAATCAAAACATAATGAATTATCTCAGACCTCTTTGCTAATATAGTTGACTTACTCAGTGAGATAAATCCATAGTGCAACTACTTTTACCGATAACTCATCAAGGTTGATATCCAGAACTATATAACTGAACTTTCAATAAATCCAACAGAATTTTAAATGGAAACTAGGTTAGTAGTACTTGACAGTTAGCAATTTATATGTTAATTATCTAAAAGGAGACCTTAATGCGTTTATCATTCTTTTTTATTTGACTATTTAAATAGACCTACAACTTCATGATACATACTATACCAAGAAATGGTCTATCTTGCATGGAGACTGGAATGAGTTCTATTTCTCATTTGAGGTTGAAGCTTATGAAACCTATTAAACTCAATTTTTTGTATATTTGCTCAATAATGAGCCCTTGTCTAATCAGATTCCATAGAATTTCAAACATTCCTGGATAATGCTGTTTTAGATTTAATCGCAAATTCCAACAGCAGATTACATTCATTGTCACTGTAGCAGCAGTAACTCAGCCATGTACATTAATCAAAGAAAAACAGTCTGTTCAGTTCTAATTATAATCTCCTAGAAAACAGTGCATAAGTTACAGCAACGGTTTTTCTTTTAGGAAGTGATCTTCAAATATGACCTTCATGTCAATACAAAAAGCATATTAAGAACCTCATGAGTTAGTACACAAAAACTTAAATATTTGCATCTTCTGCAAATACTAAACATAAGACACTGACAAATGTTTAGTGAAATATGGATCCTAAAAAAGTGTTGGATAATTATGGGCTGCTGGTGTCTAGAATGTATGATATACTAAACACAGTACAAAGATTGTGAGACATCCCAGGTGGAAGACTGTTACTGTGGTGATACTTTCTTGAATTTTAATTATGGCCTGCTGTTTGTTGGTTTTTAGGGCTGTCAGACGATTAAAATAATCATGATTAATCACTGTTTTAATTGCACTGTTAAACAATAATAGAATACCATTTATTTAAAGTATTTTTGTATGTTTTCTACTTTTTCAAATATATTGATTTCAATTACAACACAGAATACAAAGCATACTTTAGATTATATTTTATTACAAATATTTGCACTGTGAAAAAGAGAAACAAAAGAAATAGCATTTTTCAATTCACCTCATGCAAGTACTGTAGTGCAATCTATCATAAAAATGCAATTTAGTATGGAAGCATGTCCTCTGGAATGGTGGCCGAAGCATGAAGGGGCATACAAATGTTTAGCATATCTGACAAGTAATTATCTTGTAACATCAGCTACAGCACTGCCATGCAAACACATTTTTTCACTTCCAGGTGACATTGTAAATAAGAACCGGGCAGCATTATTTCCCATATATGTAAACAAACTTGTTGGTCTTAGCAATTGGCTGAACAAGAAGTAGGACTGAATGGACTTGTTTGTAGACTCTGTTTTACATTTGTTTTGTTCTTGAGTGCAGTTATGTAACGTGTAAGTTATGCATCGAGGGGGTCCCTGGTGACTGGAAAAAGGCAAATATAGTGCTCATCTTCAAGAAAGGGAAGAAAGAGGATCCAGGGAACTATAGGCCAGTCAACCTTACCTCAATCCCTGGAAAAATCATGGAGCAGGTCCTCAAGGAATCCATTTTAAGGCACTTAAGAGAGGAAGGTGATCAGGAGCAATCAATGTGGATTCACCAAGGGCAAGTCATGCCTGACCAACCTGATTGCTTTCTATGAAGCGGTGACTGGTTCTATGGATGAGGGGAAAGCAGTGAACGTTATATAACTTGATTTGAACAAAGCATTTGATACGGTCTCCCACAGTATTCTTATCAGCAAGTTAAAAAAGTGTGGGTTGGATGAATGGATTATAAAATGGATAGAGAACTGGCTAGAGCAAAGGGCTCAACGAGTAGTGATCAATGGCTCCATGTCTAGCTGGCAGCTGCTCACAAGTGGAGTTGGTCCTGGGGCCAGTTCTGTTCAACATTTTCATTAATGATCTGGAAGAGGGGGTAGATTGCACCCTCACCAAGTTTGCAGATGACAAGATAGGGGGAGCGGTAGATGCCCTGGAACGGGCAGAGAGGGTACAGAAGGACCTAAACAAATTGGAGGATTGGGCCAAAAGAAATCTGATGAGGTTCAACAAGGACAAGTGCAGAGTCCTGCACTTAGGACGGAAGAATCCCATGCATGGCTACAGACTGGGGACCGACGAGCTAGGCAGCAGTTCTGCAGAAAAGAATCTGGGGGTTACAGTGGATAAGAAGCTGGATATGAGTCACCAGTGTGCCCTGGTTGCCAAGAAGGCTAATGGCATATTGGGCTGCATTAGTAAGAGTATTGCCAGCAGATTGCGGGAAGTGATTATTCCCCTCTATTCGACATTGGTGAGGCCACATTTGGAGTATTGTGTCCAGTTTTGGGCCCAAAGGATGTGGACAAGTTGGAGAGAGTCCAGCGGAGGGCAACAAAAATGATAAGGGGGCTGGAGCACAAAACTTATGAGGAGAGGCTGAAAGTACTAGGCCTGTATAGTCTGCAGAAGAGAAGAATGAGGGGTGATTTGATAGCAGCCTTTAACTACCTGAAAGGGGGTTCAAGGGAGGATGGAGCTAGGCTGTTTTCAGTGGTGGCAGATGACAGAACAAGGAGCAACGGTCTCAAGTTGCAGTGGGGGGGGACTAGGTTGGACATTAGGAAAAAGTTTTTCACTTGGAGGGTTGTGAAGCATTGGAATGGGTTACCTAGGGAGGTGGTGGCATCTCCATCTTTAGAGGTTTTTAAGCTGAACCTTGACAAAACCCTTGCCGAGATGATTTAGCTGAGGATAGTCCTGCTTTGAGCCCGGGGTTGGACTAGATGACCTCCTGAGGTCCCTTCCAACTCTAATATTCTATGATTCTATGATTTGATGATAAAAACTACAGTATTTGTGTGACTTGTATGTACTACGTTACTTGTATAAGGTGATTTGAAAAATGCTATTTTTCACAGTGCAAATATTTGTAAAAAAATTATATAAAGTGAGCAGTGTGCACTTTGTATTGTGTTATAATTGAAATCAATATATTTGAAAATGGAGAAAAATATCCAAAAATTATAAAGCATTATAGAACCATAGTGTTGTCTGTCCACTTTGGATTTCCTAAGTCTTGTGTGGAAGCACATTTAGGGAAGTACAGCTTCTGAAAAATGGTCGTCAGGTACTCTTATGCTATTACCTTATTGGTGGGATAGAAAGTTAATCTTTCCAGGGCTCAGAAAAGTGCATAACAAACCTTTCTCTAAATGGTTTTCACTTATCAACTTAATCTGAAGTGTTAAAATATCCACGTTGTGTTCATTTTTGTACTGTTAACATTACTATATTCAGATAGCCCCCAAGGGATTTTGATATCAAGCGCATGTTTCAAGATACTAATAAAAATTAGTCACTTTAAAGTGGGATTTGTTTCCAGCACAGATCACTTGGAAGCATTTTTTTTTTCAGTATTATACCGCTACAAGGGTGAATAGGGCCTTTACAGCCGGACTGTCACTATGTCATAACTGGATTTTCTGGAGTGTAAATAATGCTCTCACACTAATCTAAAGAAATTGCTTATTCAAGTGCTTGGGACAGATGGGTGACTTATTTTTACTTACACTAGTTTACATCAGATATGATAAATTTTTGGCAAATCAGAAAGTCTTGTAGTAATTCAGACTGTTTAACAGTTAGCAGTTTGTGTGGAGTCATAATTTTAAAAAAAAGTAACTTCTCTTTAGGAGCCTCTGTTCAGAATACTCAGAACTCCTGTTAAGGTCAATGATAGCGGAAAGTGCTCAGGATCAGACTCCAAGAAATGTATTATTTATTCCTGGCAAATAACTGCTAAACATTAGCTTTCTTTTCTGCAGCACCTTTCATAACGTTCATAGTTGCTATTCATTGCTAAATATCTATTAAAGATCAGTAATCTGTAGAATTCCAGGGCCCCATATCAGTTTTGTGTACAACTTTCCCTACTGTTTTAACATTTCTAAACATTTTCTGTATTTTCATTCATTATTTACCATAGGTGGAATATATGTTGGTAGCTTTTGATCATGAACATAAGAGAGTGCGATTATCACTAACTGGAGAAGAAGTTCTTCATATGCTGCAAGAGAAGGGGGAAAGAGTAAATCCAAAGTAAGTGGTAGTTTCTTTTATTCTATTGTTGCACGGTACTAAATGTCCTGAAACTGGATTAACTTTCAAATTTACATTTAGTCAAATTAAGCAACATGGCTATATTTGAGTATCTTCAGATAAAAATTTGAGAACTCATGAAGGAGAAAGATCAGTAGCACTATAGTAAGCCAAACTCAATGAAAACCGGGCTGTGCTTCCTATCTTACGTTAAGAAATGAAGTAGGTTAACTCAAGCACCTGAAAGTTAAGGAATGCCAGTATTAAGAGTTCTTGTATAAACTTAGTTCAGACCCCTTGTGCAAACGCACTAATCTACGATCTTTAATTACATGATCACATGAGCTTTTCCCCACACAGGACCTCTATCTCACCACAGGATGGATGGTGCTCTGGGGAGGAATTAGCTTTGCATGCTTGAGATTATCATCAGTAGGGCTCCTGCCTCGGTGGAGGTTGCTAAAGTTGGAAGATGTATAGTGAATGAAGGAGGGAATTGCAGGAAGAAAAAAAAGGATGGTCTCACAGTTAGGGCATTTTAATGTTATGCTGGAGATTTGGATTCTATCCCTGTCTTTGCCACAGCATTTATATGTGATGCTGGGCAAGTCACTTACTCTTTGTGGCCAACTGAACATCTTGGTTTTTTGTTTTTTTTTTTTTTGGTTTTTTTTTTTGCCGTTTGACACATACACCAACAACCCAAAACCCTGTGGCAATGAGTCTCAGAGCCTGGGTCTACAGACTTGGGCTTATGCTATAGCACTAAAAAAGCCATGTAGACATTCAGGCTTGAACTCTGAAGCTTGGGGATGGGATGGGTTTCAGAGCCCAGCTTTTTTAGTGCTATAGCATTAGCCCAAGTCTGTAGACCCAGGCTGTAGATTCTGCCACAGGTATGTTTTCTTGTTTTGTTTTCTTTGTTTTTTTCCATGTAGACACATGCCTTAAATGCATGTGACTTGTTTTCTTAGTGTCCAACTTGAGATTGTATGGCTGACAACTCTGCAGCTATATTCACTGGGAGTTGTGTTTTGAACATAAAAAGTGCTATAAAATGCTAACTTCTCTGAAAAATCCAGCTTTAGGAGTTTCAAGTAGGGCATCCAAAATTAGTGGACACTTGATAATTTTAGGTTTTTTGGCAATCTCTGCATCTGTTCCCCTCTGTAACATGAGGCTAACACCTAATCTCTCAGAGATATTGTGAAGACAAATGTTTGAAGCACTCACACTGTAAAAGCATAAGACAAATGCCCATGAGGAAATTAATAATTTTGTATTCAGAGCAGTGTATGGATGGTGTATGTTTAAACTAGGCCTGAGACCTCATGCTGAATAAGGATAAAAAGAAATATTCAATGACCACTCACTGAATGAGTTAGAGGTCTTGAGGTCAGGCAGGGGTAGAATTATCTTTGTATTTAAAGACTGCATCATAATGCGCACATACAAGTGGGGCTGAATTAGGGCTAAACAAGCAACCTTAATTCTGACATTTCCTGACTGAGTCCTTGACTTTACAACCTTATTGTTCTTTTTTAATGTAATTTCCTAATTACAAAAAAGCAGAAACAAATTCTATCCTGGAATCAAATTGGCCTCAGCCCCCTGCTCTCCATATAGGTCTTCACAGGGTTTGGACCTTTAGATCCATAGCCCAGACTGCTATCACCTTCTCTAAGTTCTGGAGGGAAATGTTCTCTAGTAGTTACAGACCCTCATATCCCAGCCTGTTTCTCCCTCCCACCCCCCAGTTCGCAACCCTTCTGCATTCTAGTCAGGTGTCTTCCTGCCTGTGTTAGTGCAAATAGGGCAGGGGTTTGTGCAGGAATTTAAATTCCTTTGATTTTAGAAGGGCACATTGTCTGCCCTTGTCGGGGCCCTGCAGGTCTGGAGGAGCTCTGTGTCCTGCTGTTGATTGATTATTGGGGGAGCAAGTGTTGCTTGCTCCTCCTTGTCCACATCCCTGCAGCAGGGGAATACCAGAAAGCACCGGGGAGAGTCTTTCTGATCTTAGTTCTATGCCTAGCACCATGTGAGCCAGAAGAGCAATTGCAGGGAAAGTCCTGTTTGGCCGCTTCATCCCTGGAATGGAGCATACTCAGTGCAGATAGGTCTTTGGAGAATTTAGGTGCCAAACTTTTAACAAATCTTTGTGCATGTGCAACTGAATTTTTTCAAAGGCTTAGAACTTGGCCAAATTGGGGCAAATTTTCACAAGGAAGGCAAAAGGCATATCTGACACCACGGTAAGTCCCTGCTCCAAAGCATGGAGTTACTAGAGCGTCTCAACAAAACAGAAGTAAGAATTTTTTTTAAATGGGCAAAACAGTGTTTTTCCCTGGAAAATGTTTCCATGGAAACAATGGACCAGTTTAGCTGAAACTTGAACAGGAAACAAAAATCAGCCTCCAACAAGCACCCAGCATGTAAAATTTCAGCCCAAATGGTTGAAGTTTGCCAAAGTTATAAGCAACTGAAAATAGGGTCTTTACAATGGAAAGTGTTAGGCAATCTTAACTACAAGTGGCATTACTAGGTCTGCCTGTGATAGAAATCAGTTACACTAATACAGCACTTGAATGATAAAAACTACTACTCTTTTCTCACATATTGCAAGGTAGGTGCTAATGAATTTCTAATTCCATAGGATTTTAGAGAATTGGTAGGGATGATGGGTCTCCCCGGATGCAGTCTGGAAACTGTGGAACCACTGTGCCCCCTTAGCCTTCTAGTGTGGGCTGACTCTCAACAATGCCTCACTGGTGACAAACTGCAGACCCCTCCAGGCACTGTTACCACTCAATGAAGCAGCAGGTGGAGCTCCACACCCAGCTAGACAACAGGAATATTTACCTGGTCTGCCTCTGGCACTGACACTGCCAACAAGCTACAAACTTCTAGCATGTATAGTACTCACATAGGCATTCACAGGCAGGCACACATCCAACTGAGGTACATGAGTGCTTTCCCTAGCCACTCATGAACCAACAATAGGTAGAGGCATCAATCAGTTCCTCCCCAGCTTTTATGCGATGCACCTCAGAATGATATCGCCTTGCCCTGGTCAAAAATCAGGCCAGAGTAAGCTCATCATTTACTCCGCCACTCCCTCAATATGGAGGAGTAACGCACAAGCCCTTGTCCACTGAACTGAGATTTCCCAAACACTGTAACAAAGACACACTGTTTTAGATAAAATTATAAAACAAATTTAACAACTACAGAAAGATAGATTTTAAGTGATTATAAGTGGTCAGCATAAAAGATCAGAGATAGTTACCAAAGAAATAAAAATAACTTCACAATCTAATTTTTATACACTAAACAGGATTTAAATCAAACAATCTCACCCTGTGAGATGATTCAAGCAGGTTACAGATTTTTGATACACAGGCTGCATCTGCTTTGCAGCCTGGGGCTCCCAACTCCGTTCAAAGTCCTTTGTCTTCCAGATGTTCCTTCAGGTGACTTCAACTCAGTCATAGGTTAGGGGTCTGTTACAGGAATGGGTGGGCGACGTTCGGTGGCCTTGGTTGTGCAGGAGGTCAGACTAGATGGTCATATTAGTACTTTCTGACCTTTCTGTCTAGGAGTCTGACATGTTGAATTGTGGGGGAGTGAAGACAAGTGATGTATGTCACTCTCCCTTTTTCATAGCTTTGTCCAGTTTAGGAAAGATCTATGCATGTGATGTAGAGAGGCTGTCCCCACTGGTCAATTTGTGTACATGTCTCCTTGGTGTACATGCTTCCTCTGTGAAGTCTTTTGGAATGGCCTTTGAGAGAGTGGATTCCCCTTAATGGGCCATCAGCACGTCAGGCTACTCCATTGTTGTACCTGAAAAGCTGGTTCTGGGTGTTTCTTACCTCACAATGTCTCTTCACGCACTTTTTTTTCTTACCTTACACACACACAGCAAAACTTCATAACGTCACATACAATGATAGCACATACAATCCAAGAGGATGTTAATTGACTATATGTCAACAGACCAAGACTTTTAAAATGATACTGCACAAGGCGTACTTATCATAATTATATGACAGTGGGGAGTATGGGGTCTCTTGGGTGTTGTGTTGACAGTGTCAGTAAGTTTTTGAAGTATGTGATTATTCTCAAAGGTTATATTCTTTCCTAAAATTCATATTTAATAATCATATTTTTTGCAGTTGTATAAAAATATTTAAAATATTCTATTCTTTCATTATAGCCACCCAACACTTTGGCGTCCAGAATATGGAAGCTATATGATTGAAGGGACACCTGGGCAGCCATATGGAGGAACCATGTCTGAATTTAATACTGTACAAGACAACATGAGGAAACGACGGCAGGAGGCTGCTTCTGTACTGAAAGAAAATGAGGCTGTTTGTACTGTGACGTCATTTCCAAGGTAAAGAAGTCAGGGTTTCAGTGTGAAAAGTGATACTTGTCAGTATCACTTTCCAGAGCAGACCTAATGCCCCATTGCCACTCGTACTTCTGCACTGCTGCTGCAACCCCAGGGCTGACAATGACAAGTGACAGTGACATTAACAATGACAAGTGAAATGTTGTGAGCACTATTGAAACAGATTACTTTAGGGATTTTAATTAAACAGTACCATAAAAAGGAGCAGTTGAGGGCAGAGAATAAGCATGAATGCCTTCTAAGATAGACGAGGACTAATTTTCTAAAGCTTCTTTTAGTGTTTGCCATGAAAATGTGAGCATTTACCATCCACTGACACAAAGTGGTATGAAATTCCACTTATTGCGATGACAATATAAAACTATGGTGGTTGGAAAATACTGACCTTTTAATAGGGATTGTCATAAGGCCTCTCTCTGTGTCAATGACTACTGGTGATTAGGTAATACTGAAAAATACTTAAGATAAATACCTAAGGTAAACTGAAAAATACCATAAGGCTTTACAAGTACCTAAGCTAAACACTTCTTTTAACCAGTTTTATTCTTTTATCTGTTAAGATCGTTGTCTCATCTAACCATAGGGCATTTAATAACATAAAATTATTTATTTAATTTATGATTTACTCAAATTGTCATCAATAGATTAGGATGTCCAGGATTTACGCTACCAGAATGTGAGCCAACACCAGTAGAAGGAGGCGCTTCAAAGTCTATATTTTTTCCAGATGAAGCCATCAACAAACATCCTAGATTTAGGTAAGAGTGAATGTGGAGGAAGAAGGGAAACACCTCTTTACGTATATATTTAATACACTATGATAAAATTGTGTGAGTGGAATGCAGAACTATATGAATACTTGCAGTACAAGTCCCAGTTATATACACTAAGATGTAGTGTTTCATATTTACTATCAAGGTGACCTATAAAGGTAAATCATACAATTTCAACAACTTTAGCCTGATACTGGCAGAATTCACCACATGGTTAACAGCATTCAGTACAATACCTTAAAGCTGACTGTTTCCCTTAAGTCCTGCCAGAGTCGTTCTCGTCCTTATGATTCAATGTTTAGATGTGATGTCCCAATGTTTGTTGTTCTGAAAACATCACAACCATCCTAACTGGAGCATGGAGCCAATCTACTTCAGGTGGACAATATTGTGTAGTTTTGCAGGGACTTTTATTATAGCACAAGAATTAACCTTTGCAAAACCATACAGGAAAGTTGCCATACTTCAACGAAAAAAACTTCAAAAGCAGACTTTAAAGAGAAACTGCAGAGCTAGAACTGATCTGCAAACTTGACATGATCAGAGTGGGTCTGAACAGGGACTTGGAATGGTTATCTCGTTACAAGAAGTAATTGTCACTGTTCTCACACTCACCTTCTAATCAATGGTTGTGAATAGGCCTCAGCTACTTTAACTGTATGGACTTCGCTATTACCTACCCCCCTCATTGTACCTTCCTCTTGACTGTATATATACACCACCTATCTGATTTCCATTCCCCGCATCTGGCGAAGTGGGTTAGAGCCCATGAAAGCTTATGCCTGCAAGAATTGAATTTGTTAGTCTTTAAAGTGCTACAGGACTCTTGTTCTTTCTGCAAGTACACACCATTTCCCTTGCTAGGTTCCCTGATAGATCATAGGCCTCTTGATTCTGCATGTGATATTAATATAGCACACTGTCACAAATAGAATTGACTTCAGTGAAGGACAAAAGCTGCCACTGTACATAATAAAGTGGGAAAAGAAGGGCCATAAAGGAAAATGCTTAAAAATAAATGAAAGATCAAATGTAACCAAGTTTTGAAAAATGAGCGAGATGCTGAGTGGGTGAATATTTGGAAGTTTCTCTTGAAAAAAGCATTTAATTTAAACTCTTTAAATTTTAGTACTCTAACAAGAAACATTCGACACCGAAGAGGAGAGAAAGTAGTGATAAACGTACCAAGTGAGTGAATGCCAGTAATTTTCTTCAAGTAATTGATCAGTGTCTGATACTCTTCTTCAGTGCTTGTATTTTCTTCACAGTATTTAAAGATAAGAATACTCCATCGCCATTTATAGAAACATTTCCTAAGGATGACGGAGAGGCAGCAAAAGCAGCTAAACCAGACCACATATATATGGATGCCATGGGATTTGGAATGGGCAACTGCTGCCTTCAGGTAAAATGCATCCGAGTCTCAAAATGTTGTAAAATAATACGAAGACATTCTCTGCCCTAAACTGCTCCCTTCTTTAGACAGTAACACCAATCCTTAAAGTAATCTACTTCACTAGTACTCTCTCAATGCTGGGTCTTTTCATAAACTTGCAAATTGTGTTATACATTGTGTGGTGCTTTATCAAAATCCAGTTCAGGCTTGTCCACAGTTCACCGTTGTCTAAGTTTATGTTGTAATTTGATAATTTGCCAATATTAACTTCTTTACAATAAGCTATATTAAATTTATGTTGTTGGTATTGCCTGCTTTTGGTCTTCATTGAGAGAGAGCGCAAGGCTTGGAGAACAGGGTTTGCATATCTTGAGAATTGTGCTAAATAGGCCTCTTTGTTTGTCCAAGTACCTTGCCTTGGAGCTCCACCATGTTAATATATGGAAGACGTGCAGTTCAGCACTGAAGTATGTTTTTGGATTTGGAAAAATCTTAAGCAGAATCTCATTTCAGTCAGTAGCTGGCCACATTTTGTGGAAATAGGTGTAGGTCACTTTCCCCAGCATGTGGGTGGACTTTTGAGAAAGGGTCCAAAGAACTAAGAACGGACATGATAGGGCTCAGGAAAGCTCTCTGGAACATGTTAAATTGCAGATCACCATTAAATAAATAAAAATCACTGTCATTACCATTTTTAAAAATTTTATACCAACTCTGACCTGTGTAAACTACTTTTCTCTCAGATGTTTTATATGTGTTCTTTTCTTTAACCATGCTATGAAACCTCCTAATTAATCCACCCAGGTATTTTTCTGGCATTATTTACTAACAGGCATACAATCCTTGCACATGCAAATCTTCACCTCTGTACCTTTCCATCTCTCTGCCCTAGTTACTAATTTGATTTTATTTAAGATACAGTAACAGTTGGGCATTCTGGAATGCTTCAGTACCTTTTAACTTAGGTTATTCTGAGTGTTACTCTATTGTAGCAATTTTGCACAGGGTGCTGATGGCTGAGGTACTTTGTGTGTGTTTGACTTTGTGATGATAGCTTCTATCTTTGTTTCTGCTGCTTTTTTGGTAACCAGGAAGAGATCAGCATGTTTTGCCTCCAGGGAATTAAATAGCATCTTCTAAATGCTTCTTGTTTCCCAGCATTCTGTGTGCTGCACTTGCAATAATAATCAATTGCAAAACACCTTTGTTCCAGATTAAAAGGCTCAAAGAATGATCAAACACAAAACCTCAGTGACAGCAAGATACATGTCAGTAAGGGGTGAAAGCTCACTACAAACGCAGCTAGGTAGGGAGGATACATGCAATAATACATCTAGACTCCTTTTGCTGGAATTAAACATTTATATTCAGCATAAATTCTTTACATTTGTCCATATTTTCTATCATCTTTATGTATGTTTTGTAATTATCATACATGCAATAACAGTAA
>ML675604.1:88619619-88673253 GCA_007922155.1 Mesoclemmys tuberculata
AGTAACTACTTGCAGTCACGTGAAGATGTAAAATTATATAAAATCCTGGTTATGGAGAGCTGTGTAGAATTCAGTGTCTATAATAGTTTGGGAACATAATAGTAAAATTTCATTCCTTGGGCAAGTTAATATCCATGTGCCCACTTAACGTTACTTTTGCATGCGCCATTCTCACTAAGAGTGAGTGCTTTGTTCAGTTTCTCATCTGTTGAAACTGGTTAATGGATGCCTTCAGATTTATAGATTACTGGAGAAGAAGCAAGGGTTTTTCTTGATAAGCATAATGGGACCTATTATAAGGTAAATGTTTCCCATAGCTGGCACTCATCCCAACATCGTCAATGCTTTCCTGATGCTTGATGTACTTCCTCTCCAACCTTGCCAAATTCTGTTTATGGGTGCACTTCTTACACCATGTAAGTTGCCACCGAGCATGGTATTTAACTAGGTCCTCCGCAGTGATTTGGTTAAAAATTCAGCAAATCTTCATCAGTCTTCTTCATCTCCCCGTTTGTCTAAAAATGATCGACACAAGGATTTTGTAATAAATTACTTTAGGGTTGTAATTGGCATATACTGTAATGTAACTATGTGCATACCATTTGTGAGTGAATTCCTGTGATTTCTGGCTTAATGCTGGCCTCTTAACCAGTGCCTCAATACATTTCTTGGCATAGTAAGTAAAGATGATAATCAATATCATTGAACTGCTTCATTTTGATGATGATAATTCCAAATCAATTTGAAGCACTTCTTCCATTTATAGTAATCTGTAACATTAAATTAATCAGGCATCCTGTTCTGAGCATTAACTGATAACAAAGTACTGTAAGTTGCAAGCCACAGTTTAACTTTGAGTGCTGCACATTTGATATGCCTGTGTTAAAGTGTAATACATTTTTTAAAAATATTTTCTCGAATATATAGCTACATAATTGTTCTAGTTGTATCGTGTTGGGTATTATATTTGTAGGAGAAAGAGCTTTTGAATGATATCCAATGTGGCCCATTTCCAATGACATATTATCAAAATATCCACCAACCAGAGGACCTGCTGCTGGAGCTGGTGGGAATGAATCCCCGCCTACTGTGCTGCAGAGGGTGATAGCTTGGAAATTACCATTCTCTAGCTTTTTTACAAATCAATTTTTACCTTTTTATGATAACTTTCTCTCATAAACTTGCCTACAGAATTACACCCTCTCCCAGATTATAATCAGAATTAGCAAATACTAAGTACTGCAACACTCAAACAGAGTAAATGAAGATAAAATTACTGTGGGTGATGTAAAAAACTCCTCAAGAATTAACATCTTAATGTTGATGATTGAAGAGAAAGAGACTAGGTGCATACTGGTGTAAAGGAACTAGGGTATACATTTATCTCCATGCTTGAAGACTGGTAGTTGGATCTCACCTTGGGCTCAGGAGATGCAAATTGTGAATAGGATGAGTCCACTCCACATGGAAGAAAAGGCAGTCTTTGCACCCCACCCTTCACTGAGGCTTATTTGCTGTCTCCTTATCAATATGTTCCTTGGGCACCGCGGTCATCTCTATCCATTATAGGGCTATTAATCGTCTACAGGGCTTGCAAGCAGTCTTGCACTACTACTGCAATCTTCTTCCAGAAGCCAGGCAAATCCAGGGCTAAGTCAAATCCCAAATTGAATTTGATTCTCTCTAGACCAGAGAGAGGGGTGAAGTTATAAACCAAAACAGCCTTATTCTGAACTTCAGATTTGGAAGTCAAGAATAAATACCTCTGCAATAGACTTAGTATTGAAACCATGTCTGTCACTCAAGCTTACTGAAAGTGGGTCTCTTGCCCCTCATTCACCTAATCATCAAAATAGACAGAAAAAACATGTAAAAACTTAATTTAAATGTAAAATTCCTGTTCCATGGAGGGTGGATAAAAATCAATTATTAGGGGAAAAAAGGGGACTATTTATAATTGGATTTCTTAATTTAAGTATGTTTATTTTTTAAAATAAACTGAATTTACTTTTAAATAAAAATTGACAATCTGTTAAATCCTGAATTTACTATAATTTATTAAAATAATTTAAAATAAATAAAATCAAGCAGTATGTATCTGCTGCTGAAGTCAGAAAGTCAGTTCACTGAAGTCACTGGCTAAGCAAAGAAAGATCTGGTACAGCAAAGAAAAACTTGCAGCTGGCCCGGGCCAGCTGACTTGGGCTCGCAGGGCTCAGGCTGCAGGGATGTTTCATTGCTCTGTGGACTTCTGGAAGTCTACACAGCAACAAAACATCCCTGCAGCCCAGGCTGGCTGACATGGGCCAGCCGTGGGTTTTTCTTTGATGTTGAAGGGTATGACTACACTAGTTCAGTTCAGTGATGAGTTCGTTTAAAGTTAACAAACCAACTGGGGAGCTGAAAACACAGGAAAGTTGTTTTTTCTCTTTCCATCTATGAATAAAAACTAGGTGTAAGAGGATGAGATCTACTCATTCTAATATTGTGAAGGACGTAACCAGGAATAATCCGTTCTATTCGCTAACTATAGATGATGATACTTTGTTTAATAAATGAGTTAGTTTTAAATGCAAAACATGCTGTTTAAACTTTGATTTTTTTTCTTGTTTATCTAGCACAATCAAGGTATCTTTATTTAATTAAATTTTAAAATGCTGTTTAATGTGCATATTAATTTAATTGGAATTTCCATCCAGTTAAAGCTAGACACCAAATCACAAGTAAAACATTAATAATCTAGTAAATAAGAAATGCATCATTCACCATTTTCTAAAATAATAATTGTAAAAATTGGAATAAATGTATGTTAACTATAAAATTGGTTAATGTATACTGTTATAATGGATCATCCTGGTAAGTAAAAAGAAGCACGGATTTAGTGTAACTGATTTACATTTATTTCCAAATCAACATGTTTTAAGGGTCATTAATCAATTAAAATCAGCTTTGCCTTTGGAAAGTATCTAAAAAGTACAAATGCAAAACAAGATTAAAACTGGTCAGATAAATCAAGGTTGCCTGCTTCCTGGTTTAAATCATGATTAAAACTGATTTTAAGTTGTTTATTTAAATCACTTTAATTCAATCCACCCTACTTCCATGTATGTTAAACTCATTGCAAGCAAAACTAAATAGGGAAGATTCCACTTAAAGATTAAGAGGCAAGAGTAAAACTAATTACTGTCTTGTTCCAATGCTAAACAATCTTTTTGAAAGAGATTATCAAATCTTTCAAAGTTTATTTTACAGTTCCATGAATGGAAATGTGTGGGATTCAGTAGATCAGGGGACTGAAGAGGATGATCTCTCTGTTTTATGCAGTTGCAATTGTAATTTCTTCAGGGGGAAAACTGGCAACCTTGTACTCTCAAATAATGCTGCTGTTGATAATGTTTGTTATGGTAGTGCCTGAGGACCAGCAAAGAGTGGGGCCCAGTTGTGTTAGGCATTGTACAAATAGAGTAGACGACTGATCTGGAGAGTCTACAATGTAAATAGACACGGTAGGCATAGGGTTTTCAGTGGTTCCCAGCCTTTTTGAGTGAAAGCCCCACTAGTTAACACTAGGTAAAACACCCCCCCATCCCTTCAGCCCCACCCCCTCATGGCCATAAACACACACAACTCCTACAAACACATATGATCATCATGACGATAACACTAAATTACATAATAAACTACTCTTACCTGAGTAAGAAACTAAGCCTTCCCTGGCACAGCTGCCACCGCACATGGCACATGGCATATGGCCACCCATATGGCCCTCATGGTCTGAGGGTGATGAAGGCGGGCTCTGGCAGGTTGGCCAGGGCTGCTCCTGGCCCTCACTGGCATGGGGCTGCTTCTCTCCGTCTGGGTGCCTGTCCGGTGTGGGGCTGGGGGGACTGCTCCTCCACACCAGCTATGGAGGGGAGCTCAGTGCTGCTGCTGCTCCCTTGGCTGGACTGCTCCAGTGCTCTGGCCGGTGCAGAACTCAAGGTTGCTGTGCCTAGCGCAGAGCTCGGGGGGCTAAATGACCTCAATATTACTGAAGTCTCATGGACCCCCTAGAATCTTTGGTGCCCCCCAAGGAGGTCCTGCCCAGATTGGGAACCACTGAGGTAGGGGAAAGGGCATAACACACAAGCAGAGTGAACAATGTGATGGCAGCAAATGTCAAGTTGATTTCACAATTTTTCTTGAAGCATTGGAATTATTTGGGGAAGGGGATAAGCTAAATGGGAAGGTAAGAGGGGGTATGGGAATAGTGCAGAAGAGAAGAGGGGAAAAGGGGCAGTTGTTGAGTGAAGCTGATGTGAAAAGAGTGGGGAAGCACTGGAATGGGCTACCTAGGGAGGTGGTGGAATCTCCATCCGTAGAGGTTTTTAAGGTGCAGCTTGACAAATCCCTGGCTGGGATGATTTAGTTGGGGATGGCCCTGCTTTGAGCAGGGGGCTGGACTAGATGACCTCCTGAGGTCCCTGCCAACCCTAATCTTCTATGATTCTAAGAGACTGTGAAGGAGGGGGAGTGGGAGAGTTGAAGCAAACAACCAATCAACGCAGGGCGGAAGCAGTCCAGCACAAAGTTCTCCCAGTGCTCAAAGGGCCAAAGGTCCCTCCTTTGGCTGCTTCTGCCCCTGCCAGCTGGAATTTCTGGTGGCTGCCTCTCTGCAGTTTTCTCCCAAACCCACATGGGGAAGTAACACCTATGGTCCTAGTGTCCCGAGAGTGGGAGTGGTCTCCCCTGCATAGTTCTGGGTCTAGTGATGTGCTGGGGGAGTGGTCACCTCAGCTGGCTCCCATTTTATCCTCTCCCCTCCAGCGCACTTGAGTTCAAGTGGTGACAAGGAGAGCACAGTTAATGTGGAACTGGTTCCTGTTTCATAATGTCACAAAGTTTAAAATGGAGAAACGGGAGGGGAAGAAGCCTGTTAATTAACTCAGGGCTTGTCTACACACAGAAGTAGTGTACGGCAAGCGGGGCTGTAAATCTGTAGCACGCTAGCCTGCTGTGCACTAACTGGCATGTCAACCCTGCTACCGTGCACTAACAGTTCTGTAGTGCACTTTCGTATTAACCATTGTTTTGGCCATCCTCTAATACAAGCAAACCTACATTTTTACAAAAATTTTAGAGTGTATCAAAAAACATATTTCCCCTTAGTTTTATAATAGCCTATAGGGAGGCTGGAGATTACAAAAGGATCTTGGATTAAAGGTTTCTTTAAAAACAGATTTACCTCTAATGTCAAATAAATGCTTGTAATCCTTTCTGATTGCATTTTATTTTGAGGGAACTGGCTCTTGGAATGCTGCTTGAAGGGTACATTATCAGTTCTTATTCGTTAGAGATGTTAGTCCTCAGTTTGTCTTGGTCCTGGTTAACCAAGGTATAGCCCTAGCATCTGAGTGCCCTTGTAATGCAACCTAAAATCTTCAATGAACATTGACATGCTGACGTTTGTGACATGGTTGATACTGGATACACTGGAAGCAAAGATCAATTTTCTTCAGTTCATGGACAAACTAAAATACATAACAAAGTTAATTTCTTGCAGGCATAAACTTTCATGGGCTGTAATCCACTTCGTCAGACCTTCCTTCTGCAAAAATTAAATTTGTTAGTCTTTGAAGTGGTACAGGACTCTCATTGTTTTTGCTGTATACAGACTAACATGGCTACCCCTCTGGAACTAAAATACATAGTGGAAATGACATTAAGAATACTGTTGGTTCCAGTAAGTGGTCCAATGCTAGGAACAGAGAACCTGCATACTTGTTTTTGTGTAATAATCTACATTTTCTAACAGGTAACATTCCAGGCTTGCAGCATTTCTGAAGCAAGATACCTTTATGATCAGCTAGCCACAATCTGTCCTATTGTGGTGAGTAATGGAACTTTATCATCAAAATGCTATTTACATGTAAAAAGTTTAGCTTAGTGTCCTGTAAAAAGATCTTTCAATCTTCTAGTTATAAACCTAAATAAATCAATGCATCATATAAAATTATCTTTTCTACCAGTGTTTTGAAGACGTGGTCTTCAGCAAAGAAGGAAGATGCTACAGTTGGTGGTTGTCCAGTAACAGTAGTATAACTGGGGAAAAATATACTATAGCTAATGTGCTGTTTGCCATATTACACATGTGCCTTACTAATCTGCTAGTAGGCAGAAATTAACAAAACAGTTTAACTGCAGTAGTCACGTCAGGGAAATTTTTTGTTGGAATAATTCCAGTAACTTTCAGCAAACTATATAAATGTCTGTGCTCTCATATAATCTTGTAATGTGCACAAGATATACTTTTTTTTTAAAAAGCTATAAAATAAAGCTGGATTATTTTATTTTACATCTAAAATGTGTTCTGAGGCTTTCCAGGAAAAATAAAAGGCAAGGCTCCTTCTCAAAAAGCTTATAGTCTCAAATTAGGCATGACATGGTGAGAAGATAACAATAAAGGCAAATGGGGGGGTGAGGAAGAGCAAAATGTTAGGTGCTTTAGTTCCATTTTCAAAAGTGAATCAGGCAACCTGTTTTCAAAGGCTCAGGCAAAATGTGTGTTGTCTGGTACTGTTTCTCTCTGAAAATAAGACACGGTCTTATATTATTTTTTGCTCTGAAAGATGGGTTAGGGCTTATTTTCAGGGGATGTCTTATTTTTTCCATGAGTGTAAAGTGTATGGGAACCTTTACTTGTGAACCGCTTGTAAACTGTAACTAGGGCTTATTTTTGGAGTAGGGCTTACATTTCAAGCATACTCCAAAAATCCTGAAAAATCATGCTAGGGCTTATTTTCGGGGTAGGTCTTATTTTCGGGGAAACAGGGTAGTGTCGTGTCTTTCTCTTCCCCCCCCCCCCAAAAAAAGCTTAACTTGGACAAATGTAAACAATTTTTCACAGGGTTGGCAAAAAGTACGTTTCTGACATTAGGGTACCCACCTGACAAATTTCAAGTCCCCATTTCAAAGCAAGGAAGCACTAGACCTCAATGAAATGGTTGTAGGATTTTTCAGCATGTTTGAAATGTATTTTTCCCTTGTCTTTTTCATGGAAACAGCTGAACTGTTGTTGTTGAAACTTTCCAGAAAACTTTTTCCTGAGGCAGGCACCCTACATGAAAAATTTCAGCCCAAATGGTTTAATTCTGGTGAAATTTGTATAAATGACTGAAAAAAGGATCTTGTAATGGGGAGTGTTAGACAACCTTAATTATAGACTCCAGCTACCAGCCTGAATTATAGTTACAGCTAGAGCAGGCTACATGAACTTTATCACTTAAGATAAAAAAGATGTTGGTCAAATTGTTTGCTGATGGGAGTGGAAGTATGGTAGCACAATATTTGTTTGTCCATCAAGAAATCACCTTTGCAGATCTCAAGTTGTGGCTCTTTAAATGTAGATCTACAGAGGTAATATATTTGGAGAACGTCAACTACTAGATAGATAAATAGATCTCCTTTCTATGTGGGCAGGTAATAGTACTTCTGAGGAAGAAATGTGCTGTCCTGCATCAGCAGAGAGTGGGTGTAGCAGCAGCTTGGAGTAAACAAAAAAAATCATTCCTGCCCCCAATAACAGTTTGGACTCTGAGTGTGTGTGTGTATATATATAATTAACTTTTTATAGGACTCCTTTGTACACAGTTCTCTTTTGGACCAGCAAGACTCCTTTCTGTGGAGTTAGCATTGTGTTGATTTTGTTCATTTTTTTTGTCCTGTATTCTCATATGTGACTTGATTTTATTTTAGATGGCATTAAGTGCTGCAGCTCCATTCTACAGAGGCTATGTGTCAGATATTGATTGTCGCTGGGGAGTAATATCTGCATCAGTAGATGACCGAACGCGAGAGGAGAGAGGATTGGAGGCAAGTAAATATTAATTTAAAGAATAAAAGTTAAACAATTTTCTGGTTATTTTAGTTATACAAGTTCAAATATTCTTTGAATGTCACAGCCTGAGTACACAGTGGAGAGAGATTGTAGTCTTTATGGCAAATGATTCTAGAAGTATAACTTTTATTCTAATGTTACAGCGTCCATGCTAGCATGGATGTTATAGTTGAGTGTTATAGTTGAGTATAGGATTCCATTTAAACTCCACTTTCACTCATTCACAATTTCCTGAAAAAGTCTTCATTTGGTGCTGCAACTTCCCTGTCTCTGCCTCACCCAAGAGATATTTATTTAAAAAACATAGTGTATATATTGTAACCCTGTATTATATCATGTACTTCTGTAGATGGTCTCTGATAATACTGTGAACCATGACAGCAGTGCTAAAGCATCTGGTCACCAGAACTTGGAATCATAGAAATGTAGGACTGGAAGGAACCTCCAGAGGTCAAGTCTAGCCCTCTGCACTGAGGCAGGACCAATTTCCATTCTTTTACAGAGAATGGACAGCAGAGACCATCCAGTGAATTACAAAATTGTAAATAAATAAATAAAATCTAAATCTATAAAAATATTCCAGTAGAAAATTCTATTCAGTATTCTAACAAGTATATTTGTTGATATCAATGCTATTATAACCATGATGTCACAGTAGACTTCTTTAGTAAACTACCCATTTTGAAGTGTCCCATGTTATCCAGCTGCCTTTTACGCCGTTAGAATAGAGCAGTCAATATATAGCAAAGGACTTACTTTTTTTAAAGTATTATAACTGCAGAAACAAAACTGAGTTTTTACTGACAGTCACTTTCCATTTGTTTGTTGTATACCCTTTAAAATGTTAAATGTACTTAAACCCCATAAGATTCGTGTTCAATGGAACCTCTCAATGTACATGCCCACTATGGCTTTCCTTATTTTTGAAGACCTATGAATTTATTTTAATGATTTGAATATAGAGTGTTTAAAAACAACTTCTGTTTATTTTTTACATGGAATAACAGTTCTCCAAGAATAGTATAATTAGTAAGGCAACATTGTTTACAAGCTCTTAAAATATTCTATTTTTAAATTATATAGCCACTGAAGAACAACCAATATAGAATCAGTAAATCCAGATATGATTCCATAGACAGTTATCTATCTGAATGTGGTGAAAAATACAATGACATTGATTTGACAATAGATAAAGAAATCTACGAGCACCTAGTAAAGGAAGGTAAGTGTTTGACTCATTGTGAGTCAGTTTAGTCTTATGCTTGTAGTTTTCTTCAGCTTTTCTTAATAAACTATATTTTTGTATTGACCAGCATTCTTAGTGGAGATGCCCACTCATTAAGCTTGCAGTAGCCTGGCCTGGAGGTAATGCGATTGATCTGCAGTGGGAAGCGTAGCTCTACTTCCAAGTTGAGCTGCTGACTTCTTAAGAGGCATTAATACCTTTATCCTTCTGGATAGAGCAAAACTCTCGAAGTCAACAGGAGACAGAGGTGGAAGAGAGAGAGAAGAATGGCAGCTATACTGATCATCAGATGGTGCTTCCAACCAGAAGATAGTACTTCCTATTCTTTGTAATCATCTTATGTATTTTTGTGGTTATCACTTTTACTTCACCTTAGGATGTGCTTGGTTGAGATAGCCTCGAGCAGTATGGCGTTTCCTGGCTCTTGTCATCTTGGCATTTGATAAGCCCTGCTTTACTATCTCTGGTGTCTGTTGGTGAATTTGATCTTTGAACTTCTTTGTTTATAGGCATTGACCATCTTTTGGCACAACATATTGCACACTTATTTATTCGAGACCCATTGACTTTGTTTGAAGAGAAAATACATCTAGATGATGCAAATGAATCTGACCATTTTGAGGTTGTATCTTGTTTCCTACCAATTGAATGAATGTACAGTTACGACTGCTTACTCACTATTTTACTGCTTAATCATGTGGTACTGAGTACTCGGTAGTGAAGAATATTGGCAAAATTCAGTGTCATAGACAGGAACTAGGAACAAAAGCAACTAATTTAAAATGTTCCAAATAGTTCTTTACAGCTTGCAATTTGCGATATTGCAGTGATAATCACACCTATATCTATCACCTGGTAAAATGTTTCTTTCCTCATTCAAGATAAATTTTAAACAAAACACAGACAGTAGAAACTGTAGTGAAAATAAGCAAGGGAAAACACTAGAGAATACAAAGGTACAAATAGTTAACTAGAGAAGCAAAACGGTCAAAGCCATAAGCTCCCTTTCATAAAATAGCTTTATATCAGGTGCTTTCTCATTTTATTATGCTGTTTAAAGCATCTATATGTTGTGTAGTATATTCAATATTATCTTGAATCTTTTTGTAAATAGTTAAGCATTAGTCGTAATGTACCCTAATGATGTCTCATAGACTCATAGGTCAGAAGGGACCAATATGATCATCTAGTCTGACCTCCCGCACAAGGCAGGCCACAAAACCCTACCCATACACATTTATAACAACCCCGAACCCATGACTGAGTTATTGAAATGTCAGTGTAGATCTTTTAGTTCATGTATCAATGGGTTATAAAAGGCCTACTAAATCTGTGCACATAAAGTCTTAAATGTAATCTTAAACTGAATTTAAGGGGCAGTGCGGTATAGTGTCATTAGAGTGATAGGTCAAGCCATTTTAAGTGTTTCTCTGTAATTTGCACGTGTGTTTGTGGAAGGACAGAAGAGAATCCGGTTTTGTTTTTACTTATGTGCATTAGGGAAATTTGCTGGTCTTGTCCGTAACGGAATATATTACTTGTGACTTGCAGAATATTCAGTCCACAAACTGGCAGACAATGAGATTTAAACCACCTCCTCCGAATTCAGACATTGGATGGAGAGTAGAATTCAGGCCTATGGAGGTAAGGCGTTAATACGCTTAACAGTATATCCCATTACAAATGGAAAAGTTCTAGGTATTCTGTTATCTAGTATCAAAACTTTATTATTTATGGTGTGATTTGTCCCCTCTGAATTGCTAGTTTTCTGAAGTGAATTGATTCTGAACAGCATTTAAACAGCATTTAAGCTATTGGACTGAAACTAGCAGGGGAACTTGCATTAGCAAAGTAAAGAACACTGAGTGTAAGTGGGATAGAAAAAGTCAGACCTATATATTAAAACAACTCTAAAGAAGGCTTTAATGTTGTATTGTTTCTCGGTGGCCTTGCTTCTCTTGTGCTTCTGTCAGTACTAAACAAGTCTTGGTACACTCACTTCACTTCTGTTTCTCATCTGCTTGTATTTTATAGGTGTCTGTCACTGCGTTCTCTAGAATAACACTTTAAAATGAAACATCTTAAAGTTTTTAATAATTTGTGGGTTCAGACTCTTTGCACGATTAGCCATCCTTTTAAGAGCAGGATTGTGGTTTTGGTTTTGCATTATAGGGCTGAATTTGGAGATGTGCATGCGTATTTTGGCATACACCCGACTTGGACTCTCAATTAAGAATCTGAGCATGTAAATCCCAACCCTGGGCTTGCAGAAGTGCGCACGTCCTTTTGCAGGCACCTGTTTGAAAAATTGCCCCCCACTGCATAAATTTGCTGTGCAGCTATTTATTTTTGTATGTCAATCTTATTCCACTAAAGTTACTTTAACTTTGATCCTTTTTAATGTCTAGGTTCAGTTAACAGATTTTGAAAACTCTGCATATGTTGTGTTTGTGGTATTGCTAACCAGAGTGATTCTGTCATATAAACTGGATTTTCTCATTCCTTTGTCCAAGGTAAGAGTGAAGCTGTACATTTAATCCATACTTCTGTTAGCCAGTTAGAAATCCTATTGTTTCTCAGTGTAAGTGTAAGGACAGTATTTTGACATCACTAAATCCGTCTTCATCTAGCCCAAATCTCTCTGCGTGTGTGTGGGGGGGAGGCGGGGATTGATGACAAAATATAGATTAATACAGTTTTAACTCCACATGCTATAGATGGATTAGGTGAACAATACAATCCAAACAACAATATGTTCAAGTGAGTTGTTTGCATATATAAATGTAAATTCATTTTCTATGAAAATGTGGTGATCTTCCCTAAGATCAGATGCACCATTAATACCCTGTACAATATTAACATGGATATGCATCATTTTAACTTAATTTAATTTTAATATTACTATTAATATTATACAAAAAATAAGGCCTATCCACGGCTTTAGGCACCCCTGCTGTAAATTACAAAGACAAAATTAGATTGTCCATGGGGTGCCCGGCTCCCCTGCGCAGCTGATTTCTCTCAAAGGCTAAACTCTGCAGCAGCCCAAATATATACTTGCATCTTGCAGTATGCTCCAAAAGTCAATCAACTTTGAACTAATTAGGACTAAGTAAAAAGCGTGTCCAAGAGCTGAAGCCCCTCATGGGAGAACTCCCTTCTGCTAGCCCCTCTGGTTCGTTTATGTATAACTAAGCCACTTCTTTTCATCTTCAACCAATAAACACTGGTAAAACATCTCCAACTGTAAAAGAAGAAAGAAATTTTTATCTGCAGAAAATTGCATACTCATGCTGTTGGGCAATTTTAAATGCCAATGTTTGATGCAAGATTTCTCTCTGCTCCTTATTTGTGAAAACTGAAGCCCCCTGACTCCATAGAGAGAGTTTCTCCTTTCAAGTCTGGAGTGAAGACTTCTAAAAAACCTAACATTTAGCATTTAAAAAAAATTAAAGTAGTAAAATACTAATATACAATTAATGATATGCTAATATGTATTAGGCATGGCTGGTAGATCTGCCTATTGTTAAGGTTGCCCAACACTTTCTATTATAAGACCCACTATTTTTCAGTTGCTTATAATTTTAGCAAACTTTGAGCTGAAACTTTCCATGATGGTGTCTGCCTCCAGATGAATTTATTTTTTTTGATTCAGCACTTTTGACTGCTTGACCTTGAATTTTACTGTGTTTAAGGATTTGTGTGTGTAATATAGATCATTTATCCGTGATCCTTTATTATGGTATATACAAGGCTTCTATTTTGGGGAGCTCATTTTTTAGCATTTTTGCAGTTTCATGCAGATGTCAAAAATCAGGGGCTGGCCTATCTCTTCGTAAATGCTATACTTAAGAATATGATTGGGTCATGGAGGTCGTGGATTTTGTGACTTTCTGGGACCTCCATGACTACTTGGGCCGGGTTGCTGCCCTAACAGCCTGCTGTGAAGCAGCAGGGCTGCAGCAGCTACAAGCCTCAGCAGCCAGTTTTCCCCTTTAGTAACAGCCAGTGACAGGCTGTGGTTCCGTGAATTTTTGTTCATTGCCCATGACCTGTCCCTGACTTTTGCTAAAAACACCTGTGACAGAATCTTAACCTTAACTGTACTGTAACGAGTAATCTCCTTGTAGCGTTCCCTAGAACTCTTTCACAAAGTATTGTTTCGTGAAAGAACACTAGGGAACCTTTAGTGCAACAGCAGAGTCTACGTGAACCAATTAGAGCAACGGATTAATGCGCTTTAGAAATCACACCTCCATAGTCTGCATTACTGCTCGGTGTAGACAAGCCCTGAGATACAAGTAACTATTTCCAAAGTTTTTCAGGTGTTTTGTTGGATAAACTCAAATGAACAAGTACTGTGCAAACCAGCAACATATAAAGCACCCAACACATGGCGTGCCTAATAAATCATGGGCAAGAACATTAGTTAATGAAAGCCAGTTATAACTACAAAACCGATCATACACAGAGTGAACCACGGCCTAGTCAAACTAGTCTGTCAAGCAATTTGGCAGACATGGCAACAGAGAATTACAGAACCTTAGTCACTTGTCTTTGTCACTTATAAGAAGAAGGACTTCAAGGGGCTAATCTTGCAGTGATCTCTACTATTGGGTCATGTGGGATTGTACTTCAGCCACCTAGAATGCTTTTAATCTTTCAGAACAGCCTCGAGACACCTATTGAACATATGCAAATGAATTAATAAAATATATTCTAAAATGAGTAAGAGGACACAAGATTTTTCTCTTAGCGTCCAAACTATTTTTTTTAAAAATCACTTTTAATTTTGCCAAAAGCTTTTTGCACCACATTGAATGAGAGAGAGGAGAGAGAACAATGTAGCAAACCCGCTTCCTTTTTTCAGAGACTACAATAATATAGCTGCTTGAAACTGAATTACTGCTAACTCCCCAATAAACATATTGATTGAAGAATTTGGACATAATCTGCCCAGAAGCTATTTGGAGGCTGATTTAAAATATTTCACCCAAAATTTTTAATTGTCTTATACATAAGGTTAAGGTTTTGTCACAGGTATGTTTATTAAAAGTCATGCATGGATAAGTCACAGGCAATAAACAAAAATTCACAAAAGCCCGTGATCTGTCCCTGACTTGTACTAAAAATACCTGGGGAGAGTGGGGGAAATGAACAGTTGAAGCACAAACTGCTGCTGCTTCAGCCTCGGCCACTGCTCCAGCCCTCCTGCTGGAGTGGGTGCAGACAGTTGCTCTAGCCCTGTTGCTCTGGTGGGGGTTGAAGCCAAAGAAGTAACAGAGGTCCCTTAAATCCATGACCTCTGTGAGAAAATCGTACCTTACGTGTATAACATACATTGAGATCCTTGGGTTGGCTAGATAGAATTAGATTTTTAAATTGCCGGAATTCCCTTTTTTGAGGGGAGATGTTGGTGAGACAGGGATTTTTCTACAATCTTGAATGACTGTATTAATGGCCTTTACTCTAGTGACTGACTTCTTCCTGTTAAATCACGTGCGCAAAGAAGTATTATATTTCTTTCTGAAGAATATGGAACAGGAGCTGTCAATTTTAGAAAAAAAAAACCTCATAACCTCTTATTCCAACTGTACTGGTTTAATTACACCTAAATATCAAAAGAAGCTTGCCTGAAAAGACACATGTTCCAGTTTATAACTAGCAGATTAGCAAACCTTGTGTCTATAATTGGCACTGGTATGAACTGGTATTCTACTGGTGCCATTTATTGACAAGTTAACTATACTTTCATGGGTGAGGAGCTCTATGGGTCTATGCAGAATGCTAACCTTTGAGAAATGAAATAAAACTTGCTGTCTCTGGGTGGGACTTAACTGGTTCTAGTGCAGTGAAATTAACAAGAAATATATCTAGGAATCCGAACTTCCAAGACCAGAACACTGTGGTAGGTAAAGTCCCCATATTCTAGCATCTGATGAATAACCTTTGGGATTTTTCCCTTACTAGGTTGATGAAAACATGAAGGTAGCCCAGAAACGAGATGCTGTCCGGCAGGGAATGTTTTATTTCAGAAAAGATATTTGTAAAGGTACTGCACTTGCAGCTTTCAGACTACTTGCTAAGGACCAGTTGAAGAGATGCACAGGGTTAATTGTTTTGTTTTTTCACCTTCTTTTATTAAGGTGGAAGTGCTGTTGTAGATGGATGTGGCCCAGCACAGAATGGGAAAGAGACAGATGCAGAAGAGTATGCCTTGATGAGCATAGATACAATCATCAATGGGAAGGTGTGGTGCTAGTTTATGTTCGGAACATTGAAATAGTTTTCCTTATTCACAAATTAAATCAAGTGAGTTTATACTAGCCATATGTTTCTTGCAGGATGGGGTTTTTCCTGGTTTAATCCCAATTCTAAACTCATACCTTGAAAACATGGAAGTGGATGTGGACACAAGATGCACCATTCTAAATTACCTGAAGTTAATAAAAAAGAGAGCATCTGGTATGGCGCATGTTTATATGTTGGGTGCAGAGAAACTAGATTGTGAATTTCCTGACTCCTCCTTCCCCTCATTCCCCCATTTTACGACATTTAAACAAATCTTCTGGATGTTTTTTAATGTAAAGAGAGCACTTAATCTATTGTAGCTACTCTGAATATTGTTAATCTGTTACCTTTCTGTACCTGTTGAAAATCCGTACCAACACTTGGGTCTGTAGGGGTAGTGCTGCATCATGCCAATTTTGCTAATCATGCTGGCAGCATAATTTAGCATTAATATGGCACAGTAGAGCATGTATTCGGTTGTTTTATAAAACAAGCAAGGAGTCCTGTGTCCTTTGGTCCCGTAAACTACTTACGGGACATTATTTAAAGAAGTTCATTCGGCTCCTATTTTTACATCAGAATATCTCTAAAAATATTTTTTCGGATGTGCAGCGTTGGTGTTCCCCAGCACTTCTTCAACTTGGTTCCTCCAAGAAATCAGTTCGACTCCAATCTCATCACTGAGGTTCCTTTATTTGGCATACAGCAAAGCTACACTGCATTGATCACACTCAGTTGTATAGGGTGTACCACATATCCAAAGTTATGCAGTAAACCTCTTTTTTCATATACATTTACACATTACATTGCATTTACTTTACATTACTTGTTTTGGACTTGGGTTGGTTACTTTGTGTGACCCAATCGCTAAACAGCATGCTCTATCTACGCAATGTGTATGTGCAATGTACTTTTTACCTCATCTTTACTTTCCTTACTTATCTTAGCCATAGTTATCTTGTCCATCGTTAATGGTGCCTTGGGTGTTCCCTCTTATTTTGGCTAGTCCATTCACCTCCCTAATCCTGTCTCCCAAGAAATGAGGCCTCACCCATATTAAGCCAGGCCTACATGCAGTCTAATGGTTTTTCATGCCCATTGATTGTTTGTTACAGTGCATCATGTACACTGAGAGAAGGTAGAAGTTTAAACATTTTATTCAGTTAAGCACCTACACATATACTAACCTACAAGAATCTCTGTAAATACCCTGGTGTGTGTGCCTGACTCTCTAAATCACCCTAAGTAGTAAAGTTAGGGACTAGTTTTCAGTCTTATAAAAAATGGATCTCTTGACTCATGACCTCAATGTCACATTTTCTAAATCACTATAGAAACGCTTGTAGCTAAATGGCATTTTAAAAATTAACAAAGTGAAAATAAGGGATTAGTGGAGCTGGAAATGCTGCACTATAAATTTAACATTGGGGGTGGATGGTTGCTATACTTGCTTTGGTAAACTCTGAAGAATAACTTGCTCAGATAATTTTATTGGCTGTGGTGCTGTTGCTTGTCCATCAGTCATTCAGCATCTGACTTCTGCTGTGGTTGATTCCTTATTAGACCGATCTCCTTTCATTTCACTCTTCTGGTCTCTAAGTCCCAAGTGCTACTAACATCAACTTGTGTAGTAAACTCTTAAGACTGTTGTCAAGTACGTAAAAAATCATTACCTACCCCTTCTTTATAATAAATTGTTCTCCTTATCCACTAAGAACAGGACAAGAAGCAATGGGCTTAAATTGCTAAGGGAGTTTTAGGTTAGACAGTAGGAAAAACTTGAACTGTCAGTATAGTTATGCTATGAAACAAATTAGCTAGGGAGGTTGTGGAATCTCCATCATTGGAGGGTTTTCAGAAATACATGTCAGGTATGATCTAGACATTACTTAGTCCTGCCTCAGTGCAGGGGACTGGAGTAAATAAATGGCTGATCCCTTTCCAGTCCAACTTTTCTGTGATTCTTCAAGTGGTGTCCCTGTGGGTGCACCACTCTAGGTGTTGGTGCATCCTCAATCAGAGATGATTTGACAGCAATGCTCATCTAAGTCGTGCATGCACTGTCTCCGTCTTGCAGCACTGTTGGCACCTCTTTGGGCACACATGCATGACCAGACTCCCTTAGTTCCTTCTCAACCATCTACAGTCCAAAACGAAGTGCTTATTTTAGCTTGTCCTAATAGTCTGTAAACATAATAGTTGTTTTAGTCAGTAGCTAGTATTACTTATCTTCCCTGCTATTAAAAAAAAAAATCCTTCCTTCCCTCATAGAGTAGAATAAGTTTCTGTTCTCTTCAGGGAACCTCACATTATGCCTGGCTTGCCAGGATTCAAAAGGTGCACATGTCCAAAAGATGCCAGTCCATCATCAAATGGACACTTCCAATGTGTCCAATGTCTGGGCGAGGGGCACATAGCCAAAAAATGTGCCCCCTGAAAAACACCTCAAAGCCGGAGACAGGGATCTCTCACTTAAACTCATTCTGATGGAAAAGACCCTCCTCTAACCCTGGGTTAGACAATTCTTCAGATAAAACTACTGAAAAGATCTCCCGTAAAAGAGCCTCAACCTTGCCTATGAGAGATCTGGCAAAGAAGAAGAGCCCATTGCCAAAAGCTCTTCTAACGGCCTCATCAGCACCAAGATTAAGTACCTATGAGGCACCAGGTTCCTCTGATAACATTTGTGCCAAGGCACCGATGGGCTCCCAATGTCCTGGTGCGGAGTTGAGGAGTAAAACCAAAACAACGTCCTCTATGGCACTGCAAAAAGAATCAGTGCAGGGACCTATCTCCCAGGTCAAACTCTTGTCAACTGACTTAACTATGGCACCAACTCCAGTTATGGCACCAAAGTTGGCTGCACACCAATGCTGATGGCGGAACTCGCCTCGACCTCGGCACCAATCCTGCTTACGGCACCATTGCACCAGTTCATAAATACACCAAAAATGACACCATTGCCAACAGAGGCATGACAATAACATCCTCACTTCAGTACCCGATTTTTGACACAGATAACTTTCCAGTGTACTTCGCATATGATGAGACCCTGTCACCAATTCTTTTCTTAAGTACCAACGAGGAAGAGGAAGGTATGTTCTCCTCACAGCATTCCTCTCCTACTAGACCAATCCCTGACGCGTCAAAACAGAGATCACACACCAGACGCCAGACACAGCTGTGGTTTGGACCACCATGGTTTGGACCACCCATACCTTATCCTATGGAATGGCCCAATTAGGATACATGGTCAGCTTGTACTAGGGGTCACAGTAGACCCTCCAGCCCCTGAAAAAAAGACACAGATCCTCCACACAATCTGTTCCAACAGTTTCTGAACCAACATCAGAAACCCTTGAAGAAAGTGAAGAGAGCATTGAATGAAATACATTCTCTCCAGCACATGATTCATCTTCCTCGCCTGATGAGGTGGTGATACCTCCTCTGCCCACTACTGCTGTTGACATCAGGCATTTTCAGGAATCATTTGAGAGAGTGGCTGATAATTTAGAAATCCCACTCAAGGAAGTTTTGGAGAACCATCACAAATTGTTATGCATCCTTGTAAAAAAAAAAAAAATGCACTACCAGTCAACAAAGCATTAATGGAGCTGGCTAACAACATCTGGCAGACACCAGCTACCATCCCACCAACTTGCAAGAGGGCGGATAACAAATATTACATTCCTGCCAAAGGGATAGAATTTTTTACACCTCCTCCTCCCCCCAACTCTTATTATAGAAGTCTATGCCCCAGGACAAGGATTGGAAACACTTAGATTTATTCAGCAGAAAAGTATACTCATCTGCCACGTTACAACTCGGGTAGCCAACTATGCAGCGTTATCAAATTATGAGTACAACAATTACACCAAAATTCTGGAATTTATTAATGACATTCCAGACAGCAAAAGAGAGCAATTTAGATTGCTCATTAATGAAGGCCAAATGATCATGAGAACCATTCTACAGGCTTCGCTCTATGTTGCTGGTATAGCCACAAAGACAACAGCTATGGTGGTGGTCATATGCAGGGTGTTGTGGTTTCAATCCTCAGGTCTACCCAAAGAGTTACATTCCAAAATAGAGGATCTTCCCTTCATCAAGGTTAAACTCTTTGCAGAAAAAACAAACGAGGTACTTTATGCTATGAAGTACTCATGAACTATTCTGCACATCCTTGGCAATGAAGAGAAAACAGTACAGGTACCAGCCAGACCCACATAGATACCAACAATATTTACACTAAAGATGCTACAGCTCACAAAGAAACAAACAGAGAATGCAAAGATGATGATAGATCCGTCAATAACCATCGACATCTCAAGCTTTGTATTCCAAACAGCAATTCTGAAGTCTTGGTTGGGGGTCTGAACAACCTCCCTCATCACCCAGGGCCAATAATAATGACCATACATTTTGACCATCGGTTACGGCCCTTCCATCACAATTGGGCAGACATTATAACAGACAAAAAGGTCTTAGGGATCATACAGTCAGGATCTCCCATCCCTTTTATTTCTATTCCTTCTACCTAACCCTCTTCCCCATTCCTCTTTAGGTACCCATCTCATGTGCACTTATTACAACAAGAAGTAAACCATCTGCTACTTCTAAGAGCAATAGAACACATTCCCCAACAACACAGAGGGCAGGGTTTCTATTCCCACTACTTTTTGACCCAAAAGGAACACGGAGAATGAAGCCCCATCTTGGATCTCAGAAGACTAAACAAGTTTGTAAAACTACAAAGATCGAGAATGGTCATGCTGTCCACTATAATACCAGCACTGGAAGAGGGGGACTGGTTTTCAGCCCTCATCCTCAAAAACGCTTATTTTCATGTGACTATCAACTCAGCACACAGTTTCTCAAATTCACACTGGAAGACAACCATTACCAATACAAGATATTTCCCTTTGGCCTTTCTACAGCACCAAGGGTTTTTTTCTCAAGATGCTCACTGCAGTGGCAGAACATTTGCACAGAAAATGGTTTATAATATTCTCCTACCTACACGACTGCCTAGCGCTAACCATACAAGTTACCCAATAAACAAGATCATTGTTTCAAAACTTAGGACTCATGATAAACAAACAGAAGATCACTTTGATTCCAGTACAACAACTGGAATTCATTGGAACACACCTGGACTCAGTAACAGCCAGGGCATCACTACCGGAAATCAGATTATGTACCATAATAAACTAACATTCATAAGAAACAGCCCATCCTAACTGCACGCACATGCCTACAATTGCCAGGACACATGGCAGTTATGTCTACGCATGCGCTGCCTACAGGGGTGGCTATCAACCATCTACAAGCCCCACAAGCAAGGACTAAGCAAAATACTAGTGATTTAAAACAGGGTCAAGGAATCCCTACAATGGTGGAATCAACCCACCAATGTGATGACAGGGATCCCATTCTCATAGGAATCACCCTCTGTTATGGTTACCACAGATGCATTCCTCCTAGGGTGGAGAGAGCACACCTATGGAGCCATGCCATTCAGGGCCTGTGGTCACAAACCAAAACAGTTACATATAAACCTATTAGGGCTCCGAGCAGTCCACAATACATGTTCCCACTTCCTCCCACTTACACTAAAGACAATAAAGATAACGACAGACAATATCACATGCATGTTTTATATAAATCAGCAGGGAGGAGCAAGGTCCCATTCTCTATGCACCGAAGCTATGAAACTCTGGAACTAGTGCATACAACACATCATCAGTATCTTAGCAGCCAGAGTAGCATGGCAGACACTAGCAGACCGTTCAATAGAAACTACGAGTGGGAGTTGGATGATGCAACCCTGCACAACATTTTCCGACATTAGGGTCACCCAGTCGTTGAGGTCTTTGCCACATCACAGAATCATAAATGCCCCCACTTCCACTTGAGAGCAGGGCTGGAAGTGGGATCATTGGGGAATGCTTTTCTCCTCGATAGGAGCATAGACCTCCTTTATGCATTCCTACCTATCCCGATGATAATCAAAGTAGTAGTAATGGGTAATGATAGCACCCACATGGCCCAGACAGACTTGGTACCCTTATCTACTTCAGATGTTGGTACGCACACCAATCACTCTTCCACTGCAGTGACTTTCTATTCCAGAACAACAGTCAGATTTTCCATCCAGATCTGCAGAAACGTCACCTAACAGCCTGGTTCCTAACTATTTTCGTCAAGAGCTAGACTGCTCAGAACAAGTTAAACGCGTATTATTAAATAGCAGGAAACCCACAACACAAAAAAAGTAACCTTCAGAAATGGCATAGATTCAATTTGTGGTTTAAAGATAAACACGTTGCCACCATATCTGCAACCATCCCAATTGTCCTGGACTACATCCTAGAACTTAAAAAAATCAGGTTTGTTGATTTAGCTCAATCAAACTCCATCTAACAGCCATTACTATCTTTCACCCTAAGATAGACGATAAGACATGTTCGCATATCCAACAGTGAAACACGTCGTCATAGTCATCCAAAGTGTAAACCCAGAAATATGCAATCTCACAATACCATGGGACCTAAACCAGTCCGGTGGACCATTACCAAGCCCCAATTCGAGTCCTTAGCAACATGCTCCCTTATACACATGTTTATGAAGGTGGCATTCCTAATGGCCATCACATCACCCCATCATGTGGGAGAAATTGGGGCACTCATGGCTGATCCACCCTACATACTTTTCCACAAGGACAGATTCACTCTCTGACCCCATCCAAAGCATCTACAACGAGCTTTTCACATAAATCAACCAATTAACTTACCCATGTTCTGCACAAAACCCCATGATAACACACACGATGCCATATTACACACATTGGTTGTCAGATGTGCAATAGCTTTCTACCTAAATATGACAAAACCTCTTAGGAAATCCTTTAAGCTCTTCGTATGTGTTGCAGAACGAGCTAAAGGTATCATCATCTCTACACGGAAATTGTCAAAGTGGGTATCTGGTTGCATCCATTCATGCAACAAACAGAAAAATATATAAGTCCCCCATGGAATTAGAACACACTCCACAAAAGCAATGTCCATATCTACAGAATTCCTCAATAATATACCAATCAAAGATATATGCAGAACAGCTACTTGGGCCTCACTGTATACAAAACATTATGCCATTGATCAGATATCTGGATTGGACAGATCAATAGGCCTAACAGTACTCTCCTTCATTCAACGGATTGACTCCGAAGTCCCTTCCACCAAATGAGGGATACTGCTCTAGAGTCACCTAGAGTGGAGCACCCACAGGAACACCATTCGAAGAAGAAGAGAAGGTTACTTGCCTTGTACTGTAACTGAGGTTCTTTGAGATGTGCGTCCCTGTGGGTGCTCCACAACCTTCCTTCCTCCCCTCTACTTTAGAGTTCAAACAAGGGACTTGTTCATAGAGAGAGAACAGAGGCTGTTGGGTCACAAGGGTGCCAAGGGTGCCACAAGACAGGGACCACATGTGTGACCCGGACAAGCACTGATGTGTGTGGGGGGAAAAAAAAAAAAAAAAAAATCTGAGGACACGCCAACTTCTAGAGTGGAGCACCCATAGGGGCACATCTCTTGGAGAACCTCACTTACTGCACAAAGTGAATAACTTTCTCTTCTATGATTTTCAGTTTGTGTTTTTTATACTGAAATAACACTGAATGTTTAATATTACACCATGTCCAAAAATTAGAATTAATAACAGAAAAAGCATTAATACTGTATCTTAATGTTTTGGCAGTATTTTAGGCCACGAACTCTGTCATTTCCTTGTTGTTCCCAGTATCTCCTTAAGGTCTTTAGGTTAGATGTTCTTGAGCTGTGGTCTGTGGAGCGCTTGCTTGTGGTCCATAGACAGCTCTCTGGTCACTAATGTTGTGTATGCCCAACTGTCTTCCTTAAATCGCCTACTGTCGTTTGCTACTGGTGCAGTTGCACCAGAGGTAGCAACATCACGAGCACTAGTATAGATTAAACATTGGCACCACTGTCATCTAGCTCTGCTCTGGTATAGTTAAATAATATTTGTAGTGCTAACAGCTTGTCTACTGTAGAACTCCCACTAATGGGACTGTACAGATGGGAAAGTTAAGGAAATATAAATAGAACCATACTGGAGGGGTGTCTTCATTTCTAGCAGGTAAATTGTATTGACGGATTCAAGTATTAGTCATCTTAATTTTTTTAATTATATATGTGTGTGTGAGAATATAATTGCAGATAGCTTTGCACTTGGTCTGAGACAATTCCTCTGTGAAAGTATGCTGTCTGTAAAAAGCTTTAGAATCGCTGCTGTAAATTGTCTGCCCTTCCCATTGATGTGTTCTGATTTTTAGGTTCTGGTATAGTTTCTTATTATGCAGGCTCATAATTGTATCCTGACATTTTACTTCTGGAACTTTGAAAGTAAAACTTCTAGGCTGCAGATTGTTCCAGATCCAGTGGGACTTCTAGTGTCTGTTTGAGGGTGGTGGTGATGTATGTCATTCAAGATGCATCTATAGTGAGGTAATTTTTTTTGTGTGGCTAGACTTTACTGTGAAACTTATGTGGTGCTCATGAATATGAAGTGTATGTAATTAGAAATACCTGCAAGTAGGTAATACACCACATTTAGCATCTATTTTATTTGGTATATTAATGTCTAAAGTGTGATTTTATTTACTTTTTTCCCCTTTCAGGAGAATTAATGACAGCTGCTCGATGGATGAGGGAGTTTATTGCAAACCATCCTGACTACAAGCAAGATAGTGTGATCACTGATGAAATGAATTACAGCCTTATTTGGAAATGCAACCAAATTGCACAAGAACAAACAGAGTGCCCCGAATTACTTGGAGGAGGATTTAACAAAATAAAATACAGTGGCAATAAAACTAGCTCTTCTTAATGAAATGTTTTAATACATAGTAAAAAGTGTAAACATTCTAGTGAAGAATGAGTTACAGTACTGTGTATCGAGTAGTTTCATGGTGTGAAGACCAAAACAGAGATTACTGGACCATAAAATGGGCCAATCTGCCTAATTACTCCTTTAAAACTTCCTAAAATGGGCATATTCTTATTGTTAAGGTTTATACAGTGTACATGTAAATAGTAAAATATTTTTATGACTAACAGGGTCAGTGTATTTTAATAACATTGTACCTAAGGTTATTGTGAACCAGCTTGTAACTTTTTTATGCTTATTCTGGAAAAAAAAAATTACTGTCCTAAACAACTTCGTAAATGTAATATAATGGTACTTGTATATTATATGCATTCCGATATTGAATGTTTACTGTAATTTTTTTGTTACCTGGAATGTACTAAGTCTACCTAATTTCAAAGAAAATTTTGGAACCTGTTTCACAGAACTTCTTTCCACCCTATGTTGACTGTATAAAACAAAATAAATTGGCATGTTCCCTATTTGTTCATCTTTGCACCAGTCCCTTGCTGACCACACCTGCCTGTACTCATCAACCACAGACAAGCAGAATCTGCTCAAATTCTTCTCTCAAATATGCAAAATCTACTTGTTTCCTGATGGCCAGAGCCCTAAGGAATGGCCAGATTTACATACCCCAAGACTGTTTTGGACAACCACACACCCCATGCACAAAAAATTCAGAAATAAATGCCTTTTACTGGACATACATTTTACCCTGGGTGGAGGTCTTACAATCGAAACATCGGGAACAGCAGAGGGAGTGAGAATTGAAATGTTAAAGAATGCTTATGTGAAAGCCAGGTGAAATAGCTCAGAAGACTGCTCTATTTTGTGCTGCTCTAACTTTATTTTTTCCAATTTCAAATCAAGATGAGAATATATAGTCATTCCTCTTTTAAGCTAAGGCTCTCCTCCACCACTGATTATCCTGAATGTTTCCCTTGTTAACAGACTAATTTTCTATAAACTATTACGGAGCATTATAAATTCAGCTTAATCCCTTCATAAAATCCGTCTAAACAGGAATCATGGAATGCGCTAATCCTTCTGTGAATTGGGAACCTGAAGTTTAGAGAGATTGTAAATAAATTAGAACTTGACCATTGCAGCTGTATATAACACAAATTTATGGGGACTTTTTAATTTAGTTTACTAAATGGCTTCTAAAAGTGACTTACTGTATGGTAGATTATGCAAAGTTTAATACAAGCATTTATAAATATCTAAGGTGTAATAATTTTTAAAAAAAACTAATGGAGAAATTGTAATGAAGCTGCACCAGAAACAAAAGCTTTATGAATGTTAGAACTTTTGATGTGTTCATAGATGTGCTTTAGAGAATTAAAGAGGGCCTGTTTCTGCTTTTGGTGAATTTATTTTAATCGGGATGTAGATGGCAGCTATATGCTCATTGGTTTGTGGAATAAGGAAATAAAAAAATGAAATTTGCCAAATACAGTGGTTGTTTGTATATTAACACTTTCCATATCTTAGCGGAAACATTTTCTTGCCAGGAATTTCTAGAAAATTCCCCTTCACTGTGATTGTTGTTTCCAGCAAATTAAACAGTGGGTGTCATGAATACTTGGATGGAAGACTTCTAAGGAAAGCTAGAATACAGTAGGAAGAAGTGTGTTGATTTGTTAGGTGGCACTCCTCTCTCGACACGGAAGAAATACTCCATCCTGATTCTAGGCCACAGTGATGTTGGAAATAATCTTTCAAGCTGTAAGAGCAAATGTGTGTTAAAGATTCCATGGTACATATTTAATGTATATAAAAGCAAGAAATCCCAACGTTGTCACTTGCATACAACCTAAGGCATTTGTCATCTTGGTATCTATACCTTACATTTAAGATATGACAGACTATGGTATGTACTGACAGTGTCTAACCTGTACCAGACAAGGACACCTACATAAGTCATGTGAATGGTTGCCTTAGGGAAGAGCAAGGCTGTCACTGCTAGAATGTTAACTTAAGTGTAAGCTTTTTTCAGCTGAGACTGTGCCTTGGGAGAGATCAAGTGTGTCAAACATTTCTTGACATATTAAGGAAATGTGACTTAGATTCTTTACAAAAACTGTATACAACATAGTGTAGATTGAGGGAGGCTGATGGATACCTAATTCTCCTAAATCTACGTAGAGGTTGTATCATAAGCCAAGAGAGCCTTTCCATCCCTGTCCATTAATGCTGCCAGATCCCACCTGGAGGAGCTATCCAGCATGCCATCTCTTTGCAGGGGATGTCTGCAGATTCATCACAATGGGTCTTACTGTGGCTTGTGGCTCCTTGGAGGCAGAAACCGGACCTGTTCTAGGCTGGGAGTGGCCGCAGACCAAGCCAGCCGATTTGAACTGCCTTTAGTAGCTACTATGAGGCTTTACTAGACTGCTGGCTAGAGCAACAACATAAAACCACAACCCTTTTTATTCTTACTATTTGGCTTATTGGATTCACAGTGTTACTGGGCTGTAATTTAGCCTTGGGCGGGTCTCTGCAGCACATACAGAGGAGCTGGTATCACAATTTCTGTTGCAGCATGCCTGGGCTAGCCCCTGGCAGAAATCCTCACAGGCAAGCACAGAAATAGAAAGGTCACAGAAAAGTTCCTAGACTAACAGGGCCCTGCTGGTGCCATGGATCGGCTACATCCAGTCTGCTGGGCTCACGGGGCCCTGCTCATGTCACAAGTTGATTATGCTCTAGTCTAGTGCTTTCTCGCTCTTCCCCCATGCAACCAGCACTGGAGGTACAAGAAGGAGAGCACCCCACATGGAAGCTCAAGCAGGCAGTAGTGGCCTCTTGCCAAAAATAAGTGGTAGACCAATATCCCCTGCCTGCTTTAACAAGGTTTGAGGCAGCCCTGGTGTAACCCTGTCTTTCTTACGGGTGCAGTGACATAAAATGGCAGCACCATGGAACTGTTTTCTTTGCCCTTTTCTCAAGGAAAGGCTTGGGGAGCACCTATAATGTTCAACACACCCACTGAGGGGAACTCTTATAGTGTCAGGGTAATAGCACCTGTATTCCTGTGCCGTGGTCCCGTAAGGGCACTCCTATTTAGACTCCTGGTTCCTCAGCCATCATCTCTTCTGGACAAAGGCCTCTCTCTCTCTCTCTCTCTCTCTCTCCTAACAGGGATCTTAAGGCTGCGCAGCTCCCTGATTTACAGTGGTATTCCCAGCAAGCCAAACTGTACTGACTGGGGTCTGTACTTTGCTTTCTCACCAGAGGCTCTGAACAAGTTACTGCACAGCTCTGTTTCAGCAAGCACATGTATTGTTAAGTTGAAAGCATTACAGAGAATACACAATAAAAACCATAAAAGAACCTGCACACCTACTAAAAAGCTTACCAGACATCATCCCAACCCCAGCCTCAGACCTGGTAGGTGTCAAGCCTTCAAAACCCACAACTGGGTTTTCACCATGGTTACAAGTGCATAACTGCCTCAGATTTGAAATCAGAGCCCTAGGCAGGGCTGTTCAGCCATTTTCTTATACTGCTCAGGCCTTTGACCTTCAGTCTCCAGGATGAGGTGGCTAGTAGACATATATCTTGTCCTCAGGGTATAGTTTCAAAAAGCAAGATTTTTGCATAAGTAAAGGGGGGGAATTTGCATTGATCTCACCCTAGGTATTCCCCAAGAAATCCACACAATCTTTGTCCTAAATGTCCATTCTTGTCTGGCACTTTCATCATAGTCACATCTTTCACGTAGAGAGGTTGTATGCATTCCCTTTGCACAATAATATGTAAACTTTACATTTAATACAATGGACTCCAAAAACACTTAACCTTGATTCAATAAGATCTCCCAAGGCTGTGCTGGAAATTGCCACATCTTCACTAAGGTTTACATATTAAATGGGCAGACCATCTCAATCTGTCCCATTGGAGGGAGGGATTTGCATATTATGCTCACCCAGTAACTGATCTATTTAGGAAAGAGTGAGATAGCTGTCTCCTAATACGTCCTTTGTTTCCATCCATGCTAGTGGACATCCCATTGTAATGGAAAGTCTGCAGATGCACTCATCCAGCATGAGGATTATAGTTCTGAGGGAGGCCTCTGCTGTTGCAAACTCCTCCATTTTCTTTGTAGGCACTATATATCTATCTATCTCTCCTCTGGTAGTTGAGGTAGGATTTGAAGTTGCTCTGCAGTAGGAAGTATTTATATTAATTTCTTGTTTTAGCTATTTAACCTATGAATTAAACTTTAAAGGACTTAGCTCTACAATGCATCATTGAAAGTAACTTTAACTTGCTGACTGGGTCTTAGCAGTATGGCTCCCATCCTGCCTTGATTGATAGTGGTGATTTCTGTTTCCAAGGAGCTATAAGCACTAATGAAGACACATTGTCATGGATCTGTGGACTTTTCCACTAGCAGAAAGGAAATTTTTGGTAAGATAAGATGCAGTGTCCCAAACAATCCTGAGTGTCTACAGCCTGCTTCAGAAGCAAGTACAAAGCGCTCAGAAGAATTATCATCCAACTTCACTAAAAAGTTCACATGCATTCAGGAAGGTGTCTCAAACAGCCTGGATCCACCACCCACCACCTTTAGATTCCTGACCACCTATAGCCACCACCCACCACCTATAGCTTCCTGAGTTCCTGGAGTAAAGTACATTCATTACTAAGAAGCTATGGATAACCTAAAGAACTCTCACCCCAAGACTTATGAATCTGACCCCTGCCCTTACTGGCTTGTGAAAGCATCATGAGCAACTGGTGCCACTCATGACCAAAATAGCTAATGCCAGATTGAGAGGAGGAATCTTCCCTTCTTCTTCAAACACACTGTCGTCTGACCAGCACTGACGAGATCTATCCTGGTTATATAGGTTCTAGCCAGCTACCTCTCAGTGTCAAAGTTCCCATTCCTACACAAGGTTATAGAGAAGCTAGCCAAAGGCTAACTACAAGCTCATCTAACTAAAACTAACATGCTAGATCTACCACAATCTGGATTCAGGCCAGGATATGGAACTAAAACCACTTTAGTAGCATGGATGGAGAATCTCCTGCTTCCAGTGGATAGAGGACAGACGTCTGTTCTCATTCTCCTGGACCTCTCTGTGATATTCAGTAATTAACCAGGAGCTATAGCTGTCTTACCTGAGATAGGTGGCATGAGCCAGGTAATGCATTAAAATGGTATGGGTCCTTCCTGGAGGGACACACCCAATGAGTAGTGATGGGAAACTGCCCCTGCATTACTAGACCCTTCTCTTCTGTAGTCCCACAAGATCAATTCTCTCTCTGGTCTGAGTCAGCATTGACAAACAGCCACGTAGATGAACTGGTAAGATGATATGGACTCAAATGCCAGCAATATGCAGATATCACACAGCTGTCCCTATCCTTCACCGCATATGACCATATCACCATCACCAAGATGGGTCAGTGTTTGGATGAGATCATGGCTGAAGCTGAACCCAAAAAAGACAGAAGTGAGTCTGGTGGACAGAGGAAAGCACTTTGAAGAATTCACAACCATGGTGCAGTCTCCTTTGGTTTAAGGTACACATCCACAACTGTTCAATTCAGTCCATCACTTAGGAGTGCCTTCTGGATTCCTTACTGACACTAAGTTCTCGCATAGCAGCATCTGTGAGTAATTCTTTCTACCATCCCTGGTTGGCAAGGAGACTCCATCCCCTCCTGAACGATGAACTGGTGTGATAACTTGGGGAAATCTCTGATCAACTTATAAATTCTGGGTGATGTTATGAAATTGCTGCATCTTGGATTGCCTTAGTGTGTAGTGAGTCAGCCATGAATTGACAGGGACTGTAGCATGCCCCTCCCAGACCAGGTACAAGGGTCAGTTGTTAAAACTTAATGGTCACCTATTCAGGTGGAAACATCTTAAGACAATGGGATAGCCAAAACCCCAAGAAACTAGTACAGACAAGATTGTCTTTAGGGAAGGATTCAGGGAAATGGCAAATCCCCAGCAAAGGACCATAAAAAACCAAGGTGTAGATGCTAACTTTTAAACCACAGAGGCCAGGTGGGTCAGGGAAGACTCCCACAGAAGAATTTGAGCAGGAAAGAGGGATATGCATTTGTGGCAAGGGAAAAGATCTTATTTGACTGCAGGACCAGCTGGGGAAAAGGAAACAAGCTGATTTGGAGCAGAGAGAGACTACATGATTCAGAAAAGAATGTTCAAGAGGGGGAATGTGGACTCCTCAGAGGACTCTGCCCTGAGTCCAAAGAACTCTTCAGCGTGGTGAAGAAACTGAGGCAGGTAAATGCTTATAGGGTTGTTTCTTCTTTTGTCTAGTTCTGTTTCCCCCATGCTGTCTAAGTAAAGAGCAATGATGTTTTAGAATCCTGTGGAAAATCTATCTGTGTGTCTGTTGCTTTACTATTGTGCCCCTGATGAGTTAAACTGCAAATCCAAAATACCCTTATGGTTGGAGTTCTGGGAAAGTGTATGCTTAAACTACAGGAAAATCTGAGGGGGTCAGCACTGGTCCTGAAGGCCTATGGCAGCTGGGCTGTGTAGACTGAGCTGGACAGCCCATGGCCTATAAATGTCCAGAGATGCCACAGAAAAAGACAGTGCAGGAGGCTACTCATATCAAGGGAAACTTAAAGCACATGGGTCCAGTGGACTGGAACCCAACATAGTAGCCTAGAGTGAGTGTCCAGCAGACTGTGATTTTCCAGGGCTGTGTGTGACACCAGGCCTCAGTTATTATCACCTCTTGGCTGGACTACAGCAATGCAATATAGCTGGACTTGATGCCTTCAGCACTTAGGAAACTCCTTCTAGTACAGGTCCTGCAGTGCATCTCCTCAGCAACATTGGCAACTTGCTGCAAGTACATCAGACTTGTCTTCCACTCCCTGCACTGTCTGCCCAGAGAATATCGAGTCAGATTCAAGGACTGAGTCCTTAACTTCAAAGCGCTTGGCTGTGTGAGCCCAGGGAATCTAAAATACTGATTTAAGCTCTGGGATGAAGACCATGGTCAACAGCTTTGCACCTCTGACACAAAGGAACTTTCTATGATAAAGGTAAAGCTTGTTTTTGCAACAGACAGAACTTTCTTGGGCTGGCCCAATACTGCAGAATGAATTCCTCAAGAAACTAGGTTAATCGCAAATCTGACTGTTTTCTGCACTGCACATGCTTTTCTCCACGGGGAGTGGACGAGGGAACAAAAACATAACTGATGTTAGTCACATTGCTTAATGCATTACTGGAAGGTGCTCAGATACTACAGTGCTAAGGGCCATATAAGAACCTATATACAATAGAACTGATTTGAAAATGTAGTATAAATGGGTGTATAAAGTCCAAATCCAGAGGCATTTCAAACTTAAAAACCAACAACACCCTGATAACTTCCTGGATTTAAAAAATGAATAAAAAGCTTCTTTGCAGAAGGTTATAGAAATGACATATCTGCAAGTGAGCATGTTTTTTAAAAAAATGGCAATGCCTGTTATAAACATAATAAATTAGCACCCACTAGTGACCAAATCAGGTACAATACAGTATCGTGTAAATACTATAGCTGAAACAGCAATTCAATTATATATTACACAATGGAAACAAATAACTAGGTATATTAGCATTATAACATTGACCACTCATTTAAGTTAAAGCAAAATAGGCTGTCATTCTTGGCATTTGTCAGCCCACATTTGAATTATATTAAAAATATAAATAAAACAAGTAAGTTAATTGTCTTGTGCATTGTTCAAACTAACCTCAACATTTGTACTTGGCAGGGTTTTTCAGGACTTGTGGTTGGATTGGGGTTTTTGGATTATCATTTTTTTAAAATGTGTTTAACTTAAACCACAGTTGACTAGATGTTTTATTCTACACTTTGGGTTAACATTAATCCTGTTGGTATTTATATGTTTGTTTGAAAAAAGAGTTTCAGATCATTACTGGCATCTAAAAGCTTTTCAGTATGCGGTCTGTCTCTGTTCTGTAGAAGATCATAACATATATTGTATATAATATTTTATAATGAATGAGACTTGGTTTCACTTAAATGAGGACTGATCCACAGTTACAGTACTCCTGTCCCTTGAGCTGAACCGTTAACTGTTTGGAAAAGGTGGTCTCGATGTGGGACTGATGTACAATCATCAGAAATTCCTGGCATTGTGAACTTTTCCAGAGCAGCCCTGTTGGCATCCATAAATTGGCCTCTGTGGTCCACAAGGGCCTGCATAATAATGGAATAGTTCCCTTTGAGGTTTATGTACTCAAATGCTCCTTGAGGAAGGCAAGCTATGGGCACATGAGTCCCATCAATGGTCCTGTCACAGTTTGGAAACCCCATTCTCTCAAAACCAGCAATTACTTCAGGGATATTGTTTATGCCCAACACCTTTAGGTAAATCATATGCCTGATTGCCTCAGAAACCTCCTCCACCACTTTACCTGCAATTGACTTTCCAATGCTGAACTGGTTAGCAGTGGAACTGTGGCAGTCTGGAGTAGTCAGCTTCCAAAAAACTATAGCACCCTGCCTCTGGACCAGTAAAGCCACCTTCATGTTTGTGTCATGATGCTGAAGGATTGGGGCAAGCTACTCACAAAACTGCAGAAATGTAGTTTTCTTCATGCAGATGTACTGGACCCAGTGTAGGCTGGTGTTCTGTGAGCCTGGAAACATTCCCTATGTTGTTAATTTGTTCCAATTCTGTTTACTAAAATGTTAACGAAGGTTGAGAATCTATAGTGTTAGTGCCATGCACAAACTTTAGGGCCAAGTACAGAGATTTAACACACTGAGTGTAAAAAGGCTTAGTGTGCGGAGTGCAAAATGGGTGCCGTGTGCACATATGGAAGTCCCATGTGCAGAGGTGGGAAATTGATGCCATCTGATTGGCTTGTTTGAGACTACTGAAGACTTGAGACAAGCCCCCCTGCTTCTGTCTGCGCCAGAGATAGTGCTGTGCTGTGTTGATCTGGAGTGTGGTCAAGGAGTGACAGTGACAACAGCCACACCCATGATACCAGTATACTGCTGAAAAAAGCTTTCACTTACTGTTCCTGTTCATCTTCGTCTCCATTGTTCCTACCTTCATGTCCATAGCTGCTTCCCACCTGCTTTCATCAGTCTTCACCCTGGTTGCTTCCCAACTGCTGATTGGTGCTCAACACCTTTAAGGGAGAAAAAAAATGGTGATGAACCAGACTTCTTGCCTTGTGGCCTAGCGTTGTGTTCTTAGGTATGGAACCTAGGTTTCAAACCTGATTTGCTTAAACCCCAAGCGCTTTATTGTTTATGCTGACTCTTAATAAAATGTACCTGTTTACTTATACATGCTGTCTGACTGATTGTTGTAACTAAAACTGTACTGGGGTTTTAATAATAATAATAGGGATCTGGGCTTGTAGATTATTTGAGATTTAAACTATCCCCAGATTCTTTTAACCTTAATCAGTCTATACCGCTGCTTTGGTTAACACCAGTGCTGGTCATCCCAGGTCTGCATGACAATGTGATTCCACCAGTCTGTGCCTGTGGCCCTGCTCCAGATGTGCTGGTCTATTTGGAGTTATCAGCACCTACATTGAGAGTCACAGGCTGCATTTGCCAAGTCCATTCTTCCATGTCCTCCTCCATCAGGTGTCTTTGGTAGGTCAGAAACCACCACCAGAATGTCCACCAGCATTTCATGAATGCTCTGCCCATTTGCTGAAACACAAGTGAAAGTACAAGCAAGAGAAATTCTTCAAATGGTGACTTCTACTTGTTGCTGGTTCCAGTTGCTGGGGACTTGCAGACCTAAAAAAGTGGCTTGGCAGGATCTCTTGGGAACTGGAGAGTCTGCACCAACTTCCTGTCGCATGTGAAGTGGACAGTAAAATATTCCCACACTGCACCACAAACCAGGGGCTAGAGAGGCCATACCTGGAGAGGTTAATAGGAAGCGTGGGAAGATGGTGGTTAGACTTGGGTCAGCATACTTCATTGTGGATGCTGGAGCTGTGGGTTTGTGACCCTGGTCCAGAAATTCTAAACCTAGGGTCAATATGTAGTGTGGACACTCAAACCCCAGACTTGCAAACCCAGAGTCCGCAAACTCAAATGCTACTAGCCCTGGGCTTGCATTGCAGTGTAGACATACCCTCTGTAACCTCCCTGAAGATACTGTCAGTTCCAGAGGAGGGATGTTGTAACTGTGTCACATCGAAGGTAAGGGACTGTTGGAAGATTGGTTGCCAGGTGGGAAATTTGCTAGGGCCATTGTGAATGACTTATGTTTGGAAGAATGAAAGCAGCTGTCAAAAAGCCGATCACACATCACGATCTAAACTTTAGAGCTGAATAGAGCTTTCTGATTGGCTGTCAGTATCAAATCCACTTCAATAACGCCCAATAAAAGCACCTGACCTTTAGGAATTTCATTCCTTCTCCAACTCCCCTTTTCATCTCATAATTCATGCTGTGTTCCAGGCAATATATACTGGAGCAGGAATATGATAATTCCTAGTTCTATAGGACCTGAGGAAATAATAGAGCCAACCCCTACTGTATTCTCTAGATATCAACATGTAAGCAGGGTCTGAACCCTGGCATCTAGTGATGCACTGGCAGGAAAAGACTTCAGGAACAGACCATTTGCATAGACACTCCCACTCTGCCTAAGTGTGCAGCGTGATGGAACCATTTTGCCAAAATGACCAGTTTTGGCTGGTTTTGGTTACAAGTCACTCTAATATTCAAATGCAGGAGTAATGTAATGTTATCCTTATTGTATGAGTAAATGGCAGCAGAATCATGCTTAACCTGGCTTGACTGAGGGGGTCACCCTAAACTGAACCTCATTTGCTAAGCAGGGAATAGGCATGCCAAAGCCTAGAACAGGGCAGGTGTTCCTACGTGGTGGAGTGGACTCTGCCTAAAGAGTCTTAGAGCGCATTTGACTTGCTCATCTCCAGCATTTAATGAGCTGATTAGGCTGAATTAAGAGTCCTTGCTTCCAGTTAGTTGATTCCTAGACTTGTCTTCACTGCTGAGCAAGTCTAGGGGCTAAGCCTTAGACCTTGTTTTGGAAGAGTGAAATGCAACACTGAAACTGTGCCAGCAGTGGGGCACCCCACTTCCTGCTAAAATCACTGAGAGCTGGGTTGTGGTGGAACCTCAAAACATGATGTTGTGATGGTGGCAGCAGAGACAGTGAACAGCCGCAGTGGTGGTTTAAAGCAGCACAGAAGGCAATGGTGGCAGAGACAGCAGCAGCAACGTTGCTCAACACCCCTCTTCCCTATGAATGCACCTCTGAACTCTGGGTCTTTGCTCAGACAGGACTGCCAACCGTGGGTGGGGTGCCATGGAGGAAAAGGGGGACATGTTTGTGTTTGTTGGACTTTCACATTGCAAGGTGAAAACTGAGGCAAAGGACACTGCCCAGTGCACTGCGGGGTGAGTGTTTGCTTATAGTCATGTGCTTTTGAATTATGGATGTGGTGGTCTCTCAAATTAATGTCAGGTTTCCTTCTCTCTTTTAATACTAGTTTCTTGTTGTTTTTTTTTTGGCTGTGCATTGTGACAGTGCTGGGTAGTAACCCCCTAACCAGCCCTCTGTCACACCAGCCCCAGCTAACTAAGGTGCATTAGAGCTGGTTAGGCGGATCTGTACCTGATTAGGGAATGGAAGATAGCTGTCTGCCTAACTGGGCTGAGAGATTGTTCAGAGCTGATTAGCAGATAGGAGGCAGCTGTCAGGCTGACTAAATAGGGTTTATATGCCAGCCCCGGGGTGGAGGGCAGCGGGAGCGTCTACTTGCTTTAGAAGGAGGAGTGATGTTTCAGAGGTTGCTAATCCCAGCTAGGTACTGTATGAAGGTAATGGATGCATAAAGGCACTGTAACTAAACTGCACTGGTGACAGCTAAACCAGAGGATCTTTGCCATCCTCCAGCTCACAAATGACTCAAAGTGGAGGGGCTGCAGCGGAGAACCCTTACGTACACTGACTCAGTGCCTGTTAGAAGAGAGCTAGTGCGTCTTAGAGGTACTCGGGGGTGGTGTTTAGTTTTCTCAGTTTGCTGGGTAGGGGCTCAAGCTGGTCTGATTTTCTGTTATTAAAAGAAACCCCTAGACATTGAACCTGGGCCTTGTTGCTGCCAGCTCCACCAGGCAGAAGGCTTCAATGCACTGAAAGTTCAGTCATCCCTTTAGAGAGCCCCTTCTGTTCTCCTACATGGTTACATGAATTTTCCAAGGGAGGGGGAGCATTTTAACTGTGGTCAAGAATTCATTTAATTTCATCTTAAACTGGCTTCAAACTGTAGCCAATATGGGCAGCCACCCACATCTCTTTCTGTGGTGCCGATGGAGATCATTTTAAGTGTAGGCATCAGTTTTTCCTTTTTTTGTATTTGATGAAACAGCTTGTTTAATCTCAAAAGTTTCTTTGCTACAGTTTTACTCTGATTCTTTTAATTTGACTGGTATCAAGATATCTTGATTTCTCTGACTTTAGAGCACGGGCTTTATATTTTTATTTTTATTTTACTTTCACTTTCACTCAAGGTTAAACTCAAGGTGCCTTTATGATCCCAAAAATTTCCTGATGGTGGCAGTAGCAGTTCTTGTTTACGGTGCTATAATAAAGCTTCAGGCATAAGCTTGGGCAGTTTCGTTTTCTCTTCCCCAGCCTCCCCAGGAAATACTGTATAATAAATTGTGAAGAATTTGATGCAAATCATGAATATTTATGTCCTACAAGTTAAATACCTACAATCTTTACTCTTCAATTATCACTTATGTGAAGGGGGTCAGATTAAGTGAACCTTTTACATTCAGATGCAGCAGCCTCCAGTTCAACATCCATTTTCAACAGCTTGCAGCCATGCCCCCTTCTGCTGTGATTTAGTCAGGGCTGACATGTCAACCAGCTGATTGTAGCTATTATTAACAATTCCAGGTCAGCTTGAGAAAGAGAGTACCACACACTTTCATAGGAAACAACCATTTAATACACATGGAGTGCTGTAAAATAGAATTTAGAACGCTTGTGAATAATTCCTAAACAGAATGTATTAGGTAGTAAATCTACTGGTCCTTATGCAAACCTCCCTACTTACTTGCTATTACATGTATTTAAAGGCAAGACATCAACATAACATTTATACAGCTATACTTCAGCACGCACATTCCCCTCTGATCTTCTCTGACAGGGTTTCTTAGTCTCTATAACGCGGCTATAACAGACAATGTGTGTCATCTAGATTCTTCAGAGCTTGGAAAGAATGGCAGCATCTAAGTTCTTTTCCAAACACTTCAGAGCCTTGTCAGCAGCCACATCCAGGGATTTAGCTAGCAGCTTCCAACCCTTGGGCTAGTAGATGCTTGGTCTCTTCAGCTGCTAGGGAAACAGAAATCTGTGCACTGTATCCAAAGTGGTGCAGGTGTTAGGATCAGCATATAAATAGCCATTCCCTAGGTTTCTATAAGGCTTTCCCTCTACTGGGCACTATCTTTTTCCACCTAAGCCCAGCTAAGTAAATTCACTCAGCGCTGCCCCTGTTCCCTCATTAACTGAGAGAGAGTCTCCATTCTCCACCCAGTGCTGCTGAGATTCCTGTCTCTGAGGCAGCCCATTTGGTGGGTTGCCCTAGAGCTGGAGATCCCAGAAGCCATAGGAGCTTTGTGGCAGTCTGTCTGATGGGCTGTCCCAAGGGTATGAAGAGGGCATTTTTAAACAATACTGGGGCAGAGGCTCACTGAGGACACAGACAGTTAACCACGGAAGCGGGAGGTGTCTGGGGACTTCAGCTTCCAAAGAGTAAAGTTCCCTTCCCTGGCTTTTCTGGGAAGGAGACCAGGCTTTTACTATATCTGAATCTGCATTTCAAATACTGTCCAGTAACCCCAACTACTGAGGACAGAACAGTTCTGCCTGTAATACCTCCACTCTTTTTCTCACCATAGCTCCCGGAGTTGATCGGTGAAGATGCAACCTTACCTGGTCACTGAACTACAGTAGTATTAACATTGTCTGTAAGGCAAAAAGCACATAGCAGAGGAAAAGCAAATTAAAAACGGAGTAACCACATTACTAACACTAGCTGGTAGGCCTGTTCACACTTTTGGAAAGCTTTTGCTACAGAAAATAAGGAGACCAAGAAATACCCTGTGCTACCTAGGGCTAGACCTAGATGACACCCTTGGGTTATGCCACAATCACAGGGTTTGATTACAGCTTAAGTAAACAGTCCTGAGCTCGCTTTAATCTAGTTGGCTCAGGTCCCAGAGCAATAAAACCACAGCAAAGCATGCTTCAGTATGGGCTAGCTGATCAGGTAATTGATCACAGTTCTAGCTGGGATTAAAGTTAGCTCAAAGATGAAATACTGTACTTTGTTTTTTTTAGCTATATCTAACAACCACTAAATAATGTAACTAGAAAAACTAGAATGTTTGTAAAACATGAAGCTGATTTTCTGAAATACCAAAGTGACCCTTGGAAGTCAATGGGAGGTGTGCTCCTAAATCACCTATGTGTGTTTGAAAATCCCACTTGATGTCTGTTTTAGCTTGAGGGCTTTCAAACTCTGAAGAGATTCAAGGTGGCAGAAAGTTCTGCTGCTATTTTTTCAGTCCCCAAGGTCTTGAATCTAGCTTTTGACAATGTCATTTATTTGACCACATATAGCCAGTTGATGGCATGTGACATTTCCCCTGGATACCAAACTGAAGGCTAATACATTTTATCTTGGACAGGCATAAATAAATGATACATGGGAAACCTAGAAGAGTAAATACATGTAACAAAGTAGCTGAAGAAAGGGAACATGTTGCACATGATTGTACTGTTCCTTCCTTACTGTATTATAGAGATTTTTATACCTATATATTTTGGTAGCAATTTTACTATAGAAAAGGACACGCTGATCTCAAGATAGGGAAAGGAATCCTTTCCCCAAGACTATGCTATGCTTTAAGTCGTGTGGTCTATTGGTGGGGACAGGAAGCGACCAAGAAGTCAGAAGAGCTGGGTTCTGTTTCTCATTCTTCTGTGACCTTCAGAAGGCTGTTTGTCGTCTTTGTGCCTGTTTCCCAGCTGTAAAAGAGGATCATGATCCTTAGTAGGTTTGTCAAGTGCTTTGAGATCCTCAGATGAAAAAGGCTTTATTGGTGTGTAACACACTTTTATTTATACCATACATTATTATATATTTATGATGCTATACAGCACTGCACATTTAGATCATTGCATTTTAGGGGGTCTTTGCTTTCCTTTGTAACAACAGGTATTTGCTACTGCCAAAGACAGACTAGATACCTGACTAGAAGAACCCCCTGGCTAATCTAGAAAGGTAAAATTCACATTTCTTAACTTTAATACATTATACAATATTTGATCTATTTTATCAGTTGTGCTGTTCTGTCTTTATGATGGTCAGAACATGTAATTCAGCAATACCCAAACTATGGGGCACCATAATGCGCACTGGTGACATGTGGACCCTAAAGATTGCTCCAAATTTGCGTATACATTCACATCTTTTACTAGAAATAAATGCACTGTCACTTTCTTTGCAGGTGGGGAGGCCCAAAAGCAGAGCATTGCCCACATCTATCGAAGCCAATCTCCTCCCCATAGAATTAATGCGCTCGCCTCACTATTGCTCAATTTTCAGTCTCCTGGACAATAACAATAATACATGCAGGAAGGGGGTGTCTTTCACAAAGGAACTCAGCATTATACAGTGGAATTCATCCTGCAGGACAGGAAACTCCCCACAGGACGGGGACGTTTTAAGGCTCCAGGGTTGTGGAGCTGTCCTCGGTAGGACGTCTCCCTCCCAGAACCAACTCGCATTCTATAGTTGTGGAACCTGTTCAAGTGTGAGAGCTCTAGCAAATGGGCAAAGCCTGGGAGATCAGGACTGGGAGGAGGACAGTCAAATTCTGACAAATTTGCTGGGTCAGAGTTCTGCCCTTTTATGTCCGTCTCTCCATAAATGCTGCCTCTAGCCTTTGCAGTGGAAAATGAGAAAGGCTCATGCTTGGATGGTGTCTCGTATCCCCTTGGAGGGATGGCAGCAGCTGTTCTCTCTTACTAGAAAACCAGCTACACAGTGAAAGTCAAAACCCAGCTTTCTGTTCTTTCAGCAACACTAGTGTTCCACCGACTTTCCAGGGGTTGCCAACACGGCCAGATGATCAGCAGCACCATCTGTGGGAAGCATGAGCACAGCTGAAATCATCATCAGAACGGCTGAATAAACTGCGGCAAAGTAGCGAGACGGGGCAGCTGGGGTTCTGCATCAGTTCTGGGTGTGACGTATTGCTCTGTGTGAATAGAGTAGGGCCTCCAAAATGAAGCATTAAAAAAACCTGAACTTAACCCAGGAGGATTTACCTAGCTAAAGCAGCTAGGAACCTACTCCAAGGTCCCCTGGCACCTGGGCTGATCAATCCTGGGCGGAGATTATCTGGCTGCTTTGTCCCATATGATCAGCTTCCCGGGATTGCTGGGGGCTAGGCATTGTCAGGTGCCAGTCTCGCCTGTCTTCAGTTTTCCTGTTTGCACATGAGAAATGTTTACATGTTCACAACGTGACCGCAGCTTTGAAAGTTTCCATGAAATCAATGTTGGCCGTAAGGAATGTCCAAACGGCCCAGTTACCCTCTGGCCCAGCGTGGCCCGTCACAGCCACAGCACTGTGGCAGCAAATGTAAGTGAAGTTTTTCTTTGCGACACAGGAAGATGCTGGAAAAGGTGTCAGCAGCAGGACTCTCTGTTAGGGGAAAGCTCCAGTTCAATCTATTGGATGTGAGTCTCACGCTGACTACAATTCTAGAAGCGCTCCGCAGCGCTCACTGGACACACGTTCCAGCAGGAGCTTTTATGTGAAAGCTCAGGGCACCCGCTCCAGCGGGAGTTTACAGCTGCAATAATTGTAATCAGCATGACGACACTTGACAACGGTACCGGACGCACTCTCCAACTTGAGTTCACCTGCTGTAAATCTAGATCTTAATAATCAATATATGAAGGAACGCTTTACCTCAGGTTCGTCCCCCCACCTGCATCTGTCATCAGGTGCAAACCCTCCCTAAAACCCCTTGGGTAATACAAAATACACAGAAAAATGAATACGTCACCACTCAGATGACTTCAGGAACAACAGGTAAGGAAAACAGGAGCACCAGGTAGGTCAGGAACACCAATGAAATCTCCACTGGATGCGAACAGAAACACGCACTGGAACGCTTCAGTGGAAGCAAACAGGAACACACGCTGGACCACAGGAACAGAGGAGCTGGAAAAAGCAGGCTCTTGAGCTGATGTCTTCTTAAGCATGCGGACACTACTGTCACTCAGGTGAATAGCCAACACTCCTGTCGCTAGGATGGACAGCCCCAAGTCTGGCACTCCAGTCTAGTTATCCAGGCCTTGCTGCCAGGCAGAACATAGGTCAGGTAACCTCGTGGTTCCCCCCCTCCTTTTCAAAAAGTGCGCCAAATCACCATGATGACAGCCATCCAACATGGATGCTAAAAAACAACATCCCTGAAACAAAATGGTGACTGCACCAATAGGGCCAACACCTCCTGGAGAGGGAATAAGGAGGGACAGAAACCTCCTGGTGGGGAAGGGAGGAATGGGAATAAAGAAAGTGGCATCCCTAGGGGATCATATACTTCCTCCCAGAGACATCCAGCCCTGTCTGACTGGGTGGCATTGCATTGCCTTTAAGTGCATGTAATGAGAGGCTTAGAACAACCTTCAATAATTTGCTTTTACTTGTATCAGAAACACAGCTTGTTTCCACCTCAGAACAAGTATTGCTCCCAAAAGGCTCTTTCCTAGCTGTTCCTTCTGTTGCCTTTTCTCCTTTTGGCTTGGTGCCTTTTCCCTGTTACCTGCTGTGCTCGGAACAGACTCCCTTTTTCCAAGGGCAAATTCACATCCTCTCCTCCTTCAGACTCTCTATCTCTCCAGTGCTACTGACATCATGGTTTGCTTCTGAGCTTTTATCATTCCTATTGTGTTTATCTGAAGGAGACGGTGAGCACCCTGAGGCAGTGACCTGTCTTCTTCTATAATTATATGGTGCAGGGTACACCTATGATTAATCTTTGTCCACAGAGTTTTATATCAAAATGAGGCAGGGGGCCAAATTCTGCTCACATCTTTGTTGGTGTGAATCTGACTTTCTAAGGAGTTATCACAGATTTATACCAGTGTTGCTGAAAGCAGGATTTCTTCCAGGGGGAGGGGTATGTAATTGGAATAGATTATCTTCTCCTGTTATTGTCAGCTTATTCATTCACCAGCAATGTTATGGTTATGTTCAGGGTTCATTTAGACAACAGCAGCAGTGCTCATAAAGTTCTTTGCTTACTTTAAGAAAAACTTGTTTATTGATTTGCTTTTTTTGTGCTTAACATTTTGTAAGGAGAAGTGGAGCACTAGTACTGCGCATCAACCCACTGGCCACTCTTTAGGGTACTGGGAATAGAAATGAATGTAATTTGGATGGAACAATAGAAATATTTCTGACGAACTCCTTTTTCCCTTTAGGATGCACCAAAGTGTACGAAATGGCATATTTGAGCAAAATTGTCTTTTAGTAAGGGCGATAACCTAGGAATCCTGAAAAGTTTTATTTTCACAATGTCCTCTGCAAAATTCAGGCTTTGGGTGTGTTGTCAGTTACTGGCTACATGTGTGTTCTTCCAGTGTGTATGCTGTCCCAGCTCTGTACAGGTAACCGAGATGTTGCTCCACGATCAGATTATTCAATGAGACCACAGATCCTTTCAGCAATGAAGGCACCAGGCCAGGTTTATTGTCAAACAACCATGGCAAAAAATGCCCTATATGGGCTACAAGTATAGTATATACACTTAATACATGTATGCCCCTGACAATGGTACTGGCTCAGTAAACGGCAGGACTTTCCGTTCCCCACTCGGCCAGACAAAGATGCTTCCTCTAAGACCCTCTTTTATACATCGATACAAACAAGTTGTGTATTCCCCTCTGACGTGTAGTTTCCGCCCTCCTCACGTGTCAAGGTATTAGCTATCCTTTGACATGGTAAGATACCACCCATGCCTTGTACTGGATGGTTCGGTCAAAACATCCCTATTCATCATATTAATGACTATTATAGTGTCATTTGGAGAGGTCAGTAAGTTCTCATTATCTCTGGGGTATTAGGATATCTTGGTACCTTTCTGGAATGTGCTTGTGCCTAGCACTACTTTGGGATGGGTATTTGTTATACCAGCTCTGTTCTTGCCAGTTACCGCGAGTCTGCCAACATTCACAGCATAACTTCTGCTCCCTTTACTTTATATCATTACTTTAGCTCAGGCCTTATATCTGGCCTGTTATGCTAGGCCTCATGTCTCAGGCTCTTACTTTCTATTACAGGGTGTATCTTGGGTACCCCTAGAACTTGTTTTTAATTGCCCTGTCTGCAAGAGATGCAAAAAGATAATTTCCAACCATTTCAACAACAAAATGATGTGGTCTCTTTAATAGCTCCTGTTTGAATACACCATTCTGGTAGTGTAAAACACTAATGTAACACGCTCCCACTATAAAGTCCTTTTATGCAGCTAGACAAGTGTAAAAGGATATTAGTGTAAATGAGAATCAAACCCAAAAATGGTTTAGATCACTTCTCTTGGATTATTCTTTTCAGGCGTTATCTGTTATTTAAGACTAGTTAGTAGCTCATGAAGTTTAAGTAAGAAGTGGTCAGTTGTGTATTTTCATAGCAAGACCATGGGGAGCAAAATTTCTTGTCAGTTCCTGAAGACAGAATAAGAAACCAAACAAGAGACTGCATATAAATAGTAGTAGCTCTTTGGGTTTCCGAAAAGTAGCTGTACGATGGACTCCTAGAGACTTGTAACCAGATCTTATGCTTGGTTTCTGCAATTGCAGCCTGGCAGAACACATTGAGTTAGTATATCCCTTGTAGCATTATAAAGTGCTACTGCATCAGTTTTAGGAACATGTACAAGTAATATGTCGTATGTATCAGATACCCTTCATCCAGGGATCTCAAAATGCTCTATAAACATTAATTCTGACACCTTCTCTGTGAGAGAAGGAAATGTTTTTAATTAGAAATATGAGCGTGTTTAGACAACATGATCGTTCTTAACCAAGAACAAAGAGTGAATCATTGACAAGGAGAGGAAGTTCTGATTTCTCTTTCTTTTATCCAGGCATTAACCCTTGCTTCTTTACCCCTTGGATGTCATAGTTTTCAAAAACCTGTCTGGAAACAATAGGCAGTTGTTTTTACTGGCTTAAAATGCACATGTAAGGAAGGTTTTAGTGGAACTCCCCCCCCCCTGCTCAGACAGTCTGAGTGGTGCTCTCTCCTGCTCAGTCAACTGAAAGGAGGGGAGCACTTTGTTTGCATGGGCTTTGTATTTGCATGAGTACAATTAAGTATTTAGCATAATTCACTGTATATGGATAAGCACACCTAGGTGCTGAGCATAATGGGAAATGGTTAGCATGGCTGGTTTTGGGCTACAAACCACTTTTGTGTTAACTGCTGGGGTAATGAAATGTTGTCCTTCAATTGTATGAACAGATGTCAGCAGAACTGTGCTCAGCCTGTTATGATAAAATACGTTACCGTAAACTAAATAGAGTGCCACGAAGGTGGCAGACAGATGTTTCAGCATTGCAAAGAGGGGGGAGGTATGAGGAATCTCCTATTGGGTTTGCACCAGTCCTGGGAAAGGGCTGCTCCCAGGCATGGAGTGATGATCTCCCATTGTTAAAAGGTAGAATTAACGACTTCTCTTGGAGCCTTTTTGTTTCCTGAAAACAGGGACATTGCTTCAGTGTCAGCAGAAGGTTTACCCATAAGCTGAATATCACTAAGAGCTGGATCACTACAAGCTGAAAGTCACTAAGAGCTGAACTATTAGGGAGCCTGGGAAACCTTGCCTGACAACTGACAAAGCTGAGTCAGTCGGTGTCAGCTGGAGCCTGGTGTGGTCGGTGCCAGCCAGGTGTGGTCAGCGGGAGCAGGTGCAGTCGGCACCAGTGGTCAGCGGGAGCCCGGTGCGGTCGGCACCAGCCAGGAGTGGTCAGCGGTCGGGGACTCAGCGAGGCCCGGAGGTGGTACGAGACAGCAGCAGAGGGGCCTGGTCGAGTCAGTGTCGGACCGGAGCCTACAGAGGGGACGGACAGAGCCATAACCGAGAGCTGGACACTGCAACTTTGATGGTCAGTACGGGGGAAAAGAAGGAAGGGAGAGGCCAAGAACACGCCTTTGTACTCTGGGATGGGTTTGGCTCACTGAGTTCATGAATTGTTTGCACTGTGCCCCAAACCAGTGCTGTGTTACTTCTCTTCTGCTATTAAAAGGTTTACTGTACACTCAGTTTCTGTGCTTGCGAGAGGGGAAGTATTGCCCTTGGCGCGCCCAGGGGGTAGGGTGTGATTTCCCAGGTAACTAGGTGGGGGCTCGAGCCAGTTTGGTTTTTTACTATTGACAGGGACCCCTAGATACAGAACCCGGCCCTGGCTGCTGCCGACTCTATCTGGCAGAAAGGTTACACACAGCTTGCCTCAGATGTGGAAAAGTACTCATATTTGTCTTGGTTAGGTATACTGTGTTTCTCTGCTACACACCCACGCTCATAAAAACACATCTGCTTTTGTAGCCCAAGGTCCAGAGTGCTTCAACAGCAGCAGCAGCGGGAACTACAAGCTGTGGACTACAAACTGCGGCATGTTGGGAGAACTGGGTCCTGCCAGGAAACACCCTCTGCCCTCTCCAGCAGGTTGTTTCAACACTGGCTGAGGCTGGGAGCAGTGGCAGACATGCAAAGAGGGGGCTGGGGGACTGTCATCGTGTGATATGTTTCCTTGAAGGTAGGACCAAAAGGGGCTTAAAGAGCACCCGGAGAGGAGTTTAAATGAGGCAAAGGGGCACCGCTGGCTTGTCTGTTTCAGGGTCCAGTTATTGTGGGAGTTAGGATTCGTTTGAAAGGGGGGTTGCATTATACAAAGCACCCTCCGCTCTCCCAGCAGGCAGGTGCAGCACTGACTGAGGCTGGCAGCATGTGGCAGACAAGCAGAGAGGAGGCCATAGGGCTGTAATCCTGTCCTGTGTTTCCTTGCAGGGTAAAACCTTGTTCCTGGTGGTTGGTCTGAGCGGGTCTGGTCTGAGGCGAATACAAGCTGACACACAACACAGACACACACAGGAGCGTCAGGCCCAGTTTCCCAAGGCAGACTTCCCCTACCTTGAACACCCTCATGCTGGGCTAGCAGACAGGAGGGGCTTTACACTTTCAGTTTTCCAGTCTTTTTAATGCAGTTGTTCCTTGCTAAAGAGCAGAAGTAAAACAACTGTATATTTAAAATAAAGAGACAGCGAAACCCTTCAGATCAACTTGCCTGTACACATCTGGTTTTTATTTTCTTTGTCTTTTAATGCAACGCGCAGCATGCAAAACTGCTTGAGAGTTTGGAGAATTCAGACGGAGCAGTTTTGCAGCAGTAGCTGTTGTCTGTTTGAAGATTAGGGGGTGGGTCCTGCCTTGCTCTCGGTGTGGGTGTGGGTGTGGGGCTGGCTCATCTTCAAATTTACTAGTCCCTTCTTTTCAGCAGTTTTCTCACCATATTAATAACCATGAACCTGGTGGCTAAAATGGCAGTTGCTCTCCCTTTAATACTAGGTGAGATCTATCTGTGTTCAGTGGTTTCACTGAAGCCCCTGGGCCCTGAGAGGACTCAGCTCTTCACAGAGCTGGACCCATACTTTTGTATCATTATAGTACCTCCAAGAATCTGAAATCATTTTTATAAATATTAGCTAACTAGCCGTGTAACAGCCTTGTGAGGTAAGTTACAGTTCCCACCACTGGAATCCACCTCTTGGCTGGAAAGCAGCAGCCACTTAGCAGTGCATAGCAACACTACACAACAGTTTAGGTCAGGAAATGAAGAAATCCAGATGAAACTGCTGGGGGCAATCTGAGCAGGCAGAATGTAATTATGCTAATTGGAAGATAGCCAGGATGCCAGGTAGCACCCTACAAAGAATGCCCTGGGATCTTTAATGACCACAAAGGATCAGGAATATTTGATTAACTACCATCGCCTTATGATTACAGAGGGCCATATTCTCAATCAGGCCTATTGACTCTCCATTGCATACAGCTCTGAATTATGCAGAGACATATTTTGTGCAGGCATGTCCACAGATCTATTCAGTACAAGTTCCTTCTCATGAGAAGAACATTAGGAAATGACAGCTCTTTTCACCCGTCAGTCTTGCAAAACAAAATAGACAAAAAATTCACAGCAAAATGCTGGAGGTGATGTTACAGAGAATGCCATTTCTTCACAACCTTTCCTCGGAGTTGCCCGTGTTTAGCCTTAGCCAGCTAACGCTTCATGCATGGGCTGATTCTGTCTCAGCATTGAAAGAGCTGGGAGAGGTGTCGTGTATATTTGATGTAAAGGAGCTGTAGATCTGGATGTGGTCTGCAAACCGCTGGCATTGTTTCACCAGTTGAATAATATGGGGGGACAAGACTAAGCCTGGTGAGACTCCGGGACTGTTGCCCTCCAGAACCGGTGATTCCATAACGATCCTTCCGGCTTAGTCGGAGTGGAAAGACCTGAGCCATTTCAAGGTGCTTTTGCTTATTCCTGCAGCTTCTGGAAGGTAGAACAGGAGCAGGTGGAGAACAACCGCATCCAATGCTGCAAAGAGATCAAGCAGGAGGAGCACAGATGTATTTCTCCTTTCTATGAACAAAAGGAGGTCATCCACCAGAGCAACACCATTTCTCTATAGCATGACTGAAAGTGATCCAGGTCACTGGCAGCTGACAGGTAGTGGTGTGTGCGGTCGTGCTGTAGCGTGTCGGTCCCAGATCTTGCAGACTGTTTTTGCTAGCTTTCCACTTAGCTTTCTTAAAAATGGGAGGTCAGACACTGAGAGGAAGTTTGTGAGGTTTGTTTTCCTCCATTGTCTGCATCACTAAACACTGGCAATAGGAGTATATATCCAAGTAACTATAGCTTAGAATTTCTGCTACTATGTGTAAAGAAGCTGATGTATTATCCAGTATGTGCCACTGTTATTCCACAAAAGAGCATTCAAAATGTACTTGATATGGTTCAGATAGTCAATCCAAAATTCCTCCCCTTTCCTGTGTAGTTTTTCCTTCTTATCACCTGGGTACTTGAAACTTTATGTAATTTCTTTGAAAGGTGAACTGCAAACAACGTCAAAATTATTCATGCTTTTTGTTGTTCCTTTGGAAGTATATTCAGTGGGGTTCTGTTTTGCTTGTGTGTGTTTCTTCGAATTGTTTGTATGTTAAAAATATCAGGCCCTGACTTCATTGGGTTTTTTCTCCTGTATTGTTTAAAGGACTGAAGAAATAAAGCAGTGTAACAATATTACAATGTGCTAAAGTCTGGCAGCAGCTTTCCCAGCCCTCTGTTGTCGAAGGCCCTGTCTATTCTATAGCTCTTTAACTGAGTTTGTAATCAGACAGGCTGCATCTACACTATGGAACTGAACCAATGGTACTACCACTGATGGTTTAGCATTGCTGATATAAATAATAACGGTGCAGTGTACCCACAGCAGTAAATAATAAAGGTGCAGCATACCCAAGGTAGCTATCCTGTTTTACTTGCAGTTTTGCCTCCCCTCCCTTCATTCAGTCACTCCCAGTTCCGGGCAGAGATATTTGAAGTAGTGGCTGATGGGAGATTTCATAAGGCCTTCTGAGAACCCAACAGAATTATGGGAGGAGATATTGTGATGGATCTGCCAAGCAGGGGCCTACACCCCCAGAAGTCCCCCTTCCCACACGATTTCCCTGTCTCCCGACCAGCTAAGGGGAAAGGTCCTGAGCCAGGAAGCGGCTGAGCTCTCTTTGGGAAACTGAAACCTCATGGAGGTTTGCATGTCAATGCATTGTCTATTGCAGGGGCACGTGGTCACAGTGAACAGTGTGCCAGATATCATAGAGGGACATCTTGGGCTTCTCAAAGATCTGGACCTATCAATTTTACCTGTGTGCCCGTTCCATTTCCTCCCACAACCAAACCCAAGCTTTTGTAGCAATGTAGCCCCTAGTGGTTCATCACAGCAAGTTCTTGGACATGCACATAGGGTGGGCAGATGTGACACAGAATGCCAGAATTTTCAAAAATTCTGTACTTTCCAGTGCAAGCGGAGGGGTACACTCTTCCCATCAAACAACATGGCCAATACTAGCACCTTGTATCTAGATCTTGCATAGGCAGAGAGGTGGACCAGGTAATCCAATGGGACTTTTCATTTTCTAATTTCTCTGGGGTTTTTTTGTGTTCATCGGAGATCTGTCTCCAGTTCTTACTCTTTTTTACCAACGTTTAAACATTTGGCTTCTCTTATTTCACCTCTAGCTTGTTTTCTCTAGAAATATACACTTGCTTCCTGTATCCGTCTTTCTTGTTTTTTATTTCACTAAAATATAAGTTCACAGTCCGATTCTCATTTACATTAAGGACCCATGACAGAGCAATGTATATTTGCAGTGCTTTGCTCTTAAAGAGAATGCAAAAGGGCCTTAGTGCAAATGAGAATTGAGCCATAAACATCTGTTTTAACTTTCCTCTTCCCATCTCTGACTTAGGCTATGACTACACTAGAAGGCTTACAGCATAAGTGCTCTAGTGGAGCCACTCTAAGGTGACAGGAGAGGGCTCTCCCATTCGACTTAATTAATCCACCACAACAAACAGCAGCAGCTATGTTGGCAGGAGAAGCTCTCCTCCCACTGACATAGCACTGTCTACACTGGTGCTTAGGTCGGTGTAACTTATGTCGCTCAGGGGTGGCGGCTTATTCACACCCCAAGTGCCCTATGTTATACTGTCCTAAGTGGTGGTGTAGATGTAGCCTCAATCAACACCTTTGCTCCCTCCTGGTCTGCTAGTGTTCAGTGACACCTGTGTGGCTCATTCTTTTTCCTCATGTCTGGTTCAGAAGCTGTCTTGTAAAATAAATAAGACTGTACACTTACACAGCACCAGTTTGTGGTCTCAGAGGAGGACTGAGGAGGTGCTGGTAGGTTCTGGTAAGGAAGTTCCAGGTCAGGGGACCAGACCTGTTTTAGTTGCTGGATTTATGTTGAACTGTAGTTTGTCGTTTTTCATTGTGCAGTTGAGTTGAAAATTGTTGGTGCAACCAATAAATGGTGATCTTAAGAAAGGACCTGAGCAGCCTGTGGGTGTGGTGTCCTTCCTGGGTTAGGGGACAGGCCAGCAGATGCACTGGCTAATATTTTTGAAAATTGGCACACACAATGTGAGCTTTCTGGCCCAGAGCACGTCCACTGGCTTTATACCTGAGAGACATAAATTCCCTCAAAATGGGATTTACGGTGGAAACCCTGACAGTGCTTCAGATACAGCACATAGCAGTAGAACGGGCACTGCTACAGTTACACGCTGTTCTCATCTATCAGACTTTCATTTGCCAGGCTATTATCCTCTGGTTTCCAGATTTAATGATGTTGTCTAGTGACTACCTGGTTATGCTATAAACAAGAAATCCACTTCTCACTGAAAAATTCCCAAAACTCCATGGAATATGTAGCATACTCAGTGCAAACAAGCCAAAAAGAAAAGCCTTTTGTTTGTCATATATGGTCTGGGCAGACCTGACCCAGAGTGGTAACTTAAAACATTATTCATAGTCCTAGGAATGGACACAGTGTCAAATCCTTTTGTATGAAGCTTTGTGTAATGGGTAAACACTTGAGAATCTTTGGCAGATATTGACTGCGTACAGTTTGCACTTTGCTAATCTGGTTCTACAAGTTTTAAAACCAAACAAAGATAAGTGATTTTTCTGTAAATGGAGTTGATAAGCTTAACTTGTACCGAACAGGTGGTGGAGTTGACTGTGTGGAGTGAAGTTTGGGGGGTATGGGATGGCTCGGACAATTGGTAATAAGTGCGGAGTATCTCACCTCAAAATCATCACGCTGATTCTAGTCCAGGTTGGTACTGACAGTACGCTGTTATCATGTGAAGGCTATCTGGTGGTCTCCGCTCATTTCACGGTGGGTCAATCATGTCACAAAAGCCAGCACCACAACTGGCAAGAGCTGTTACTGCTTACAGGGCGACTATACTCTCAACTATCATTTCAGTTTAGAGATGGTCCCACCAGGTCACAATTTGAAGTACACTGGCAAGGCAATATGAGGAAATTTGCACAGCTGTACCTTTTTGGTGGATAAGCACTGGCCTTATGTCTTCTGCACCAGTCAGACACAAAATATCAGTTAGCTTTAATAAGAGCAAGCATGTATGTCTAGCTTTCTTAGACTTGGGAGCTCATATGGATTTTCTGGTATATTTAAATACATTTATTGAAATTAATTTACTAACAAAATAGCCAAGAAATGAAAGTGAAAATAAATAAGAAATGCTATTCATTTTAGACAAGATTTATATTTGACTTTCAATCAGCATTAGAATTAATCGCTATTGCATTATCCCCAGGAGTCAGCACTGAATATCTTCTAATTAATTAGTCTCAAAGACTTACTATGTTAAAAATATATCACCTTGACTCTTTCCCCCATGGAAAACCTCCAAAACACAGGGCCTGATCCTAAGCCTATTGAAATCAATTGGCCTCTTTCCACTGACTTCAAGGAAGTGATGAAAAACAAAGCAAAGCAAATAAAGAAAATTCAAGAACCCCCACATTTGAACATGTATAAGCCTGGTTGTATCTACTGACTTCACTCCTTATTTAGTGGTCGGAGTTAAATCAGAACCAATTCTCTGGGACGGTGTCTAGTATAATCTCCCATCAAATCTTTGAGGCATCTAGAGAAGTGAAATAAAAACACTTTCTTAGGAAATCCAGAGTTCTTGTTAATTGGTTATCACTCAACAGGGTACATAATCCATCTTTTCACTTTCACAAATTATTCTGTCCCTGAAAGAGATGTGTCTAAAATTAAATCTGATTTTGTGTTGCTTTTCACATATGTGATGCAATGTGTGCTGATTTAAAAATTCTAAAAGTTTGCCTAAGAATTATTAGCTAAGTGAAATTTCTGATTGGTCTGGATGACGACAACAAAGTTGGGGCTTGGTTTGGCTGCCCTTCAAGCCAATGGCAGTTTAAGTGTAAGCAGGATCAGGTCTTTGTTTTGCAGCAATTCAAAATAGACAATAAATCATTTTTGGTTGTAAAAGAAAAACAACAAACTTGTGCTCAATATTAAGTTTCACATTGTCCTAAATACATAAGTCTTAAAAAGTAGTTCCAAAGATGTTTCACCCTTCTTACTCAAATGTTTCCTTTATATCGTCTGCTTAGGATTGCTACACCTAAAGAGTTTCTGCAATGGTAAGTGAATTTTCCAAAGTAGGTGGGAGAGGGTAGCTTTAATTAATGTTTTTTTATCATTGCCTGTTCCTTCGGGGCGATAGCTGCCTGCATCTCAGAAACAATCCTGAGCATGCCGGAGATTTTGGGAAATGGAGCCATAGCTCTAACAGCCAAGGGACTGTGCCAAGGATAGGTTCAAATTATGGGAGGCAATCAGAGTGCTCATTTGCTTTAAGGGTTCCTTGGCTATTAGAATAAATGATTGAACAGAGGGTCTGAAGAAGCTGAGTTGGTTCCTTATTCATGTTATCAGCTCCTCATTCCTTATTGAAAGGTCAACATTATTTTAAATCATTGGTATATAATCTTGTTTTGATTTAGGATTAAATTTTTAGAAATTTCATCAAATTAATGAGATAAAAATTTAAAATGGTTTGATGGGGTTTCACCGATCTCCTGCTGCAGAAGGGAAAAAACCCAGTTAGTGACACGCTCCAGACCCATGGGGGGATTGATTGTCTCCTGACAGGAGGTGATGGAGCTGAGTGATGATCTGTTAGACACTGGACTTTATAAGCAGACTGAGGGAAGCTCACGAAGGGGAAGAGAGACTCCAGCTGAAGATGCTGGCCATTTAAGCAGCCTGAGAATATCACAGAGTAGACGGGCAACTGTCCAGCCTGGAAAAAACCTGGTCTCTACCCAAAGGAGGTGACGGCTGAGGAGCCAGGAGCCTAGAGTGGGTGCCCTTGGTGGACCACAGAGTGGGGGAGTTACCCAGAACTGTGACAGTAGTTACAATTAGCAAGAAGTTAATTATCTGTTAATTAGATAATCAAACAATGCGAGGAGCTTAGGGAACAAGATGGAGGAACTAGAGCTACTGGT
>ML675604.1:88678253-88728320 GCA_007922155.1 Mesoclemmys tuberculata
ATTGGTCCCTTCTGACCTATGAGTCTATGAGTCTATGAGTAAACAAGGAGCTAGGTTTTAAGTGACTGTACATGACAAAACAAGCCTAGAGTCACCCCAGATGACACGTCCCCTCAACCATCAAACTTTTCTAAACCAGCTGGGAGAAGTAACTCCCTGAGCTGAAACTTTCTTCCTGTGCAACATGTGATTACATCTGACGCCTCCATCTTAATCCATTTTATATGCAGAGTTTGAACAAGAAGCTGGGTTTTGACTGACCATATGAGACAGTCCATCCCCTCTGCAGGGATAGTGAACCACGCTGTGCTGGAGGGCTGGGGTGGGGTGAGGAAGAAGGCTCCACCCCATGAGTATTGGCCATCTGCCAGACCCAGCCCTATCCAGACCCCAGCATTTCAGAGCTGCACCAACTTTAGACAGGAATTCTATGCAAGAATTCATGAAAAAACTTCCCTTCAGAAGAACATAAGATGGCCATACTGAGTCAGAGCAATGGTCCATCTCGCCTAGTGTCCTGTCTTCCGACATGGCCAATGCCAGTGCTTCAGAGGGAATGAACAGAACAGGCAATTATCGAGTGATCCATCCCATCACCCCTTCCCAACTTCTGTGCAAAACAGGGACTTAGAATGCAAATCCTTAGGTATGTTTAAATATAGGTGTCACCAATGATCAACTCTAAAAGCAACAATTGTTCAATCAACAAATATTTTTATGATAAATAACCTCACTTATTCTACAACTTCAAAGTGAACAAGCATAATGGAGTAGTTCAGTTGAGTAAATGTCACAAAAATCTGACTATTTCCTTCAGAAACTGATGAGCATGATAGCAAGTAAGTAGGAAGTTGCTATATCCAAGAATTGAATGACTTCTTTTCAAATGCCCTCACAAACTAGTCAGAAAATGAAATGTAATAAACCCATGAAAACCCTGCATCTGCTCTGTGTTTTCAATGTAATCTGAATGCACTAATAATTAAAATATTTTAAATATTAACTAGATTAAAGTTATTTGCGTAAGCAATAGATTAAAGCAAAGATGTTGTAACTACAGAAGCAGTTTGTTGGCATAACATATGATGGGGAGTGGGGGAAACCATTTTGTACGTTTCCATGCATTTGGTCAAGTGACAGCTGCCATTTTCATGTTGCAATTTTGTAGTTAAAAAGGAAATGGAGATATTCCAGCCACAGATGAAGAGTTATTCAATTTCCTTGAAAAGGAAAGTGTACCAAGCTACACTACAGCTGTACTAGCAACACTAATGTCAATGCTAGCTGATTCAACTCCTCATAGTGTCTGGGCAGGGTAGTATCCCTTGAATTGGTTTGTGAGCCCTCCAGAGGCACTCACTGTGTTCTATATTCTGGAAGCCACCAGGGAGCAGCAGTATGCAACAAGCTAATTCTTGGATGTTTGTACAAAATTTATAAGCATGGTTATCTAAATGTGCCTAGATACTTTCTTCATACTACTTTTTTTGTATATAAAGCAAACAAAAACGACATAACTCTAATAATAAATGTATTTCTAACATCATAACATTTTGATGAATGTAGCCGTTTTCCTGTTCTCCATTTGTCTAAGAACAAACAAGTTCCTTTGGACTTCCTAATATCTAGCTTTCCATATCTTTCCTCTGGAAACATTGCAGATGGATTTGCAACACGTTACTTAATGATTGATTTCAGTTAATTTTTACATGCCTTTAGAAAAGGAGGTACAGCATTTGGCAAAGTGCCTCAGCAATGAAGCATAGGCGATGGTTATGGCATGTCCCAGCTGACTTCAGAACAATCTGATGGTCACAGGGACATATCGCTTGGGGTGACCTGAGACTCACTTATGTTCCGTCAGTTGCTTATTCAAGCCCTAGCTACAATATGGAAGTGGAGTGGGAGGGTGTGTCATTTGGCAGCATATTGTGCAAGGACAAAGCTTCGGGTCAGGGGGTGCCTCCAGAACAGTGTTGTTGGCCTGGAGACATGTCAGTCAGGGAGCCCAGATAACAAGGGTGGGTACTTTTTGTTTCATAATATTAAAAAAACACCAGACCCCGGAAGAGGAAGCTTTAATTTGAAAGACCTGTTGTGTGGTGTCCAAATACCCCAGGGGCACCGAAAAAGGGAAAATTAAACAGCACCCCAGACAGAGTAAAGTAACCCTGTGACAAAATAGTGCAGTATATGACCCCAGTTCAACAAAGCTTTGATACAGATGCTTAAATTAAAAGCTTTGCTGGCTTGGAGCCTATGTGAGCAGCACAGAATGTATTCTGAAACAAATACACTGTGCAAGCGTAACAACAGATATAACGAACACATAAACTGTACAGGCATGTGGGGAACTGGGACTAGCACCCTGGTTCCATCACTCCAAGACCATGGATCCCCTATGATCTGAGTTATGCAGAATTGATGTAGTTGATAGTAGTACTAGATCAAGCAACTATAGAGACTGATGTCAGCGCTACTTAAGAAATGAGGTGGTAAACTGTAAATACTGTTTTTTATTAGGGATACTGCAATAAAGACATTTGCTACGTAAAACCCCCATGATTTTAACCTAATAGAATCACTTTGAGTCCCTTATGGTTATCTTATTTTTGTATTTTAATAGCACCGAGGAGCCCGCTCATTAACCAGGACCCCACTCTGCTAGGTACTGCACAAACATAACTGAGCAATAACTGTGTGTAATATCAACCTTGCCATTCAGACATCCTTGGTGCCAACACACAACACGGATGATTCTTAAATGTCAGTAATCAGCCCTTCTAACCTGACAGCTGAGCATAATTGGCCTTAAATTTAAAAAGTGTACGTAGTCGTCTCTGTTATGAACAGCATGGGCTGCTGTGCTCAGATTCCCATAATGCTGCTTTCACAGACTGACTTGATGTCCTTGCCATTATAACACAAGTTTTTTTATTAACTGGATGGAAGCCAATAAATCTGCCATAGCTAATGAATAAGTAAGAGGTTCTTTGAAGGGTGGGGTTTTCTGATGAGTCTTTGAATATGAATATACACAGCTATTCTACTCTCAGACCAAGGGGCCAGAAGTATATGACCTGTCTTGTGGGGTTTTTTACAATCTGTTGTTCTCAGCATGAAGCTGGATCAAAAGTGTGATGTTTTTAACTGATAAGATCAATGCTCTGAACAAGAAATGCACCAAGGCAACTATCTCAATCTTGGTCAAAGCAAGTGGAGGAACTAGAATAATTTTACTGAGAGTTTTCATTAACATCTGCCTGTGTTGACACCTGTGGAAAAACTCTGTATCCTGGCTTCCATTAATAAGTGAGTATATTCTCTGAAGAGCCTTCATTACATCTCTTGTTATATAATAAAATACAACAAATACTCTTTACTAATAGCATCCACATGCACTAACTTCACATTAAGAGCAACATTCAAGTGGAGGGTGGAAGTGGTCTGCTTTAGCATAGAGTACACTGGAGCAGCAGGTTTTGAGTTTTTAATGAGCCAGCAATGACTGTGTCCACAATTTACTACATAACAGCAATAAACTGGAGCATAACACAACTCTTAACTTGTGTAATGATAACATCAGGTAGTGACGCTACAGTTATGAATACAGACCCTTTCATATATTGTCTAGAAGAGCTTCTGGTACCAACCAGAAATGTCTGCAGCTATGAGATCTACACTTTGCTCCATAACTATTCCTTTTGTACAGGTATTGAAGAGATAATTATACATGTACTGTTGCTTTTCTGTAGAAGAGGCTAGGATGGAGGGGGTGATGTTCTCAAAAGAAGCTCTAAAGTGAAAGAGATACAGAGACACTATAGCTGTATTGGTGATGCTGTTTTCTTGAGTCTAATAAAGCTTCTTTGTCAATGTTATAAGAAAGTAACTCCTTCTGTGAGCCTCTACTTTTGCCATGAAAGTTATGAGTTCTGTACATGATAAACAGGAGATTCTAGCTCTGCACTGTTGTCAGATTGAAATAAACTATCAGTTTCAATACATCTTGGATTCTTCAATCAACCTTCATGAGGAAAAAGCCTCATTTTGGTTTTTGTTACAACATTTTTTAAAAGGCACGTCCCAACCTCAACACTTTGCTTTAGTTCAGTTTTAGAAACAGCCTTTCATGAGTGGCCAAAGTATTCTACGTTAAATGGCACAGAACAATATAACGAGACAAGCCTAGTAAGTAGAACAATAAGTTTTAAGCCTTTTTATTAAATTGGAACAACCACCCAACTATTTATATGTCAGGAAATTCAGAACACCACTACAAGGGACTGGATAAAAGCCTGGTGTTTAAAGCTGGTAAATGGTAAAAATGTAGATGGTAGATGTAAACTAGAAAATGAGAACAAGCTCTGAGTAATACACAAAATGTGAAGTGCTTAGCCTCAAATGTGAAGGACAAAACATTATACTAAATACATAGAGAAAGAGGAAGCCTGTTAAAGGCCTTTAAATAATGGAGTCACATGAGAGAAATAAGAACAAGTCAAAGATCAAGGACTAGATTGTATAACATTTATTCCTCTGGCAAGCACCTGCTTACGTGAGTGGTACTATTGACTTTTCATCAGCAAGAGTAAAATTTATACTTTTAGGCCCCAGGTGAGCTGTATCCTTTTTTAAAAAACTACAGTTGTGCCTGTATAAACACTGATGCAATAGTCCAGTTGCTAGCTTACTGTACTAGTCTTGCCACAAAGAAATCAGGTCATGCACCAAGGTCCTGATCCTGCAAACACTTACACGTGTGCTTAACTTTAAGCACGAGAGATCCCATCAGTGGGATTTCTCAAATGATTAAAATTAAGCTTGCCTTTAAGTGTTTGCAAGGTCTGGGCCCAAGATTGTAGTGGCATAAATTTCTCAGATTTAACTAATCTATTTAATGAAATAGACAGGTCTTAACAACAGACTAAATTTAGGCATGGAACCTAGAGCTAGCTTTTGGATAGAAACTTTTAATAAATCAAAATAAGCTGAATAAACAGGAAGTTTGAATGATCAAAAGCTACAATCCAAACGCTGTGCCACAGGACCAGGAGAAGTGTCAGGAGCACATATCCTCAAAGTGGAAAGATGAGCGAGAGATCTGAAAAACTGGATTTTGATCTTTAAGTGTATTAGTAACGAAAGATTAGGATAAATTAGACGCCACTTGGACAATAAGAACCTCAAAGTTCAAAAGCGTGTATATCCGTGTATTGTATGCACATATACAGGGTAATTGTTACAGAAGTGTTAAGTGTACCCATTCAGTGCTATTGCTGATTACTTATATTAATCACTCTCTCCTCATGACACTGACCCAACCATCTGTCCACCAGGTTTTGAACTGCCAAGGCACCTGTGGTCATCTATGAACTGATTTTGAACAGGACAGGGAAACTGTGCATCCAATCTCTTTAAATGGGTTTTTTCTAATGACCTGCGATCGTGGGCGCTGGGTCTCTAAGGCCAGGGAAGACTATGCAGGCATGGCCCCACCCACGCTCAGCCCCCAGCGGCAGCGACAGCAGTGTTAGCCGGCCTCTCTGCTGCAGCCGGCCGGGGCTGAGGTGCAGATGGACACCAGCTGGAGTGGATGGCCATCCCATGGCCAGAGTGGGTCGGTTCTGCGCTGCTGGGGCAGGCAGGGCCAGCAGCTACTCCAGCAGTGGGGGTGGACCGGCGCTTGGTGCTGTCGCAGGCCTGCACTGTGGCGCGGTGTGGGCTGGTGGCACTCTGGGGCCTGAGGCAGACCCAGCCAGACTTGGGGCAGAGTGGGCCGGCGTTGTGGTTCAGCATGAGCTGGTGGAGCTTTGGGGGTTGGAGGCTGGCGGTGCTCCGGGGGCTGGGGCGGACTGGCCAGTCTGGGGCTGGGTTGGGTCTGCACTGGTGCTGGGGCACACTGGTGGGCTGGGGGGCACTGGGGCATGGGATGACCAGCCTGGGGCCAGAATGGGTTGGGGCAGGGCAGGTTTGGGGGTTCTTGGGCACTCCTGCACTGAGGCCACCCAGCCAGCCTGGCTGATGCTATGGCTGCCCAGGGTGGAGCTCTGATGGGAGGTGAGTGGAATGGGCGTGGCTTCAGTCCTTGCCACTGGAAGCTTACAATCTAAATGGTTAAGACAGAGTGGGAAGGAGAGTTATATAGCTAATTTATTATTTATATGGATACACACTTACATATTAAAAGGGCACTTAACTCTTGATCTTCGCCTTTTCACAAATAAACTTATACTGAAACACCTTCTATCCAAAATCATCCTGGAGTTCTGGCAATGCTGCCACAATGCATATTACTTTTTGTACACCCAGAGGCAACTGTAACCAGGTGAACTAGGCAATTCTTGTTTTCAGGGGTGATATAAGCAGGGAATCACAGTTCTACAGAGGTGGATTGGGCCTAAGTTATCAAAAGGGACCAGTAGTTATGAGAGCTTCAATTTCTGGCTGCCCATCTTGAGACGTTATCTCATGCTGAGTACTGAATAATTGAAGCGCCCAAAATTATTGGTCATTTTAGAAAGTTGAGGCCTAAACCTACTACTCCATTTCTAACCTGTATGTGGGCCTTTTCAATGTGTGTGGCATTGGATGGCTTGGTTTTTAAGAGGGTTCAGGTTCAGCAACTACCAGTGCTTGCTGTCCTACCAGATCACGTACCAGAAGTGACAACAAGGTGTGCTGAGAAAGAGAAAGCAGGATATAAAAAGACAGATCCTGTCCTCCAGTATAGAGAGCGAGGTGTTTGGGAGTTTCTCCAATGGGAAAGGGCTCAGGAAAGGGTAAAGACTTCCTGGAACCCTGAACCTGAGGAGAAGGACTTCTGAACCTTTGATACAAAATTAAAAGGTCACTTTCACCCTAGTGAATATGTGTCATCCTTGTGCAGGGGCCATACTAACTTTCTCTGTCTTGTTCCAAGTTTAGTAGTAAGCTGAGGAAGCATGAGGCATTAGAGAGAATTTGGACAAGACAAGTGAAGAAACCCTGAGAAGACGCAGGTAAGAGGGGATATATTTGGTGTATTAATGAGACTTTATTACACCAGACCTCAGGAGGGAAGACACTGGGCTTGTCTGAATGGGGAAGTTATTCCAAAATAAGGTAGGTAATGACTTTAAAATGCAACAGCTTTCCCAGAATAACTCCCCATGGAATAAGAGTGTCCACACAAAACGGGTGTTGGAAAAATTTTTAGAGTGGGGGTGATGAAAGTGGAAACCATATATTTGGTTGTTATTACTACTTCAAACCAGGGGATGCTGCTGAACCCCCAGCACCCCTAGGTCCAGCACCCCCGTCCACACAGGGAGCAACTGCAGAATACTTATTCTGGTCAATTTCCCTGTGTACACAAGCCCTTTGTTTTGGAACATTAGTCTTCTGTGATTACATAAGACCCAGGAAGGAAAATGAGGCGTGCTGCACTAGGATGTTGGAGCGGGAAACAACCCCTTCACAACATGCTTAGTGATAAGGATATATGGATAGACAAGAACTGGCGTGGGGAAGCTAAGAACAAGGCAAATCTGAAAGCATCTGACAGCTGTTTTTTTGTCTGACTGGTTTCCATTCCTTCTGGTTGCTGTTCCTTGTTGGTATTATGCACATGCTGGGTTTTTTTTACAATGAATAAATCAGGCCATTTACAAAAATGCTTTTCCCCTGACTCTTCCACATTTAATTGGCATGAGTCACTGTTTTCTCCAAGAAAAGGTACTACAGTATCTTGAATAATATTACAACTAGCTGTGGTTACAAGGAAATGGAGGGAATCAACAGCCACAGATAGAGTCTGACTTTTTTCAGAGATGTACCTGTTTTTGATTTTAATTGAAGATGAGGGTGCTCAATGCTTCTGAAAATCAGCACTATTACTGTCTCCAGGACTAAATATCCAAAAGTCAGACATTGACCATTTGGAAAATCTTGGAAAAGGTTGGTACAGAAGGAAATATTTCTGATCAGAAACACAGCATTCCCCCTAGCTGGTGAGGTATTAATTGCATTATGAACCTGATCCTATGCCTGTTGCAGTCAGTAGTGTTGATTTCAGTGGTGCAGGACTCGGCCTTCTATGTCTTCCTCCGGTTTAATTTTTTATCTCCACTCCTCCATCCTTTTTGTATTTATCTCTTAGCGAAGTGTTTTTCTCTGAATTAGACTATAAAGGCAAGGCTCTTGTCTTCATATGTATCTGTAAAATATGTTCACCTATATCATTGTATAAACATGAATAGTAATCAAATATATAGTGCATATGGTTTAAATTTGTGATATGTTTGTTAAAAGTGAATGCTATAACTTATTGCTCCTGGGGAATGAATTAGAATAGCTGATATTCGTAATGGAAATATAGTGTCATATTCATGCCTACCCAATTATTTTACACAATGCAGTAGACAAATCTTACTTCAGCAACTGTTGTGAGCTGAGGAGGTGAAAAGGATGGGGAAGTGCAGCAAACTTGACTGAATTTCCGAGTCCGCCAGGGAAGGACTACACAGGTGCCATTTAGGGAGCCAGAGAGCGGACTCCTGCCTCTCCCTGACTCCCCCCTCCCCACCCCCTCAACTTTTGTACTGGAGATCCGATCACAGCACAAGTCCTAGTCCCAGGCAGACCCCTTGACTACAGCATAACCTGAGTGTAGAATGTGAGTTCTGAAGCAGATAGGTGCTTCTCCCACTTGTGCCCCTGGGGCAGGGAGTCAGTATTTTGTTTACTAACAGAGGCAGGGTGATTAAGATAAGAAACGTGAGTAAATTAAGGATCTGGAAGTCCTTAGATGAACCTGGGGGTGTTGAAGAGACAAACATGGGAACTCAGAAAAAATACAGCCAAGCCCTCTGAGCCAAGGTTACATTCAGAAACGAGGGAGATGTGAGGGGGATAGGTGAAAAGAAGGGGCCAAAACCAAGGGAAAGAACAGCAGTGGTATAAGTTCCCACTCTAACTACAGTATTCACGTGGCCCCATCACCCTGGTATCTGGCACCTCACAATGTCCGACCTATTTTGCCTCACAGGTGAGGTAGAGCAGTGCTGTTATCCCCATTGGTGCAGATAAGGTACTGAGGCACAGAGAGACTAAGGGCCAGATTTTCAAAGGTATTTAGGAACCTAGTGGGATTTTCAAAAGTGTTTAGAAGTTTGGGTGCTTTGTAAATCCCACTAGATGCCCAGATGCATCTTTGGGTGCCTACAAACCTAGGAAACTCTGTCCTAAGGCACTGGCCTGAGGTCAGATGGGAAGTCCTTGGGGGGGGAGAGGGGAGTAGACCCCAGGACTACTCTCTCTCTGCTGTATGCTGCAAAACAAGAGGACTCTGACAGATGGGAGCAAATCCAAGAAGGCCAGTTCTCTGAGACAGCTAATGGTCATGGGATTGGGAAGGATGTCATGACCGACAGCATGAAAAGCAGCACAGAGGTCAGGAAGAGTGAAGAGAGAGAATGAGTCAGATGAGAGGCGATCACTTAACCCCAGGTTCTATTCCATTCTGGGTTGTAGAGCAATGGCTGCTGTGAAATTTTAACTGAAAACCATTTTGTTTTGTCATTTTTTGTTCTGAATTTGAGAAAAGGAAGGAATGAGAAACTGTCATGTGAGTATCAGATGTATTTATGCGTCAAATTCTTAGGGTTTCAGCTGTATTAAGGCCAATTCCAATACAAAGATAAGAAATTGAATCCACAGAGTCCATAAAGTTGACAATTATTGTCCTGGTTTGTATTATTCACTGGACACCATCTGATCTGTGTGCTCGGCACTGTTCAGAATATGCCAGAAAATGTAGTCCCTGAGCCAAAGCATATCAAATGTGTAGTCCCGGATAAGATGGCTCAGATATTTAAGTATGAAGTGTATAGTTATTGAGCACATGTTAATGTGTATGCGTGGAAGAAATGATGGCAATAAAAGTTTTACCTGATTAAGGACTGGAAGATTTGATCCTCCAACTTTTTTTTTCTGAGAAAGAGCTGCCAGAGTGCCTGTGCCTGTTTATTTTCCTTTCCTGCCTTCATTGGCCCTGATATACCTCCAAAGCCTCTATTTTTTTCTCAACTTTAAAATGTGGAATTTTCTTGCTGTTTGGTTTTAAATATTCTCCTGTGAGAACTGTAACTCAGGCACTGTAGTGTATTTAAGAGCCTTCTGGAGAGTAACTAGCCTTTAAACAGAAGTGCTGTGTTACTAACTCTCATGGTTTGGTCATGAGTCTCATGATAATTATTATTTTCATAAAACCCACAGCTCCTGGAGACAAGTGGATATGTGATGATTTCATTCTTAAAGGAAAAGGAAGTTGCTAGCCCTTGTGGCTGTGGAGAAAGTTTCAAAATGTGCCCCCAGTTCACCCTAAAGACTCAAAACGCAGAAGGGAAATAAAAAGAACATCAAATCTAGTATTTTATATAATTATGATTTTTAAGCCAATCTTATGATTTTTGGTGAGCCTGACTCATGATTTTTGAACATCTGGGGTTGGCACTGTGAAAGTGACTTGCAAGTTTCAGTTTCATTCCTGCTTAAAGTCAGTTTCTAGTCTATTATTTGTACTATGGTAATACCACCTATAAATCCAGGCAGGTTCAGTATAAACTAGCAGGACCTTGTCCTTCATCTTGAAGAACCATCAGTTACAGTAAGTAAACTCCCTGTCTTCTTCGAGTGCTGGTCCCTACGTGGATGCCAGATGCGAGAGTTTGTAGGAGTACACAGCCTACTGGTGCATCCATCGCTGACGAGTTGGCTATGGCGTAATGTGCTGTAAACATGTGAATAGAGGCTCACATTGTTGCCTTGCAAATGTCATGCCATGGGATGTCTGATAGGCCGACATGGTGGCTTGTGCCTTTGTGGAGTGGGCTATAATGCCCGGGGGGGGAGGGAAGATTCAGGAAAGAGTAGAATTCCGTGATGTAGTGGAAGATCCATTTTGGGATGCACTGGGAGGACAGAGTGCAGCCCCAGCTGTGCTCCGCTTTCACAATAAAGAGTCTGGGCAAGGCTTACGAACCTTACAAACACAGCTAACCTTACAAACGTAGCTAATTCTCACCATAGGCTGGCTGGTTTTCTTTCAGCCAGGCTCTCCCCTTTGGTCAGCATATCAATTGCTTGGTGGTGTTTGTAGGTGGAAGTGGAAGAGAGAGAAAATGACAAATGGCTCCCCTTTTTAACATGTTCCTTCTCCCATCTGGGGCTATGCCCCCCCTTCAAGGTCAGATGACAATGTCCTCATGTGGTTTCATCCATGTCCTGAGTCAGTGAACATTACCTCATCGTGGTTCTAAGGTAAGGGAGGTGGCTCACTCTTGATTCTTTGTTGATGTTTAGGTCAGTCCTTTGTTCCTGGAATGCTGAGTTGCTCTATATGTGCGTTAATGATGCCCCTCTGCTCCTGGAGAGTTTTGCCTGGATATGTTTTAAGCTATAAGGACATATCTTTGGGAATATTACATAGTGAAATCTCATAACCATACACATGAAATTGCAACAAACGTATTACTATAGCAATAATGCTCAGTACATCATGAGCATTCCAAAAAATCTTACATGACATATTCTACATTAAATAATACACAGTCACACTATAATGGTGACCATGGCGGTGCATGCCCGTTTTGCCCATTTGGGAACAAGTACAGCTGTGTCAGCATGCAACTTCTCACCTGGCTGAATTCAGCTTGGGGAGTGAACGCAGTGCTTAGAAATGGTCCCTCTTGGGGATCCATCCTTGTGCCTATAACTGTGCTTCTTATGAGCACAATGGGTCTTGACTGGTGCTGCTGGTGTTCTCGTGGCAGGGGACGCACTCACCGCTGGTGTGAATGGGCGTTCCAGTGGATCCAGCGGCACCACCTCAGGATGTGCATGCAGCCGCATTGCCTCCTCCACGAGATGTTTCTTTAGCCGGAGTTCTCTCGCCTTGTGTGCTTTTGAGGGAAAGGAGCAGCAGACAGAGCACTGCACAAGAACATGGGTCTCACCAAGGCAATAGAGATAGTGTTGGTTCTCATCACTCACTGAGAATGATTGTGGGCATGTGACGCAGTTCTTGAACCTGGCTTGTCTGGGCATAATCCCCCAAAAAGGGTGGATTGCCAAGGGAGGGGATAAGTTGGAGACTACCGAGTACTAAATGTGCTAACTATAAAAACCACTAACTATTCTAAAAGTACTATGACCTATTCTAGCAATGAAAGTATTACTATTTTTTTTTTTTTTGCTACATAGCTTTTCTGAAGGAGAAGAGAAACAAGAGGAAACTGAGGGGACATCAACCTGCGCAGCCACATAAGACCTCGGCTATACCACATGGAGGACGCAAGGTGTGCACGTGGGTTGACGGACACTACTATAAACAGTTCCGGCTCTGATAAATGGCATGCATGCATATCCACGTCTGGAATCCATGTAGGGACCAGTGCTCAAAGAAGGAAGGAAAGCTCCATGAGGATCTTCTGCCTCAGAGCTGAGGTACCCTTAAAATCCAGCCCTCTCCACTGCACAGTAAAACAGCAAAACAAAACCAGTTCTGCTACCAAGGGAGACTCCACGGTTTATACGAGACATGATTTTCCCCAGAGAAAGAGAGGGGCAGGCTGAGCACAGGCCTGTGAGTTAGACGTTCCTGAATCCCAGTAGCAGTGAAGATGTTGATACCTTGCCTGGGCGAGGTCACTTAACCTCTCTGTGCCACTTCTGTAAAATGTGGCTAGAAAAACTACTGATGATACCTCCAAATCTCAGAGGGGTGGTGGGAAATTTAGTTTATGTGCTGCTGCTGTCCTTATTTACCTTTCATTCCTTCTGTGTCTGCATGCCTGTTGTGTCTTTTTCTGGCTCTAGCCACTCCTTCCTTTTAAAAATCCTCCTCCTGCATTGTCTACAGCCAGCTCTATTGGCTGCCAACAAGGGCAAGGGGGAATGATATCTGATGGAAAGATCCACAGAGCTTGCTGTTTTCTCTGATCAGGACAATCACAAAGTGGCAGGGCTAACATCAGTGCCAAATAAATATGTGTGTTCCCTGACTGGCTAGGATAAGAAGTGTTATCACGGAGAGGTTTTTAATTACAGTTTCTGCCTGAAATGGTAAGGCAGCAAAACATGAGGGGAAGATGCACTAGTAGGAATGGTAGAGACGACTTCAATTATTTGGCGTGGATTTCAGTTGGCTTGAAACTAAATATTTTCCTGTTGTAAGGTACAACCTGTTCCACCTACATAGTAGAGTTGGCTCTGGGAGTCCACAGTAAGTTTTATTTCAACCAGGTTTGAGCGACATTAGCTAGGTCAATCTAATATTTAGGTGTAATCCAGGGCTTTGCCTACAGCACTGAGTGCTTCGGTGAGATGTAAAAGAATAAGTGAGAATGAAAATCCTATTACAATCTGTCAGTAGATCTGCAGTTTCTTGTAGGGCAGCAGCTTCAGTGTTAATGTGAGTCACAGGAACTGCCTTAGATATGTTCAGACAGGGCATGATGATATGTTGTAATAGATGGGAAATTGGCCACTGATTTCAAAGGGGGCAGGACTGGCCCTGACATGAATTACATTGCAATGAGATGGATAACTAAAGCACTCTCAAGAAAGAGAGTAAATATTAAAGGTCTAAATGTCAGTAATTGCTCATCTGTACTAAAGGAGGGTTAGTTTGTTCACAACTGGTCTTGTGCTGTGGTGTTAATATAGTCAGAACAAAACTTCAGCCAATCATCTTTTATAATACCTGCTATGCAAGAAAACCCGAATCAAAAAGAAATTTGGTCAGAAACTTTTCCCACGAGGATCAAGTGATTATGAAGTTGGACACAGTTGGACAAACAGCTTGAAGAAACACATCTGTGGTTGGTACAAAAGAAGAAAATACCGTATTCAGTAAAGGGAGTAGATATTGAAATTTAAACCTAAGACTTTTAGTACAATGTTTTATTTAAAGGGAGCTGTAATCATATCTCCCTTATCTTGCTGATAAAAAATCTGAAGCTGCCTCAATAAGCCTGGACAGAAGCCAATGAAACACAGGACTGAGGATTTTGCACTAAATAAGACAAAAGTGGCAGATAATGATGGTTATGTCTAGCACCTTCTAATCAAATAAAATATAGTAATATTTTTAAACATTTCTTTAGCATTTAATGTGATCCATTTCTATCTAGCAGTGCCTAGGGCTTCAAACTGACAAAATTGTAGCAGATGTAAAAGATCTATTAATCCATCTCCATACCAATGTTGGGTTGGTCCCTGAAATATATGTTTTAATTCTTTGTCCAACATATTTAAATATCTCCAGGGGTGGGGCTTCCTCTACTTCTTTAGGCTGTTTCATGGTTTTATGGGTCTTATTGTCAGAGATTTCCCCCTGATATTGACAATTTTTTCCTCTCCCTCCTTGGTATTTATATCCTTATTTATTATGTCCTCTTTACTCATCATTTAGCTGAGCTATATAGCACATATTTAAGGAGGGAGTGTGTCTAACGACTACAGAAGTAGACGGCATGTCATGACTCTAGCATTCTGTTTTCATCTGGGATGATTTCCTGATTTCCATAAGTGCTCAATGCTTTGAATAATTGTTATGAGAACAAATGGTTATGAAGTACTTTGAGATCCTTTCATGAAAGATGCTCTGTGAATGCAAAGTATTATTTTAAACTTCCTCAAGTCTGTCTGTCCAAGTCCCTGATCACTTTTGTTGCTCTGCTCTGAACTCCTACTTTATCTACATCTTTCTGATAATGAGATGCTAAGAACTTACTGAACACGGCATTCCAACTCCAGTGTCACTAGAGTCTTGCAGAAAGGGGCCTTCATCTTTAGTAAGAATAATATCCTCACTCCTGGTGAAGTTATGATGCATGTTCCACATGCTCGATCTATGATGTCATGCCTCAGTATACACAGTCCAAAATCACATTGACCTTTACCTGACCCTTTGGTTAAAGTATTACTCCTAACACCAAAGCTACATTCCAAATCCAAAAAGCTCTTAAGTAATTAAACCACAATCTGTTTGATTGCTTAATTCTGAGATTGTATTTCATTTTTAATGACCTTGCCCTCTTTTCCCAACTGATGACGAGGCACTGTCTAGAGATGTCTGGGTGAGCAGGGAAACAGCTGCTGATAGACTACTTGCAAACTGTCGCACTGGAAACCTGCTAGCAAAAACACAACCCCTCTGCCCTATCCCCCTCTTTCCCTCCACTAACCAATAATGGTCTCTCCATGCCCTGAGAGCTGGCAGTTGTGGGAGAACCAGTCAGTCCATAGGCACACAGGACCTAATGCAAAGCCCATTGAAGCCAATGGAAAAACTCTAGTTGACTACAATGGGTTTTGAGTCAGCTCATGTTGATATATGCCAGTTTTTCTCCAGTATGTGTCAATGTAGTGCCTTTATATCACAGTGACTGGGCACTTGACGGACATGGAGTTCATATCTCATATACCTGCTAAGGAAGAGTTCCATTAGCATCTTCATTCTGCCCCAGGAGGCACCACTGAGCTTCACCTATCTATAATTGGAAGCAGTATCTCTGCTCTCTGGCTTTCTGCTTCTCTCCTTTTTCCATGCAGCTCTGAAGTGGTATTTTTATTATTTTTAAAATGCCCACTAGATTGGGTCTTAATTATTTAAGCATTTTTGAGATTTAGAAAGCTGTTTTGACTATGAAAGTAACACTTTAAGGAAACATAACTCATCCATAAACCAGAGACTTAAATGTGTTAGACAGCAGCCTGTTGGGGAGTGAGTTTATCTAAAGCGCATTTTCAAGCCAATTTTAGCTCTACAGGTGTGAAAACACTTAATACTGTTCTAATTTTATAAGCATGCACAGACAATTTAGCTTAAGTGGAAAAACAGCCTGCTCCTTCTCCCATTAAAGTCAATAGCAAAACTCCCATTGATATCATTAGCAGCACAACTGGGCCCATAATGAATATTCCTCCAAGATCTAAAAGAAATGGATTTCAAACTTCACAGCATCTTAAGTGGCAGCTCATTTGGGGTGCAGCAACCTGAGACATCTTGAGCTTGATTTATCAAAAGTGCTGAACATACAGAGTTCCAGGTGAATTCAAGGAGAGATGTGAGTGCTCAACCAACCCCTTAGAAATCATGACCAAGTCTCAAGTCATGCACCAAAAGTCACTGGATGCTTTTTAAAATGTAGGCCTTGGTCTTTCAGACATAAGGTGCTATGGGAATTTACAGTTCAAGTTCAAGACAAAACCCTTACTCTGACAACATTCTCTGTAGATTCCTATTAACTTTTCATTATGATGATGCTGTTAATATGAGAGTGGTCAATAGTTCAGGAGCAGGTGATTATATATATATAGATAGATATAGGTATGAGGGAGAGCATGGAACCTGAAAAGGGAAGATGTCACCCATCCTCCTTTTCTCTTCTACAATCTATTCATCACAATAAAATACTAACTAAATTTGAAATCCATATTACTTGGGGCAGTTTATTTAATAAAGAGATCTACAGTGATATTCCAGTCCAATACCCAGACATGAATTGACAGATAAAACTTGGAATATTACCAATGTGCAATTTATATAATCATCTAGCTAAAAGCCATGATAGAGAAAGTGTTGCTGAAAACTGGCTGTGAAGGGCATTTTATAATTACAGTACTAATGCAAATACTCCACCAGTAGTAACTTACTTCAAAATTTAAACTGGGAAACAGAATCAGAAAAATTATATAAGTAAAACTACTTCAGTAAATATCCTATTTTAGCAGGTTTTCAAAATTACAGAATTTGGTGTTTTAAAGGCTTCTTAACTAATAATAAGCAGAAGATGCAGTTGCTATCTCCCTTACCATCCCCACAAATCCTAGTTTTTGTTTTTAAATAGTCTGCTGATGATCAATTTGTAGATTATAATAATTGGTTGTCAGAGTGATTTAGGACTGAAAAGTTGAACTATTTAGGTCCTCCCTTTACCGGGGCAAAACCTAATTGTGGCCACCAAGATTAAAATCCCCATATGTCCTTTAACCTTTACTTTGACTAAAGCAGCTTTGTTGCTGTTTATTTTTTATATGGTTTGAAAATGATTGGCCCTTGCCACTCTAGCCAATCAAAATGTGTTAATCTTATTTGTCTGCAAAGGTTTATACTTAGGTATTATCTCAAGTGGAACTATGTCATTCTATGTAATTATGACATAGGCTCAAACATGGTTCCTTAGTGGCTCTATAACAGTGGTTCCCAAACTTTTTTCTGCCATGGCACACCTTGATACCTTTTAATTATTTTGAGGCACACCACCATATAGTCTCCAAATGAACTCATGGATATTCATGAGCCAACTCTGAACTCTTCAAGTAGTTTTTCAAGAAATTCCATGGCACACCTGCTCAGGCCTGACGGCACACCGGTGTGCCATGGCACACTGGTTGGGAAACACTGCTCTATAACCATGTTGTCCCATCCACATAAACAACTGCCAATCCCGTTGCCAGCCCAACTAGTCTTGCACTTTAAATGGCCCCTTAAAGTTGTTTTTTCTCTGTGCTAAAGGGACTGAGGAAAACAGCAAAAACCTTCCTCCTCCACCTTTCTTGTCCTCTTAGTCTGTGGCTCTAACTCAGAGATTCACAGTTAGGATTTTGAACAGTTAGGATGTGAAACAATCTCCATTATCTCCCCTTCTACTGTAATGGCATGGAACGTTTAACCTCCCATTCATGATTGCATAAAATCATGGTGACTATGGCAATTGCTTCTTTGGAGAAGATCAGAGTTTGAAAATCTCTAGTGTAACCACTGAATAACTTCCTAACCTGGGAGAATGCAATTTCCTTTGTACCTGCCCATATTTTCCTTATTTTTCATTATTATTTTCTAAATGCTACAGTGTATTCTTTACTGTGCCCTTCAATTTTGCCACCATTTTTATGGCTTCCCCACTCCTATCCTCTAAAAACCAAGAGTTTTCTAAATCATGGCTTTCTGTCTGTCTTAGGTAAGTAACTCACACCCACCACCTTCATAATGAAGGCCCAGAGCCACAAAGGTATTTAGGCTCCTATCTGTCTCTTTAGGCTACATTTAGGTGCCACTGACATTCTCAAAACTGCCACTCAACTGTTACTTAACCCTGTAGGCACCTAAATCCCAAAGGTGCTGATGTTCCTGCTGGCCAGCATTTGCAAAGCCATCTAAGTGCTGACTCCTTCCCACAGCTACAGGGCTGCCTGGAGTGCTAGTACAAGCCAAAGCCCTGGAGGCTCCAAAGTGGGATTCTCAAACTGGGTGGTGGTGGTGGGGGACACCTACCTTGCCCATGGGGCCCAGTCCTGTAGTGCGCTCTAGTATCTGTCACCCCCCAAAGCAGGAGGGCTGGATGAAGACCACTGATGTGACGATGGAGGGCAGTATAGCATCTATACAAAAGACAGCAAGAGGCGAGCAGGCCTAGAATTTTTTGGGAAAATACACATGCACTCTAGTGGTTAGGACAGTCACTGGGATGTGAGGGACATGGGTTCAAGTGCCCGCTTCAGACTTCAACCCATGTTTCACATCCCTGATGACTGCCCTAACCACTAGGCTACTGGGTATTCTGGGATGGGTCTCTCTCAGCCTCTCCTGGTGGAGTTGTTCAGTGCTATATAAATAATAAAATATTTACTGAAGCAGGAATTTAAACTTGAATCTTCCACACCTTAGGTAAATGCCCTAACCAGTGCTTTTTCAAGAGGGTTCATGGCTAAGGAGCTCGTCTGGAAGGAGGCAATCTATCTCTGCTCCATCAGTCAGATAGCTAATACCCTGATCAATAGGAGTTAGATTCCTCAATGTCCTTTGAGGATCTGGGCCTAAGCCTGGCTCCTTTGCTCAGCATTTCACTCCTGGCTAGCTTAGGCGACTCTCTGCTCAGCTTGCTAGCTACTGAGAATCCCTTCCTTAGGTGCATAACTCTCGCCATATATTGTAAGGAGCAGGGTATGTAGGGGTTAGGCATTGCACAAAGTACCTTTGTGAATCTGGACTTAAGTGCTTCTCAGGTAAATTTGATCCTTAGTGAACTTCATGAAACGTTCTGCTCCTCTCCCTCCCCTGATGAAATGAAGCTCTTCTTGGGATGTGCAACTTTTTTTACTAGGTAAGATAAATTAAACAAAGAGACTCAAAACATACTCATTCATATAATTCAGAGGAGCTCACTCACCACTCACTTCCAGCTGGCTGGCTGGAAGAAGCAGTCATTTACTTTCATTTGTGAAAATCCTTTTTGAGGAGGAAGAGAGACATCAGATAAATGTTGCTCTCCAAATTGTATTATATTATTACCAAAGGGATAGCTACAGATTACTATTAGAGAGAAAATAGTTAGCTAGAACTGCATTTATTACACAAAAAAACTACATTAAAATTCTGTAACATGATTAAGGTTGCAAAGTCAATCACTCAAAGGTTCAGAAATGGTAGAATTGCAACCTTAATTCAACCCTTTGAGTGTGTGAATAATGATGGTCTTCAATTATATGACCACATGCTGTTTTTCCACAGGACCTATGCCTCATTCACTGCACAGGTACAGCATTTCACAGAAAAGGTCACCTTGGTTAACATGGGCAAGATGACGTATTTTTCCCTAGCCTCATTCTCAGAAATGGCTAACCTGTTTTGACTTAAATTTTCCCCCCCAAGTTCAGCCTGAGGCAGCCACCTGGCATGGAAATTCAGAGCCCAGACGGTTGAAGTTGGGCAATTGAAAACAGGCTCTTATGAGATATGAATGCGAGTGAAGATGTGATCGAAGTACAGGTAGGCACTAGGCATACCCTTGCTGGTTTATAATCTAGGTAGCACCGGTAACAGCAGCGTAGACGTGTCCACAGGGTTAGCAACTAGAGTACACGCGCACCAGAGAGTGGCAGGGAAGGGTCAGGCAACAAAGAACAGGCTGTTCTAGCAGCCCTCGATTTAGAAGTGCTAATGCAATCAGAAAACTCCCAACAGGGAGAGTGACAGAAAACGGGCTCCTGCCAGGCTGGGCGCCTGGGACAAAGTCCTGCCTTGCCCTGTAAGTCGAGGGGAGAAATGCAGCCACCACTTTACTCTGGACCTTGCCCGGCCGGAGCCCGGGGGTTATTAACCCCTGCGCAGTTTCCCGCACACAGGCCGCGCTCGGTGCAGCAACCTCAGGCCCTCCCGCAAGGCCCCGCTCCGCGACCCGCTCTGGTCCCTGCAGAGGGCGGGCAGGGCTCCGGGCTGACCTCCGCCTGCTCACTAGCCTAGAGCCGAGCTGGGACCAGGCCGGGCAGCACCGCCCCACAGCGGTCACCACTGGCCGCCTCCGCCGCCGAGCGGAGACTGGGGGTGTCTTGCCCGCGGGAAGCAGCGGTGACGCCCAGGCCAGACCCGCCCACGCCGGGCGGCGGGACAGGCTCTGAGCGCGGCAGAGGGACCCGGCCCCGGTCAGACATAACGGTCCCCGCCTCCGCCCCGCCCCGCCCCGCCCGGCCCGGCCCGGCCCGGCCCGCGCTGCTCCCCGGGGGTCCCCGCGCCGCCCCGGGCCGCGCTTCCCTCCCCCCGCGTCTCTGCCCTTCGCTCCCAGGGCGCGCCGCCCCGCGCCGCGAGCAGCCCCCCGGCCCGAGCCCCGAACGTTCCATCGCCCCACTCCCGGGATTGGCCCTCGCGCCCATGACGTCACACCGCCCCCCTTTCCAGGCAGCTTCTCATTTGTCCCTCGCCCATTGTTACGTCACAGTCAGCCCACGATTTACTCCGGGGACCGCACTTCCCTCCCCCCCCCCCCGCCTTCCTCTGCGCGGCGCCGCCCGCCCGGCCCTTCCCCGCCCCGCCCCGCCCCGCCCCTGCAGCGTGACAGCACCGGCTGCTGCAGCCGCCTCGCCGCTGCCTCCCTGCCGCCCCGCCGCTGCCCGCCGAGTGACCAGCAGGTGAGAGTCCCGCAAACTTCCCCGCAGCCCGGGGGCCGGGTCCCTGCGCCGCGCCCCCTGCCGCCGCCTCGGGAGCGGGGAGCCCACAACTTGGGCGGCCCGCGCGGGGTGGTGGCGAGCCGGGGCCCCGCAGCCGCCCGCGCGAGCGGCGGCTGGCGGTTGGCTGGCAGCCGCTGGCAGGCGAGGCGGCGGCGGCCGGGGGTGGAGGGAGCCCGCGGCTGTATCCAGGCAGCTTTCGTGCAAAAAACCCGAGGGGGCGGGCGGGCTTCGCATCCGCCGCGCATCCCGGGCCGGCCGGCGGGGCGGGGCGGGGCTCCCTGCCTGCAGGCCCGGCGGGCTGCAGCGCTCCGCCCGGAGCCCGCGCCGGCCCTGGCCCGGGGAACCGGCTGGGCCGGGAGAACCGCAGCAAGTGCCGCCCGACTCCCGGCCCGTGCCTTGCTCCTGCGGAGCGCGGGGACGGCGCCCGTCCCGGCTCCGAACGAAGGGCAGCCCGGGTCTTGTGGCGGGGCGCTTGGACCGGCCTGGGAGGTCTGGCTTCGCGGCTGGCTGTGTGGCCCCCGGGTAGCCCCTGCGCCTCCCCGCCGGGTCTGGGTTTAAATCCCCAGCTGGAGCCTGCTGGTTCGGACGTGCCCCCCGTTCCCATCCGTGGGAGATGAGCCAGCGCTGAGCACGCGGGGCCGCTCCACTGGATGGAGCTGTGAAAGTGCAAGGTGCTGTATCAGGCTGAGGGGTAAAGTGAACTTCAGAGAGACATTGCCAGGTTGACTCTTACAGGGGATTTATTACTGATCTCCAAATAGATGGCCATACGAATGGACATTGTGCTGCTTTGGTAACGTCCGAAAGTGCTTCCTTTTTATGAAATTTAATTAAGTGAAAAACATGGGGTGGGGAGCCTATAGACCGTCACTTTAAGCTTTTTTCTTTTTTTTTTTTTAACAACCACTCCAGTATGAGGCAATTTCTCATTACCATGACTACTGCATCCTCTTTAACTTCAACAGCAGCCGACTTCCTCTTTTCACTTGCTTGACACATAAGTAGAGAAAATATAGAACAGAAAGCAGGGAAGAATTGTTCCCAGAAGGTGTTAATCATGAGGGAATTGTAATCATTTGTAAAATATCCCTAAAGGTGCCCCTGAAAGAGTTAGATAAACGGCTCCTGAGGGAGAGCAAAGTCCTATTATGGTATAAGAAGCTTTCTCTGGAGTTTTCCCCTCATGTGATATAATACTAATCCATGATGTATTTGGATGGAAAGAAACACATTTCAGATTGAACATGCTCCCTGAATAAGAACAACACAGAGATTCTTATTTTAAGGAAGCACCACAGTGCTTTAGTATTACATGAAGTAAGATTTGAGTAGAGGTGACAGGATATGAATAGTATTATGACAGTCTAGATTAGAGCTGGTGGGGAATATTTTGATTAGATGTTTTTCTGCCACAAAATTCCAATTACTCAAAACTAAAGCTTTATGTGGAAATGAATCTATTTCTATGAGAATTTCACTGGGACGGTTTCTTAGGTCTAGGATGGAATTTCTAGTCAAAACAAAAGAGACACACACCAGAATAGCTTAAAAGCCAAGTGGTTAGGGCAGTTATCTGAGATGAGAGACGAGTTCCTGCTCAGAATCAGTCAGAACAGGGATTTATTAAACATTCTTTGGGCCAGAGAGAATCAGGCAGAGGAGGGATTTGAATCTAGGTCTCCCACATTTGGGGGTGTGTGAGAGAGAGAGAGAATAAATTTAAAAAAAATCTAAGATCTGAATATTTTTGCAAACAGGTAACCTTGTTTTCCTACCAGCCCTAAACCAGATACAGTTTAAAAATGGAACAGTAAGTAAAAATTAAGTGGAAAATTCTAGGTTAGTGTGTGGGGCAAACCATTATTATAGTGTATTTATACAGAGCCATGGAGGTGTGCAGTCCATTTAAAAACATGTGGAAAGACTAGGTACCTGTCCTGAATAATTAAAAATCTAAATTAGTTAAGTAACACAAGGATTAATAATCAGGTGAAAGAGCAGACAGGATGGTATAGATGACTGAAAGTCATTGGTGTGTTTATGGAAGGTGTGGGGGCACATTAAAAAAATACAGACATAATGCCTTTGGTATTGTACAAAGTATTTCAGGGGAAAGGAAAGGCTGTCAGCAACACTATACATTAAAGTTTTGTGGAAGCCAACTAGGTCTACATCTTCTCCACTTCTCAGTCCTTCCCTAAACACATTAGTCTCCAAAGCCCCTAATCTGACTCTTTAAGTACACCCGTGTTCAGATTCTTGAGACAAAAGTTCCCATCTTGCAGCCAATGTCCTTTCTACTGAGGAGAAAAAGTAACATTCTTGCTGTCAAAATACACAAGTCATATCCTCTGCGGAGGTGAGAATGTTGGCTGCATGGCACTCTCACCCAGGGAGCAAGAGACTGATATAAGAGCCTAACTAGTTGTGGGTGTGCGTTATACAACCATTATGCCTGCCCTGTGTCCTAACTGACATCTGTTGGGGGAGAGGGGTGAAATCATTAATAGCCTGTCTCTGATCAGCAAAGCATTGGTGGCTGCTGGTAAAAGTGCAATGCAAGAGGCTCAATAGGGTTATTATTGACTAGGTGAGGATTGTGGAGGAGGGGTAGACTGATGCTACTGTAGATAAGGTGCTTGTCCGCAGAGTAGGAAACCACTGAAAACGAATCTGTGCTACCTGAAGTACAGCTATACAGCGGAAGCAAAAAGAAGGTAGGTGTATCTGTGTAAGGAAAGTACTTATATTACAGTAAATTCCACCAAGGCTTTGTCTAGAGTAGTGTTTTCAACAAAACCTCCCACCGTCACATCAGTGGTGGCAGCAGCTGTTGGAGCAGTAGTTGTACAGGCAGTTGGCAACTGCTAACATTTTAATCATTCAGTTTACACTGGTGGACTTCACCCGGTGGCTGTAAAGTTCTAGTGTAGATTCTGGTCAGTGCTGTAGCTGTTTTGGTATTAACCTGTTAGGGTAAACAGGGGCCAGGCATTTAGATTTTCATGATGAGGGACGGGTGGGTAAAACATCTGAGCTTTTTCATTACTAGTACTTACACCACTGCACTGCCTCATTGGATCTTGTGTATGCTAGTAAACTTCATGGCTGTAAGATACCACTGGTGCAGCTTTGCCAATGGTAGCAGTGGTGGAAGCTGTAGTAGAGACAGGAATCAAGTGTTTACTACTGTCATCTAACCCTGCTCAACAACTATGCCTGGAGTTCTGTAACATGGGTGCTAATTTCTCTAGGACAGTGGTTCTCATCCAGGGGTACACGTACCCCTGAGTGTATGCAGAGGTCTTCCAGGGGGCACATCAACTCATCTAGATCAGTGTTTCTCGACTAGACTAAACAAAGTTGGGATGGGGAGAGATCAGCGTCTTTTTATAGGGAATTGGGACAACTGTTGGTGGGGACTGCACCTGTGCTAATGGGATGCAGTTCAGCTGCAAATGTTTGTGTCAGTATTTTTCTGAAGTCTTCTGTTGCCTTTAAACTGCAGGGTTACTCTAGAAGAAATAACTTTCCACCTTTGTGTAGCATGCCTGACGCTAATAAAAGGACATTGCACCTAATTTGCCAAGTTTACATTTTAAGAATGCTTTTAGAGGTGAAGACTTCATTACTGGATAACAAGACTCACAGGTCAAGTAAACTGAAACAGAAGCCAAAGTATGCTTATGTACCCTTCAAGTAATTCAGTTAAACATTGCTTAACAAAAACACACTGAAAAACTCTGGGGGTATCTTTATAAGTGGCTGTTAAGCTTAATGTCTATTGAAAATGAGTTAATACAATCTTTTGCATTTCACTGTGCAAACGTAACTGCAGACAAGTAGTAGCAAAAATAACTTATGTGAGTTCTGTTGTGTAAGACTAGGAAGAGACTGAAAAATGGACCTTTTGTTCTATAATACAGTGTATGCTCTGTTTTAAACCTGTTACAATATACAAAGTGTCATAAATACAATGTATTTATATGCCCCATCTATTGATATATCAAGTATCTTGCATGTTACATTGTTTCACAGTTAATACATTGATGTGGAGAAGTTTAAACAAGGCCAGAGGAATTCTCCTGTCATATATCTGGTCCCTGTTACCACAAAGGTTAGAATCAAACGTTCAAATAGGAATTTCCCCTTGTCTATCCACTCCTTGTCCTCTCTGACCTTCATTTTATGTTATCTATATGAGGAATTAAATAGAGATGAAGTGATTAATCCAGTTGAAATATGCAATTATGTCAATTAAGAAATATCTAATTTAATAAGAATCCCAAATGGTGGGGCTCCAGACAGACCAAAATATTTTGAAGTGGGTAATCTTTTGAACCTCACTACTTTTGGTGGTTTGGAAATGGGATGAAGACTCATGATTTTAAAACTCAGAAGTAGCTTTTGTAAGATTCTAGATCTATTTCATGTGCTTGCTGAGGTTCCTAAAGTAAACATCTCAGTTTTCAGAGATGGGCATTACAATATTTAGGCCTGGGAAGTTTAAAGTAGCTGGGCTGTATTCTAAACTGCCTGTTGGGGGGAAATGTTCTGTTGAAACTTACATTCAGGTGATAACTGGGCACTTTCCAACACTGAACAGCCCCTTCTTTCAATGCCTTCATCACTTTGCTGTCCTGACATTTGTGGCCCGTTCCTGTCTCACTTCTGCTTCAACAAGGATTGAAAAAATTACCCAACACCCATGCCCAAAGACTAAGCCTACTTAGCAGATTGATAGATATCAATGCCCCATGTTCCATCTCCCAATGGTTAGGTATAACATTCCTTGGTCCGTTGCTGGCTGAAATGTGAGCTCCCAATTAATGCCACCTCCTCCACGTAAACACTATCTAAATCAACTGCACTCGGTGTGAATGTGTGTGTTGGGGCGGGGAGAGGAGGTTGAAAAATGATTACTCTGTTGCCTGTAAATAAATTAACTAATGCTGGGCCTGCCATGCACCCACAAACCCCTCTGCTGCCAGATGAAATTAATGCCGGGCAGCCCTCTTGCACAGTGAACACATTTGTTGTCTGTTGGGGTGATGGGGGCTGAGGTTTCCCTCCTCCTGGACTGGATCCCAACCCATGCAGAAACAGGGAGTAGCGCATTGACGACTGGAAAGGCCCTGGCCAGCCTGAAGATGTGTGATTGTGGGTCTTCCGCCTGTCTCCCTGATAAGGAGAAGGACCACCTTGTCAAGCAGAGTGCCCGTGAGTGGGTGGGGGAAGCTGCTTGCCACCCCATCAGGGAGGTGTACTGCCACTGCCCCAGTTGAGACTTCTCTTGGGGTGATGGGACCCCAACCCCTCCCCCACTTACACAGAATCCTCTTATGGGATGGCAGAACTTTTGAGTGGGAGTTGGAGCTCTTACTGTTCCTTATTCCACGTGCTGGTGGTTGTTTCAACACTACCTGAACAGTTTGCAGCCAGGCCCCCTCCTTTCCTAAAGCAGTGGTGGCAGCGTTGTAGTTCTTTCTCTGCAGATGTACAACAATAATCCGTATTTAATTCCACACTGCCTTTGTAGATGGAATCTCCACCTTGATCTGGTTTCCAAGGCTACCAGACTCCATCAAAGTTCCACATAGGAGGCCTACAAGAAATTGCCAAACTAGGTACCTATATATTGTACCATACAAGTAAGTTTTCTTTACTTGGTCATGCTATGTGCATTAGTAGAGTAGTGACACTGAGTAACCAGGTAATCTTACTGGGTTGCCTTCTCTTACTGATATCTCCTCTCAACCTTTCCATACTGCTTTTGTGGCCCCCCTTCGTTGTTATTGTCTGAAATTAGTTGGTATGCTCTTCCTTTCTGTATTGTGAGATTCTGGAGAACAGTGAAATATTAATGTAGGGGAATGTCATGAAATTGGTGATACTTAGCACTTTTCATGCATAGATCTCAAAATACTTCACAAGGTGACAGATTGAGACTATCCTGAACAAACTGTATAGAATTAAGATAAACTTCATTGAATTATTTTAACCTTATTGAATTAGGAGTAATACTTTTGGAGTACATTTTATTAAAAGGCATTTGTATATGTTTTATTGAGGAATTGTATCACTTCCATGAGAAGGGTAGTAGAACAGCAGGCTGTAAAATCCCCATGGAAAGGTGTGCATACACTAATTAAAATTGGATTCTCCAGAGACGAAAGGCTATTTATCTAAAAACCCTAGTTTTAATTTGGTTTAGGGCATTCTTTCTGATCAGGACCCCTGGTCCACAGAGGTCCCTGATCCTTTGGGCAAGGTTGAAAGAACTTGGCCTATTGAGGTTCGAGAAGATTGTGTGGTTTTGTGAGTGAAGCTGTGATGAACTTTTTAACCACAAAGAATCCCCCTTGGCTGGGGGTCTGGAGGACCGTTTCTGCCAGAATCATTGTTAGGGCTGGGGGTTAACTCTGGTAAGCTTATTAGCGTGAGTGTAGTGAAATGTCTCAAGGAGAGAGCAAGCAGGTGTCCTTGGGCAACTCGTCTGTGCTGGGAATAACACAGCAAAGGCAGGGAACTATGCAGCCTGGACAAACCCAGTCAGAAGGGAGAGAAAGGCAACAGCTGAGGGCCTAGAAGCCTGAGAGTGGGTACTGTTGGTGGACCTTTGAGGGGAAATATAGGTGCAGTTGACCTGAACTGTGACAGCATCATCTCCATTTTACATGATGATGATCACTGTACAATTGTAAAATATAACAATATGTAGCATATGATAAATTCCCCTGTTTGCTTCAGGCTTCTCAAATAGCTTGTTGAGAACCTACAAAATCCCTTCAACCTGCAGCTTCCTGCAAACTAATCCAGCACTTTAGCTCTGGAAATAATTGCCATAATAAAATAACATTGGCCAATGCCTACAGCTAAAGAACTATTTTATGTTTTCAAAATTTAGAATAGTTTGTTTTGCATTCAAATCATCTTGATGAGAGTAATTAAAAATGGTTCATCTAAGTACTGGACTATTTCAGGAATATGATTAATGGAATGACTTATACAAGAGGATGGGGAAGCAGTTGTCTAAATCATCTTATTTAGGGTTCACTAGTATTGATCAGTGTAAATGAGATATTTCCGTGTTTTTAAATACAACTAAGATTGTTGATAAAACTTTGTAGCTGCTTCCAGTATTTATGGTTGAATTAAGTTGTCGACAGCGACCTGAATTGCCTTTTGATTCTCACAATGAAAATAACACTTCCTCAAACTCTGTTTTAAAGATAAATTGAATAATCCTTGTGATCTACATATTTACACAATTAGAATCTCTCTATTTAGTTAATGAAATTAACTCTCCTAAAATACGTTCCGTTGGTTTCTCTGATTGTAAAATAAGAGCTCAAGAACAGACTAGCTCAAAGTAAATGAGTTGTGAAAGCTTCTCCAGTGCACTTGTGTATATTAAAGAATTACTTGTATTTCCTTAAGAATGGTTAACTTTTATTAAATGCAAAGTTCCAAGACATTTAGAGAGCAAAATAGCTATCGAACCTCTCCTTTACTAGCCTTTCAACCTTAGCAGTTAGTTATATAGAATTTCTAACTCCATTTAAAATTGAATTAGACTATTTCTGTTTAGCTCAGTATTGCAAGTTAAAACAACAGTGAATCAGTCTGGGCACTGCGTCCACTCTACTGTATCTGGGGATTGTGTTTGCTTTTTAGAAAACAGAACATTTACCTCAGTGGCTATGCTTCATTAATGGTATCTGCTTCAGTGACCAATGACATTTCTAGTTGGCAGGAATAGAAATATTTTACATGCACTCTAGTTTTTCTGATTTTATTAATCTTTCATTTAAATTACTACACCAAACCCCTGTTCAATAGATGGGATATATTTTTATGATAGTTTGGTTTGTCAGGTTACATGAAAGCTTGCAGTAAATAAAGCTGACTTGTTGCTTTTTTGATCTAATGTCAAACTATGAATTAGAGATCTTAAATTTTTCCTCCCATGATCTAAAATCCAGGCACTTTGTCTCTGCGATCCCATATCCCAGTATTCTTTGTACCACTTCTGCAATAATTTAAATGAAGTCCTAATACCTCAGAGTCTCCACTCACTTGTCTCCCTTCTGCTCACTTCCTTGAGGAGAAAAGTAGCACTCTTCCCTCTATGATTGGAAGAGCAAGTCGTCTTGCTCTCTGTCCACAGGGTTAGAACTCCTGTTGTAGAATTAAGGGGATAGGCTTCAGCTCAAATGATGCTCTGAGGAATACATGGCATGGAGGACTTTTTATTACGGTGTCACAATTCTTATGGCTATTGCTGATGCTTTGAAGGATTTAAGGCGGAGGTCCCCAAACTGTGGGGCATACCCCCAGGGGGGCGTAGAGCAACATTTGGGGAGGCACGGTGGAGCCCAGGTTAGCCCCATGAGCGGCAGGGAAGGAGCACCACCCAGTTCTGCCCCCATCCTCAGCCCTGCCCCCAGTTGCGGCTCCAGCTTCGGCCTTTGGCTCCCAGCCACAGATTGACACCCGACTGCGGCCCCACTCCGGGCTGCAACCCTCAGGTCCAGTTCTGCTTCCAGTCCCAGACACAACCCCAGCTGTGGCTTCAACCCCTGGTCTCCTGGCCCAGCCTTGGCTCCAGCCCAAGACTCGGGCCACAGCTCTGGCCCCGGCCCTGACCATGGCTCTGTTCCCAGCCCTGGCTCCTAAAGGGAGGTAAGGGAGGATGCAAGACATTAAAAAGTTGGGGGACCATTTGTTTAAGGCAAATGAACATGTACTGAGATGAGGAAGTAAACATTTAATTTCTTAAACCAATGTAAGACTTACAGTATCACTTGGATTTATGCCTTTCATTTCAATAAACTATTGATTAGGTAAGTGGCTTTCCTTTGCTTACGCTTTTAATGTTAGCTTACATTTCATGTTCCTTTTTTGATTATATTTAAAGTGTTAGAACTGAATCTTTAAGTAGCAGATATTTACAATGAAAGTCTAATTGTGTATTTTTTTCTTGAACTACAGGCTTGTAGCATTTATTCTCTCCTGACCACAAATGCTACTTGCTGGTACCAGCTCTGAATTGTTTGTTCCAGACTAGGGCAACAGATCTGTCGATCAGTGCATCCTTGTACAATGGCTTTTTAGTTTCTGTTAAGCTTTACATTTGTCATGTGATTAGCACAGTTCATTGCATGCATCAGTTCCTCATTATAGGAAAGGCAGCTCTGTTTGTTACAGTGATCAGAATTTCCTGTTCACATAAAAAATATGTATTTTCTGGGTAGGAGACTGACTCTTAGTCCAACAAGCCTAGGTTTGTATCTACCATTTTCCTTCTTTGTCACTCTTTCATCATTTCTTGGTCTACAAAAATGTTTAGCCGTAAACTTATTTACATGATCTGCTCTAGTGGCTTTGACAATTGCTTCCATGTTCCTTATTTTAGTAATAATTCTAATTTGTTCACACTTTCCCTTATTCTTTAAGGACATTCTACACAGTAACTGTAACCAGGTTTCATAATCCATTCAGGACCTTATAATTTGAACCAGCTGTGTCCACAGAACTGCTCTTTTTGCAAAGCGGTAGCATTTGTGCCTCCATACCCACTACACTGCCTACCAATGTTTGTGTCCGTGCATTCTCGGAAAAGCTGGGCAGCTCTCCTGCAGTCCCTTGACAGGGGCGTGTGCATGGGAACCACACATAGAGAGCAGCGTCAGGAGCCCATGGGGCAATGCACTCTGGCATACCTTACTACACACAGCTAGGAAGAAGTGTTACTGACCAGACTGGCTACATATGCATGTCCAGGAAACCGCACCTATGCTGTGGAAACCCAGGATGATGAGCAGTTTATAGGAGGACAGTCCCGTTTCAGCCTAGATCAGTGATGAGGGTAAACATTAATTGCTACCTTTATTTCCGGAATATTAACTATATTGTGTGGGCAAAAACAGTGTTGTGTCAACTGCCATTGAAGCTATATACTTTGCTGTGTTACAGTGAAAAAAACACCTACCACTATCCTGACTTTTGAACCCTTCACCAAGTACCTATATAATTCTGAAATCTTCAGAACAGTCTCCCGAGCAAGACAAGGTTCAAATCCATTGTGACAAATTCCTGAAACCTATATCTTCATTGCCCTTTGTTTGGCCCTTTCAAGGTCAATAATAATCTTACTTTGAAACAGAATCCAAAGCAAGAACATGGCACTCTAGTTTAGGTCTGACAATAGAACAAAAATAGCCTGTGTAGGTATTAATTTTTTATCCTTCTATTGATTTCTCAGTTTCCCATTACTGGATGGTTGCACTGGAAGTGGGGAGGAGGATGTGTGAAGGGAAACATTAGCATTATTTTCAAGGTTTTTTCTATAACTCTACCTAAAATCAATTGTCTAGCTGGTTTATGTCTACTCTAATCTAGTCACTAGATTATTATTATTATTATTATTATTATAAAAATATAATCGTGGAGCAGTTGCAAGACCATAGCTAAGATTGCACAGGGTAATTTGTTCACTCACTCACTCTTTATTGCTGGAGAGAGAGAAAGTGGGGGAAAGAAGAGAAGATATTACTCAGGGAGGAGGAAAGGAATGCAAGACCACATCCCTGTTCAAGAACTTATTGCTGTTGTTCACTTTCTTTATATATAAAATGTCATTGGCTGTTGCCAAGACTGTAAGTGAATGGCCAGTTTGAGGGGATTTAGGGAGAGATGCAGATTCTCCTTCTCCCCTACCCCGCCTTTTCATCTTTTTCCTGTCTGTTCTTTTTCTTGCTTTTGTCTGCCAGTCCTGTCCCATGACTGTTCGTCAGTCTCTCTCTCAAACATTTATTTTTAAAAGCCATTTTCCTGACTACAGGAAATTCTTTGGGAGTTTGTCTTGCAAAAGCAGATAGGTCAAGGTTGGGTTGTGTGCTGAGCTGCAGCGTAGGGGTCCCCATTTTTGATCTGGGAGCAAAGGCAGGGATCAGGAATGCTCCTTAAAGCAATATAGATTTTTATCAAGCATCCCCAGCCAGGCTACACCTAAAATCATTGGGGTGCAGCTTAAAAATTCTCCTACAGTTCATTTAAATAAAACAAGTTTTTGTTTTTCCTTTCCCTGTTCTCCAAATGATCAATTCTTGTGTGTGGTTGATTAAGCCCTAATTATATAGAACAACACTATTATTTTCTAGCATATCTTTTTTATAGATAGCACATAGGTGCACAGGGATTACGTATCATAGTGATGGGCACTTTAGAAAAAAAAACATGATCGTTGGAATTCCTTTTTAATTTTTATTTCTTAATAAGCAAAATGGTTTGGACCAAAAACATTTTTTTAGCTTTTGAAATATGGGTAAGCATTAGAATTTCAGTGATGGAAAAAGGTAAATGGGAACATTGAATGAAATAGTAAAGTTTTAATTAAAAAAAAAAATTCGGTTGTCTGAAATAATACAGCATAAAAGTTGTCCAGTCAGCTTCAAAATCTATAGTTTATACAAAGTAGGCACATGAAAAGGGAAGTGGTATCTTGGGTATGTGGAATTCTTAACTATGGCCTGGTCTACACTACAAACTTATATCGGTATAACTAGATCACTCAGTGCTGTGAAAAATCCACACCCCTGAGAGACATAGTTACACCAACCTAACCACCTGGTGTAGACAGCCCTATGTTGATGGGAGAGCTTCTCCCCTCAACGTAGCTACTGCTTCTTGCAGAGGTGGAATAGCTTCTCCTGCTGGCATAGTAGTGCTTCACTAAAACTTCACTGGTGCAGCTGTGCTACTGCAGCACTGCACATGAAGAAAAGCCCTATGTTTCCACTGCTATAATAGACATGAATACATTAATGATTTAGGTATGAGCAGACAGTTATGACACTTGATATGATCATAACAATACCTCACACTCCCTATCAAATTTGGCCTTTTGTTGATTGCTATTTTTACAGTTTGGCTCAAATCACTGCTGTGCATGTCGATTTTCATTTTATTAAGTGTAATGTATCATAGGTCACAAAGCTAACTCCCATAAACACAACCCCTTTCCTCCAGGGTCCTCAGCTTCTGGTTAGTCTGAAAGAGGCGAGAAGGTGTCGTCACTGATTTAGAATGATCTGGATCGCTTGGTAAACTAAGTGCAAGCAAAACAATGTGTTTTAATATGGCTAAATATAAATTGGACCTCTGTGAATGCCCATCCTGTATCTGAAATCTTAACTTCTGGGTGCCACAGGAAGGCTGCAGCACATTTTGCAAGTTCAGTGTTTCCCAAAAAGCAGCATTTTCCGAAGTGTGGGGCATGAAAGACTAACTTGGAAGATGTTAAAAGCTGACATTTATACAACACTTGGAAGTGTTGCAGTATGTGTGTATGACTAGTTGGCGCTTTTTCTTTTGTGTGTGTGTGTGTGGAGGAGGAGGGGAATCCAGTTTTCAAAAGCTTGGGAAATGTTAAAATGTAGTCATTGTATACTTCATTTTGAACACTCACATTTTCATTGAAAGCATCCCACAAAAGCTTGATCCAAAAATCTATTACTAGGAAATATAACTTAAGCCTCTATTAAACTTATGCACCCCAGGAGTGAGGGGAAGGAGAGGAATGGAAAATTTTATCAGCTATATCCTCCACCTAAAAAGACCTTGGTGGTCTTTAGATGTACAATTTGTAGCTAAGTTTCAATAGGTTCTGTTGAGTCAATTTTTCCCTCTAGTTTTTTCATGCTGTCTCTTGCCTGCTGATCTGTGATCACTGCACAATACAGTATGTTGCAGTGTTTGATGCATCCTGGAGCAGAGGTCTCTGATGAAAAATGGTCCTGAAAGCATAGCCAACATCTGCATAAGGAGATCTACAGATGAAAATATTTGTTACTCCACTGTTGGGTGTACAGCTTTCAGTGGGGTAATGGATGGAATTCAGCATGGAAAATCCCATGTCAAATCAAACTATTTGTTTAGTTTCCCACTTTTGGCAGAAGCCAATATCATGTGCTTTTGGTAAAGGTGAAGATCCCCAATAACCTATCTACTTTTTACACTGGTAAAGGGAGGAAGCATATGGGTGAGAATTCCTGGTCCCCACAGGTGACCATCCTACACCTGGTATTATGAGATTAGACTAGTTTATTATCTTGCATAGCAACAGATGTTGGTTGATGATATTCACCCCTCCTTAAAAATCCAGCCATAGTCCTTGATTCTGAACTTCTGTGGCAGTAAATTTCATGAGTTGATACATGTTGCTCTAAGTAGTATTTCCCTTTCTTGTTTCCAAACTTAGACTGCTATTTTAACATAATATAAGGACGTTTGATGAAGAGAACAAAAAGGAGGAAATGATCCGTTTCATTTTGGCCTTTATAACTTTGGATGAATTCTACAGCCAAGTCCCTTCTAGCTTATTTTTTTTACTGGGTTTACTGGGTTAAACAGTCTTAGCTTTTGATAGTGAGTGCCAGTCTTGGCATACCTGTATTCAGTCATTGCCCTTCTGGGGATGGGTTTGAGCTCTCCTGTATCTTTTTGAAGAAGAGTTTGTGACCGGGCACATCGTTCCAGAAGCGTGCGTACCATTTTTCAAAATGGCACACGTTTTTGGTACTTTTTTTTAAAGGTGTTTTTATCTAAACTTCCAGCTCTAGGGTTATGTTTTGAGCAACATTTGGTGATATCATAAAGACTGTTGTTGGACTCCTAATTCCATTTTCTTTCTTCCCTTCCCACTCTCACAATTACTCCATGTTTTATCTGGGGTTGGCTGAGGCATTCACGCTTGCTTTTTAACAGTACAAAGGGTGTATGAGAATACTTTTCTCCATTGTTCAGTGACCAGGAGTGAACAGTGTCCATTGGCACAATGTCAACATCTTAGAAGGAAGGCTAGCAAGCAATGGTGCAGCCCTGATTATATGTTATTAAATAGTTACATCTTACAAGAATGCAATGTTGGACTATTAAAGAAATCTTAAATTTAGCCTCTCAAAGTGTTCTCCTGTATCCCCAGCCACAACTGGTCCCTCGAGCATTACCATCTGTGATGCTGTAACTGATGTTGCTATATATCCTTCTGTGAACACATTATGAGCCTCCTCTCTGCTCTGTCACCCTTCACCAGCTTCCATGCCTCTTCCCATTTGTTTCCCTGCTTTTTATTGGATTACAGTATCTAGCCACCATATAATCCCTGGATAATCTCTTTATAACTAATCTGGTTTATTGGATAGCTATCTGCTGAGCACTTTTCTGAAGCTCAGTGTTTCGCTTGTCCAGTAGCAATGTAATTGCTTTTCTCCTCTGAACAAACACAATGTTCAGACTTTGAACCAGAAAATCAAAAGACATGAGTAAGACAGCACCTAGAATCAAAGCTTGTTCCTATAGGTTCTGTTTTTGTCCTTGACTGTCACTTTATAAGATATTTTTTCACAGTTCTGTTTCAGACTTGGCAAGATGCCATTCAGAAGCTGCAAGAGCAGGATTTGTGCAACAATAAAAGGGTATACTGGTAATGAATGTCCTTTTACAGATGTTAGAAAGTACAGTTCTGCCCAAGCTTCTCTGGCATTATATAGGAGTAATCTTCCTCTGTCTTCCCTCCACCCCCCATCTTCCATCTGAAATTCTTTACTAGTTCATTAGGCAACCAAAGATGTAGCTTTCTTATGGACAAAGGGCATAAAGGCAATTCTCTTGTATGGCAGTTCTCAGTTCTGCTGTTCTATGTAGGTTTCCTGATAGGCCCAGAACACCCACTGACGGCAGTGGAAGGAGTTCTCTGCTTGTTGGGAGAGTGCAGAGCAGAGGGGATGCCATCCAGAGCACGCTTTCCAGGTCCATGAATTTTCTCAGTATTTTAGGAGTGGCCATGTGATTGGACTTGTCACCTTTGGACCTTTAAACTCTCTTTTCAGTAAGTGTTTTCCATGCATACCTGTGGCTTGCAGCCATGAAACTGTGTGCTTTCTGGGAGAGAGCTGCTTAGCCTGTGCACTTTTGACCACAAATCCACATAGACTCCAGGACGCCCTTTTTCACTACCTCTTGTTAGAGGTTGAAGGTTGAGATGTTTTGTGTGGAAATTCTCAAATAATGTGAGACTCAAGTGGTCTAATTAGTTTAAAAAATAGCGAGAGATTAAAAGTGTTTGCGAAACATATCAAGTCTTACACTCAGAAAAAGCACAGCTAGCTAGGAGTGGGAGGGATAGGATAGTGAGTTTGGGCTCAGACCACAGCCCTAAAATATTGAGGAGAACTTGTGATTGTTTTAAACACACTGAGAATCTGAATAAAGACACAGTCTTTATTCAGACACAGTGACTGATTGGACACAAATCTTCAGTGATAGTGGCTGCAATTTTCTATCTAGAAGAAGTATGAAGAATAATTAGATGGTGATAAGCAGATGAAATGCCATAGAACTAACTCACTTTCGTAGGTAAATTATTTCATTATATTATTTGATATCATCTTGGAAGGCAGGCAGAGGCAATTTAGGATTGTGGGGGAAGAACGATGGCTCGGTAATATTACTAAAATCAGCAACAGTCAAACAGTTAATGCTGATTATTGTATTTTTAGGTTTCAGTGTTAATCAATTGAGATATAAATGGGGCAGCCCATCTCTTGGCTATTATTTTAGGCTGTTGGCAAACTTAGGAAGGTAACATTACAACGGTTTCTACTTCACTTGTATTTTGGGAGTTATCTTTGTAACCAGGAGTGCTAGAAACATCATTTTAAAAAGAAATTAGGCCAAGATTGTTAAAATTAGGTGCTATTATGGATCTACAGGGTCTGGTGTATGCCCCAACCTGAAACCAGTCCTTTTCAAGTGACCCATTTGGTGTGCTGGACCCCAAATGTCCATACAGTTCCGCAGGGGCAGACCCATGGCCTCTGTGACACTGAAACTGGGTCTTCAGGCACCAGCAGTCCCTGTCTCTCTCTTTCTGGCTCCCTGCAGAGTCCAGCCATCAGACTTGTTCTTTACCCCACCAGGGTGCCATGCTCTGAGTAAGTATTTGCAATGACAGCAGGCAGCCTTTTCAAAACAAGATAACAATTTATTAGTGATCTGGCATACAGAATTTGAAAGTCCTTAAGTTGGTATAGAGCAGCAAAGATTAAGATGGGGGCATGGACATTGCCAGGGCTCCCTTGAGCCATGCTGCTGTAGGAACCATCTCCACCTCCTTTCTCAGTCTGTTTGTTTTCGTTTTCTTTAGTCCCAGGTGAGAGCCCTGTGTCTTTATAAGCTCAACTTTGAAGGCAGCTCGTCCTTTTGATCTCTAGCTTGGGGCCTTTGCTCTGCTTCCATGTGGAGAGCTATGAGGAAATCTCCTTCTTCTTGGCTGTTGGTTGCTAGGTGTGAAGGTTGTGGCCACTGATGTTTCCATCGCCTCTTCCAGAGCCTCCATTCACATGTGTAGACTTTACTCTGGTCTCCAACCAGGTGGCTATCTGAATCCAACACATTCTTTCTCTCCCTTACATTCAGTGCCTAGCAATACAAAGGCCAGAGGGAAACTGAGGCGTGCAAAGGAATCCTAAAAATATCAGCAAATTCCCACATTTGTCACAGGTGTCCATGGTTAAATTCCTAAATCTCAATGAAAGCGCTGAATAAGTGGCATGGCTTTTGAAAGTGCTGAGCAGCCAGACACTCCCACTGATGTCACTGAGTGTACTTCTAGACTGCAGCTGGGAGTGTGCGTCCCAGTTTGGGTAGACAGACATGCACTAGCTCTGCTTGAGACCCCCAGTATGTACTCGAGCTGCCACCTGGGCTACCCCAAGCTACACTGTTATTTGTAGTGTGCTAAATTGAGCAGAGCTAGTGCACATCGGGCTAACTGTGCCAGGAAACAGGCCCCCAGCTGCAGTGCAGATGTACCTTGCCAATGGCTGGCTGCTAAAAGTCACTTGATTTATTTAATTCCTCAGCCAGGATTTAGGAACCTAACTTTAATCATCTAATTTTGGAAATCTTGTCCTTTGACTCCAAAGCGTAATTCTGTGACAAAGGGAGAATTCTACTACTCTGCAGAATGAAGAATACACAGGGCACTGCTTATAAGTTCTTAAAGCAGGTACTTTACTCTTGATGTTTGGAATGTCCAGCCCCAAATGCATTTAGCTATTTAAGAAAAATGTAAATTGACAATTAATCTTTGGACCTGGAAACACTAACTAAAGTAGTAAATGTGTAATAATTCGATCAAGAATGTTTAGAATACAGCTTGTTTGACATAAAAATATATGCTTTTGATTCAAAATAGTGGGAAAGAACTTGCTTTATCACATTGAAAAATTTGGGGAAGGAAACTTTGTCACATTTAGTGTAGTTCCTGGTCAGGGACATATAAAGAGGGAGTTAAATTATGTAGCTAAATGGATTGGAAGAAACCCAGCTGCACTTTGAATAGTTGCAGAAGTGTATTGTTGATTGTTCATAAAGTCTAGGCACAAAAGCCAGAGTACAAAAACAACTGGTGATCGGTGTGCAGCCTTTCACCTGGATTTTCATTTGGCATGTGGATGAAGGAAAATCAGTGGTCATCTGTTCCTGGATTAAATTGCAGGGTAGCATTAATCCCTCACAGACGTGTGATGTGACCTTTTATCCTGATTTTAACATAACACAGGACAATAGAATGAAACAATACAAAATGCTTCATTGGACATATTTTCTTTTCTTTTCATTGTTTCAGTCTGAATGCACTGCAGAAATCACATGACTTGGAACTATATCTAAGCGGAAGATTTGTTTGGAAGGGTTATCTGCCTGAGACAAAGCATTTATTTAAAAGGGAAATCTCCCAAAGGCTTCACCTAGTCATTCAAAATAAAATGTTTGTTATTTATACAAAGATTTTGATTGCAGAATTAGAAAGTCACAGGTTAAAAAAATATCTGGGTAACTTTTTAAAGATTGATGCTGCCCAAAGACAGTAATAGCTTTAAAAATGCAAACAATAAAAGGAGGCCAAAGAAACAAGACTCATGGGAACATTTGTTATGTTTTTTTCAATTTGGGATAATACACTACATTAAAGAGCCATACTTAGAATCATCTGTAGTATGACACATGTATTTAAATTATGGTATTAGCATTACCTTCTGTTTGTAGTTATACAGGAATTATGACACTAAACACTTATGTGCTTTTTGCTTAAGGCTGTACCAGCGTGAATTATGTGTTGTGTGAATGTAAAATCACAGGATGGAAAATTAAATTCATAGTGTGATATTAAGATTAATTTAAGATGTGGCATACAGCAAAAAGAAAATACTTTAAATATTACCTCCTTGGAGTTTTGTGTCATCTGTTCCCCATCCGTGATTTAAAGAGCAGAAAGAAACACTGATATGGAATGGAATTTTAGAAGAGAGTACATCCAACAGCCTTCCTTTTCACTTATAATCTGGTTAATTGACATAGAGATTTGGAAGACTGCATGAAAGGAGCTCTATCACCCAAGACTTTTCTGTCAGAAATATGCCAGATTTAAAACAAAAACCCAGCTGTAAGAGCGTACTCATGGTACGGTTACTGTGGATGTCATAGGACCTATCGGAGGTATCAATATTTCACTTAAGCAGGGAAGGGTTGTAGTGAGGAGGGAATGTTAAAAGCATTGGGCCATGCCCTCCATGAGGGTTAATCAGTGTAACCCCCTTCCAGCTAATGAAGCAATGTTGATTTATGCTAATTTAGGATCTGGTTAAATCTTTCTAATGGAGAAGAGGTTTGGAGCATTAATTGTTGTAGGGGAATATTAAAAAATAAATAAAAAGCTGAAAAGATTTGAATACTCACAGCAATTGGGTTAAGGTTCATAATCTGTTTGTTCCAAGTCTTTCTTACTGATCAGTTTTCATCTCAACATGTTATCTCCTATTGATTGGGTAGTTTGATGCAATCTGTCTGATGCTGATTGCCACTTCTGTCAGTAGGTAGAGCAGTGAAACAGTCATGACCTTGATCTTCTCTATCTCACCTGGCTTGAGTCCCAATTTAGTCTTCTTTTGAAAAGCTAATGCCTAGGTTGATTTTTAGATTGCATTATCTCATGTCCCATTTATAACCTGTCTGGATTAAACTGATCTGTAGAGTCTGACAATTCTGCCACTCAAGGTACAGAAAGCAAGTAATCATGACCTGTGGAGTTCACGTATGAGTAGAACTGCACTGGCCAAATTGGACTGCCTGTGTCTGGGCTGTAATGTTAACATTTTGCTCTGGGAAGAGGAAACTAGAAACATATCTAGAGTGTTCTGTCAGTACAATGAAGGAGATTGCTACTTCCACCCCCATGATCATATAGCTGTCTTCTTCAGATTGGTCAGTGCTTCAGCCTTCCATCATACTAGAGTCTCTGGGCCTTCTTCCCTACACATCCAAAACTGGCTGTGCTATTCCAGATGAGGCTTCAAAATAGTGGTAATGCCCTTCTGATGCAATTTAGGATCCTATTTGCTGCTTTCAGTTCAGCTGAACAGCGCATTCTCATCTTTACATTCCTGCCAATTTGAATCTTCTCGTTTGTCAAGACTTCGGTTCTTTATTCAGTAGCGCGCAGATTCCCATACTTACTTCGCTTTATATTGCCAAGCATTTGTTTACAGTGAAGTCTGTCAGGTGTTTCATAGACTACTTGTGTGGTGTTCACATATTTCTGAAAACTTTCACAACTTGTGCAAATGCTGCTGGCTTTGGCTAGTTTTGCCACCTTACAGGCTCAGTTAGAGAACAGATTATTTGTGGTACTCTGTCCAATGCTCCAATGTAGGTTAGCTAAATCTCCTGTAATTATTGTTAGTAGCCCTACTGATATTTAAAAAGGGGGGGAAAAGAAAAAGATATTGCTAGATCACCAATTCTTCTAAAATTGTACTATTTAACTCTTTGGAAATGCTGCTTCTGGCAGTATTGACTGTTTCACCCATCTTTCCCTTGTGATAGCCACCCAAATTGTACCTTGCTTTTGCCTTTAAAAAAAAAAAGTTCAGGAGTCTTTGCCACCCATCAGTACTGTGCCTGAAAACCTGATATTAATGACAGATTAACTATATCCACACCTTGGGTCTTTGCTGATCTCCCTTCAGTAATCTAGGATGTAACCATTCTCGGTTCAAGAACTTGTTTGGACTCAGTATAATTTTGTGAGGACTGTGCTAGTGGTTCTCCCCTGTCTACATGTACAGTACAGTTTTCATTGGCACATCTTCAGTTTCCCTTAATATGAATGTATGGGAACTTTGCTGTAGAAATCTATTGCATATGCCTATTGAAAAATTTCTTGTCTCTAAAAATTATATGTAAAAAAATAAAATTAGTGTCTTTTAACTGTTCTTAATAAGACCTTGAAGCGTAGCGTAGCAAATGAGATCACCTTCAAGTGGGTAGTCAGGAGGATGTTTCTCGGATCTAATTCAACTCCCTCTGGTTTGGGGCCTTTCTCTCCAGCTGGAAAATGGTTATAGAACCTGTTTGCCTAAATCCATAGGGGATTGTAAAAACATAAGATAGTTAGGAAATAATTAATGTTTGTAAAGCTCTTTGAAGATGTAAAGTGCTATATATGGGTTAAGTATTTTGTATCTCTAGAGAGTTTTATCAAGATGTGGTTTGCCCTGGATTTGCAATTGCTATATTCAGGAATATCACTCATTTCCTGAATATAGTGCTGATATTTTAAAAATGGCTGCTCCTACCATTATTATTTTCCAATTCTAGAAAACATGCCTGTTACAAGATCTTAAATATCACACAGATTGTGTTTTTACCATTTGCTTCGTATCTTGAGGAAGTTGTTGTTCTGATTCGGTGGTAAACTTTTTTCTTAATTAAAGAACTTCTGTAGTAACTGCAGCAGTTGAAGCAGAGTTTAATTCTGTATAGTTATTGGCAAGAAACTTGAAAAATGTTCCCATGACCGTTTGAAACAAAAGCTGACTGTTTGAAAAGAAATTCATTTGTATAATAGAAAAACAGAGTGAAACAATTTGTTTCTGCAGATTGACACCAAGGCTAGTTCTTCCTTCATTTGTACCCTTTTATTCCACTACATGGTGATAATGGAACAAAAAAGGTTACATGAGAGAAGCTAACTCGTGAGGTGAGACTTCTGCAGTAAGACTTACTGTGGAATGAGTTTGTGCTATTTTGTGAATAGATTGACAAGTAAGTTTGCTTTGTATTTTCCTTAGTTACCCACCACTTCAGCACTGTGCAGTTTTTTAAATTCCTTCGCTGTTTCTGCCTTTTTGCATAAAGAAATGATTGACACTGTAAGTGTGGCAAATCAGTTTTGTATATGAATTCAGTTAATGGAACTAATCATTGACTTTTAATATGCTTCTCTCGTATTCTTTAGCTCTTTTCTTTAAAGAAAAATAGCAGAATAAGAAGCAGATTGTGGTTTATCCAATGATAGTGTTATATAACTGAATCAATTGTTGTTACACCAAAGTAATGGCTAATAAGACGAGCAAATGGAGATTTCAAACATAAAATTGATGTCCTGTTAGGGAATATTGCTCCTGGGGGGCATCTAATAACAGAAGGACAGAAGGTTTTTCCACATCAGCTGATTATCTTCTGGGCACTTAGGTTCCTGGCCTTATTATGTACAGTCATTAGAGTGTTTTATGTTTCCGATCTGAACAGGGATATTGCAGCATAGCCTTTTCTGTTCATTTTTATTATTCACAGGACACCAGTATATAAGTGTATCCAGGACATCTATATGTGCATTGGTAATTTGTTTAGATCCAAAATTTGATTTAATTTTAAAATTGTTGCATTCTGAGGGAGAAGCCTCTGTGGTTTGTTTCAGTAACATTGTTCATTGAAGAATTTTTAAGACGATTGCATTGATATGTAAAAATGTATAAAAAATAATAATGGAAAATGGACAAATTAATGCCCCAATGGATTCTAAATACCTAAAATTATTTTAATCAATCTCTTTATCCCCAGTGGCTAAACCCCAAGCAGATTTCTGCATCTGAATATGATCCAATGCAGAGAAAATACTGTCTATGCTGCATTGAAGATCCTGCTAAAGGGACTTCAGTAGTGGGTCTCTGCACTCTGGGAGCAAGATTGATGGAGTTGGGTGTAGCCAGTGTGTGTGTTCTGTACAGTCTTTTTTGCGGGGGAGTGCGGGAAGACCTGTGATTCCTTCCAAGTCTTCTGTCATGGAGAGGAGAGGGGTATGGAGAATAGAAAATACATTATAATTAAAAGTGGACAAATTCACGTTTTCTTTGCAACAAGGGAAGTAGAAGCTGCCTTAACAAAAATGAAATTCCAGCTCATACTTGCCTACTAGGCAAATATTGCCATTTTGAAATACGTTTTTCAGCCCTGAGTTCTGAGTTTGGGACAGGGGAGAATGTGTCATGCTCTTGTCTTCTCCTGCCATTTCAGTTTGGTGAACAAATGCATTCTTTGGAGAAGAGGAATAGTGGGAAGGCTTTTGTGTTTTCCCTCATTGGATGTTGGATTTCAAAACATTATTGGCTACAAAAGCAGTGTGGTATCCCTTCCCTTCCAGAGGAGGATTCTTGTAAAACAAAAGAAGCGCCAGGTATTAATGTCACTGTGCACATAGGCAGTATCCCACAAACCATTATTGAACATGGTGAGATGAGGGATGCCTTTCCCTAGCTGAGGGTAGTGGTGGAGGTGGGTATTAACCTAAACCACTGAAGGGTTTCTGACCACAGTACTTTAATCTTTTTTGGGTTAATAGCCTCACCTATTTTGGAGGCGTACAGCTAAAAGAACAAAGAGATGTTGCCACCTGTTAAGACTTGTTTTAATATTTAAATTAAAGGTTTGTAAACTCTGCAGTTCACAGTTCCGTGTAAACACTTAAAAAAAATCATCCCAGGAAGTGTAAATGTTCTCTCAGCTTATTTAGAAATTCTCTTGCCAGCGCTGTTTTGGCATTAGCTCTCGGCATTTGCCCTTCGGCTGCCATTTTTTAATTGTTTCAAACTTTCTGTGCACTGTTCAAGTAGGCTTTTGTCTTGGACATCAAGCAGTGGAATTAAACCATATCTGATAAGGCTGTTAAAGTTTTCGTTAGCTAGGGACAAAGTGTAACTTGTATAGTTGTTTCAGCCCACTGTAGAAATATGCCATGTGAACAAAAATTAAAATATTGTTGAGGGTTTGTTTCACTGTGGTTTTTATTGCAGAACCTGCGGGTTAACACTATAATTGATATTTAACATATTCTTAAATTTCATTGAAGAGACTACTTTAGCAAGCAGGTAGAGTGGACAGATTACACCCTCATGATCAAAAAGACCATTTTTTGCACAATTGACTATGGCCAGTAATAAAACCAATAACTATCTTTTGCAGGTTTCAGGCTTTGTACTTTGACTTTTAGAAGTGTAAAACACATAAGCAGTGTTACTTTGCAATAAGATGCCAGTAACACTGTCTAAATATTTAGGAGACTGATTATTTTTTGACCCCTTCACAATGCTGTGCTTTCTGGTACAGTTTATTCTTTTGATCATTTTTGCCATTGTACAAGTATTTAGAAATGGAGCTTTAATTTGTTCCATTAAGTGATGTCTTACTTTTTCCCTGCCCATCCCCCAGCCCTCCACTTGTCCTATTCTTTCGCACTTTCAGTCAATTAGTGTTATGCTGCCGTCCATCACTGTGGAATCGGAGCACCTTCCCCGTAAAGCTGATAGCAATAGCAAAGGTTGTAGTGGACTCCATGGAGACTTTGGCTCTTCCTTTAAGTTGTGAAAGTTTTGTCTGGAAGGGTGTTTTTGTTCAGTCAGTTTGTTTGCTTCATGGGTTTTTGGTGGGATTGTGGTAGGGTACAGAGTCCTGGCGATGTTGTGGATGCCTCTCATTGCAAGAATACTGCACCTAATTAACTGAAACCATATGTGAAGTTATTAAAAATTACACACACACACACACACCCCTATACATGTTACAATTCATAACTAGTATTTAACTTTGATTTTCTAAACCAATCACAGTACTTAATCTGGCCAACTTGTGACTTTATTGTGTGTCATGTGATATTTGATTGCTTGCATAAAGCCACAACGTCTGGAGAGTAATGATGATGTGAAAATATTGCATTTTTAAATGAAAGTTTCTAGTCTTTGTGGTTGCAGAGTAAAGTTTGAAAAGATGATCTGAATATACCTTAAATGCCCCAAAACTAGAAAACAAGAATCCCAAAGTTTGTTTATTTCTTGGCTTAAAAATCATGAGAAAAATCTCATAACCTTCTGGGGCTGGACTCCGTGTTTGAATATTGGGTTTGAGAATACTACACTCGCAACTTTCTGCAAAGGTTGCAGCTCCTTGGCTAGGACAGCCTTTCTATGGACTTATCTACATGAACATTTTGTTTGCAACAGGTGAACCTGCCCCACACTCGCCTGCCATGCACTAAGGGTATGTCTGTATTTCAGTAAAACACCCACAGCTAGCTCATGTCAGCTGACTCAGTCTGCAGGCTATAACATTGAAGTGTAGGTTTCTGGGCTTGGGCTGGAATCTGGGCTCTGGGGTCCTGCAAGGGAACAAAGGTCCCAGGCCCAGACATCTACACTTAAATTGTATAGCCTTCAGCACGAGCCCGATGAGCCCGAGTCAGCTGACACTGGCTAGCCACGGGTGTTTTGTTGTAGTGTAGACATACCTTAAGTATCTGGACCCTGCAGATGCAGTTTGTGTGCTTCAGTCTGCTCAAAGTAGGATAGATCAAAGCATGACAGGGAATTGTTAGTGCCAGTCAGCAGGGGCCATGTGGACACTTAATTTGCTGCAGGCTAGTGCAGGGTGGATTGATTAAAATCAAGGCTAATTTAAATCTGCAATTTAAATCACCAAGCGGAAAACTTCAATTTGAATACTCAATTTTTAATTTCCATTTCCATTTGTACTTCAGTTATTTTCTAAAGGAAAGTTCTCATTGCTTGATAGAACCATTTAAAACCATTGATTTACAGCTCAATAGAGCCTTTACACTGGACTTGGTAGTTCTTTGCTACCTAGGAGGGTATACTGTTACACATTTATTTAAGAAATTGTATAACTTAATATTTTAAGATTCTTTTATTTGTACATTTTAGTATATTAGAAAATGGGTAAATATATTGCTTATTTATTGGATAATTTTTTTTCTTATGAGTTTTGTAAAGCTGCATTCATCTGGTAACTGGGATTTAATTAAACATACACAGCAGCATATAAAACTTATTTTTATTAAACAAAGCAACCTTAAATGTTTGGTATACATAAACTTCACTGTTTTTTCCATGTGCTGGAGAGTAAGTTTTCTTGGTAGGCTGTCATAAATATTTATAATCTGAGAACCAAGCCAATCAGAGTTCAGGTAGGAAGAAACTCTAAAACGAGTATAAGACACACACACCTTTCTCCCCCCAAGGTGGGATCAGTGGATGATCCTGATGAGATAGATGCTGGTGTCTCTGGTATCTGAGGCTTGGTCAGAACACCTGTGTGACTTTGCCGGTCTCTTGCACCCAGTAGTGCAGCCCCTGGGTCCCCTACAGGATCAAGCCCTCTATACAGAGCACGACCTTTGTGCCATATTTATCAAGCTTGATCTCAAAAGTTAGGTGTATTTCCCCTGATTCTTTCTTTTATATCAAAAAGCAGCCTTAACTCAATTTTTCATAGAGGCTCCTGGATTCTATATATTTATTTTTTTATTGAACTATTTTAAGAGGTTCTAATAAGATATTTTGTATTACATTCATATTTAATCTTAAACAGGTTGATTTTTAAAAAGAAAAATTTATTAACAAAAATCCAATTTCAATAAAATCTAGGGGGTATGTGGGTTTTTTGTTTTTTTAAATCATGAAATCCAGCATGGGCTGGTCCGGGTAGATCTACATGCCAGTTTTCTTTGAATGTTATCAGCTGCAGAAATAACTTTTCTCGCCCCCCATTTTTTATAGGTTGTACAATGGAATCCGTGGATAAAACACTCAATAGCTACCTGGATGTCTGGCTCGGGCCAAGAGGTAAGTTGTTTACTTTATAAATATGTACATTTAATTTCTAGAACCTAAGTTCAAATGTAGATATTGGAGTATAAAATGTGCCCCTGTGGAAGAGACTTGCTGTCAAGTGTCCTGAATCTGACAGTAGCTGGTGTGCAAAACTACGATGTTCAGAGAAAAGTGCTGCTGACACTAAGTGATCAACATACGATTTGAAGAGTGAAGAATGACCGATCTTATAATTTTATCAGTGTTAATGTACTGAAGATGCTATTCTGATTCCTATAAGCGTCAACCTGTTTTCGATCTTACTCAGATAGTTGCCTCAACAATACCCTGCAATGTGAAATTCTACAAGTTAATTAAACGTTGCATGAAAAATACCCTGTTTTCAAGTTCACTCTTCATCAAGAACCCTCTTGTAATGCAGGAGAGAGTAAATAGGAGTGTCTGACTGGTCTTTAGTAACATTCATTAATTAAAATAACTGCCATATCATCTCCTTTTCAAATGAATTAGTTTTGATCTTCTAAATTTCTTCTCATGTCATTACTCTCTTATGCCTCTAATCAGTTTTGCAGACCTCTAGATCTTTTTTTCTTCTCTTTTTTTTCGAGATGAGCTGAGGAAATGAATGCCATATTCTAGCTAAGGAGATTCTATCTGTTTTATATACTGGCATTATAATATGTGACATATTTATTTATGTTGTTTTGAAAACATTGATCTGAAAAAAAAAAAAAAGCTTATCTAAACAGTTTGCAGGCTTTCCTTCTCAACCTCCCCACAAGCTTTAAGGTTTCATATTAAGATCTGCCTACACTGTAGTCATGGGTCTGATTGCAACTCTCATAGGCATACCTGAGCGAGCTTTCATCTAGCTTGCTCAGGTACCAGAGCAGTTGAAACTGTAGCTGCGTGGATGTCCGCATGGGCTAAGTCAGCGGTTCCCAGCCTGAGGGTCATGACCCCCTTAGGGGAGCACCAAAGATTCCAGGGGGTCCATGAGGCTTCAGTAATAGAGGTCATTTAGCCCCCTCGAGCTCTGCGCCAGGTGCAGCAGCCTCGAGCTCTGCGCCAGCCCTGCACTGGCCAGGCACCTGGCTGGAGAGGAGCAACCCCAGCTGGTGGGGGCCTGGAACCAGAGCCCGCTTCCATTACCCTCCGTCCATAAGGGACGGGAAGAGACGGCCACATGGGGTGCACCAGGGAAGGCTTAGCTTCTTACTAGGATAAGAGTAACTTATTATTTATGTATTTTAGTGTTGTTGTTATAACGGTGTGTTTATAGGGGTTATGTGTTTATGGCTGGTGAGGAGGTGGGATGCGGGGGAGGGTGCATGTTTTAGTGGTAACCAGTGGGGCTTTCGCTCGGAAAGTTTGAGAACCACTGACTAGGTGCCCAAGGAATTGCTGAAGCTTCTGGGTGGGCTCGTGCAGCCTGTGCTGCTGTGGCTCCCGGTTAAAGCTAGCACAACAAGAATTTATATGGTCTGTCTCCCCCTCTGACAGCAGTGTAGATTGCCCCTCAGACTATAGTATGGCTACTGAACTCCACTAATGTAGAGCAGGAACCTGTTCACTGGTACAGGGTGTCTAAACTGAATGAATTGTTCTGAGCTTATATTATATTTTGACATGTTTGGTTTTAACCCCATTACAGACAGGCCTTTATGGGAGAGGACAAACTTCCTACTTCTCCATGACTATTTCCTTATGTGTATTTCAGTCCAAAATGTGATTTATTTATTTATTTATTTATTTTGTAAAAAGGGCATCCGATTTGTCTGACTATTTTATATCCATATTGAATTTGTTCCATTTACTGGTTAAAAATGTCTTCCGCTTGCCAGTCTTGCAAACTCCCTCTGGGACCAGACTGTCAAAATGGTCTGTTTTCCTTCTCATGAATCATCACAAATCAAAAGCTTCCAAAAACCAAATTATGTTGAGTAACACTTACATAAAATCAGTGTCCTCTGTGAGTTTGCACTGGTGTAACTTATTGATTGGAATATAGTACATGATGCACAATAAGAAATCCAGTTCCCTCTCTTAGCCCTGCTGGCTCCCGCTTTATTCCTAGCAGGAATAAAAACAGTAAGAATGTACTTTTGTTAGTACGGTAAGCAGATATAACTGAAAACCGCCTACATTGCTGTTACATAGGAGCTTTCAGGGAGAGAAGAAGAAAGAAACAAACAAAAACAGCATGGTGAAGTTTATCTACTTTAAAAGTTATTCAGAATCTTCTGTCCCAAATATAAAGATGAATTTCAAGTAATAGTTTAAAAAACGTAGCAGCAATAACTTCCTTTTGAAAGCAACGTTTTCATTAGGAAATGAAATGCATTACTTGCATTTTGCTTAGCAACAGTATGATTAAATGAAACCTTGCTATGTCTGAAAATTGTGTAATTCAGAACAACCATCACTTCTAGTAAGTTTATTTGCTGTTGGTCCTTCAAGCATTTTCTCCCATTTATATTGGTTCATGTTAGGTATTGTTACTGTAAACCTTGTCAGGAAAATATTTTTCTCGATGTTTCTAAATACTTCCATTTACTAAATCAAAGTGATGATTTTTTTTTTCATTCTATTTCAGATCCCAGAGTAAAAGGGTGGCTTCTTTTGGATAACTATACCCCTACTTTTCTCTTCTCTGTCTTATACTTATTAATCGTATGGATAGGACCAAAGTACATGCAGAAAAAAGAACCATTCTCATGCAGGGGAATTCTAGTGGTCTACAATCTTGGACTTACGCTACTGTCTCTTTATATGTTTTATGAGGTAGGAGGGTTTTTTGGTTTTGGTTTTGCAGTACCCTATTTAACCGCCACTTGCACAACAGACAGGTTTTTGGTGTATATTGTTATCCTAGACTTGGTAACATAACTGCAGAAATTCTTCAGTGGTCACGTCTCCAAAGGAAATCACCATTATTACTAAGCTCATATGAGCACTTCCGTTAATACACTAGAGGATAGCGTGCAAAATCTGTACAGACTCAACAGCACAATAAATTCCGAAATGTGCGGCTCTCATAGACTCATAG
>ML675604.1:88728720-88755265 GCA_007922155.1 Mesoclemmys tuberculata
AAAAAAGATTTCTCTGCAGTAACTCAGTTCCCATCCCATCCAGCTCTCCCTCAGCACACAATGGAAGAGGAAAACTCAACTTGCTTGATTTATTATAGTCTGCAGGTAAACCTTGGTGGTATTTGAGTAGCTCCTAAAAGAGAACCTCAATCAGATTGCTGTAGTGGATTGTTCAAAGAATGGGGTAGCAACATCACATCTTACTAGGATATGTGGAATACAATTTTATTTAAATGTATTAGATACACACCTTAATCTTTGCTTTTGTATATTTGAGAATCACATCTTTGGAATCATCTTAGTTATTCCAAATCAGAAACATGTTAATATTTGGGATTCCACTAGTATTTTTACAAAATTAAAACCAGAATATTTAATATAATTCCTTCAATTCTGAATGACACTGTGTGTCTGTTTTATTTAACTTAAGATCCAGAAACTCTGAATTCCATCCTGTCCCACCAGTCAGATCAGTAAGAATGTTCATAGTTAATACATTGGGGTTAACCTCTTTTCAGTATGTACTTAAAGTAATGAAATTTCTTGATTATTTTTATTTAAAAAAACAGTTTAAGCTTCAGATCTATTAAATAATTGTATATATGTGATAAGTATGTACATTGTCTGAGATGCTATGCAAATTTGTTTAGTGACAAATTAAGCATAAACATTATCACCACAAGCTTCATCACATCTTAATCTATGACACATATACAACTGCATATTTCTTTGGCATTCTAGTAAGTGTAGATAAAATTCCCATTGCAGCTGATCTCTGCTCTTCTAGCACTGAGTAATGCTCATTTTCCGTATGAAGATTTTGAAGCAGGGGAGGAGGATGGCCTAGTAACCACAAAGAAGTATTTTCCATCACTGTCTGAGTCTGTAAATTTAGAGCACTGGATAGGGAATCAGCAAACCAGGGTTCTGTTCATGGGTCTGCCACTGGCCTACTGGGTAACCTTGGGCATGTTACTTTCCTTTTCGGTTAATCAGCTTCCCCATCTATAAAATGGGCACAGTGATACTGACGTCCTTTATTAAAGTGCTTTGAGAGCTACTGATGAAAAGTACTATGCAAGCTAGGTGGTGATGTTATTGGTCTTTTAAATTGTTTTCTTACTTAGAACTTATTTTTTCTCAATTAACTATTCTATATACAATATTCTATAAACTTTATATGATGTAAAGCTTTTGTAATTATATTACAGTTGAACTGCCTTTATTTTGCATAGCAATCTCCCCACTTAAGCTCCATTTGTCTTGTCAACTCTGCAAAACAAATGTATGTCTATATATCTATAAAATACATATAATATAAATAAACGCTTGCCGTTACTCATGTGGCTTGGAAAACTGCCTTAAATTCACATCGTAAATGTGAATTCTTTGATTTCATAGAATCCTAGAAGATTAGGGTTGGGAGGGACCTCAGGAGGTCATCTAGTCCAACCCCTGCTCAAAGCAGGACCAACCCCAACTAAACCATCCCAGCCAGGGCTTTGTCAAGCCACATCTTAAAAACCTCTAATGATGGAGATTCTACCACTTCCTTAGGTAACCCATTCCAGTGCTTTACCACCTTCCTGGTGAAAAAATATTTCCTAATATCCAACCTAGACTTCCTCCACTGCAACTTGAGACCTTTGCTCCTAGTTCTGTCATCTACTACCACCAAGAACAGCCTAGCTCCATCCTCCCTGGAACCCCCTTTCAGGGAGTTAAAGGCTGCTATCAATTTTCCCCTCCCTCCCCTTCTCTTCTGCAGACTAAACAAGCCTAGTTCCTTCAGCCCCTCCTCATAAGTCACATGCTCCAGCCCCCTAATCATTTTTGTTGCCCTCCGCTGGACTCTTTTCAATTTGTCCAGATCCTTTCTGTAGTGGGGAAGATTTGGTGAAGTGAAAAATAAAACCTCACCTGCAAGCTAAATGATTAGTGTAAAGAACTTAAATTTAAAACTAGAACATCACTGATCGTAGTCTTTGCCACTGCAAATATATAATGCGCTTTGATTTTTACTGTTAGCATTACATTAAGTGATCTTGTTATCTGCATGAAAATGTCCATTTGTCATTGTGGCGAGGCCACAATTTTATTCACTTAAAATATCTGGAAGTGCCCAATAGTAAATTGTACAGTGCAGCTCAACACCCTTTCCTTAATCATTTCCAAATAATCCCCACCCAGGTCCCAGCTATCCTACTGCTGGGATCCCACTGCCCTCCCCTTGCTTAAGATGAATGGGGGTTGTAAAAGGAGGGGGGTTGCCTCTGCTGTTCCAGATGTAGGAGTCCCTAACCCCGCTTTCTCAGCTTCCTTAAGGGATGCTTTCCTTAAAATCCTTTTCCTACCCATTTTATCCAATAACTGTATCCTTTCCATAAAGAGTACCTGCACTGGACGTCTGGGATGGGATGATTTAGTTGGGGTTGTTTTTGCTTTGAGCAGGAGGTTGGACTAGATGACCTCCTGAGGTCCCTTCCAACCCTAATCTTCTATGATTCTATGTTCTCCCATGAGACTGATGCACTAAGTTTTAACATTATAACCTAACTTCCCATCTCCACCTGATTGGGTCCCAAACTTACTGTAGGGAAGGTGAAAAAGCCCACTTCACTTTGGCCAATCTGGCAATGAGGGAAAAATTCCTTTCCAGCCCCCTGGAAAAGGGGGCAACGAGTAAAATGCCCGCAATGGATCAAAAGGGAACCTGGTCATTTATCAAGTTCATGGGTGGGTAGGGTGACCAGATAGCAAGTGTGAAAAATCAGGATGGGGATGTGCGGTAATAGGTGTCTATATATGTTCATATAAATAGAGAGATCTGGGCACCCTATGTGTGGGTGGATGCTGCCAGCCTGATCCTGGTGAAAGAGGTCCTCTCTGGCACTGAATGGCGTATTATACCCCTGCACACACACACACTCATACACCCTTACAATCAGCAGGAAGGGCAATGCAGTGGCCTTCTCCTGGCCTGGCCCCAGTTATATATTGCCCTTTCTGTCCCTTCCTGTAAACTTTCCTTCTTTTCCCTACCTGTTGTAGAGGAGCCTTTAAAGGGGCAAGACTCCTTTTCTTCCAACTAGCCAGACAGAAACCTCTTCCCACCCCATGTGGACAGCACATGAGGGGACACAATATAACTATTTTTATTAACAGGCACATAAAAAGCTACAATGTTGTATGAAATATGAATTACCTCAGAAACCTGTGTATGTTTGAGTAAAATTAAATTTTGTGGTTTAGCATTTTGTAATCTAAACTGCATTCTATGTATATAATGCATTTCTGTTCAGCAACTCAAAAAGCTTATGGAGTAAATAAAACCAATTCTTAAATCCCTTGGATAAATGCTCTTCCATATTGACTCTGCATTGTGTCTGTTGTGTAGTCCTACAATGGCAGACTTAGCTGGCACACCATTATTATGTTTGCCCTTAAGTCGTTGATGCTGTGAAAAGCTTTTACATGGGAGGAGTTCTGCTGACTTGGATTAGACTACTCGCTTGCATAATTTTAAACCTGTGTATGTTTGCTCCATATCACTGTTGTTGGCAATTCACAGTTCTACTCCAGCACTGAGCAATGGACATTTCATTGCATGGCCATATTTGACACTTAGGTCTACAACGCAAGCATAAAATATGTTAGTAGCTTGCAATTACTGTATCTCATACTGTAGTTAGTCTTGCTGCAATTTTAGTAATGGCTGTAACTCAAGACAGGAGCACCATTTGTTAATCTTGTTTAAAGGAATGACTTCTCTAGAACCGCAGATAATTGAGTTGGCATACAACTAAGTCATCATACCAACTAAGGTTAACCAATATGGCTTTCTGTCCTTTAGAATTGAGCACATATATATGACTATAACATTAATAATATTTTTATTGAATTATTTCATATCTTTATTATACTATTTAAACCAAATGGTTTTGAAGAGTAAATTACTATGTCTAAATTATTTGTTCTAATAGTGTAGCTGAACTATTCTGCTAAATGTATCTGAGAGATACTTAGAGAACTATACATCTATAATTTTATCAGTGTTCACTTTGTTAATACATATTCTGCTTTGTTTCCTCACAGCTAAATTACTTTACTGTTGATTTTTGAGTAGTGTTTTTTAAAATTGCCTTATAGAGCAGTTAACTTTGTGTAATTTAACTTCACATACTCTCTGTATTTCTGATGGAAACTGCTCTTTCACTTTGCTACACTGTCTTTCGTAGACTGCTGCATTTCACAAGAAAAGACATGTCCATGATCTAGCATTGACAGTGTCATTAGGAAAAAGAGCTGAACTCAACCTGGGTTTCTGCCAACTTGAAAGTAAAGTTACAGGACTTTCCTCATTACTGCTGAAAAGTACAGAGATTCATAGGTCTTAAGTGGTATGGGGGCCTACCTATGCTGTAAACACAGGATCAGTGAGTCAGGACTTATTGCAGAGCCAGTCAATAGCGGTAATAAGGTGACCTGGCGTCTTCTCCTGTAAACAGATTAGAGTAGGCGTGAGAGGCTAGTTAGTAAACTGTTGTCCATCAAGTGATAACAGAATTGTGCACATTGTGCAGACAGTAATCTTAATATAAACAATGTGTTCCAGTTCTTGCAGCTATGTAAATAATACATTTGGGAACAATTACTGGTCAGGTCTGTGTCCCCCCTATGTGGCTAGTTCCTTGATTGTCCTTTTAATATGTGCTGCTATAGCGCAGATCTAATAAATGTGCTTAAAAGGGACTTGAGTAATTTAGAAACAGCCAGCCTGGTTGATGATTTTTCACGTTTAGAAAAAGCAGAGCATATGGTGAGCACTTCTGGCAACAGATGAGTAGCAAGTTATTTGAAATAGTCGCCTACTAAAGCTCCATCCTTTGCTTTAAAAGGCTGCATTGGAACACCATTGATTACTTTACTTAAGTGGAGGTTTCATAAGTTTCAAAAGTACACTAAACACTTTGGAGTGCACAACTCATACATACCAATGACTCTGGAGAAATAAGCTTATGGTACGTAGGGTTGGTGACTGAAGCAAATCTTCATTAATTGGAATAAATATAGTGTAAATGTTGTAGTTTTCCTTCATTTTAATTGCCCCTTAATGAGAATTATGTACTGAATTATGCACAATGTGCTGAAACCAGGTTTTATACTTCCTGACTAACTTGAGGACACTAAAGAATCCATTCAGGCTTTTCAGTCTTCAGTTTTTCAAAGCTCTTTCCATGCTGTCATAATTACGGTCTTGATGGAGCACCCACTATCCACACATGTAGTTGGTTCTTTGGCATGTTGCTGCTTCTAAAATGCGGGTGCATACAGAGATCAGGTGTCTCTTCTTGGATGAGAAGTATGATGATAGAATTGTATTTTGCTTATGGGTGTGCAGTTAGAGTGACATAAAGCAGAATAGAGGGTTTTTTGTTGGGCTGGGTTTTATTTTTTGCTTATATTCACATGCAAGGCTGAAGCTGCCCTTCTCCAATAATAGTTTCTCATTTGTGGTAGGCTGATGCTCAGTTTGATTCTTTCATCCATGCCATTCATAGGACTCCAAGTGTATGTACTACTGTATAGTTAAATGTGTACTGTAAATGGTGGCATTAGCGCTTAAGATAAAAAATGGTGACACAAACGGAGTTTGGATTTTGTTTTGATTATTTTTTAAATAAAACTAACTGTTCTAAGGTACTTCATGTATTTAAAAAATAATAATTTAGAGGAAAAGTTATGCTGTAGTCATGGGAAAAATGACATTGGGGTGGGCCTTTTAAGTGGTTAACTTCTACAAGACGCAATTAGACCTAATCAGTTACCCTCTCTCCAATTCTGAGGTACATGCAAGTAAATTAACACCTCTTAGCCCACCTGCAAGGTGGGCAGGTCCCAGAGTTTAGGGTCCAGCCCTAGCCCAAATATTTACACTGCAATTAAACAGCCCCTTAGCCTGAGCCCCGGGAGCCCAAGTCCCTGGCATGGGCCAAGCATGGGTATTTAATTGCAGTGTAGACATACCCTAGAAGGTTAGAAGCAGCCAGATGTAACCCATTCAGTTCAACCGATGTAATGGGATCATAGTGGCAAAGAAAAAAGATAATGAAAACTTACAACTTGGCTCAAACTGTTAACGTACATGTGATGGGGATGCCCAGAAACCTTTGTCATATGACTTTTGTAGGCACAAATTACTATAGCACAAAATGCCAGGAGATAAATGACCACCTATAATATAGGTAGTCATTTTACTGGCTTGAACATGCCAGCATTGAAAAGGTTAGTGTTTAAAGTAATCCTGAAGATTCAAAATATAACAAATTACTAGCTATTAATATTTTCAGGTTATAAATTTTGAAAATGTGAATACTTTGACACAATTGAGGAAAGGTGAACTATTTCCAAATAAGTAAAATCATCAACATAATTTAAATTCCTTATCTTTTGAACTGTTAGGCACTGGATGATCTTTAATACACACCCCTGGAAACGTTCAAGTATTATTTTTGCTGTCAGAAGATACTGGGAATGCAACGTAAGGACTGTAAAACTCCAGCAGTTTTCCTTTCCTGATTCATACTCTGTGTACATAAAACTTAGTATCTTTTCTTCAAAAAGTTAGAAAAAAAACTTACTTTTTTGGCTATTTTTGGAAGAAGTGGGAAAGTTAAACTACAAAATGTTTTTGTGCTTGGTCTAAAATAGGTTTGTTTAAAAACATACAAAAATCTTTCAGAACTTGAGGAGGACTAGACCTTTACCTATCCTATTTAGTCCAGGACACAGTAAGTGGAGAGGGAGGGAGAATGGGGAAGAATATGAAACTGTTATTAACTTGGCTTTCCGTCACTACTGTGGTTCAGTTACTGTTTGAGGCTTAAATTGTAACATAATGACCAATTCTGAGAGATCTGAATGTAAGCATAAAGGTGCTGTCATGATTCAGATGTACTATAAAGTGCAATATTTTTATCGGATGATACCTTATTCTTTCATCTTGTCAGCTGGTGACAGGAGTATGGGAAGGAGGATACAATTTCTTCTGTCAGGATACACACAGTGGAGGTGAAGCTGATATGAAGGTAACATTACTTGTTATAATTCTCAATTGTTATTTTAAACGTTTTATGCATATGAGTGACAAGCAGAATAGGATACATCTGTTAAACAATCCATTAAACAAGCTCTCCCCCTCCCCCATTTTATTCAGTGCACAGAAAGTACATGTTGAAAGTTGGAAGTTAGTCCATAATATGATCTAATCACATTTGCTATTTGAAGAGATTGAGTGCATGTTTCACATGTATTATGCCCATTACTGCAGCATCTGGGCATACTTAATTTTTTTTTTAAAAAAAGTTGATAACCGCTTTTCTCTCTCCCCACCCTCACCCGACCATGCTGCTGTAAACTGCTTTTCCCTCATGCTCAGAAAAAATACTACTATGATATGTAGTGGAGATTCTCTTATGATTACTGTTCAGATTTGGTTTTCACAGAGAGCATAACAGAAATGTTAGAATATAAGAACAGTCATACTGGGTTAATCCAATGAGCCATCTAGCCCAGTATCCCGTTTGCCAACAGTGGCCAATGCCGAGTGCTTCAGAGGGAATGAATAGAACAGGTAATCATCAAGTGATCCATCCCATTGACCATTCCTAGCATCCAGCAAACAGCAATCTCTGCCTATCCTGGCTAATTGCCATTCATGGACTGATCCTCCATGAACTTCTCTTGTTCTTTTTTTAACCCTGTTTTAGACTTGACCTTCAAAACATCCTCTGTCAAGGAGTTCCACAGGTGGACTGTGCATTGTGTGAAGAAATACTTCCTTTAGGTAGTTTTAAACCTACTGCCTATTAATTTCATTTGTGGCCCCTAATTTTTGTTATGAGAAGGAATAAATAACATAACCAGTCATTCTGTTATCTTTCGTGACTGCTACACATCAAGTAGATGTTTTGAGAGAACTATCCACAATTACTCCAAGATCTCCTTCTTTAGTGGTAACAGCTAATATAGATGCCATCATTTTATACATATAGTTGGGATTATGTTTTCCAATGAGCATTACTTTGCATTTATGAACATTGAATTTCATCTGCCATTTTGTTGCCCAGTCACCCGGTTTTGTGAGATCCCTTTGTAACTCTTTGCAGTCTGCTTTGGACTTAACTATCTGGAGTAGTTTTGTATCATCTGCAAATTTTGCCACCTCACTGTTTAACTCTTTTTCCATATCTTTTATGAATATGTTGCACAGCACTGGTCTCAGTACAGACCCGTGGAGTACACCACTATTTACCTCTCTCCATTCTGAAAACTGACAGTTTATTCCTACCCTTTGTTTCCTAACTTTTAATGAATTACTGATTCAGGAGAGGCCCTTCCATCTTATCCCATGACTGCTTACTTTGCTTCAGAGCCTTTGGTGAGGGACCTTGTCAAACGCTTTCCGAAAATCTAAGTACACTATATCCACTGGATCACCCTTGTCCACATGCTTGTTGACTCCCTCAAAGAATTCTAGTAGATTGGTGAGGCATTATTTCCCATTTCAAAAACCATGTTGCCTCTTCCCCAACAAATCATATTCATCTGTTTCTGATGATTCTGTTCTTTACTATAGTTTCAACCAGTTTGCCCGGCACTGAAGTTAGGCTTCCCAGCCTGTGATTGCCAGGATCGCCTCTGGAACCTTTTTTAAAAATTGGTGTCACATTAGCGATCCTCCAGTCATCTGGTACAGAAACTGATTTAAATGAAAGATTACATACCACAGTTAGTAGTTCTGCAATGTCACATTTGAGTTCCTTCAGAACCCTTGGGTGAATACCATCTGGTCCTGGTGACTTATTACTGTTTAATTTATCAATTTGTTCCAAAACATCCTCTAATGGCATCGCAATCTGGAACAGTTGCTCAGATTTGTCACCTAAAATGAATGGCTCAGGTTTGGGAATCTCTCTCTCATCCTCATCTGTGAAGACTAATACAAAGAATTAATTTAGTTTCTCCACAATAGCCTTATCTTCCTTGAGTGCTCCTTTAGCATCTCAATCATCCAGTGGCCCCACTGGCTGTTTAGCAGGCTTCCTGCTTCCAATGGACTTACATTTTTATGCTGTTACTTTTTTGAGTCTTTGACTAGCTGTTCTTCAAATTCTTTTTGAACTTCCTAATTGTTTTTTTACACTTCTCAGAGTTTATGCTCCTTTCTATTTTTCACAGCAGGATTTAATATATTTAAGTTGGGCTTCTATTATGTTGTCTTTGGAAAGTTTCCATGCAGCTTGCAGGGATTTCAGTTTTGGCACTGTGCCTTTTAATTTCTGTTTAACTAACTTCCTCATTTTTGTGTTGTTCCCCTTTCTGAAATTAAATGCTACCGTGGTGGGTTGCTGTGGTGTTCCCCCACACGCCACAGGGATATTAAATCATAGATTAGAGTTGGAAGGGACCTCAGGAGGTCATCTAGTCCAACCCCCTGCTCAAAGCAGGACTATCCTCGGCGAAATCAGCCCAGTGAGATTTTGTCAAGCTGCAGCTTAAAAACCTCTAAAGATGGAGATGCCACCACCTCCCTAGGTAACCCATTCCAATGCTTCACCACCCTCCTAGTGAAAAACTTTTTCCTAATGTCCAGCCCAGACCTCCCCCACTGCAACTTGAAACCGTTGCTCCTTGTTCTGTCATCTGCCACCACTGAAAACAGCCTAGCTCCATCCTCCCTAGAGCCCCCTTTCAGTTAGTTAAAGGCTGCTCTCAAATCCCCCCTCATTCTTCTCTTCTGCAGACTAAACAGGCCTAGTTCTTTCAGCCTCTCCTCATAAGTCGTGATCCAGCCCCCTTATCGTTTTTGTTGCCCTCCGCTGGACTCTCTCCAACTTGTCCACATCCTTTTTGTAGTAGGGGGCCCAAAACTGGACACAATACTCTAAATGCGGCCTCACCAATGCCGAATAGAGGGGAATAATCACTTCCCACGATCTGCTGGCAATGCTCTTACTAATGCATTATGCTCTTACTAATGTATTATGTTATGGTCACTATTACCAAGCAGTTCAGCTATGGTAAACATTCTGCCTTGTGTCTCAGTGCACCCTAGGTGCACTCTAATAGCCTCCTAAAATATACTCTTGTCATCCTTCTGTCTCAATTATAGCTACCAGTGTATATTGGTGCCTCTTACAGAAAACCTGGTGCAAGGAATGGGCTGAGCTTTCCAATGGATCACCATGAATATCTAAAATCAGTGAGATGTGTTTAATTGACATGAGAGCATTGCAGGGGAAAACAAACCCAAACGCTGTAAAATGTAACTCCAGAATTTATTATTTTTTCTCTTCCTCTCCATCTAGATCATACGTGTCCTTTGGTGGTACTACTTCTCCAAACTCATCGAATTCATGGACACCTTCTTTTTCATTTTGCGAAAAAATAATTACCAGATCACTGTTCTGCATATCTATCACCATGCAACCATGCTGAATATTTGGTGGTTTGTTATGAACTGGGTGCCTTGTGGTCACTGTAAGTACTGCAGAAGAGAGAACTTACAACAGAGACTTAGGTTATTTTACTTAAGGCCAAATTCTGCCACAGGATACATGCAAACAATTCCTGTTGACTTCAGTCTCAGGATCTGGCCCATCTTGCTTAAAGTTCACCCAAAAAATTAAGTTGCTTTATTAAATTACAAGTAATACTAATAGTTGCAGGTCGTAAGCTGCCTGTAGGCCTTTATTGCTATAATTGGACAGTGGAAGTTTTTAATTGTAGATAGAGAACAGGTTTTGCAGGAGGCACGATATATTCACCAGCTGCTATAAAGTGGCTTTGACACCTGTATCAGCTTTGCTTACTTGCTTTCACAGCATATGCAAAGCTTCCAAGGAAAAACAGGTTTTTAAGTCAGGCTTGGAAGCTTGTTGTGGGTATGTGTAAGGCAGCTAATAATAACTGCTAGAAATCAAGCCATTGTCTTCTAATTCATCGAACTTTGCTCACTCGGGGTCTTACTCTTTAATTTATCCCATTGCATAGGTGACCATAATTTATTTCAGTAAAATTCTTTGTCCCCTGGACACTCACGAACTTGACTGAATGCTTTTTTTGCCTCTTTCCATCTCTCCTCTTGTATAAAATGGTTCTAAATGCTGCTGTCCTCTGGCAACCTCACTTGGATTCTTTTAATTTCAGTTGCTTTTAACTGACATTGTTTCCCAAATGCGTTAACATAAAATACGGGGTAGGCAACAATAATGTAGAAGAATAGCATAGCTTACTTGTGGGTCAGCAATCTTGTTGATGGACATTAGCATAGCTTTGCTGAAAGAAAGATTGTATAGGATCAGTCTGTGTGTCACCAGCGTGGTGTGCATTAGAAATACCAGCTGTGTGGCTAGAAAAACTGCGTTCCTCAAAACTCTTCTTAGTTCAGAGCAGAACAGTACAGAAACTGCATTTATTTCCTTTCTGTCAACATATGAGCAAGTAGTATTTAATATTAGAAGTGTGCGTGTGCAACTGTTCTAGAGCAGTGGTTTTCAACCTTTTTTTTCATTTGCAGACCCCTAAAAAACTTTAAATGGAGGTGCGAACCCCTTTGGAAATCTTGGACATAGTCTGTTTATCCTTATGGGTCCGTGGACCACAGGTTGAAAATCACCATTCTAGAGAGAAGTCGAGCACCTCTTTGTGCAGCTTTTACTCTTGTAAATCTAAGATAATCACACATTTTAAACGGTCTTGAAAATGCTTGATTACTCCCTGTTGACGTTGGTTTTTTTTTTTTCAAGCTAGCTGTTCTGCTTGGACTTTTGATAGCGCTATGCAATTTAGTGATAGGCAGCTAAAACTTAAAATCCTTCAGTAACAGAGAAGTCGTCATAAACAAAGGCAAATAAAATGGGTAAACTGATGTATTTGAATATCCCCAAAAATTTGTGTCTTGTAATCAGACGCAGACTTTTTGTTTCAGTGGAAGTGCCTTCCAAAGAGGGATAGGCCTAAAATTAGACCTGTAAAGCATTTTGATTGGTGAACATGTTTGTGCACCTCCACCCTCTTGCCGCCTCCAGCTTTTCTGAGCAGACAAGGCATTGAAATTATCCCTAGCTGGGTAAGTGGCGCAGACAGGTAGGAGTGGAAGATTGGCACAAAATGCACTGATGTGCACAGTTGCAAAGGGCCCTGGCCCCTGAGCTTATTTCCCGTTTGCCTACTTGAGAGACTGACTCTTTTTTAGCCTTTTCTTTTGGGGAAACTGATGTTTTTAAAGGTCAACAGGACCTTTTTAATAGTGACCTGTGGCTGTCCATTTTAGCAATATTCAGTTTGTGTGCCAATATGTGTTCAATAATAAAATGCCCTCTTTCTCCCCCTCTCCATTTTAGCATACTTTGGTGCCACTCTTAACAGCTTTATCCATGTCCTCATGTACTCCTACTATGGATTGTCTGCTATTCCAGCTATGCGTCCGTATCTGTGGTGGAAGAAATACATCACTCAATGCCAGCTGGTGAGTTATTCAGTCTTTCATTCCTTCCCAGACTTCTCTGGAGCAGGAGGAGCTGTTTTTCCAGAGAGGGGATTTTAATTTCTTGAGTGACGCTAATAAAATAGGGGAAGGGCATTTTGTATTGTGCTCAGCATAATGCGGGCTTCTTGGCAGTCATCGTAGCATAATAGTAGTTTGCAGTGAGAAGGTTAGCGATGCATCTATCCCTTCTTCTCTGATTTGCAGTGAAATTTATTCCTGTGTCATAACACTGGTTTTTCTGTGATTTTGTAGTCAGAATACAGGGGGAAAACTAAATTTATTCTCAACCACTCTGAACCAGTGCATTTTTCTTAAGCATTTGTTGGTCAATGACTGATGCTGCGATGACAGACTAGCAGCTGCATGTGATTCCTTTGTCCTAATCCTGCAAAACGATCAGCTTCCTGCCTGATTTTTGTGTGCAGTCGTAAATGGTTCTCTAAATACTGTTAAATACTTCTGTCCTTCAGCTGCACTTTAAGTAGGTGGATTTAATCACTTTTGTATTGTACCTCTTATATACCATATACATTTGTATTGTTTTCTTATATCCACTGCTAGGACCTAGATGGTTTGTGTACTTCATGTGACAAAGAGGAAGAAATATAGTTTGAGCAATGTGTTTATACATGTGGTAACAGTAATAAGACTTCACTCTTATGTAGCACTTGTAAGCTGTAGATCTCAAAACGCCACATAAAGGATGGCAAGTGTTAGCCCCACTGTATAGAAAAGGAACTGAGGCCCAGAGAGAAGTGGTTTGCCCACGCAGGTCATTGGCGGAGCTGCGAATAGGTTCAATTTGATGAGACTTGATTAGCATGGCAGCCTATACAAGTGTTGCCAAAATGTGGGGAAAGGATAGACACGCTCCCCTGCGGTTTCTCTTAGAGACCGGTATAATATGTCAGCTACGCACTGTTGGGAGTTTGATTTCCTGTGTCCATTTGTCAGCCGTGTTCATGCCTGATCCAGTGGCAGGTTGCTGTATAGCATGAGGCTGACTGTACCATCTTTCTCCCAGGACTAGACACGGTTTCTCCACATCCCTTTTTGATGACAATAGAACCCAAGTCTCTGGATGCCTAGTCCAGTGCTACTGCCTATTGGTAGCCTGGAAATGCAGTCATGCCTGCAACTCTGGGGATGCCCTGTTTCCCTGCAAGACAGACAAAACTATCTTTCTGTTTTTAAATAAATTGTCCTTAACCTTTTAACCTTTCTGTAAGGGTGAAACTTGCTCAAGGCCCTTTGCAGCACTTAATTCCTGAATGGTGTTTGCGCGGGCTGAGAAGCCAAGCAGAGGTTCCTGTGCACGTGCTGCCTGGCTGCCAAAAGGATCTCCATGGTGGCCTTGGATAGGCCAGCACAGATGCTGGGGGGCAGGGGAGGGAGCACAGTTGAGCCACTGCAGGGTTCCAGGCATTGAATTTCACCTCCCAGACCGTTGCACATTCCACCCACATTGAGCTGGAATACTTCATTTGTATGCAGGTGGGGGTGGATTTTACCCTTTAATCCATTTAATAAAAAAACACCTTCCTGCACAGGATTCACTCAGTGCTTTGAGGTGAAGCAGTCTTTTTAAAATAAAGACCTTTTAAAAATCACATATTGTGGTCTGAACAAAGGTCTGTCAACAAACGTTTATTAAAATCCTTATGCCTGGCATAAAGGGAAACTCTCTTCAGACTCACTTTAGCGACCTTTTTGACTTGGTTAGAAATGATTTCACTAATTCTTGGTGTGTCGTCCCACCCCCACCCCCACTCCCATTTTGTCACTACTGTGCTCTATTATTTTTTTCCTCTTTCAGACTCAATTTGTCTTGACAATCTTCCAGACAAGCTGTGGTGTTGTTTGGCCATGTGCATTCCCTATGGGTTGGCTGTATTTCCAGATCTCCTATATGATTTCTTTGATTATCCTCTTCACAAATTTCTACATACAGGTACAAAAAAATGTTTGTTCGTTCTTTGCACCAATCTGATTTGAAAACTGCTATGTAATCCTTGAAGCCTGTGGTTTTCCCCTCTTCAGTATGAATGTTATTTTCACTAGTGGCACTTCTCAGCTCTTCTTCATGTTGGGTTCCTGTGTGCAACTCAGGGAGATTAGAAATGTAAAGTATAAGTATGTAGGAGATGATGCTCTACTCAAAGAGCAGCTTTCCATTTTGAAATACAATAGTGACCTGTAAAGTTTGCATTCTATAATTGCCTTCTGTGATGAGATGACTGACTCTGTGAATGTGGGGAAAGTGGTGGACTTGCTATACCTCGACTTTAGTAAAGCTTTTAATATAGTCTCCCACAGTATTCTTGCCAGCAAGTTAAAGTAGTATGGGTTGGATGAATAGATTATAAGGTGGATAGAAAACTGGCTAGATCATCGGAATCAACAGGTAATGATCAATGGCTCGATGTCTAGTTGGCAGCCGGTAACAAGCAGATTGCCCCAGAGGTTGGTGCTGGGGCTTCTTTTGTTCAACATCTTCATTAATGATCTGGAGGATGGGGTAGATTGCACCCTCAGCAAGTTTGCACATGACACTAAGCTAGGGGAGTGGTGGATACACTGGAGGGTAGGGATAGGATGCAGAGTGACCTAGATAAATTGGAGGATTGGGCCAGAAGAAATCTGATGAGGTTCAACAATGACAAGTGCAAAGTCCTGCACTTGGGGCATGGAATTCTTCTATCCTGCTACAGACTGGGGACCGACAGGCTAGGCAGCAGTTCTGCGGAAAAGGACTGGGGGTTACAGTGGAAAAGAAGCTGGATATAAGTCAACAGTGTGCCCTTGTTGCCAAGAAGGCTAACAACATATTGGGCTGCATTAGTAGGAGCATTGCCAGCAGATTGAGGGAAGTGATTATTTCCTTCTCTTCAGCACTGGTGATGCCACACCTGGAGTATTGTGTCCAGTTTTTGGCTGCCCACTAAAGGAAAGAAGTGGACAAGTTGGAGGGAGTCGAGCAGAGGACAACGAAAATGATTAAGGGGCTGGAGCACATGACTTCTGGGGAGAGGCTGAGGGAACTGGTCTTGTTTAGTTTGAAGAAGAGAAGAGTGGGGGCGATGTTATAGCAACCTTCAACTACCTGAAGGGGGGATCCAAAGAGGATGGAGCTAGGCTGTTTTCAGTGGTGGCAGATGACAGAACTAGGAGCAATGGTCTCAAGTTGCAGTGGGGGAGGTCTAGGTTGGATATTAGGAAAAACCTTTTCACCGGGGGAGTGGAGAAGCACTGGAATGGGTTACCTAGGGAGGTGGTGGCATCTCCATCTTGAGAGGTTTTTAAGGCCTGGCTTGACAAAGCCCTGGCTGGGATGATTTAGTTGGGGTTGATCCTGCTGTGAGCAGGGGGTTGGACTAGATGACCTCCTGAGGTCCCTGCCAACTCTAATCTTCTATGATTCTAAGTTAATTTGCAACGTACTCATGTAAAGAAGTATCCTGCATTCTCTTAGTTGCAAAAACAATGACTTAATGTCACAAATGATCATAACTTTGGGGAAATTCCTCCAAAACTTGCCTTGTAAATTTATCCTTTCCCAGAAATTCATAAAATTCTTTGGAACTGTGTGCATTACTTTTTTTCCCAATACAGAACTCTAGCATGCTAGATTAAGCCTCTGGCTCAAAAATTCAGCATAAATGAAGCTTTTCAGTAGTTATTATCTCTGAACTTGTTCAGGACTTAGTGTGTATTTCAGTGATCAGCATCCTGTGCTAGGAAGTGCAAGTCAGTGCACATGTTTAATTGCTCTGAGGGAACAAGCCATTTATATCTGATTTAAAACAAAATTGTGTGCATCTATGCATTTTAGACTTACAAAAAGAAGGCATCTTCCAGAAGGAAAGAATATCAGAATGGCTCTACAGCCGCTGTAAATGGGTACACAAACAGCTTTTCTTCCATCGAGAACAATGTGACACAAAGAAAACAAAGAAAGGATTGAAGACCAAACTGAGAAACCATTTTGATATCACAGACAACAAAATAATCTGATTGTAAGCACAATAAGAGTTGTGCACTGATACCCTAACAGCTACTGTAACTATTCCTGCCTAGAATAGTGCGATTTATGTAGGACTTAACCTGTGCAAACACCCTAGAAACTGTATACAGAATATAAAAGTAGGTTAAAGTTAATAATTCTAGGCTGTCACTGACCCCGCTATAGACTGTGGAAGGGAGTATCATTGTAGTATATGACACTGCTGTTGCCTTACTAGTCAATATGATAGGTGCTGAATTATTATTCACAGTTTCAAAACACTGTAATCCAAACTCATATTTTTTACTGTAGATTATGCATGTGATTGTAAAAGTAATTTGTACAATGTTGGTTTCAGTAGGTAAACACACATGCCTTAAAAAAAAAAAATTAAAAAGCAGGGCCCAAAGCTTATTAATGGTTTGAAAATTAGGGTACGTTTCAACTTTTTTTTAGTTGATTGACTTTTTAATAAAAGTCATTTAGAAAAATCCATTGATTGTTTTACTGTACTGTATGTGATGGCTAATGTTAAGTATCTCCTACATGTTACAGTGAAATTGGAAATAGCTCCTTTAGTTTTGTATATTTGGCTTTAATTGACTAAGCAGTCACAATCAAAATGGAAGTTATTTTACCTTTTTAATAAATCTGATTTTTTTTTATTTTGCATATATCACTAATGCTTAAGCAGTCTAGCAAGACTTAAATATTAATTGTCTCAAAAGGTTAGGGAATATACAGGAAGGGTACATCTTGGTTTTTTATTTCTGTGAATTGCTAAATTGCAAAGCAGTTTTAAATACTGGAAACTGCCAGTTTCAAGCATTGTGGTAACATAGCCATATATTCATGTTTCAAAAGTGACTGAGTAGACTATGACCTTAAAGTTCATTTAAAAATGAAGATGATAGATGCTTTTCAAATGTAATTATTCATAATTAAGTTGGCATTTGTATTGCTAATTGTGTAGCATACTTTGTCATTTTTAAAATGTGCCTAGCTCACAAAAATATTTTTTTCCAAAAAGTAAAATTAAACAGACTGACACACACGCAGCTCAAAAAATAAACCCTTGGAAATGTGCTGGCGACGAGCGTTTGTTTCCTTAGTGTAATTTGTGTAGATCATCTGTAACTTTTTGGCTTATCTACAGATTTGTTTAGAAATGCTTGTTAAAATTACTGTTAATGTAAAATCTTGCCTTGCACACATGAGGAGTCAGTTGCAAAGCAGACATATAGCTGGTATGTTATCGACTATGATGGAGTTTAGATTATGAATACATTGAGCTCTGAGACCGTTTGACTAATCATGCAAAGCATCCTATTGGCCATTTACTTATGTTTGTATTGTTAACTATTTTGGTTTGATATTTATATAAAGATCCGTTTTGCCTGTTTAACTCTTTTTAATTTTTTGCACATCTGTTAAGGAAATAATGAGTTCTCCTATTAGCCTTGGGTTTTCTTTACTTGTTTTAAAGGAGACACGGCATCTGTTTACATTGACATTATCAAAGCTTGTGTCTTCATTTCTAGGTACTGGTTTGCACAGTCTTTACATATTTCAATACAGCAGCTGTAATGTTCAAAATATGCTGTCTAAGTGTGCTAGAAATAAACCCTTAGCTCATCTGAATTTACCTACGTTGTTAATGTTTGCCATTGTTTAATCATTAAAACATTTTTGATTATCTCTGCCTGAATTTCATAGTGGTTCTTTTATGGATTTGATACTGCACCTTATTTTGCATAATGCCCGGTGGGAAATATCACAGCCCATAGAAATAAGGGAGAACTGCAAACACTTATAGATATTTAAATAACAAATTCCTTACAAGAATCATTGACAGCTACCAACACTTACAGCCATTCCTTGGCTGTAACTGTAGAAATCGTTATCTACAAGGGTGGATTAAACCTCCCAGTGGAATTACTACCTCCTTACATGTAGAATGGGGGGTGTGGTATGAGCACAGAACAAAAATTAGAGTCCCAGCCATAACACCTAATCTTCCTGCCTCCAAAACCCAAGTCTCCAAAATGGGAATAATGCTTATCTCAAAAGCACTGAGGAATGATTTACTGTTCATAAAGCCTTCCCTGGGCTCTGCTGCCTTTATTATCATCTCAATGCTTTTGGTATTCTTAGGGCATAGAATTGATCGTATACTAGGCCCATCACCATGGTATCTGAGCACCTTACCAAATCAGAAAGTGCACACCATGATTTATGCTTGTTTACACATGGAGTTATTCAAGAACTGCTGTTCCTGAATCACACGTAGACAAGTGCAAACTCTCTTCCCTCCAGTCTGCAGGCTGTTAGAGTGAGATGGCTGGAAGGAGGAAGTAGGCTTTGCATTTTGCAAAAGTCTTTTGGAAAAGTCCAAGGTTATTTTAATCTCTTCCAGGAGTGAGTTTCAGTTTTATGAGCCAATGACTAAGGAAGGTCTAGATCTCCTGCATGCATTAATTTAACTCTTGAGGTTGACAGTTCCTTTGAGTGGAATGCAGCAGTTCTGGGGGGCTGTGATCACCTGGAGTGATGCAATCCCTCAGGTAATAGGCCACTTCCATGGAGAGCTTTTAAGATGAAGGTTAAAACTAAACTAAACCTGGTATTCCCTGGGGAGACAGCAGAGTACTGTGGTGATGTGCTATGAGGAGCATTTGTTGCTGAGCAGTTGGGTTGCTGTGTTCTAAACTAACAATACCTTACATAGCTACAAAACACTATAATAATCAAGCCTAGCAGCCTTGAATGCATGGTTCCCTGTGGCTGCATCCAAATGCAGCAAGCGAGGATGCAGTCTTGTGACCAGCTATCAGTGGACAAAAAGTGGAATGTTCCACCCACAGACTGTCAGGTTTCCTTACACAAGCAAAATCATGGTAAGATCCACAATGGATCTCTAGCTTTTATGTACTATATCTGCAGCCCAATAGTAAGTGAAAGGTTTGAGGGAGTGTGTAGAATCTATCAGCCTTCACTCTACCATACTAATCAATGAACCGGGGTGGGAGGGAAGCTTAGCCCTTTAATAGAGAGTGGAGAGAGTCAAGAAATTTAGTATCCCCAGCTTCTGTGTGACTATTAGTAGGCCACATCCCCTGTCTGCCTCAGTTTCCCCACTTGAGACAGAGGATGATATTTAATTTCATTTGTAAAGCACATGGATGGATGAAAAATGCTATGTAAGAGCTAAGTTTTATTTTAATAGATGCAACTTTGATTGCTGCCGTCTGGGCAGGGAGTGAACCGGGGACCTTTCGGAGCAAGAGTCTCTACCTCTGTGGATTATTCCTGGACACAGTGGGGACCCACAACAGACACTCCCATAGGCTTCCACAGTGCTTTGGTATCTACTTGAAATTGTACTGAATGGCCTAAATCACATCTGCTGGGTTAGGGTTAGGACAGCCGGTAACATGTTGTGGGCTTGCCACACTGCTTCAACAGCATCCAGACCGCGGTGCATGGCTGGTTAGAGAGTGCCAGAGCTGAATGTTTTTGTCACTCAACAGGAAGTGGATAGAAGGGCTGAGGGATCCACAGTCACACAAGCCATTCTGAGTAATGCCAGTGTGACTCTGTGGATCTCCCTGCATGTTGAGTCATTTCTGCAGCTGCTGCTACTGCCTCAGGGAATACGCTATTGTTCACTTGGATGCTAGGATGGGGGGATTCACTGTGTGGGGCAGGAGGGGGAGGGAACAAACTCTGGAAATGAAAAGAAGCAGCTGGTTGAGCAACACCAGACATTGCATCTGTGCTGTTGGTTCTAACATTCACATTTCTCATCCGGTATGGAAGAAAGAAACGAGTTGGCAGGCAGCCTGGGATGTGCCTTGGCATGTGGGTGCCATGAGGACTGCAGGGTAATTATCGTTATTTGTGACTCATGTGCAGAATGGTACGAGTTTAAAGAGAGGGTTGCTATGCCTTTGTCTTCACAGCAGAGTTAACTGGGGTCAGCTGTGGGTTTTCCCTGTAATCCCTGGCTAATCCAATTTAACTGCCATGAAAATGTACATCATGGTCTTTCAATCCCTTCCTAGAAAACCCCTGGGTACCCACCCCTGTCTACCATCTACACGTGCTCTCACTCTTGACGAAATGAGCTGCCTTCATATCCCGCTGTGTAGTGTCCTCAGTCTGCTGCTGCTTGCAATTTCTCTGGCTTCGCCCATCTCCAGTGGCGGAAAAATGGCCAGTAAAAAGCCCATGTAACAGCATGAAGCCAGCTGGCTGGAGGGTCACACCAGAAACTCTGGGCCGAACAAAGCAAAAAGTACAACTATACCTGCTCAAAGAGGAGTATTCAACGGTCTGATGGTATGTGCCAGCAGTGGCTGGCTGACAGGATCAAGTGGCCTGGACAGTGGTACAGGGGCTCCAGGTGAGATAACAGAGCACAAAGGGTAAGTATAAGGACTCGGATTACAGGAGCAGCATCGATCTGAACTTATAACTGGGCCATGTTCTGAGCAGTGCAATGAACACAGAGCCCCTCTCACAAAATACAGAAAGATTTCCCTAGTGTAGACAGACAGCCTCCTCGCTAAGGCCTGGAATAGCGGTCCTTCTTTCATTCTGGTATCTGAAGCACCATGATATCCTGTAAGGTTGAGGCATCCTCAAACAGGTTTAACATAATCACCGCTCCTGCTCAACCTCCAAGGACCTGAACCCAACCCCATCATCCCCCCAAAATTCTGGGAGAGTTGGAGGGTAAAACTAACCATTTTATTTTCCTGGGAACCCTCCTTTATGAAGCTTCACATCAGGCTAGAGTTTCCTGCCTGAGAGAATCAGCAAAGAATGGCTTTCTTTTGAGATAAAATGTGTTACTTTTTAGTTGCAGCGGCATACGGTGAGTATGAAATTACAGGGAGTCATGGGCACTCTCAAACTTCTTTTCTCTCTGTGTCAGGACCAAGTGTGACAGTATCAGACTTATGGAGCGAGGGAATGACACTGGAGCCTGCGTGAGGTCAGTGAAGGGCTTCAGAATGTGAGGTCAAAGCAATGGAGGTGTTTAAAGATTACGTCAGATGTGGAGGTACCTGCCTGATTTAATGGGTGATGGGCTGGGGGTTAGAGAGGCTCATGGGGGTTGCTGCCCTCCCTGCACCTCTTCGGAACCCCATCTGATTTTATTATTTATTATATTTAACCCCATTCCTGTGATTATTTCAGGAATATTTCCAAATATTATAACCCTGGAGAACTGCACAGCATCAACTGCCTTGCAAACCTCAATGACTACTGTGCCAAGTGTGGCTCTGCCAACCCCAGCTTAGTTACCAACAGATCTGTAACAGTGGAGAGAGGGCAGGAATTTCTGAGGCTGCGTTTGGTCCAGAAAAGATGGAGGCAGCAGCTTGAAAATACAAGCACAGGCCCAGGTACAACAGAATGGGATCACATGGACATGGCGGCGCGGACCAAGCTGATGCTGTTTCTCATAGCAGACACCCACTAAGCGGGCCACACGTTCCGGGCCAGGACCACTTGCACTGGTGGAACTACACTGCGATGGAAACACCAGGTGACCAGCAGCGGGCCCAGAGCTTTCACAGGTGGGAGGAGCTTGAGCAGCAGAACACCCAGACCAGGGAGCCAGTAACGCTCCAAGAGCAATCTGCTATTACCTGGTGGAAGCCGGCAACTAGGATTGCTGGGTGTCTGGTGTTTGACTGGGAAGTCTCATGGAAAAGGGGACCTGATAGTGTCCAGGTCGTAGTACTGACCAGACACCAAAGATCCGGTTACCTGAGTAACCGTCTGCCTTTGGCTTCTGTGCTGCTGCCGGGAGGGCAGGAACTGGGGAGACCAGCTGCTGCTGGAGCTGGAGGAGCGCTCAGGAACTTCCCAGCTCTGGTGGAGAGAGGTGCCAGTGCCCAAGGGGAGGGATCCTGAAGCGCATGGCATTTCAGGAGCAGGGCTGCAGGCCAGGCTCGCCACCCAGGCCCTCATTTTAGCCTCCTTTGTGCCCTGCCCCCGAGGTGCTGCTCACCCTATCCTGCCCCCGTTATCTCTCCACCCCAGAGCACGGCTCTTCCTCCTCTATCCTGCCTCAGTCACCCCTCCACACCTAGAGCCCTGCTCAGCTGCTGTGGGGAGGGTGGTGGAGAGAGCTGCCAGTGATGGGGGGGGAGAGGGACAAGTGGGGGCAGAGCCTCAAGGAAAGAGGCAGAGTGAGGGCAGGGCATTGGGGGGGAGAGGCAGAGCAGAGAGGGTGTTCCAGTGCTCAGTGTCCGGTTTTCTCAAATTAGAAAATCGGCCACCCTGCTCTTGGTAACAGCTTCTGCAGAGGCATGAAAAAGAAACTCAGCATCCATAAAAAGCAGCAGTGCCAGTCCCAGTTACGTGGGCAAGCAGGATCAATACCCTTAGCATATAACAGCACCCCACCCGACCAGCTCGAGTCCTGCCAGGATGTGAATTTCCCAGGCCTAGCCAATTTCCTCCCACAATCCCCAGAGTGGGCAGACAAGATGCCCGCTTTGCAAATGTGAGTATAGAGCAAGGCAGTGAATTGTGGCGCTATGAATCATGGGATACGGGCTTAAAAATATGTTGCTTCTCATGGCCAGATTCAGGACTGGCGCAGAAACAGGGCACGATAGCAATGTGCTGATGTCACCAATGTGGTCATGCTGTAGCAAGTTACACTACCAGGCATTAGCTAACCCGTGACTGCCAAAGCCGTTGCTAGCATGCAGTGAAGCTATAACATAAACTAAATAGCACCCGCTGGGATGATGCTGCAGCTGTTTGCCCCACCCTTCTTTTTCTTGTGCCTTTAACAGTACATGAAGGGAGCCATTCTAACTATCTGCGATGAAAGGACAGTTTTGTGCGTAGAGATAACAATAACAGTTGCAGGGGAACGTGTGGCTTATGGGGCGCTACAGACATCGTGGTACGACTTGGGCTATTGTATCCAGCAGTATGTACAACTGGGTGTGAAACCACTTCCTAGCTATCAACAGCCTGATGGCTTTATTCCAAATGAGTCGATCTAGCCTGTTGCAAGTAGTAACAATGTTTTTTGGGCAGCTGAAACATTTTAAAAATACAATAAAGAATCTGAGGCAGATATCTGCCTGAGGAGGGACTGTGACAGCTTGTCTGTGTTGCTTATGTTTGAAACAAGCCTTGGCTGGTGGAATTGTATCTCAGTAGAATAGGTAACAAATTGTATTAGTCAAGGCATTTCCTATGGCTGGCAAGTCTGTGCAGCCTGAAATTCAGTTTCCCCAGCTGCAGGATGGGGGACAGGACAGACAGAGAATTAGCTGAACATTTCAGAAACTCCAGAGGTTCCTTTTGAGTTTGGTTTAGAAAATGGATACAAGTTCACAGGAAACAAAGAAAGGAGGATTCTTATACCCTTATGGGTTCTTTTATATGAACTGATTCACACATCCCTGATACAGCACCATTTGCTGTTATTAAACCATAGCTGTCATCTTGGGCTTATCTGTAGTTCTTGATTTATTGCAACAGCAACAGATAGCATTGCATTTTCAGCCAGCTGTCTAGTGTCCACCAACACCACAGGGAATGTTCTGTAGCAAAGTAATATCTAGTAATGGTGATCTAGGAAACTGGAAGACTCAAGTGTTACATTGAAAGGGGAGATTTTGAGAATCTCCCTTTGGTGCCTTTGCAGCATTCCCCCAACCCTCCCCCCCTGCACCCACAAATACTTTGAAGAATTCCTCCCCAGAGGCTACCCATCATGCTAGGTACTGTTCAAGCTAAATTGGGCCCTGTCATGCTAGGTACTGTTCATTTGCATGCCTATAATAAGAGGCAGTTCATGCCCTGCAGTGCTTAGTCCAATTGCGGATAAGATGCAGCAAGTGAGTTTGACAAACAGGAGAAACAAGGAGACACTTGGGGTGATGGAGTAGGAAACACATGGTTCCATAGATTAGATGGGTGCACAGCGACATGGATTAGAGATTTAAACACACAAACATCTGATATACATAAAACAATACTGTTTAGATTTTTAAAAAGTCTCTATTGGTCATGGACCTAGTCACTTAATGGCAGTTTCCTGTAGGCAATGTGATTGAAATGGGTCTTCAGTACAGATTTGAAGAATGGGATTTGTGGCTAGCTTAAGTTGGGGGTGGACCTGCTTTGACCTCCTGAGGTCCCTTCCAACCTTAATATTCTATGGTTCTATGATGAGATGGGGAAAGGCCTCCCATGTGTAACAGGAGGCACAGAAAAACGTTTATGGATTAATAATACCAGCCTAGTTTCCATTTCATTGAAAAATTTATGCAAAGCATCTGGAAATGGCCTCTTCCAGCTTCTTAAAAGGATTTTTCACTAGGAGGATGGTGAAGCACTGGTATAGGTTAGTAGGGAAGTGGTGGAATCTCCAGTCTTAGAGGTTTTTAAGGTCTGGCTTGAGAAAGCCCTGGCTGGGATGATTTAGTTGGGGTTGGTCCTGCTTTAAGCAGGGACTTGAGCTAGGGGACCTCCTGAGGTCCCTTCCAACCCCCATCTTCTATGATTTTCTAATGCAGTTAAGGAATTTCCTTAATTTTTCCTGTGATTCATGTGCTAAGTGCTGTGCTCCAAGAAATGCTGTAAGGAGCTATTCACTGCCTCCTTCTACCATCACTAGTGGGAGGTCTGAAGACAGGCTGGGGAGACTGTCCAGTGGGAAAGCTGTCTGCTGGTGGAATCTCTAAGGATGCAAGTGGTAGAGCTATAAGAGAAGGTGGCTAGGCTGAGGAGCATCCATGCACATGAGGAATTCATTGGGAGTATCAGCCTGGAGATGTCCAAGGCTGAGGAAGCTATCCAGCTAGAGAGGTCTGCTGTCACACCACTGGGGGAGACGGATACAGCTCTATCACAGGGAGGACACTGACTGCTGGTTACTTCTGGCAGCAGGCAGAGCTCCCCCTCTACTCTCAACTCATCCACCTTAGTGATGAAGAACCATTCTGCTGCCCTGGCAATGAGGGGTGAGGAGTCTCCCCCAAAGATGGAGAAGGAGAGGCTCTATCCTTTCAATACTGGGAAGATCAAAGCCACCACTCCCAAGAGGAAATGAAGGGTAATGGTGGTCGAGGACTCCCTTCTGAGGGGGATGGAGGCACTCATCTGTCAGCCTGCCATGGCATCCCGGAAGGTATGCTGCCTGCCATGGGCCCACATTGGAGAGGTTACAGAGGGATTGTCAAGGATCATCTGGCCCTCTGTCTACTCCCCCATGCTACTCATCCACGTGGGCACTAATGATACTGCGAGATAAGACCCTGAGTAGATCAGAAGGGACTACCAAGCTCTGGAAATAAGGGTGAAGGTGTTAGGGGTGCAGGTGGTATTCACTTTGATCCAGCCTGTCAAGGGTGGGGGCCCAGGTGGAGACAAGTGCATCCTGGAGGTGAAATGCCTGACTGTGCAGATGGTGTCGCCAGGAGGGCTTCGGTTTCCTTGACCACAGGATGCTGTTCTGGGAAGGAGGACTGCTTATTGAAGAAGGGAAAGAGCATATTTCGATACATACTTGTTAACCCAGGGAGGAGGGTTTTAAACTAGGGTCGATGGGAGCAGGTGACAAAAGCCCCGGTAAGTCAAAAACACGGAGACCTGGGAATAGGGTTGGAATCCAGGGGGACGTAGTGAGGCCATGTGGCCCCCCTCTGATCCAGTGGTGGTCGGCGAACACCTGCCCCTGGCCTTTGTTGACTCGAGTTGCAGCCAGACACTGGTCCACCAACACCTGGCCCCATGGGTGGCGGGCGAAGCTTCCCCTCGGAAGGCTGGCTCCCTGTCCTGCCTCTTCCACCCCAGGCCCTGGCCATGCTCCACCCCCCCTCACCACCACATGCATCTCTGACTGAGAAGGGGGCAAGTGAGGAAGGAGAAGAGGGACACGTATGGCAAGCGACAGAGGGGAGGAGGGGAAGGTGAGTGGGAGAGTAGAGGAGGGAAGCGGGGGG
>ML675604.1:88755275-88791087 GCA_007922155.1 Mesoclemmys tuberculata
GACAATGCTGCCTGCCTGCACTGAACTTTTATATGTACCATGCCGGTGCCCAGGTGGTTGAGAGGTGGAATCTACTACTCACTTCCCGGGTTCATCAGCCATCTCCCTGGGGAGTCCAAGGGATCCCGGAAGCTGAGTAGCAGATACCACCTCCTCAGCTGCCCGGGAGCCTTCATGGCGCACAAAAAACTTCTGCCCTCCCACCATGGACCAGGGCTTCCAACAAGGTGGCGGCGATGGCTGTGACAGGGAAGGCTTAGCTTTCCCTGGCCTTTGAAACCCTCTGCCTATGCTCGGCCCCTTTGGCAAACCCCCACCTCTGGGCGATCCACCTAGCGTGTGTCCACGAGGATGTGAAGCCCTACACCAGTACCCAGGTCCCGCTAACTGTGATAAGGGTGACCCAACTGATGGCAGTGGGACTAGCACGTAGACTTGCCTATCCCGTAATCCTTGGACGGTACTGGTTGGACTTCATGGAAGTCTTGTATACTGTGAAGCTGGAGAATCCCCTGGTCCCAATGGCCTTGGAGGCAGACCAGATTTAGAGGAGGACTCAGACACCAGCAATCGTGGGGAGGAAACTGGGGATCCCCCATCAGGGCATGCAGAGGACTCCACCCCAACTGCTGACTTTAGCCAGGATCAGAGGGAGTTGCTTAGCCGACTATATGAGCAGCAGGTGGCAGTCAGTGGAAGAATAATGGCTCCTCAATGAGCAAACCAGTGGCCCTGCTTTGAATTAACAGAGATGAAGACCCCCAAACCGAAGAGCCTCAGACCCAGCTGGTAGTTTCCAGGTGTCATTGTCGAGCCGTGTTGAAGCTAGCCCATGATGTGCCTGCTGCGAGCTCCCTGGGGCACAAAAAGACACTTGCATGAGTCCTGACGTGATTCTTTTGGTCCGGAGTACATCAGGAGGTTAGAAACTATTGCAGTTCCTGCCCAAAGTGCCAGCTGGCAGCCCCGCCACAGGTACCCAAGGTGTCCCTGATTCCTTTGCTGGTGATGGAGTTTCCCTTCAAGCACGTCGCCATGGACTTTGTGGGACCCCTCCTGAAAAGTGCTGCCGAGTTCTGATACGTGCTTGTTATTGTGGACTATGCCACCAGGTTCCCCGAAGTGGTCCCACTGCAAAGCATCACAGCCTGGACAATTGCAGGAGAACTCCTAAAGGTTTTCATCCAGGTCGACCTACCTCAAGAAATACTGAATAACCAGGGTACCTACTTCACCTCCCAGCTGCTGTGGCACGTGTGTGGACTCCTAGGGGTTAAACAATTGCACACATCTGTCTACCATCCCCAGACCGATGGATTAGTTGAACACTTTTTTTCGGACCTTGAAGGGGATGATGCGCAAATTCCCCCTGAGGGAGCTGTGCCAGTGGGATCAACTGATTCCATCCATTACTGGCGATCAGAGAAGTATCTTAGTCCTCCTCCTTCTCAAGGGAGTTACTTTACAAGTACCAGCCGAGGGGTGGGTAGGAAGTAGCCCAGGAAAGCCTGACTGCAGTTTTGACTGTTTTGGGGCCTGAGCACCAATCAGTTCGTTGCAGACAACTCTGCCATTGCTAGGGCTCTGGGCTGGGACCCAGTGGAGTTGGGTAGATCCGGGTCCCCTTACCCTCTGCCACCTTACCCCTGGGGTGGCCATACCCCCACCATAGGTCGAGAGGCCTGCATTTGTCTGTGATGTACATGAGCCAAGACCTCAGAAAATAGACTGTGTTTGGCTCTGCCCCACCTGAGGGCCTGAGCTTCTGAGACTTGATTGGCTAATTTCCCTGCCATTAAACTGCAGTCCTGGTGACATAGTTAGCCAGTGTGGTCTCCTTCTGACCCAGAAGGGGAGAGACAACCAACATCCCACTACAGGGGAGCATGGGCTAATACAGCAGGAACAAAGAAGAGACAAGATGGAACATAGAGGGGAAATCGAATCAGTATCTTAGATGTCTGTACACTCATGCACGAAGTATGGAGAATAACCAAGAAGAACTAGAAATACTAGTGAATAAACACAACCATGAGATAGTTGGCATCACAAAGACTTGATGGAATAATACACATGACTAGAATAATGGTATAGAAGTATACAGCTTGTTCAGGAAGAACAGGCAGGGAAAGAAGAGATGTAGTGCTGCCTTGGCCTGCGGTTGAGATTGAAATAGGAGACAGATTTGCGGAAAGTCTCTGGGTAAGGATAAAAGAAGTAAAAAACAACGGTGATGTCATGGGAGACAGGTAGAAGAAGAGGTGGATGAGGCTTTTTTAAAAAAACAAAATCATCCAAAGCACAGGACTTAGTGGTGATGGGAGACTTCAACTAGCCAGCCGTCTGTTGGGAAAATAACACTGAAGTGCACAGATTATTCAATAAGTTTTTGGAATGCATTGGAGACAGTTTTTTATTTCAGAAGTTGATGAAAGCAGCTAAGGGAAAAGTTGTTCTAGATTTGATTTTGACAAATAGGGAGAAACTGGTTGAGAATTTGAAAGTGGAAGGCTACTTGAGTGAAAGTGATCCTGAATGGTAGAGTTAATGATTTTAAGGAATGGTAGGACGGAAAACAACATAATAAAGATAATGAATTTCAAGAAGGCAGACTTTAGCAAAATCAGGGATTTGGTAGGTAAGATCCCATGAGAAACAAGTCTAAGGGAAAAAACAGTTTGAGAGAGTTGGCAGTATTTCCAAGCAACAATATTAAGGGCACAAGAGCAAATTATCCCACTGCGTAGGAAAGATAAGAAGTATGGCTAGAGACTACTCAGGCTTAATCAGGAGATCTTCAATGATCTGAAACTCAAGAATGAGTCCTACAAAAAGTTGTACCTAAGTCAAATTATGAAGGGTGAATATAAGCAAACAACATAAGCATGTTGGCACAAAATTAGAAAGGCCAAAGCAAAAAATGAAATTAAATTAGCTAGGGACAATAAAGGGTAACAAGAAAACATTCTACAAATACTTTAGAAGCAAGATGAAGACCAAGGACAGGGTAGGCCCATTACTCAGTGAGGGGGGGGGAGATGATAACAGAAAATGTGGAAATGGCAGAATGGCTACATGATTTTTTTTGTTTCAGTTTTCACCAAAAAGGTTAGTAGCGATTGAATGCCAGTGAAAATGAGGTAGGATCGGAGGCTAAAATAGGGAAAGAACAAGTTTAAAATTACTTAGACATGTTAGATGTCTTCAAGTCCTCAGAGCCTGATGAAATATATCCTAGAATACTCAAGGAGCTGACTGAGGAGATATCTGAGGAGATATTATTTAAAAAAATTCATGGAAGATGAGACAGATTCCAGAGGACTAGAAGAGGGCAAATATAGTGCCAGTCTATAAAAAGGGAAATAAGAACAACCTGGGGAATTACAGAGCAGTCATCTTGACTTCAGTACCTGGAAAGACAATGGATCAAGCAATCAGTTTGCATACACCTAGAAGATAAGGAGATAAGAGTCAACATGGATTTGTCAAGAACAAATCATGTCAAACCAACCTAATAGCTTTCTTTGACAGGGTAACAAACCTTGTAGATTGGTGGAAGCGGTATATGGTGGTATATCTTGACTTTAGTAATGTTTTACATGACCTCACATGGCTCACATGACCTTCTTATAAACAAGTTAGGAAGATACAGCCTAGATGAAGCACTGTAAGGCAAACCATTGCCAGATAGTTGTTCTCAGTGGTTCACAGTCAAACTGGAAGGGCATACAGAGGGGGGGCCCTCAGGGATTGATCCTGGCTCCAGTTCTGTTTAATATCTTCATCAATGATTTAAATAATAGCATAGAGAGTACACTTATGAAGCCTGCAGATAACAAGTTGAGAGGGGTTGCAAGTGCTTTGGAGGACATGATCACAAGCCAAATATGAATGTAGCACTATTGCAAAAAAGCAAACATCATTCTGTGATGTATTAACAGGAGTGTTCAAAGCAAGAGACATGAAGTAATTCTTCCACTCTACTCTGTACTGATAAAGCCTCAGTTGGACTATCGTGTCCAGTTTTAGGTGCCACACTGAAGAAAGATGTGGACAAATTGGAGGACAGCAACAAAAATGATTAAAGGTCTAAAAAATATGACCTATGAGCAAAGATTGCAAAAAAAAAAAAGAGTTTGTTTAGTCTAGAGAAAAGACAATTGAGAGGGGACACAACAGTTTTCAAGTACCTAAAAGGTTGTTACAGGGAGGAGAAAGGAAAAAAAAATTGTTAATGACAGGACAAGAAGCAATGGACTCAAATTGCAGCAAAGAAGGTTTAAATTGGACATTAGGAAAAAATTCCTAACTGTCAGGGTAGTTAAGCACCAGAACAAATTGCCTGGGGAGGTTGTGGTATCTGTCATTAGAGGTTTTTAAGAACAAGTCACACATAGCTGGCAGGAATGGTCTAGTTATTATGTAGTCTTGCCTTGAGTGCAGGAAACTGGACTAGATGACCTGCAAAGGCCCCTTCCAGTCCTACACTTCTATGATTCTTTGTGAAGATCTCACACAGTAAGACAACACTGAGGTAGAGATGGGTCAGGCTGGTTGTATATCAATGCATTTTTCCTTTTATTGCTTTTCCTCTAGTATAGTTGTGATTCTTTTGGAAGTTTGCCCTATCCTTTGGTGAGGAGGGAAATGAGGCCATGGTATTTACATACCCACTACAAAGAAGCAGCTGTTCAGGATTATGTGACAAATATACTACATATTGATAACCATAAATTTTATGAAGACATCACCAATTTTCCTGTGTCCCAGAAAAAAAGCTCTGGCATGAACAGTATCCACAGTATTTCTCTCTTTGTTAGCAGAAAAACTCAGGGAGCATCTAGAATAATTTAAACCTCAGATGGATCCTGATTCAACCTTCCCAAAGAGCAGGTGTATTCAAACCCAGGGTTGGTTTGAGTCCATAGCAAATGCTAAAGAGCAGGTGTAATCCATGTGCCCAATAGGGAAATATCTCTTTAAGAAATCTATTGGTGGGGAAGAGATAGGAGTGTCTGGTAGGCATTGTTCTTTTTGTTTTTTGTTGTTGTTTTTCACTTTTGGCATAAACTTTTATTGCAATGAAGATGACAGGGCTCAAGTCAGGATTGTGAATGTTCTGCCCAGCAACAGTCACCCGTCCAATGAAGCCTTCCTCCCGCAGATGCATGCCAAGCTTTTGGGTCTGCCTAACCAGCAGGCTGGCTTGAAGGCAGGCCATCATTGGGGCTGGGTGGGAAGACACCACAAGAGCAGATGAGAGCAGCTGCTAAGCAGAGGGAATGGTCCATCGTCTAAGTGAACAGGTCTACAGGACAGTGGGCAGGTCCTTCTTTATCACATATGGATCATCCATTGGGCTGTATCTCTTCAGCACCTGGCCCTCCCGGTTAATGAGTAACTTTGTGAAGCTCCATTTTATTGCATTTCCCAGAGTTCCCTTTCCTTTGGGCTGATCTTTCATCCATTTCCAGAGAGGAAGGGCGTTGTTCCCATTGACCTCTCTCTTACGAAACAAGTCAAATTTCACCCCATAGTGTGCAGCAAAGTCTTTGATCTGAGATTCATTCCCAAGCTCTTGGTTTCCAAACTGGTTGCAGGGGAACCCCAGGATGTGTAAACCCTTCTCAGGATTACCAGGCAGATACACAATTAGCAAGCCACATCCAGAAGTTTCTGGAATTGGGTGTGATAGTTTTGTGTCTGCTCAATAGATTCTCTGGCCTGTAGGGGACCTCAAACTCCATGAGGGCAAGTAATCAAGGCAGCTGCTTTGCAAAAGGCCCTGTGCACTGCGTGAGTTCAGAGAAGCTGAGTCACACCACCAGAGAGAGCAGGTGGTTTTGCCTCATGCTGAGCATTTTGCAATAGGTTTTGGATTTTTTTAAATCTATATACTCAGCTGAGTGGTTTGCTAATTGGTTAGCTGAGTGAGTTCTGTGGGGGGGCGGGGAGAGTCTCCATGATGTTCAGCTGAAGATTTCTGCAAGCCAGTGGAGGGAAGATGTTGCTTTTGGCTCTGCAGACTGCATAGAGCTAGTGATCGATGACTCTAACTGAGACTCGGATGAACTCAGCCTAAGCTTTTGGAAATTCTGAGTGTCTTCTCGCTGTGTGTCTGTGGGGATAGACCTGTTCAGATTTCATTTGTTTTCGTGTGACTATGGAGATTATGCATGTGGCTTCTAAAGTAGCCACGTTCTGTTCTAAAATGAAGTTATTTCTTTATCATAAGATTTTATGAAGTTGGTACTGAAGAGCTAAGTTAATTCCTTTTGTTCTTTTGGATTTGATTCTGGGGAGGCTGACCCTGTGCAATCCCTGTTGAAAATCCTCAGTGACTAAATTCTGGGTCTCCAGGTGCTTTTCTATGGGAACTGGGGTTCTTTTAGGCACTGGAGAAGGGCAATGGAATAAACTCTAGTCCACATTTACTGTAGTCCGATGTTACCAATTGGCACCTGAACAGACAGGGAGTTGCGGATTGCTCAGATCTCCCCTCTGATTTTGTTTTGAGGAGTTTTGCAGGAGTTAGTTACAAAAGAATTTAGTGTTGTTCTTTAATTAGTACACTAATTAGTACATTAATATCGTTACAATCATGCAAACTTGTACACAGCTTGGGTTAGATCCCTGCTGGGCCATTTCGGTCAGTGAAGTGTCCCCTGTTGATCGCACAGCAGAGATGCAGAGGGCTGGTAGAACCTTTGGTCATGTGACCTCTATGAGGTGGGTTAAGGGAGAGAAAAAAGATATGCCCTTTGTGAATTTGAAGATCCTGTTTCTGTGATGCACACACAGGGAGGAGCTGTGTGGTGCAGAAGCTAAGGCAGAAATAGGATTGTGACTCCTGTTCATTTTGAGGTTTTTGCCGTTTGCCCCCGGTTGCATGCCCAGTGTACCTCCGTGTAGGGATCAGGGATATTCTATGTATTCTAACAGAGGGTTCAAGCCTGAGACGGGGGCTGTGGTTACACAGCCGCAATGACAAGTTAGTGTGTTACTCTGACAACAGAAGGACTGTAGAGCAAACGGTAGCAGTAACAGTGGGCTGGGGCAAGCAATTCCTTCTAGCCCTCTGGCAATGAATTCCCTATGTAACTGCACCCTCGTGTGGTAGAATATAAAAGTACAGACCGTGATAGGGATAGAGGACATGCATCACCTATACAGCATAAAACAAAGGACATTAATAAGTCACTGCTGCTGAAATAAATGGCAAACACATTGGCCATTTGCTGACACCTAGTACAAGCCAGACTTGTGTACAAAAGGGTATAAGAATGGCCACACTGGGTCAGACCAATGGTTCATCTAGGCCAGTATCCTGTCTTTGGACAGTGGCCAAAGCCAGATGCTTCAAAGGGAATGAACAGAACAGGGCAATTCTCAAGTGATCCATCCTTTGTTACCCAGTCCCAGCAACTGTCAGTCAGAGGCTTAGAGACACCAAGTGTACGGGGTTGAATCCCTGATCATCTTGGCTAATAGTCGTTGATGGATTTATCCTCCATGAACGTATCCAATTATTTTTTGAACCCTGTTACAGTTTTGGCCTTCGCATCATCCCCTGGCAATGAGTTCCACAAGTTGACTGTGTGTTGTGTGAAGAAATTCTTCTTCTGTTTGTTTTAAACTTGCTGCCTACTATTTTCATTGTGTAATCCTTGGTTTCTGTGTAACATGAAGGGGTAAATGATGCTTCCTAGTCATTTTTGTTGCCCTTCTCTGTATCTTTTCCATTTCTAATATGTCTCTTTTGAGATGCAGCAACCAGAATTGCAAGCAGTATTCAAGATGTCAGCGTGCCATGGATTTATATAGTGGCATTATGATGTTTTACTGTATTATTATTATGATCATCTATCCTTTTCCTAAGGGTTCCTAACATTCTTAACTTCTTTGACTGCCCATTGAGTGGATATTTTCAGAGAATTATCTATAATGACTCCCATGAATTCTTTCTTGAGCGGTGATAGCTAACATTAGAACCCATCATTTTGTACACATAGTTGGACTTATGTTTTCCATTATGTATTACTTTGCATTTATCGATACTGACTATGTACAGTCACAGAACACTACATTTCACTATATTTAATTAAACACTTTTATCTCCAGAGGTATACAGGACTTGTTTTGGTTTTTTGATTTGGTATCTTTTTTTTTCTTTCTATTTTGTATGTATTTTGGATAGAAGGATATAGAAAAGATTTTGGTGACCAGAGTTGTCATCCATTATTTGTGAGGTAAAAGTTTGAAATGTCCTCAAAACAGATTCTAGTAATACTGATGGCCAGAATATAAATTCACCTGACAGGGCACTGAACAAAATAATATATTCCCCTTTGTTTCACCTCTGCTGTACACATACAGAAGAGAATTTGTAAATCAAAGCTACCATTTTTTTTCCAATATGAGAATAAAATCTTCATACAAACGAAGGAAATTACACGAAAGCACCATGCTGTATAATGAATTGTGATACTTCTAATCTTCATTGTATCAGTGACCTAAGGAGACAAACGTTTTGGAACAAAATAAGAGCCGTTATAACAGAACTGGAGAGATTGCAGATCTGTGTATTTTGATACCCAGGAAATCTAAGACTGGTAGTTTTATGTCAGAAAGTGTTATAGCCAAAGGTGAGCAAACATATTTAAACAAAGGGGGGAAGCAAAAAACTCAGCCTAAATCTCAGATCAAACTTTCTGTATATTCATCAGTCAGTTGCTTTTAGCACAAGACATCTTATAACTCTTGGGCAACTGAAAATGTCTGATGATTATTTAGATGGTGTCATCAGTGCATTCTGTGCTTCACAAGTAAAACGTGCTAAGCAAAGCGAAGTCTGCACTGGTGGATATGATATCAGACAGAGATTGTAAATGTCCTGGGCCAAGGAATGTCTTTTTGTTCTGTGTTTGTACAGCACCTGGCACAATGGATCCTGGTCCATGACTAGGCTCTACAAAATACAAATAATTATTATTAATACAGGAAAAAAGGGCCATGTGGTGTTGGGTTTAGACAACCTGGAGTCCCCAGTCTGCCCCCGGTTTTTTTAATCCGCTGGGGCCACCATTGGTTTGGGTTTCATGCGGGCCGGACAAAGCACAGCGACCAATATGATTGCAAGCCAAGTCGTTTATTTTCAAGGGGCACACTCTCTTATAGTATTTTCCAACATCTCATTACACATGCAGCCCTTACAACAGTAAACAAGTCTCACCGCAGTGAGAGCTTTCTCACACACCCTAATCTGATCGGCTAGAGCTAGCTAAGAAGCACGGGGGGAGGCCGTAATCAGAAATACACTTTGCAGTTCCCATAAACACTCCATGCCTCGCTGTTCCCAGAACAGCACCTGCAAGGTCATCTGGAAGCCAGCCAAGACCAGGGTTTGCCCAGCAGTCAGCGTCTGGCCCCAAACAATCCCACAATGTGGGTGTTCCACACCCAAAGGAGGTGTTCAACATCTTACAGGGATAGGGCTTTGAGCAGTGCGTGGGTGTAGGGCTCGTGTGCTCCCTGGAACAGGTGGATTGTCAGATTTTTGAGGCATGGAGGACTTGGCCTAATTAGGAGGGTGCTCCGAGCTGCTAGAGAAAACCAGAACAGAGAAAGAGAGCTACAGAGACAAAGGAAGCAAACCAGAGAGAAGTTTGGCAGTGTGTAAGGCAGTAGAGGAAGAGATGGGAGCACAGTGTGATAAAGAGCTGTAAAAGTCAGCAGGAGAAGTTTAAACATTCTGAGGAAGAAGCCAGTGAGGAAAAGGAGAACTGGCTTGGTAGGAAAGGAAGGTTGCCTTGATGATCGTGTTCCAAAGGGAAGAGAGACGAAAAGGGAGATTACAGAACATGTACAAAATCATTCATGTTTTCAGCAAGCCAAGGGAGAGATTCTTGATGGCTTCTAATATGGCTTGAACTGTGCTCTACTCAGTTGTATTTAATATCCAGCTCCAGCATGGTTGCTTAATGCAGCTCCTAATGCTTGATAACCCTTCCTATCTCATTCTCATCAATTGCACCTTTAGCACAATAAGTGCAGTTTCCTTTAGAGTGGCAGCAAGACATGGTACTCTGTGATCTTCAGTCCTATGGTTCACTTGCCTTATTTCAAACAGGCAGATTATGCATCCTTCACAGATAACTGATCCTTGAATTGGTTGATTACGCAGATCAGCTGTGTAGGAATCGCTCTCTAGTTCTTGTGCCTAGAAACTTGGTGATCGATTCCATAGCATATATAGCAACATCACAACTCTCCTAATCGGATTTACAGGGTCTTAATCACTGAAGAGCAGCTGGCAGTCTCTTTCCATCTAAAATATTTTCTTTACCATCTAGCTCTTCTCATAGTTTTTGATGGTTCACTCAGAACTTTTCTACATCGGGAAATTGCCTGTCAGTGATAGCATAATAAGCTATCCTAATGTGGACACTACATTCCAGAACAAAGTCACTTTTAGCTTATTCCACTATAACTATGCTGGTCAACTTCCCCATGAAGACAAACCCCAAGTCTGGATCTCATTTTTTCTGTACAGAGCTGTTTTAGATCTGTTTTTCTTCTAATGCTGTTGACTTCTTGACAGATTTAACTTCAAAGATTCAGAGCTTTTTAAGTGAAGATGGGATTTGCTGTTACCACCTTCTGCTATTTGTGTCTGAGCTGCCTCATTTCTTCTTAGGTAATTTGTTGAGTCTTTCACTTGGACTTGGCTGACTTTTGACGCTCCTTTTACCTGATCATTTATTTTCTCCTATGTGACTTCACTTGTCCTTAGCTGGCTAAAGTCTGGTCCCTCTGGTCTTTCCTTCCATCACTTGCAGAGTCTTGGTGAGGTTTGCTTCTGGAGTTTGTGCTGTTTGTCATCTTCGTGCTTTTCTGGAATCTCACTTAAACCCATTGTTTCACACCAGCAGGACTCTTTAGTCCTTCCGGGGATTCCAAAAGAAGCAGTCTCTTAGTTTTACATTAAAACAAATGTGTACCATCTGAGTAAAACCAAAATCTTTCTAACAGAACCTACATTTTTATAGGGTCTGCCTGTCCATCAAGGCAGCTTCAGAAATTTACACAGAGGTGATGTAAGGATGGGAAATATGGTAGGACAAGTGTGGCCTCTTAGATTCCTTTCCCTCCTAACTCAGACGTGCTCTAGCTAAGTGTATGCAGAAGGAAGAAAGGGCCTTTTAGCCCTAATCAGCCAGCTTCTAAAACTGTAAGCCCACAAGGGCATGCGCCTTACCTTGTGTCTCAAGAACATGAAGCCTAGCCCATCCTAGGGGGGAGATCAAAACAACTTCAAGCCTGCTGAGCTCAAGTAAAGAGTGTCCCCAAACGTTTGCATGGGGAGAGGGTACAAGAAGCCTTTCTCTCCTCCACCCCAGCCCACCTACCTGCCACCCCATTGCAGTGCCTATGTTCAGGGTTGTGCAGGGACTGCTCCCTTCTAGTGCCTCCAAGATCAAAAACCACCTCAAAGAGGTCTTGGCTCACCTCTACTGAGCAACTCTCTCCCAAAGCTGTCCCTAGAGTGGTGCAGCTCGATATCATATCCTGTCTGGCCATTGTGTTAATAAGAGGCGCATTTCTATCATTCATCCATTCTGTGCTAGAAACTGATTTCACTCTTTTGATGTTTCGCTTCCATTTTTTCCCAACACTTTGCATGTTAAGGTGGCTAATTTTAGCAGTACCACGTTTATCCAAAGTGTGGCATAATACGGGAGGAGGGGGATAGAATCACACACTTTCTGAGATTTTAACCTGAAATAACTAAGGAATAGATCAATAGCTGAAATATTCTCATCTTCCATTTTTAGAAAATGCAGTGCCACCCACTCTCTGAAAATCAAACCCCATAAAAAAGCTGCCTCAAACCAGGCACCCAAAATTGAGGCATGTGAAATCACTGGTCTCTCTTGAAAATCTTGACCTAAAGTTTAGCTTTTACTTTACAAAAGACAATAGGCCAAACGCTAAGGTTTCCCGTCTGTCAGCTTTGTCTGATTTCAGCAGGGATTTTGCTAGAATAAAAATTGAGTACAGATGTTAGGATATTACCCAGTGGAAGCTAGAAAATAGGGCTGCTGGTCAAAAATGTTTCCTTCACACACACAAATGTTCCCTTTTTTAAGAATAGTATCTTCTTTCCTTAGAAAATGTTGATCTTTTGTTTAAAACCAAACCTCTCAAAAACTGAAAAGCTTCTATTTAGAAATGCAGTCACATTGCCTCAGAATACTTATAATTCAGGTGCCTAATGCTTCCATTCTCCTCTGGGGGGTTCCACAGCTGAGCTAGACTACAATGTCCCATGATGCACTTAGGAGGTGAGATCATGGATCATCATAGGACATGTAGCCTGGCCTACACAGCAGAAGGGGGGAGTTAAACACCTGAACAACAGCTCCCATTGAGACACCACAATGGCATTTTCTAACCATTTCTATTAGTTTTAGCTGAAATTTCAGTTTTTGATTTTATTTCATTTATTTTTTCTCAAAACTCAAAGGTTGAAATTGTCTGTGGAAAATCTGGATAAAATATATTTTTTCCAGTTGTGTCAAAATGATCGGTGGGACAAAACCCAGTTTCTGACCACTAGAAAATAACCATGAAACAGAGAGATCTGAGTTTACATAAAATAACTTTTCAGAGTAATGTGCTGTTGACCTTGCATTTTAATGACTTCTAGCAAATATAACTTTATAATTTGTTGAAACCCCTGTGTATCAAATCCTTTGTGGACACAGTCTTAGGAATCAGGAAAGACTGCTTGATGTTTGCCACACTACAGCAACTCCCTACAAAGCGAACCTTTGTCCTGGAGGCGGCTGAAAGATCAAATCACATTAGTGCGGCAACATTCTATCAAAATAATGATGGCAAATGCACTTGACTCAGAAGTGTTCTTCAGTTGCTGGACTGCAATAACATTTCTGGCTCTTGAGATGCAGGTTACTCATGAGGGAAAGGTTAGACGTTAATCATTCATGGTACAATGTGAAGAACTCAAGCCATACAGAGCCTGAATGCATTCTAAAAATAATGTAAGCCTGTTAGAAAATGAAGAGGTCTGCAAAATGCAAAGTTAGAGGACTCTGGCTTGACTCGTTTGTCCTTTGAAACTGAAGATCCGAGATCAAATCCTGTCTTGGCCTTTTACAGAGGGTCATATAATAGCAAATGAATTAATCACATTAAACCCAGTGTTCCACGCTTTCTTTTTAATGAAGTGAGGTCTGTTTCACAGCACGCTGAAGTCAAAGGGAGTCTTCGCAGCAAGTCCACTGGACTTTGCCCTGTAAGACCATCATTATGATAAAATTGCCTAGAATTGTATAGAAAGTGATTTAACAACACAATGGCTGAACTCCTTAAAAATGTTCCTGCAAATTGTAGAAAGGCATTCATCTTTGCAATGTAATCATAGCATTCATCATAGACAACATGGCATGGTTACAGTGCTGGATGGGTGTGTACTGCTGTTTGTGGACACATTTCCAGACTGCTGTCAGAGTGGGATGGCTCCTTTCTATTTTAGAATGAATCATCCCAAGAATTAATTCTGAAAAAAAGACAGGGGAGCCTCCTTCACTCAGCAGTGTCATAGCAGAATGTTTTAGCCACTGAACTAGTGGTAGATGAGCTGGCGTCTTGCTCTTTCTTAGCATAGCTTGGAAGGCTAGTTGTGTGTGAGGTTGTGTAGAAGCCAAACTCAAACAGCTTAATAGGACTGAATTGGGGGTCCTGGATAATCTCCATCCAAGAATATTAAAGGAACTGGCACATGAAATTGCAAACCCATTCACAAGGATTTTTAATCAATCTGTAAACTCAGTGGTTGTGTTGTATGACTGGAGAAGAGCTAACAGAGATCCTATTTTTAAGAAAGGGAAAAAAATGATCCAGGTAATTATAAGCCTATTAAATTGACCTCAATAGTATGCAAGGTCTTGGAAAAAATTTTGAAAGAGAAAGTAGTTAAGGACATAGAAGTTAACAGCAATTGGGATAAAATACAACATGATTTTATAAAAGGTAAACAACCTAATCTCCTTTGAGAAGATAACAGACTTTTTAAACAAAGGGAATGCAGTGGATCTAATTTAGATTTCAGTAAGGCATATGATACAGTTCCACACAGGGCATTATTAGTTAAATTGGAAAAAATGGGGATTAATAAGAAAATTGGAAGGTGGATAAGGAACTGGTTAAAGGGGAAACTAACGGATCATAGTGAAAAGTGAACTGTCAGGCTGAAGGGAGGTTACTAGTGGAGTTCCTCAGGGATCGGTCTTGGGACCAATCTTATTTTACCTTTTTATTACTGACCTTGGCACAAAAAGTGGGAGTTGTACTAATAAAGTTTTCGAATGACCCAAAGGTGGGAGGTATTGCTAATACAGAGAAGGACTGTGATATACAAGAAGATCTGGATGACCTTCTAAACTGGAATAATAGAAATAGAATGAAATTTAATAACGGAAAGTGCAAGGTCATTCATTTAGGGATTAGTAACATGAACTCCAAGCCCATCTCTTGAGGTACAGTTCGTGAGTCACCTAGCATGGAATGGACATTGGCAAGCACTTGAAGAAGAAAAAAACGGTTACTACCCTTTCGTAACTGTTCTTTGAGATGTGTTGCTCATGTCGATTCCATGACCCACCCTTCTCCCCTCCATCGGAGTTGTCTTTTTCTTTCACATGGCTGGTGTATAGCAGTAACTACGTCGTCACCTGAAGTGGATCGAGCCAGATGGCTACAGCAGGAGTGGCAGAATTTACTGCAGTGATGTCTTCTTCATATTTATAATTTGGGCAATACGTGGTGATGTGTGATGGTCTGTTGTGGGAAGCCACACGCGCATGCTGGGGAGTCCTCGATTTTTCTATTTGTGCATTAAATGTCGTCATCTGCTGTGGTTGGTTTGGATTTGGTTCAGAGTTGACCAAGATGTCTGTAGGAGGTCAAAACCTGGAACCTTCTGCACGGGATCTGGCACTAGGTGCTTATCTTTTCTCTTGTTTAGCCCACTCTGCTTTCCAAGTCTCCTTCTGATCATAGTCTGATTGCATGAGGCTACGCAAATATTCCCAGAAAGGCTTGTGGGACTTAAATGGTGGGAAGCGTTGTTGAGGTCTTCATGGATAGGAAGTCATCTGTTTTCCTGGATTCACTGAATTTTATGGAGTGTTGCAGCAGTTCACCATAGTAGCAGGGGAATGGTGTTAGAACAGGTAGCCGTGGTGTTGGAGTTGACCTAAGGGTTCCAGTGATGCACTGCTCTGTCAGAGTTACCAGCAAGAAATGTGGGGCCAGCAGTGCCCTTTATACTGGCACTTATGTGTGTGACTCCTGAGGGCGCTAGAGCCAGCCCAATGGATACCACTAAGGGAAAAATCTCCGGCAATAGTGCACATAGCATGCACACACGTAGCATGGAATGGACACAAGCAATGAATCCTGAAGAACAACAGTTGTGAAAGATTAGTAGCCATTTTTAATTTGTCATTTGTTCCTGCATATTCATTACTAAAATAACATTCCTGCATGGTTCTCCTCTTTAAGAGGTAGCCATAGAATACATGAATTCCCAGCTCCATACACCAGCATTCCCATGAAGTTTTTTTTTCATTTTGGTTGACCTATTTGTTTTCAAACAGGCTCCTCTTTACTTTTAAAGCCTTCCGCAATCCAGCCTGCTCTACCTATCCACCCAAATACTTTATCATAAGGTCAACTCCCACCTTTGTCTGCTAAACATGCCAGCTTGGATCATCCAGTTCTCTGCTTCTTTGATGAGCACTTTCATGCTTTTTCACAGCTCACCCCTTGCAAGCAGGAACAGCTCCCAGTTAAAATCTGTAAAACTAACCCCTTGCCTTTCTACAAGTCCCTCTTCAAAGCTCACCTGTGTCATAATGAATCCAGAAAACTACAACCTGATAATGGTAAAGCTCTGTGTGAGCATTCCTACTGACTCATTAAGCAATATACAGTACGCTATAATTGTTGCTATCCCATCAGGTGTGATTGTCTCATGCCTCTATTATGTCTTGTTTTTCAGACTGCAAGCTCTTTGGGGCAAGGATTGTTATTTACTATATGTTTGTACAGCACCTTCCACAATGGAGCCCAACCTGTTGAGATGCTAGGTGCTATCAAATTTAATAATAATCAATACATTACATCCTTGTGTACTCTGGGTCCCACAGTGTTCAATCCAAATAGAGAGTTGAGCTTTAAAATACAAGGCAAGTCATTAAGGTAAAATGATAAAAAAAAACAACCAGAAAGCTAAAGCCTTTGTACAGTGCTTCTAGGAAGTTTGGGGAGCTATAGAATTATAACACAGAGAAAACATTGTGGAGGTTCATCAGGCAATGATTTGAGATTTGCTTTGTGTGTGGGATTGCTCTGCTCTCCTATCAAGGGAGTCCAGGCCCACATGAGCTTTTGCCTTGAACGGGTGCATGGGCCTGCTTGGCTCATGGGGATCTGTTAGTTTGTGTCTCAGGGAGTCTGCAGTAGTTGTCATATAATACAATAGAATCTCAGAATTACAAACACCCAAGTTACAAACTGACCAGTCAACAACACACCTCATTTGGAACTGGACGTACGCGATTAGGCAGCAGCAGAGACCAAAAACAAAACCAAAAACAAATGCAGTAAAGTACTGTCTTAAACATAAATAACTAAAAAAATAAAGGGAAAGTTTAAAAAAAGATTGGTCAAGGTACGGAAACGTGCTGTGCTTGTTTCATTTAAATTAAGATGGTTAAATGCAGCATTTTTCTTCTGCATAAACTTTCAAAGGCTGTATTAAGTCAATGTTTAGTTGTAAGCTTTTGAAAGAACAACCATAACACTTTGTTCAGAGTTATGATCATTTCAGAGTTACAAACAACTTCCATTCCTGAGGTGTTCATAAGTCTGGGTATGTCTACGCTGACGGCAGCAAAGTCGCCGCCGTGAGATCGACTTTTCTGGATCGACTGAGTGGTCAGCATAGACTCGCTCAATTGATCAGGAAGTCGACACAGTAAATCCAGCCCCGCAAGTGGCATAGGGCTGCGTCAATGGGAACGCGGTTCCTGTCGGCACAGTACAGTGACTACGGCGTGCAGAAGGGAAGCACAGCAGTCAATGGGAATTATGCAAGCTACTCTGCTTAGCTTGAGTAACTCCCAGCGACTGCTGCTGAATCATCCGGTAAGTGTAGACCAGAGCTCTGTGGTTCTACAGTAGTTGTCTTTGTGATCCAGTGGTTTTGCTGTTTATTGATTTTTTTAATAAACATGTCAGTCTAATTATGTGACTCTCTGAACTAAGATGTCTTTAAAGGCACTTGACTTCAAATGCCTGCAACTTTTGTTTTGAGCTGAATGCTTCTTCTCTGTCCCGGGATGCATCATACATCTGTTCTGTCAGAGGCCATAAGAAGAACTGCTAATTAGTTCTTTTTATTGCCTTCTAATGGCAAAGCTCTAACCCTGGGAGCAGGGATTCAGAGAATGATGGAATCTTTTCCTGTGTTGTTCTGTCTGGAGCGCTGCATGATGTACCATGATGCATGGTGTACAATGATGATGAATCTTGCAGTATTGCATGCAGCGTTGTAGCTGTGGTGGTTGCAGGATATTAGAGAGCCAAGGTGAGTGAGATAATACCTTGTATTGGACTAACTTCTGGTCATGAGAGAGAAAGCTTACCTCACCCATCTTGTCTCTATAAGGGAATAAAGAAAAAAGAAAAGAAAACATCGTTACCCAGCAAGTTAAGTATGGAAAGGTATTGAGGAAAGTCAGGTTTAAAATGACAAACTTAAAAATCAACACAGAGGCTCAAAAGCAAGAGAAATTTCACAACAAATCATCTAGAGCAGTGGTTCCCAACCTTTCTGAGCGAAAGCCACACTGGCTAACACTAAGTAAAACACACACCCGCCCAGCCCACCCTCTCACTGGCCATAAACACACACAACCCTTATAAAGACATAATGATGATAATAGCAACACTAAATTACATAAATAATAATAATAAATTACTCTTAACTGATTAAGAAGCTAAGCCTTCCCTGGCGCAGTTGCTACTGCGCACCTCATGTGGCCCTGCCTCTTCCCGTCCCTCATGGGCGTAGAGTAATAGAGGCGGGCCCTGGCTCGAGGGCCCCACCAGCTGAGGCTGCTCCTCTCCGACCGGGCATCTGGCCAGTGCGGGGCTGGGGGGGCTGCTCCTCTGCTGTGGCTGGCGTGGAGTTTGAGGCTGCTGCGCCTGGTGCAGAGATCAGGGGGGCTAAATGACCTCAATATTACTGAAGCCTCATGGACACCCTAGAATCTTTGGTGCCATCCCAAGGGGGTCCTGCCCCCAGTTTGAGAACCGTTGATCTATATCTTAAGGAATGATTAAATAAAAGAACAGCCAGGGGCTTGGGTTGTGAGGAACGTTAGAGAAGCAGTATGGTCCAGTGGCCAGGGCATGGTGTGGTATTCAGGATACCAGAGATCTCTTCCTTGCTTTGCTACTGACCTTGCCTTAGGTAACCACTTTCCCCTCTCTGTGCCTGTTTTTCCTCCCATCCTTTTCTGCCTCGGGACTTTAAAAAGGCCTCGGTTTTAGTAATTTGCCACTGAGACCAATAGTAGAATGCACGCCCTAGGTGCACAGTGTTTGTTTTCTAAGTAAAGGTGTTACTGAGAGCCTTAAAATTATATCAGTTTGAGACTCTGGTCTGAATTTTTTCATCTTGTAACTGCAAATGTTTCCACATAACAGGGCACCTCAGAAAGATACCTTGGCACTGAGGAAAAAGGAGAAGCTTCTCCCAAACTTATCTGAAACAGAACTGGAAAAACTTGAATCTGTTTCAGCACCCACGCTAGAGCCGCGCACATATGCACAGGTGCTTCATTTGGGTATGTGTGGAGAGATGTTATTCTGCTGAGCAAAGGAAGTTAGGTGCCTTAATTGTTTTCCCCTTTCAAATTTTCATGGTTGTGTGATTATTCTTTTAACCTCGTAAGTTGTGCTAAATATGAAGGCACATAAGATCCAATAAAACGATGGTTGGTCAGACTGTCTGTCCACACCATGCCCACCGTGGTTCTTCTACCAATTCTGTGCATAGGAATCATTGCCTCTTTCTCCTGATCCTGGTGTGAAATTTCACTTGTGGAAAGCTAAATTGAAGTAGTGTCCCCTGGGGTTAGCTGCTATGTCAGCATATCTGCTTTCTGATACCATCTCCCAGCTCTGAGAACTACTACATGCTACTTTCAATGCTGCAACTGTGAAAACTGATGATTCTCATCAAAGGCAGACAGACTCCTCTCCAGTGTATAAACAGTTCAAAGGCTCCAGCTCATATGCCAGCACAGAACTAGCACCAATTAAAGAAAGAGAAGAAGGTAGCTGAGTCCCCACCTCATTTTTAACTTAGCTCGGGTACTTCCATGGTGTCAAGCCAAAATGGGTGAAAGGTGAGTAGGAAGTCATTCAGCGTGGTGAACCCATCGTGTAAAATTGTTAGTAACAACCAACATAAAACAAAGTCAAAGGAATTGTGTGAACTGAGTTGGTTTAGGATACCTAGGGATTGTTCATTGCTCATCTCTCTTGCACATGAATGAAGCAAACATCAGTGAGATCAATATTTTTCTGACTCTTCCCTGCCTGGGCGTTTGTCCGGTTTGTCTCAACAGCAAGATTAATCTTCACAATAAATATTGATCCGAAATCCAACTGTGGATTGATTCTTTTCCCCAACAAAACCTTTTCGTTCCAGCCAGAGGCTTTTTAATCAACATGTTTCCTTTTAAAGGGCTTTGCTGAATGCATATGAAAGAAAGAGGACCTTTCCCATTTCACTTTTGAATTCCAAGGAACTTAATGTTTCTGCTTAGCTTTTCTTGTTGTGTCATTGAGACTTAAAAAGGGTTGGTTGCTATGGTAATATCTGACCAGTCCTTTTATACTAACCATGTACCTGCAAAGTCTTAGTTAAACAAAAAAAAATAGTTCTAGTAATACCTAATGCCTCAATCCCCATTTGACAACGGCACTCCTCTTCCATATACCGCTGGCTAGCTTCTTTGTCAAAGAACTAGCCCACAACACACACTTTCATATATCCTTAAGAAAAATTGTAGGACTAGTTCTAAATGTCAGAGGACAATATTCCCTTTCCTGTTCACTTACGCATGCTTTGTCTTTCTGTGAAACATCTTTTGGAGATCCTTTAAATAATTTGGCTGGTTAACAAGGGAACATATACTTGAACTCAAGCCATTTTCTTTATGGAGGGAGCGAGCACTGAGGGAATTTATAACAGAGAGAATCTCTAGCCTGTGTCTAGCTTAAATCTAGGTTTTTATATAGCCTCTTGTCAGCTTAGCATCTTAAGGGAAGAGCACTAAAATCAAAATGGTAACTGCTGGTCAGAATGGAGGCCAGCACACACAGATCCAACTCACTTAACTTTATTCATTTAATACTGAGTGCAGAACAGGCCATTTTGTGTGGGAGATGTGACTAGGGACAGGATGGGAGTTATTCTTGACCAGAATTGGGACAGCATGCTTATACAGGAGCCAGAGAAAATGTTCCTAACTAAAGGCACTGGGTCACAGCTGTGTTTTAACTGGACTTCTGAATGTGGAAGTGGGGCCTGTTCTGTTCAACATCTTCATTAATGATCTGGAAGAGGGGGTAGATTGCACCCTCAGCAAGTTTGCAGATGACACTAAGCTAGGGGGAGTGGTAGATACCCTGGAAGGGAGGGATAGGATACAGAAGGACCTAAACAAATTGGAGGATTGGGCCAAACGAAATCTGATGAGGTTCAACAAGGACAAGTGCAGAGTCCTGCGCTTAGGACAGAAGAATTCCATGCACAGCTACAGATTGGGGACCGACGAGCTAGGCAGCAGTTTTGCAGAAAAGGATCTGGGGGTTACAGTGGATAAGAGTCAGCAGTGTGCCCTGGTTGCCAAGAGGCTAATGGCATATTGGGCTGCATTAGTAATAGCATTGCCAGCAGATAGTGGGAAGTGATTATTCCCCTCTACTTGGCATTGGTGAGGCCGCATTTGGAGTATTGTGTCCAGTTTTGGGCCCCCCACTACAGAAAGGATGTGGACAAGTTGGAGAGAGTCCAGCAGAGGACAACAAAAATGATAAGGGGGCTGGCGCACAAGACTTATGAGGAGAGGCTGAAAGAACTAGGTCTGTGTAGTCTGCAGAAGAGAAGAATGAGGGGTGATTTGATAGCAGCCTTTAACTACCTGAAAGGGGGTTCAAGGGAGGATGGAGCTTGGCTGTTTTCAGTGGTGGCAGATGACAGAACAAGGAGCAACGGTCTCAAGTTGCAGTGGGGGAGGTTTAGGCTGGACATTAGGAAAAAGTTTTTCACTCAGAGGATGGTGAAGCACTGGAATGGGTTACCTAGGGAGGTGGTGGCATCTCGATCTTTAGAGGTTTTTAAGCTGCAGCTTGACAAAACCCTCGCCGGGATGATTTAGCTGAGGATAGTCCTGCTTTGAGAAGGGGTTTGGACTAGATGACCTCCTGAGGTCCCTTCCAACTCTAATATTCTATGATTCTATGATATCGTCTTGGCTTCAATGGGACTCTATTTGGGTGATGGATTCACCCACACACTGCACTGCAGGATCACAGCCTAAACAGATCCCGCTAATAGCAGGAGAAAGAAGGAATTAAATCAGAGAAAAATAATATGAAAGCCAAAAGTCTTAGGCATGATCAATAGGATGTGTGGAAAATTGAAAATGTGGCAGATTTCATATAATTATTTAAGTATCAGCAACAGATTGGGGTGAAATCCTGGCCACATTTGAAGTCATAGAGTATAAGGCCAGAAGGGCCCACCAGATCTTCTAGTCTGATCCCCTGTATATCACAGGCCACCACACGTCAAATTCAGCAACCGAAAGTAGACCAAAGAATTACATGCTCACAGGACACTAGGCTATTAGGTGCTACATGTAGACACGAGGACGGACCAAGGTGCACCAGTGCTTGAGGACTCTGCAACAGCAGGAAAAAGATTGAGATAGACCTAATTAATCCCAGCAAGTGACCTGCAATCCGTACTACAGAGGAAAATGAAAAAACCCAATGTCCTTGGCAATCTGACCTGGGGAAAATTCTTTCCTGACCCCACATATAGCAATCAGTTAGACTCCTGAGCATGTGAATGAGAACCAGACAGCCAAGCGCCTGAGAGAGAGACTGATTGTTGACACTTCTGAGCCCTGGCGTATGCCATCCAGAGTCCCATCACCAGCCATTGACTTCAATGGGGCCAAGCTTTTACTTGTGGCCTCCACCACCATAGCATATGAGGGCCTCAGGCTAATTAAAAGCATACATAAAATGAAAAATCAAAAAAGCAAGCAAAACAAAAACCGGAACTATGAAATGAACTTTATAGGACAGCTTGAGAGTCAAAGAAACAGCAGAGGACAATGGAGCCAGTCATGCAATTTGTTCCAGCATGAAACCGTGATTTTGCCATTTTCACATCAGCAACCTTGCACGTGGGAGTAGGCTCACTGAGTTCATTGGGTTTACCTGCATGTTTATATTTTATTAGGCTCAGAGTCTCAGATTACATTTTTTTAAAGTTGGCTGCCATCTCATCCAGAACCCACAGGTTAAGTCTGTCATAGTGGCCTGAATGTCAGCAAATAAGTGATGTATGGGGAATTATTTTGATCGGTAACATCACATGAAAACACTGGGTGGCATTTTCACTGAAAACTACATTCCAGACACACATTTCTTAGCTACACTGGCTAACAACACTCACATGCTACCTCTGACAGCAAATGCACAGGCCTGCTACAGAAAACTAATTAAAAGAATGCCTCTGGCGCCATCTATCGTGCCAACACAGCATTGAGGCAAACAGAGACCACATATAAGTCAGGCATATGTCAGACACACCTACAGTTAGTGGATTTACTTTTATAATTAATCAAAGTAAGAGAATATTTTTCCATAAACCCAGTCAGTTGGCTCCTTTTAAAGTAATTATGCTAAGCTCACCAGCTCTACCAACTCACTAATGTCACCATGATGCATTTGGCACATTGTATTTTCATCATAAGAATGAAATGGCTCTATTAAAAGTTTTGACTTTCAGTCTTGTGCCTTATTTTCAAGGTGTGTGTTTGTGTATTTATGCCTATACATCCCGATTATGTTTGTTGTTACACACACATCATTAAGCGCTGCCTCGTCAGCATTCACACACTTACTATCTTATCCTGGTTTAGACCAAGGTCTTATCTCCAGCACATAGATCAAGTAGGTGAGCTGTGCATTAGCCTCTAAACTAGAATCCACAGGAGTCTGAAGACAGTGTTTTGTGGTTCTGGCAGTCTTTTGTCATCTGTTCTCTTGTCAGTCTGTAGAAAAGACATGGCCAAAAGCTCTCATAAGATTTAATGGAACTCCTATTTATCTTGATTTAGGGGTTGCTCACCTAAGTGCTTAATCAGGGGCCTCACAAGTGATCCCACCTGAAGTCAAGCTTGGCAAGGATTGTGACTCATGTGAGGTAAGTGACAGCATCATCACTATGGGGGAACCGGTTGGGAACTGCATGTCCCCATATTATTTATTTGTAGCACAGCAGTTTCAGATCACGATTAGTGCTACACACTGCACACACACAGTGATATGCTGGGGCTTGGGTGCAACATTAAGGAGTTGCTGGGCATAAGTGCTGCCTTTCATTCAAGATAAACGTAAGAAGCAGTCAAGCTCCTTTGGGAGTCAGACAGCTGAAACAATGGGAGCCACTGCCCAAAATACAGGCCATCTTCAAGAATATGAGTGGCTGCCCGAAATACAGATCACAGATACAGATATAGAAACCGAGCTATGTGGGTAGAGGGGTATTGTTCTGGTGGTGCTGTGTGTGTATATAGAATCATAGAAGTGTAGGCCTGGGAGGGACAGTGAGAGGTCATCTAATCCAGTTCCCTGCACTTCTGGCAGGACCAAGCATTCTCCGTCCATCTCTGTTTGTCTAACGTGCTCTTGAAAATCTCCAGTGATGGAGATTCAGCAACCTCCCTAGGCAATTTATTCCAGTCTTTACCTACACTGACTATTATGAAGTTTTTTCCTAATGTCCAACCTAAACCGCCCTTGCTGCAATTTAAGTCCATTGCTGCTTGTCCTATCCTCAGAGGTTAAGGGGAACAATTTTTCTCCCTCCTCCTTGTAACAATCTTTTATGAACTTGAAAACTGTTATGTCCCCACTCAGTCTCCTCTTCTCCAGACTAAACAAACCCAGTTTTTTCAGTCTTTGCTCATAGGTTGTTTTCTAGACATTTAATAATTTTTGTTCCTCTTCTCTGGACTTTCTCCAATTTGTCCACATCTTTCCTGAAATGTGGCTCCCAGAACTGGACACAATATTCCAGTTGAAGTCTAATCAGCACAGAGTAGAGCAGAAGAATTACTAGTTGTGTCTTGCTTACAACACTCCTGCTGATACATCCCAGAATGATATTTGCTTTTTTTGCAATAGTGTTACACTGTTGACTCATAATTAGCTTGTGAACCACTGTGACTCCCAGATCCCTTTCTGCAGTACTTTTTCTTAGGGAGTCATTTCCCATTTTGTATATATGCAAGTGATTGTTCCTTCTTGAGTGGAATACTTTGCATTTGCCATTATTGAATTTCATCCTATTTACTTCAGACCAGTTCTCTAGTTTGTCTAGAGCATTTTGAATTTTAATCCTATCCTTCAAAGCACTTGCAAGCCCTCACAGCTTGTCATCCGCAAACTTTATATGTACCCTCTGTGCCATTATCTAAATCATTGATGAAGATATTGAACAGAACAGAACTCAGAACTGATTCCTGAAGAACCCCACTCATTATGCCTTTCCAATTTGACTATGAACCACTGATAACTACTCTCTGGGAATGGTTTTCCAACCAGTTATTCATCCACTTAGAGTAGCTCCAACTGGGTTGTATTTCCCTAGTTTGTTTATGAGAAGGTCATGGAATACAGTGCCAAAAGTCTTACTAAAGTCAAGATATACCACATCTACCACTTCCCCCCATCCACAAGGCTTGTTACCCTGTCAAAGAAAGCTGTCAGGTTGGTTTGACATGATTTGTTCTTATCACCTTACTATCTTCTAAGTGTTTGCTTAATTATTTGCTCCATTATCTTTCCAGGTATTAAAGTTAAGCTGACTGGTCTGTAATTCCCCAGGTTGTCCTTATTTCCCTTTTTATAGATTGGCACTATATTTGCCTTTTCTCAGTCCTGTGGAATCTCTCCCATCTTCTATGACATTTTGAAGATAATCACTAATGGCTTAGATATGTCCTCAGTCAGCTCTTTGAGTATTCTAGGATGTATTTCATCAGGCCCTAATGACTTGAAGACATCTAAGTTGTCTAAGTAATTTTTAACTTGTTCTTTCCCTATTTTAGCCTCAGATCCTACCTCATTTTCTCTGGCATTCACTCTGAGACATACGATCGCCACTAACCTTTTTGGTGAAAACTGAAACAAAAAAGTCATTTAGCACTTCTGCCATTTCCACATTTTCTATGATTGTTCCCCCCCCATTGAGTAACAGGCCTACCGTGACCTTGGTTGTCCTCTTGTTTCTAATGCATTTGTAGAATGTTTTCTTGTTACCCTTTATGTCTCTAGATAATTTAATCTCATTTTATGCTTTGGCCTTTCTAATATTGTCCATGCATATTTGTGTTATTTGTTTATATTCAACCTTTGTAATTTCACCGAATTACAACTTTTTGTAGGCCAGAAACACCATAAAAGCAGACAGAGAGGGCAGGAGAAAGCCAAGGTCAGCCAGAGAAGCACTTGCTGTGTGACCCTGAGAGAAAGCTTAGAGAAAGAGCTTTTTGGGTAGAGTGATGACTGGGAAAAGAAGGCTTGAAATATTGAACATGGAAACTGTAGCCCCTTGTTTGATTCTTACAGTGTATAGGGAAACAGAACATTGTGTGCCGTGGCAAACTGCCAGCTTCCCCGTGGTGGGTCTCATGCTTTACCTTCTCTTCCTTGGCCAGGGCACCCCCAGCTACCCTGTCTCCCCTGGCTGTAGAGGAGCTTTGTCTGCTGGCCTGGGAGGGAACCTTCTCCTCCAGCTGCTCTAAACCCTCTGGCAGCTTTATCTGCATTTGTTCCCTCCCCCTCCTTTAGGGAAGGCAGGGTTTAAATACACTTGGCCTGGCCCTTCAGTGGGGCCAGGTGCCTCTAATCACCCTGCTGTGCTTTCTCTTCCACCTGCAGGGCAGGGTTTTTTAATCCTTTAGGGCCCTCTGGCCTGACTTTATCACAGTACATTCTGTGTAAATAACTAGGACAGCATCAAAGAAATGCCTGACTCGATCATCAATTTCGCCTCCTAAGAGAAACAATGTACAAGAACCCGAATATTGGCTGATGGCTCAGGTCAAAAGAGGTAACAATAAAATAAAAGGTTAGTCTCTGACTTTTTTCCCTCTGGTTTCTTCGGTTTTGGAGTTGCCTCTGTCAAGGAGATCTATGGGCTACAAGAGTGTGAGGGAGCTCCTGTGGTCGACAACAACAGATTAAGAATTTAACTAGACTAAAATAATATGCCTCTTCTCCCAACACACATGGAGGCAGAATCAAAGCGAACTTGACTCTGCTTTGGGAGAAGCTAGAATCTTCAACATGAGAAAAGACAGAGAGATGCAATTCAATCCTCAGAACAACTGTACCGTGCACAGAACACTCAGCCAGAGAGGAGGTGTTTCATAATGACTGTATGTTTATATCGCAGGCCCGGTCTACACTCACCTTCCAGTTTCAGGGGCAGTTGACAGGAAACACACAAGTGACGTAAATCACTTGCGTATCTCCCGTCAACTTCGCTGCGTCTGCTCCGCGCGCCGTCCACACTGCGCTGCGCCGACGGGAACAGCGCTCCCTTCGACACAGCCCTACGCCACTTACCGAGGTGGTTTTCCTGATCTACACAGACTGCTCAGTCGATCCAGAGCAATCGATCTGACGGTGGTGAATTTGCTGCCGTCAGTGTAGACCCAGCCTCAGTGATTATGCAAGTCTCTTCGCTTTTATGGGCTCAAAATTCCTTATCCCTTTGCCCACATCAGCATCAACGTCTTCTCATCGTCCAGTCACCCTACTTCACTTTAGATTTTAAATACGATTTTATTAAATATCAGCGTTACTCTTCACAGCAGGGGAGAGCTACATGGTCTGCAAGAGGAAGATAATGTGATGGGATGAGAGGTTGGGAAGGAATCAGAAACTGGTACGGCCATGCTTGTTGTGGGCGTATAAATGGCAAGGTCTGTGGGTAGCAGCCAGTCAGAGCACAGAATTGAAAGATTCAGGCCTTCAGAATCACAGGGTATTTAGCGCAGGACACAGCTGTCACTTCGTAAACCCTTAGCTCAGCATTTAATTACACGGAAATACTATTTATAGGTGAAAACCCTTAATTCTGCTCTCAGTCTTGTGGTTTCCTTTTCCAGGGTGATTCTTTTTGCTGGCCAACTGCAAACACTTGGATCACTCTAGCTCTTTTCCCTTACTAGCAGAATAAAACTTCTGCCCACAGAGCTTCCCATCCATATTCCCACCACAAGCCTGGCTACCCCAGCTTCTGATTCCTTCCTGCCCCTTTAATGCAGGCTTCTCATTCCCTCTCCCTGATTCTTGCAGATGACCTACTTCTCCCCCTCTAAGGGTGACTCCAGTTTCAATAACGCTGTGTTTCTGGGCTGAGTTTCAGGATACTCAATGTGGTGTGTGTATATTCAATGTGCGCTGTGTTAGGCCCTCTTCTTTTAGGCCACTGATTTTCAGTCCTTCTGGCAATAGGCAGTTTCCTAGCTCCACACGCAGAGGTCATGACCAGACTAAATTGTACTTGTGGGTGTCTGGTATAGAACACTGAAACTTTATTGTGCTTCTGGACAGACCTAATTTCAGTAACATTGCATGCAAGAAACATTTCAGTATGTGCCTATTGCAGGAAAAACAGTATAGCTGAAATACAGGGAAAATAAAATATAGGGCCATATCCGTCTGTGGGGAAAAAGAGTGCAAGATGAGAAAAAGCCACTGATGCATATTAAACTCTCATTGCAATTTGTGCTGTAGCATAATAGCAGGTACACCGGAAATCACTGTAGCGTGTCATCAGATTGCCAGGAAAGTGCTGCAGCGTGTAAGGTGATAGGCTGAAAACCGCAGTGGGTGTGGTTTTAAATATAAACTCCATCCCTTGACAAGGTAACTCTGATAGAGGAAGATTCCGGATAGTCTGCAACATCGCACACAGTCCGTGGCCTCTTATAAAGCCTGACCCCAAATCCCTGTGAGGATCATGGGCCTTGACCCAAGGCCCCCAGCCAGTTTTCAGACCATGGCTGCTGCCTGGCAGCTCACCTGAATGACTGGAGAAGGGAGCCAGTGAAGCACTAGCTTACAAAGGGCTCTGCCCACAAAGCTCCTGGTTGGGGGAAATGTCCAGCACCACCGATTGGCTGGGAAGCTCTATTTAAACCAGAAAAAGGCATAGGATGTTGTTTGAGCAACTAGAGGAATCCCTAGCTCGCTGCTATCAGGGACCTTGCCTAGTTGCCTGATTTCTGAACCCTGCCAGTTCCTGTCTTCCTTGTCCCAGACTCCTATCTGTTCCCAGTTCCTGCTTTCTTGCCTCACTCCTGGTGCCTGCTCCTACACCCTATCCCTGACTCCATCTCCTGCTCTGACTTTGGCTTGGCCCCCTAACTCTAACCAGTAGACATTACTGCCCATGTCCTAGTCCCTACAGCCCATTGATCTGTGTAGAAAGACTCTCACTGACTGCAGCAGGCTTTAGATCAGGCTCATAGAGCCTTTTCCGCTTATAGATCTCAGTGCTTTACAATGGGAGGGTCACTTTCATTATATTCACTTTACAGATGGGCAAACTGAGTCATGGAACAGTGAAATGACTTGCTCGGGGTTAAACAGCAGGCCAGAGTCCGAGTTAGAACAGGATTTAGGTATGCCGGCTGGCAGTTCCGCGCTCTATCCACTATCTGATCAGGAAAAAAGCATTTGAAAATTCTGTAGATCTGGTTTTTAAAAAAAGGATTGTAATGGGCTTCCCCTTGCCCGTTAGCTGGGTCGCCGCTCAGCATGGTTTGAAGGAAAGGATGGGAGAACAGAACTGAAAAGGAGTGCTCTGGTGGTGGGTGGCTTTTCCTGTCACCAGCCGTATGAGAAGCAGGTTCTTGAAAAGACAATATTAAAGGCACAACTGCAAACTCTCTCAATGCAAAGGAAAAATAGGAAGAATAGTAAGAGCCCATTACGCCTGCATCAGGAGCTCTTTAATGAAAATCAAAAAGGAATCTTACAAAATCATAGCATTTAGGTAAAAAATTAAGAAAACCTTTTTAACTATAAGGATAATTAAGTACTGGAATAGGTTAAAAAGGAAGTTGTAGAATCCCTATCATTGGCCATTTCTAAGAACAAGTTAGACAAACACCTGCTAAGGGTAGGCTAGATATACTTGGTCTCGCCTCAGTATGGGTGGATGGACTAGATGATCTCTTAAGGTCCCTTCCAGCCTATATTTCTATGATTCATGCAGGTGATGTTGTGCCTGGTGTGTGGAGTATGAGAGCACTATCCAGAACCAAGGAGAAGCTGCTGGAGATGACCACAGTGCTGGCTCAGCCCCCAGCAGAGACAGATATCAGGAAGTTTGGACCATCTTGCTTGGAAATGTGGAGAAGGAAATGGAGAAGGAAACTCAAGAAGGGAGGTACTGTGGACAAGCCATAGGGAAACTAAAGAGAGGCAGGAATAAGGGGCAATACTCTGTGCTGCTGATATCAGATCCCCACCAGGGATCCCCATGGAGATCTGGAAAAAAGCCAGGAAAGAAATACAAGCAGCAATCTCAATGGATGGGCTGTGTTTTCTCTAACTATAGTGGCCACCTGAATGTGGGATGCTGCATTGAGTGTGGTCAAAACAAAGAATGCCTACCAACTGCAGGGGTTCATGAGTTTTGCCTCTTACACTTGATGTTTGTATGAGGATTTGCTGAGAGCTGCTCCACTGCTTAGTCTAACACAGGAGAGATCTTCATTCAGTTGGATAGCCAAGTGCAGCCAGGCATTTCAGGAGATCAAAGAATGCTTTGACCTCTGTGTCAGTGTGGCATACTCCCTGCTGGGATACCCTGTTGTGTTGGATCATGACACCAGCAAGATTGGAATAGGTGTGCTTCCCAAGTACAGAGTGGGCTATTGCCTCGTATAATAAGACCCTCAAGAAACTGGAATGGAACTATGGTGTGAGCCATCGGGAGCTCTTGGCAGTTATCAGAGCTATTGAGAGATTCCCCTTGCACAGACTAACCGTGCTTCCCTATAGTAGGTGTTGAGCTTCAGGCAATCTGAAGGACAAATGGCATGTTGGCTGGGGGAAATGGCAAGCAAGATCATTTCAAAGCATAGCATTGACTCAGGACCCGGCATGGGAATGCGGATGTCCTGTCTCAACAGTCATGCTAGGAAGTCAAATGACAGCAGCAGTTCCACCAGAAGCAGAAGGAAGAGATCCAGGGGGTTGCAGTTCTCAGAAAGACACGGAGGAGCTACTTGAAGGATGAACAATGGAACAGTTGGCACAGATGCGAGTTGAGGATGAGGACATAGCACCCCTTTTACAATGGAAACACAGGCCTTCGTGGGAGGAGGCCGCATCGTGCAATGAGTTAGTGAAGACTTTCTGGGCTCTGTGAAACCACCTGGAGCTGCAGGGGGGTGTATTCTACAGAATAGTGGAACCACACCAGCAAGCTAGTTTGTAGAGCAACAGCAATCCTAACATCTTGTTTGGTTTTTTGACTGTTGCTTTATGTTTAACAGGACTCGTCACCGAGCTATCCACAGTGATCCTCTAGTCCCTTTCCTGAGCTGAGACAGTTAATTTAGACTCCTGTAAGGTGTATATATATTAAATATTTCCCTGCAGTGTCAATGACTTTGTATTTATCAACATTAAACTTCATTTGCCATCGTGTTACCCATTCACCTTCTTCTGAATTTCAACGCAAACCTCACTGGACCTGACTTATCTAAACAACATTGTCATCTGCAAAGTTTGCTACCTCACTGTTGGCGCTCGATCACACACAAACACAGACTGACTACCTGACTAAGGGAATGTGGAACAATTTATGTGAGGGGCAATATGAGCTGAAAGTCAGACTCCAACCTCCCATCCTACTAATACTGTAAATGATTCAATCTTTAGGACTCTTTACAAGTTTTCTTACCTGTCTCTAGCTGTGTGCATCTAAGTTTTGATTGGATAGCAGCCAGACCATATTAGCATATAGTATCTGATCATGGAATAGAGTACAGATACTGAGACATAGTAAGTGACTGAAGTCTGAGAGCTCTGCCCTCAAAGAATCTCTTCATTCAGATGATATTACATCAGTTTCATCCACATAAGAAGTCAAGGAGGTAAGATATTCCATAGAAGTCTTAACTGGTGGTTGAATAAGAGGATTGCTTTACAAAAACAGTAAAAGTAAAATTTAGATTTTGTAAAGCTGATATACTCCAGTAAGTAGGTAAATTATTTAGATTGCTATTTGTTTAAAAGCCACAGTACGATTCAATTATTACTACAAGATTTGCAAGTATTTCAGTCCATGCCAACACCTACCTATACAAAAATGATTCACTGCAACTCTGTCCTTTATGCTATATTAATCAGCCATTGTTGATGTCATTCACTGAATTTTACGTTAATATTTAATTATGCTATTTTCTGTAGCAAACGAATACAAAAGGAAAATACTCCACTATAAACTGTTATGGATTCATTCTAACGATTCAGAATCAATTTTCAAGCCAGTTCCTTTTGAAAAGCAATTGAAAAAAATAATTGAACTGTCTTTCTGAATTATATAACAGGTCGTTTAATATTCAAGGGTAATTTGTCTCATAAATTCAACACAGCTTTCCAGCGCAACTCACATTTTAGATTGTCTGTTCTGATGTTACTGTCCCTGTCTGCAGTGGTGACTGCATTAGCACTGATGGTGTAATATGAGAGTATATGAAGACTTGTTATTTTCTATAGCCTTTTGTATGTTCTATGTAGTAAAGCTGCTTTTCCCAGAATAGGATCATTCTAATAACATCTTTTCTGGAGCAATAACGACTTGGTTGCCTAGTAAGAATTAAATTGCTAATTTAAATCCCTAAGCAATTAATGTTAAATACCATGTGTCATGTTTAGTGTCTTTCTGCATACATTTTGCTGTGAATATCTGACTACAGTACTACCCAATCTCCTTATTGTTTTACCACTGGTATGTTCTGATTTAGGAAACAATGTTTGGAATATACTGTTTATAGCACTTTTCATCCCTGGATCTCAAAGTGCTTTACAAATGTTCACTGACCCTCACAACACCCCTGTGAGGTATTATCAGACCCATCTTTTAGATGGGTAAACTGAGGCCCCCCCTTCTAAGATCTTATCACTTGTGTAGCCATTAATAATAAAATAATGGCTCCCGGTACCGTATTCCAGTTATTAAACAAACTGCCTAATACATTATTTTTCTAGCTATATATTTCACCACTCAGCATGCTGCGTCTGATCCTTAGCTGGTATAAATCAAAGCAACTCCATTGAAGATAATGAAGCTATGACAGTTTCCACCAGCTGATAAGTTTCAGATTTACCTTCTCTCTCAGAAATCATAATGGTTTCACCCACGAAAAAGAACTTTTATATGCATGTGCTCTTTGCTGATGTGGTGTTATGCTTAGCTGACACTGAAATAACGACTGGAAAGCATAAGGAGCTACATCTAAAAGATATGGGATGCCCACAGTCCTTTTTAATTAACATGCCAGATTTTCTTCTCTTTGTCTGCTAGTTGAGATAAGCCTGCCCAATTCCATCCATTTTTGTGCATTCCCCACCCCTCATGTAATTGATGGGCTCTTGGAGATGCATGCAATTTTTGAATTGGCTGAGGATCATTTCAATGTAAATGACCTGACAGTCACCTATTGCACCTCACCTTTGTAATGTACAGTCTGAGAAAAACCTAGTGTGTAACCAACAAGAAAAAAAGAGGCCTGTGCAAGTGTTGAGCTTCTCAGCCATTCTGCCTCTGAAAATATAGGGCCTGATTCTGATCTCACATACAAAGAGGAATAGGAGTGGAGTTACACAAACATAAACTTGGTCTGAAAGGAGAATGAGCAAAACAAAGCTGTCGATAAACTCCTTGTGTGATTTCAGTTAATGAGGCCTCCATAAGATCACATTCTATCTTGAAGCTATATTTTCCATTGCTTTGTCTGCTTGCAAAACTTTTAATGGAACAAGTTTTTCTGGCAGAAGAACACTGATTTTTATCTTTAATGGGCAGCCTCTCTATCATTTAGCTTCAGGAAACAGCTTCCTCATTGTAAACTGCCTGAGAGTGGTGACAGCTAGTCAACTTCAAAAGAAGACAGTGGAGATTTGCTTGTTCAATCTGGGAAGGAATTCAGAAATGCTGAAAGCTGCAGATGATATTATGGAACAGGAGAACTCTACTTCTCAAAATGGAGAAATGACAAGCTGGGATATCAATGACATCAAACTTCCTCAGGTACGTGGGTATGTTTTAGAAGGTATTTTAGAAGTTCATCCAACCATAGAATACCTTCTGAAACATCTATATTTTATTATCTTTCCTCGTTTGCCACTGCCCTAGGATCCATGGCCTAGATGGCAAAATGAGATATTTTGTTGAACAGCTAGAAAATTATTCTATAGAACATTTAAGCATTCATACATTTAGCCTTGAATTACACCCTTGAGGAGCTGTCTAAGTGTTAAAAGAAATAGTGATACTGTAGTTTCACTAGCTTTATAGTCTACTGGTTGGAGGAAGCAGCTATTCAGTATTTTATTTGATCTTCTTTGTTGAATGTCTTATTTACTGCATACTATTAAAACCCTGCTCTGAATACATAATTATTAATTTTCTAATTGGTTTAGAACTATAATATCTGAGTGCTGCACAAACACTAATGTATTTATTTTCACAACTTTACTGTGAAGTGAAGGGATGGTACCTGAAGCAGAGAGATTAAGGTAAAAGGTGTCCAGTAACTTTGGGTGCCCAATCTGAGATGCCTACGATTTGATTTTTCAGAGTACTTTGCATCATATAGTATTTTATATGTTCAAAAAGCACAGCTGCTTTACAGATGTGAGTGCTCAGCACTTCTGCAAATCAGAGCCCAGGTCCCAATTGGGAGCCCTGAAAAGAAGTGACATGATTAGTGCCCATCTGTGAAATGTTTTGTTTATGTGACTTGCCTCGATTCACACAGAAACTCTTTGGCAGAGGTAGGGCTAGAATCCAGTTCTCTAGGGTGACCTGCCACCGTCTTAAGCACAAGACCATCCTTTCTCCTCCTGCATGCCTTTGCCTCATTCACTTCACACCTTCCAACTTCTGCAACAAATGAGACAATGGACAACATCCTAACTACACCACTCTGATTCATTCCCTGAGCACTGTCCAGTCTGTGCACTGAATGACACAGTGTTCTGTAGCAAAAATACAGGGTACAGGGTTCTGTAGCAAAAATAAAGTCATTAAAGATGATGTCATAATGCAGAGGCACAAGGGGGACAAATTAGGGTTGCATAAGTTGCATAAGTTCTTTTAATGTTGTTTGTATGTGTGTAATTTCCTGGGTTTTACAAAAGAGCAAATTGAAAAAAGTGAAACTCCATTATGTGGCACCATATTGACACCAACATGGGTCATCAGCATTCTTGGAACACTTAGATCCAGGCCTCTGCCACTTGAGCTAACAGAGTAATTTAGGATCTTAGCTGGTTGTCATCCTGTACGCAGACCAGATATTAGAAAACCCACTTTGGCTGTGGGTTTCAGAGATAATTGTTGGCAGCAGATGAATAGTGACCCCCCAAACTCTTTATCCCAGTCCCAGTTTCCTTCTTAATGCTCCACATCTGAGTCCCAGTCTTTGGCCACCTCAGCTTCAAGTCTCAATCTCCCTTCCTGGGCATCTCATCCCAGTAGCCCCCCAGGCTTCTTGTCCCAGACTCCTTGCCAAGCCAACTCAGTCCCTTACCCCTCCAACCCCAACCCCTCATCCAATCTGTCTTCCCACCACTCCCACTCACAATCAGTCCCATACCGTCTCCTTGACTTGGTCCCCATGTGCCCCAAAGGCTCCTTGTCCAAATCTACTCCATCCTCCCATAGGTCCGTTTCTTGTCCCATCTACATTCGTGTCAGGAGGATCGCAGTGTGGAGGTGAGCCTGAAGCCACAGCAGCTCCCAACATCTGGAAGCAACAATTTCAGGGAGAGGCTTTATCAGTCACTGGATCCCTGGGCTGGAACATGCTCAGTGCAGATTAAATCTTCGGAGAATTTAGCTGCCAAATTCTAGCAGGTGTCTTCTGGGCACGGTGAAATGAGTATAGCGGGCCATAACTCAGGGTGTTCAGTTCCCAAAAAGTTTTGGTATTTTGGAATTTGTTTTATTTGTTCTGAACTGAATCAGAAACAATTGTAGCAAGACTTTCCTACACCAAGGAAGCCTAATATTTTCATTGTGGAAGCACAGACACAGATTTCCAAAATTAAATATGTGAAATCGACATCCTTACTCATAGACTCATAG
>ML675604.1:88791487-88930596 GCA_007922155.1 Mesoclemmys tuberculata
TAATCTATATTTAGGCCTGCTTCACATGGCCAGAGTGACAAGGATCTAGTCTATGGTCCTCAGACAAAGAAACGACTTCCTTTCCTAGCCTAAAATGTGGCATTCTTTGGGTTCTTAACAGGATGTGAAACAAACGGATTGGTTTCAGGAATGGCCAGATTCCTACGTAAAACATATCTATAGCTCGGATGATAAAAATGCTCAGAGGCATCTGAGTAGCTGGGCAATGAGAAACACCAATAACCACAACTCTCGCATCTTAAAAAAGTCCTGCCTTGGGGTAGTGGTCTGCAGCAATGACTGCTCGGCCGCGGACGGGAGGAAGATCTATCTGAGACCAGCCATATGTGATAAAGCCAGGCTAAAACAGCAAAGTAAGTATGAGTGGGTGGAGATGGCAATGCCTACCTTGGTTCGCTTGTCATTAATACCCTTGAGTTAATAAATTATCGCAAGAGCATAGAAATTAAAGCTGGAAGAGACTTATTGATCATCATACCGTTGTGACAGTATTCTCTATTATTAAATATAACTTGCATATTGCAGAAGAATTTTAATGAGTATTGATACCTTTTTGTTTTCTACTGCATTTGGCTTCTCAAAGCTTTCTTTTGCAGCTGGCTAAGTCTTAAAAGTCAGTATGTACTGTCCAATTGCTTTAGCTAGAGCTTGATATCCAGCTTGGTGCAGAAGAGTTTGTAGTATATTAATCTGCGCAGGAACCTCACTTCCACAGGAAAATATTTTTACTTAAATGTGATCTCCAAAGGAAAATAAATGGGCTGTACTTTTTATGATGTAGAAAATAATTATTTTTCTAAAGAAAAGGTATTTGGTTTTTTTTTACTTGTTTCTGTGTTAGAAATTCAGCTCCTGTCTGTGTCAGAAGACTTTTCGATGACTGGAAAATTACTGAAAAAATGACAACAAAAACTTAGAGATTGAAAGTTGAGTAATTCAGAAGGGAAGAGATTTTAGCTGGATTGGTTAAAATTCTTTTTTGATTGTTTTGTTTTGTTAACAGTGACCAATGAAATTTGGATAAAGAAAGACTTTGTTAAAGACTTCAGTTAAAACTAGGCTTAGAAGGATTACATTTCATTGGTAAAAGTCAGTAAACGTTGATTTCACAGTACACATACTAATTGACAAAAAAAAGCCTTCAATAATAATTAAAACTTACAGATAGGCAAAGTAAGAAAAATGCTGGTTGAGAACTTATTAGAGTTTGATTTAAGGATATTTACTTTGCATGTTTTTACATGTGATGTTATGCCCCTGATAATTTTGCACAACTGTGAAAATTTAAACCAATAAAAGAATTTAAAAATGCCTAAAAATAAACTTCTATATTAGCTGTCAAAATGTACTTAAAAAAATAAAAATCAAATTCTGCCAAATTTAGTTGAACTGATGGATCCCATAACAAATGTCCCTGTGCTCCCAAATAGGTCCCCAGCCAAACCAGGGAAGATCCGGCCTCGTCTACACTGTCACCAGCAGTATCTCCCGTCGACATACTTACATTGACGTACAATGGTGTCTTAATGGTGCTGTGTCGACGGAAGATGCTGTTCCATTGACGGAAGATGCTGTTCCGTCGACACAGTCTTACTCCTTTCAAGGAGGTGGATTACTGGCATCAAATGGAGAGGCCATCTGGGGATTGAGTGAGCGGGTCTACATGAAATTTCTGATACTTCTGAGTAGAGCTGGTTGAAAAGGCATTTCCATTCCTCAGGAAATTCTGACATTTCAAAATTTCCTTTCTTCCCAAATCACAATGAAAAGACAAAATTTCTAAATTTTTCACAAAATAGAATTGCCAAAAAGACCTGGTTTCAGAAACATCTAAGTGACCTGATCAAAATTTCTTGTTTTGATAAGGTTGAAGAACTTTGTTTTAATTTTATCATTTCAGAATATATTATATTAGTTGACATGGTAAAATTGAAATGAGGCACTTGAATGCACAGTCAACCTATGGGAACTCATTGCTGGGGGATGTAGTGAAGGCCAAAACTATAACAGGGTTCAAAAAGACTTAGATAAGTTCATGGCCCGTCAATGAGTATTAGCCAGGATGGTCAGGTAAACAACCCCATGCTCTGAGTGTCCATAGCCTCTGATTGCCAGAATTTGGGAGTGGACGATTAGGGATGGATCACTCGATTATTGTCTGTTCTGTTCATTCCCTCTAAAGCACCTGGCATTGGCCAATGTCAGAAGACAGGACACTGGGCTACATGGACCATTGGTCTGACCCACTATGGCCGGACTTATGTTCTTATGATAACTTTTCACTGAACGTTTTGATGAAATTGGTGCAGTCTGGCAAAACATTTATTTTGTTGAATCAGCATTTTCCAGTGGAAAATTGTTCTATCAGAAAAATTTCAACCACGCCTACTTCTAAGTACAAAGACCAATACCCTCATTGCCCAGCCTTTCAGCCCTTTTTTTCTACTTCACTGAAAAACTGAAGTAGGGCGAAAAAATACAATTTTTATAAATATCCTTTGCAGGGCACCTTGAACTATAAAACAGGAGAAAGGTCACTATTTGCCAGTGTTGATTTTCTAGATGTATGACAGGTTTTTTTGCACAGTTCTACCCAATGCATCTTCTGAGCCCACAAGCACCAAAAGGTAACAACCCACTGCCAAAGAACCATTCTCACAGAGAGGATACATCTGACTGCTAGATTCCCATGCCCAGATGATAATGTATCCTCCTTTTGTTCCAGGGAAATGCTGCCCAAACTGCAGTGGACCTTTAAAGCTTATTTCCTGTCGAGGCCATGGTGGGTACCCTGTCACCAACTTCTGGAGGCATGAGGGGCCATTCATATTTTTTCAGGTTGGTGGAAAACTGTTTTATACAGACCAATTTAAAAAGGTATTTAATCAGCTTAACTAAAGACATTTATTTGTCCTAACAAACAAGGATCTTAAATTATCATTACTTTGTAAGGCATCATACTTTTTCACATACAGCCTCTTCCAAAGCATATCAAATCAATCAGAGTCTTTCCATTGATTTCAGTGGGCTTTGGATCAGGCCCACAAGGGTATGCCTACACTGCTGCTGGGTGTGTTCTTCCCAGCCTGGGTAGACAGATGTGCACTAGGTTTGCTTGAGCTTGTGCACTAAAAATAGCAATGAGGCTGTTACCGCACAGATGGCGGCACAGTCTAGCCACTCGAGTACAGACCCAGACGGGGAAGGCAGGCTTGTACTTAAAAGCCACACAGCTGTTTTCAGTGTGCTTGCTCAAGCAGAGCTAGCATGTGTCTATCCAGGCAAGGAGACATTCTCCCAGAGGCAGTGTAGTCATAATCTAAAATATTATCAGATAAAGGCCTGACCCTTCCAGCTTCAGAAATGCTGGGTTACAATTACATCCTTGCCAGGATCCACCATCCAGGAATAAGGATTTCTTAGAGCCGTAAGGAGTCGGTCCCAAGCATTTGTCTGTGGTAGCCCATCATATACACACTGTACTTCGTTAGCATTTATACCAATTGCTCAAACATTTAGATAATGGGCCAGATCCTGGCTGATGTAAACAGATTTTTTTAAAGCTTTACTCTAACCCTTGGAGAAATGTTCAGAGTTGGAGTTTTTATTTGGTATGTATTTAAACCATAGTGTACGAGTTCCTCACAATGTGTAATGTATTGGTCCTGACACTACCCTGTGCAGCAAAGTAGTGCTATTATCCACTTTTTACAGATGAGGAACTGAAGCATACAGAGGATCAGTGACTTGCAGAGGAAGTCTGGGGCAGAACAGGGAATTGAACCTTGATCTCTCAAGTCCAATGCTAAGTTCTAGACTATCGTTCCTCTTCTCCAGCTCTCTGTACCTGCTGGGGATGTGCTCAAACGTTTAGTTTTAATTATATCATATTGAATTTACAAACATGCTTATATCAAGTTAATTCTCAAAGATATAGAGGTGGGAATCGATTTTCTGATGAATCATACCATATATACAGTATATTCTGATTTTTGAAAGATACATGTGTGTTATTTAGAGAAAAGAGCGAATGGAACTGGCTTCTCACGCATACTACAGGGAGGGACGCTTCCCCATACGCTTTAGTTCTGCCTGGCAGCAGCCCTGCAAGTCCAGTCTCTGTTGAGAAGAGCCCTATCTGTAAACGTCGTGCAATGGTTTTGTGATTTCAGCAAATGTCCACTAGCATCAGACCACCCTCTTCTGTTTTGCTGAACTGAATATACCTCAGGAGGTGAAAGAATCTAATCCACTGGGCCACCCAACCTATGTGGGTTTTAAATATATGCCATAAGTCCTGCCCTCTTAAAGTTACTGCATGGACTTTGTTTTTAACTTTAATTTATCCCATTCCTTTCTGAAGTCCAAGGGGACCCATGATCACCCAAGACCAGAAACAAAACTAGAAGCAGAAGCAAGAAGATCAATACAGAAAGCACATACAGCTTTTTCTCCCACCTCTCCAAGACTAAAAAGATGTCGGGAGCCTGAGGTAACTTTTATTATTAACATACAAAACACAAAGGGCTCAACTGTCCCTTGTCCTATGTGCCATGCTGCTCAGGCAACCTGGACTTTGGGCCAGGGACAGTAACCTCCTCACACCTCCCATGGAATAAAAAGTATGGCCAGATTCTCCCGCCCCTTAGAAAAAGCCACAGGAGAGGAGACATCTCTCTTTGCAGCTGCCCTCGCAGAACTCTCCCCAATTGCTGTGTTGTGGGGGCTCCTGCCCAGCAGAATGAGCTGGGATTTTACCAAAATAACCTGCAAATCCCCATGATGTGTGTAGCTATCAAGGATCCTCTGGAGGCATAGGATTAGCCATGTGGAGGTTGTGCAATAACTCCAGGTTCCCTTGTGCCACTCCCACTCCACATATCTATCTGTCAGTGTGATGCTAAATGGGAGTTGACTTTCCCCACTTGCTGTGTAGATCCTACCAATGATGTAAAGGAGGCGTCACAGAGAAGTTAATGCCACCTCCACTTGCATTCAGGTTTCTATGAATTCGGCAGGGTTGGTGAGAGTTAATGTGCATTCTTCAGGCCTTGGCCCTTTCTGGCCCTCTTCCCACAAGTGCCTTTCTAAACCCATGGAGAGTTCTCTGCAGAGCCAAGAGGATGACGTTACAAAGAGGGCTGCTTCCTGCCCTGACTGTGTGGCAAGGGTGAGACCCATGGGCACAGAGAGCCGTGTCCATGCACAGATCTCATGAGGGTAATCCGGCTCTGAGTAAGGAAATCGGGTCGGTCAGCAGAGCTATCCCTGGTGTGAATTCATCGGCATTCTTTGGGAGAGGTCTTGTTACAGATACTTGCATATCACTAGTACCCAGCTGCATCTGCCATTTGGCTGGCTGAGGACAGTGACACCCAGGTTGGTGTGCTTGACATCGATTTGCCTTCTGGCTGCTGAAGGAAGGTCTGAATGATTTTCACAGGGAGCTAATGCCCTCCTGATCTCTCAGTTCTATACAAACGTGTGTAGGGGACTGAGGAATCCTTGAAGCTCTAAGGATTCTTAGCAGAATGGAATCACAGATAGAACAGCGAAGGCTAAACCAACCGGAATGGAACACTCATGTGGAAGATCAAAGTTACTTTTAGTGAAAACATGCTGGGGAGAAACAGGAGAGAATACATGAAGGCAGCTAGTGTCTGATACAAGAACAGGGGGATGTAAACTTTTGAAAAAGCAAATCAGTCTTTGTGTAAAACTCTGACAAATACTCTGTTCGCAAACAGTTATTCTCATATAGGCTTGGTCTACACTTACCTCCGCGATTCGGCGGCAGTCGACAGGAGTTACGCAAAGAACTCACATAACTCCCGTCGACTGCTGTGCTTCTCTTCTGCGTGCCATCTTCACTGCACTGCCCCGACGGGAACCACGTTCCCATCGACGCAGCGCTACGCCACTTGCTGGGATGGATTAACAACATCGACTGCTGGATCGACTGATAGGGTCTTCCCTGACCACTCAGTCAATCCATGTAAGTCGATCTGTTGGTGGCAACTTTGCCATCAATGTAGACATAGCCATAGTTTCAATTCTGTCCTTACTTGCATAGGTGCAGTTCTCACCCATGTGACAAGTTTGGCACATTACCATCTTGCCCATTTGCCTGTTCTAACGCAGGTGAAACTCTCACTGTCCACTTCTCGATTCTTCTCCTATGAAAGTCAATGAGGGTTTTGACTCTTAAATTCAGTGGGGGCAGGAATGGGCCCAAGACTCCATAAATTCATGCTGTTTGGGCCAGATCCTCCACTGGTGCAAATCAGCTTAACTGCTCCATTGGTATTCTGGCTCCTTGTTTCTCTCAAGCTCATTTGTTTCTGCTGCTTTTTCTTTCCTTGAAATCATGATCCACTGTCACATGCTGCTAATTCCAACAAAAACTAGTTGTGAGGTCACAGAGGATTTTGACTGCAGATGAAGAATAACTTGCTGAAGATGAAAAACTGTCAAAGAAAAGATCTTGTTATAACATGCCAGGAAGGAGAAGTAGTGAAAATATCTGATTTAGAAATAGAATAGTTTGAAATAGAATGTTTTCAAACTTTTCCATATGGCATCAGCTGGTCTTTAACTAAGGCAGGGCTGGGCCCTAAAAAATGTTCAGTCGGTGGAATTTCTTCATACAGAAAACTCCAGAATATGTCAAGGGAGTTTTACTATGGCTGGATCTATCAAGTCATAAAGTTGCAATAATTAAAAGGATGCAAAAGTTAAATGACAAAGAACAGAGGTCTGTAAGCACTAATCATTAAACATACACAAAAGAAGGTGTTCTGCAAGGAAGTAAATCTTGTAAAATTATAATCCAATAATTAGAGTATTTAAATAGATTGCAAAATACCCAGAAACTATGTTTAGCAGAATACTTCCAGGGTGCTGCACCTTTGTTGAATGAAACTGACATTTGTAGAGCTCTGAATTTTAAAGAAATAAAAATGTCAATTAAAAATAAGGGGAAAGACTTTTACAAATGTCTGAAGAATAATATTTATTGGGGTAAAAAAAAAACCCACTTAAAATGTAACCACCATTTTAAAACCTCCATCCTATCCAATTACAGGATAGCTCCACAGAAACAAGTAAATGGGGTTCTGTGGTAGTAAATGTATTAAACAGCAATTTTGTTACCAAGTATTACTTTGATATACTCTGATACTTGCTTCTAGGTCTATTTCTCATAAGTCATTGGAAGGTCTTTGGAGGCTGAACTCTCTCTCATATTTATATGGCCCCCATCACCATCGCATCCGAACACTCTACCTTTAATGTATTTATTATTACAATCCCCCTGTGAAGTACTATTATCTCCATTTTACAAACAGGGCAGAGTGATTATGTGACTTGCCCAAGGTCACGTAGAAAGTCTGTGTCAGAGAAGAGAACCCAGGTCTTAAAAGTCCCAGACTAGCATCTGAACACCAGCCATCCTCTTCCTTTCTCTGAACTCTGACTTTCAGTTGCTGTTTATCATTAGGGGCCCCAACCCTGCTTCTCTGTTATGGAGAAACAGAAACTAGTTCAAAGGAAGAGACACAGACTTGGATGGGTTTCCAGATCTTTCAAACTGAAATCTCTCTTATACTGTACCATCAGCCTATAAAGATTCACCATTATAGATGCCCACCATTAACGTAACACAAGGAGAGAAGTATAAACTCAGATGCCTTTGACACTCTGACTGGATATGTTTTTCTTGTTTGTATTAAGAGAATTAATTGGTCTGGGTCAGTTACAAAGGGTTTTTTGTTTCTTTTTGTTTTTTTATTTGTTTTGTTAATTATTACATTTCATTTTTCTTTCTTAAGTCCCTGACAGGTGAGATGCAAAGTCCAGAAACTTTGCCTTTACTTCTTTCCAATCAGGAAGACTACATATCACCCTGTAGTTTTAATGGACATTTAATAGACAAAAACCCTCAAGAGCAAGTAATAAATAATTGTTTGTCTCTTGCAAAAAACCAGGGTTTTGGAAGATCCCCTTACCTCACAGAGCATTGTCAGGATATAGGCTCTAACAAACACTATGAGAAGTGCAAAGAAATTGGCAGCAGGGAGTGTGATAGCAGAGATCTGTCTGGACCTTCTGTCTGCAATATGTACGCCGACTATGGAGAGCCACAACTCTGGAATAAGAACACTGCCCTCGAAAGGAATCCGTGTGCTGACAAGTGTTGCAATGGTTCTGCTTTATCTCTGGCTGATCTGCATTGTGAAATCATTTCTTCACAAACCTGTACGAACTCCAGTATCCAACACGATCCTAATATACCACCTACAACAAAAGCCAGCTACCATCCGTTGAGGTCTAACGTAGGCCTGTCTGGAGATGATTTTTATGAAGGTAAATTTCATGTGAATTACAACAGCAGCTACATCCCTTCCTCTTTGTACCATCTCTCTCAGGAGGATCCCTACCTCATTATGAACTGTGCACATCACCATCAGCAGCCTTCGCCACCCATGAAAGGCCATGAATGGGACTTTGAAGAAGAAAGAAAATGCACCAATCTGGATTACTGCAACAATGAAATGTTTTTTAGTCTCTATCCTTTAAGATGACCATGTTTATAATTTCCCCTCTTCCCAGCACCTGTAAAAATGGGCCAGATTCTTTGCTCTGTGTAAAGTGGTTGTAACATGCTGCCTTTCTGATCGGGTGCTCCTTTGCCCCTCACTCTACACAGGCAGATAAGCAGGCTCAGGGAGAACAGCCACCCTGCACCTCCCTGCGGGCCTTTCCTCTTCCTTGTGCAGAGAGAAGGGCAGCCATAATCCAGCCCAGTTCCATTTATCCCCATACCATTCCCTGGGGTGTGTTACCTGTTCCGTTTGTGGACATGGCTAGTCATGGTACCTCACTGATCTCTTCTCTCACCCTTGGACTGTTCTTAACATTAGCAATTTTTCTTTTGCAAAACTTGCCGTATTTTAGTTTAAGGCTGCAATAGTCCTTGAATACGTATGTCCCTTATGCCATCCCCCATTTAAACTATGGTCAACATTTGCAAACTTGATTTTAATAGGGTGCAGTCTCCGGGCAGCACTCATGAAAAATCAAGCCAAATGTTAGACGCCTAAATATGGATTTTGCAGCCTATCGTTACGGGCCAACTTTGAAAATTTTGGCATAGATGTCTTTAAGCTTCTCTTGAAACTTGTATCTTTTCAGCAGTTTTATAATTTCTGTTGCTTCTTGGATTCTGTTTCATTGCTCTCCATTCTACAGCAAGGTGCATGGCATTCCAGAGTTCTGGACTAAGATGGAATTTAGCAGTGATCACTAGAAGACACTGCTCTGGACCCCGATACTCTTGAATTCTGCAGAAGTTCACATCTAAATCCACATTTCATGGCTGACTCTGATTAATATAATGGGCTGAACCAAAACCCTGAATCCAAACACCTTTGAGCTTTGAGATCCAGATCCAAGCTTTGTAGTTTGAGTCCATCTCTACTCTCTAGTCTAACAAGCAATGCCCAGACAATATGTTATGATGTGAGATACTGTAAAGTTTTTATAGGTACTAGCCTGGGTCAAGAGTATTACAAAATAAGTGGCAGTAAAAATTTTATAGTATCCCATACCATGCAATACCTGGTGTCTGTCAAACAGGTTCAGCCTAATCATTTGTCTTTTGTTTGCATGTTTCCTTTCTTTAGATTCTCTTTGCCTTTCCCACTTTGAGTACAGTGGTTGCTATGGAAATGATACCGTCAGCAGTAAGGGTGGAGTTTAGTGACATTTACAAGAGCAGGATAAAGTATATTTATAGAATGTTTCAAAATGTATATTGCAGTTTGTGAAATAGAAGGGTCTGCAGCAGCTTTCATGACCAGGTATGTTGTGTAAATCTATTATATAGCCCAGTGTGGTAGTCATCTTTTTAGGTGTTGGCTAATTCAGCCACCTCCTCCTTAGTCTGTCAACCATTACCACCCCAACATATAATTTTGCACATTTTATTTTTATTATGCAGCAAGTCTATCCGAAGATTTCTACGCTAAATTTCATTAAGGATAATGACAATAGCCACATTTATATTCAATAAGATAAAAAAAGTAAGAAGGGCTATAAAACCACACGCTGCGGGACATACCCAACAACTAACTGATGAGGGTTAGGAAGCAACATCCCCTTGAGCCGGTTATTCTATAGCTGTCTGCTGAGAATCTTCTTCAGAAGCTTCTACCGCAGGCCCTTGCCAGAGACAGAATACTGGCCTCACTGAACCACTGGTCTGATGCTGTATTGCAGGTCCTGTGTTCTTTCTCACATCCGCTACATTTGCTAAGTCTTTAGTGCTATTGTTTTACTATAATTAATACTTGGTATTGATACAGTTCCTTCCATCTGATATTTTCGAAACACATCACAATATTAAAGGGCTAGATTTCGCAGATGCCTGAAGGGAAGTATCATTATCCCTATTTTACAGATGAGGAAACTGAGGCACAGACTGGTTAAGTGATTCCCCTAAAGTCACCCAAAGACTGCCCAGATCTGCAAGCTTCCAGTCCCACACCATTCACTCAACCTTTCCGTGCTCCTGAGCTCTCCTGGGTTGGCAAAAATTCCACTTTCAGTATGGTCAGTACATTGGAGTACTACGCTGCCAACTTTGTAATTACTTGGCTCATGGTACGGAAATACCAGTCCCATTGGTGACCTGGAAAAGCACCATATAATAGTGATATATTTTGCAAACAGAAACGTATTTCCTTGTTTCTAATTCCTTACAACCAACGCCTAGGTAGTTGGTCAAGTAAATTTAAATTTGCCCACACTGATAAGAGTCCAGGGGTGAAAATGAGAGCAAAAATCTTTATTATCCTGCAACTGGAACAAGACACTTGATCTTAGCCATAAGGCCGAGAAGCAATGTTGTTCTATTGATATGCAATATAAAGAGAGGTCTAAAGTTGTTCTAATGATATACAATAGAAAGAGAGGCATCATTAAGACACCAGTTTGGATTGCATTCACCAGGGAAGAGCACCGCACAAGCCCTCTGCAACTTACTGCCTGTTACAGAACATTGTTTTAAAGATGCAGGCAGCAGAAATATAAGGAGGTTAGGGACATGGATGTTTTTCATGGGACAAGGCTGGGTTCCAGCTTACTGGGTGCTTCTAAGATCAAAGCATCTAGCTACAGAACTACGATCAAAGCTTTATTAAACATGGTTATGCTGAAAGAATGCTCTCCCTGTGCTAAAATCCTGTAGGTTTATCCAAGAATGCATGGGATTCAGTGTAAAACCTAGGACGACTTCTTTGGGTGTAGTCTCTTCTTTGGTTGCTCCAAAGCACATTCTGGTCAGGAATACACAGGAGCTCTTCTAAGGACATTACAGACACCATCTCTATTTCCACAGCACACCGTGTCACGTGTTGCATGCAGTCAGACTATGAGTATCTTACAGATGCACAAACCCTTCACAACTTTTTAATCTTATGCAGCATTTAAAGATGAGACAGTAAGGGCCAATTTGTTAGAGGGCTCTACCAATCCTAGATATTTTTATGACGCCTAGTACCATATTATGAGTGCCTCACCTTTTATATCCTTATTCTCAAAATACCTCTGTGAGGTGGAAGTACCATTATCCCCATTATATACATGGGGAACTGAGGCACAGAGAGACTAAAGCCTAGATCCACAAAGGGACTTTGCCAGCCAGGCAAATGCCCCCTACCCTACCCCTGAGCAGCTGAGGGGAAAAAATGACACATCCAGCCAATCAGACTGGAGCAGAACTAAATCAAAGAAAAAGGTTGAGTGGACCAGCCCCCTGGAAGTTGGCACCCAGGGCATGCTCCCCTAAAACCAGTCCTGCTGGGCATTGTGACACTGAGCGCTGTGACATCTAACTTGTAGGCCTCTTGACAAATCCCTGAAATCCACAGAGCCTGGGTTAGGTGCCTAGCCTCCCTATAAAACTCATGGGGGGAGAGAGCCAGTTCACAAAAGCCAGCATGCTAGGCAGAGAGACCCATCTAAAACAGCCACTGGGAGGGGCTGACCAGAGGGGGTGTGTTATAACCCCCCCCCCCGAACTGCTAGGTGACTATGTCTGGATTGCAGGGAGGCGCCTAGCTCTGCTTGCAAGTCCACAAACGGGAACCCCTCTCCTGGAGTCAGGCAGCGAGGCACCGAAGGCATTTCTTGCAAGAGAAGGAGGTGGTGTTGCCATTTTCCTTTTAACCTGTCGTCCAGGGGCTAGAGCCCTCACCCAGCATGTGGGAGAGCCAGGTTTAAACCCTCCCCTCTGCCTGATGGGTGGTGAGGGTTTGAACAGGGACCTCTCAGCAGCATGTTCGAACCACTGAGCTCTGGGTTATTCTGAGGGGGGTTGCCCTCCGTCTCCCCTGTTAAAGCTGTTCCATTGTGGATACATCATTGAATAGCCACTGTAGCAGGGTCACTGGGCACTGGCACGCCCCTCTCGCAGGTGGTGCCCTCACCACCAGGCTACAGTGTCATTCTCATGCTCTCTCCCCGGCCCAGGGAGCACACCCACCAGGTCAGGCCCTGAAACACGATAGGCAGGTTTGAGGAGATAAGCACCCCGACGCCTAGAGCGAGGCAGATATGCAGGCCCCTAAGGGACTTTTGCACCCAAAATTTAGGCTCTAAGTGAGGTTAGGCTTCTACAGGGTTAGGCAGCAGCTGAGCAGGGATTTTGGGGATCACACTTGTGCCTAAAACTGGGACTTGGATGCCTAAATCTGGGGTTTAGGCACATACATCCCTTTGTGGATCGAGGCCTACGTGACTTGCCCAAGGTCACGTAGGAAGTCTATGGCAGAACAGGGACTTGACACCCCATTCCTAAGCTAATGCTCTAACAACTGGACCATCCTTACTCACCACCTTACTCACAAAAAGGTATCTATTTTGCACCTGAAAATAATTGCAGATGCAGCTGGATGTAATCAGGTGATTGGATTTTTAAATATTCCTAAATGCATTTCTGAAATTTTTTGAAAGAAAAAAAAGTATATATCAATTTGCTGCTTAAGAAAGGGAGGCTGTTAGCACTGGCGAACGCTATCAGGTAGCTTGATCTATCAGGTAGCTTGATCACAGCCTTTGAAAGATTGGCTCTTTCCATCCCTCCTGGACATTGTGCTAACCCCCAGTTCACGTGGTGGTTTATCTTTTAGGTAATGGTGCACAGGGGATCGGGATGGGACCATCAAATGTATTTCACTTTGCAAGCAAAGTTTAAAGTGACCCCTGTGGTGTGTTTCAGGAGTGAAAGTGACTGGCTCCAAAATGAACACCGGCTAGTTCTTGCTGGGAGGATGCTGGCTGAAATGTGGGGTTCTGAGCAAGGGAAAGGAAAAGGAGGCTGGGACGGTCGCATAGGTTTTTAAAGGAGGAAAAACCGTAAGTAACTGACACGTAATCACTGGAAGCAAAGTAGAGAAGGGTTTTTATTGCACCACCTAAGAGCATTCTCAGTGGTTAGGAGCCGGATCCTGCCAGGTGCTGTGCACTCCAGCCCTGATTCAACGAAGCACTTAATCACATGGTTAACGCTAAAGATTTCAAGACCTGCTACAGACCCCAAATACAATGGGGCTTTCTTGCAGGAAAAGTCATCTTCCCAAGGCCAACTGAGCAATGCTGAATATCAAGCCTACTCATTCTAACGGTTCATTGCTCAGGAGGACAAAAGCAGGCCACTTTGCCTCCTGACAATGCAGGTGCCACTTCCTGTGGCATCTCTTCGTAGAGGCAGGTGTGATATTTAATGGTGGCAACTCTTCCAAAGCCATCGTGTGACATAAATTCCTGACAGTTACTGCAGGGGATAGGGTAAGCGTCCTAAGCTGCTCTTTCTGCACTGAATATAAAGGAATGAGGGTTTTCATTTTTTTCATTTATTATATGTTTATATTAGAAAGGTTGATGGGTTTCTTTTAGATGAATCTGGTTTTCATTTCTCAAAACCAGTTACATCAGTGGTTCCCAACCTCCGGTCTGGGGGCCAAAAGTGGTCCACGAAGGCCTCGTGGCTCCCCTCCTGCTGGCTGAAGAAGGGAGCTGATGCCTAAGGACCCAGGCGGAGCATGTTTCCGCTGGGGTAAAAGACCGGTGTTGGCTCCTTGCTGCACCCAAGGGGATAGGAGATCAGTGCTCCCCTCCCCCTGGCTGTAGCAGGGAGCATGGCAAACCGCTCCGCGTGAGTCCATAGGCACTGGGGTCCCTGCTGAAGCCAGAGGGAGGGGAGATCAGCGCTCCCCTCCCCCGGCTCCAGCAGAGACCAAAGCGCTCTGCCTGGGTCCCTAGGTGCTGAGGTCTCTGCTGGAGCCAGAGGGAGGGGAGCACTGATCTCCCGTCCCTCTGGCAGCAGAAGGGAGTCACTGTCTAGAGAGCCAGGTAGAGCGCACAGGACACATGCGGTTTCCCTGCTGCAGCCAGGGCGACGGGAGATCAGCAAGGACTCCTTCCGTCTGGCTGCAGTGGGGCAGGGGCTGCTGGTGGAGACTGGTGGCCCTTCAGGGTTGTGAAAATGATATCTGTGGCCCTCAAGCCATAAAGGTTGGGAACCACTGAGTTACATTATGATCTGAACTTGCCATTGTGAGTATTGGTAATTGTACGATAAACAACATATTATTAAGTCTACTGGATCTGAGGCTTGCCCAACATACGTGGTTCTCTGAAGACAACTAGTCATAAATAAAATGAACTGTAGCACTGGGAATTTCCATTCACTGCCCATAATGGTTTTTGGGGGGTGAGGTAGGGAGGGGAGAGACTAAAACTGTTAGGGAAGGGTCCAATCCCGCAAGGTCCTGGAAGTTTGCAATACATTTGCAATGAGGAGCAGATTCCTCAGAGTCCATATACATGAAGCACAAGTGCCGTGTCAAACCCAAGAAGTTGTTCAGGCCAGACACTCTGTGCCCTCAACTGCTGACCTCATGTGAATCTACAAAAATGTTATAAATGGCAATGTCTCTGCACAGAATTAAGAAACGATCAAGTGTTTCTCTCATCTCCTTCTCCCCTGATATGGATGGAGATAGAGGCAGCCTTGTGGGCCCCTGGAATTGTATGCGTAGTCCATCACTCCCCAGGCACACTTAGTAAACAGCTGCTATGCCTGAGCAGCTGTGACATCATAAATGGCTATGGGTAATGTACACTAGTGTGTGCCATTAAAATGATTTTGAAAGCCTACGGGTTTCTCCTGTCCCCCTTGCCCAAACTCCAGACACAATGACACAGGGAGGGACTCTAGTCTAAGGAACGGTCTGAGGCTTTGAATCCCAGTAATCATCATCTATGGGTGGTGCCTGGCTCCCTGGAGGGTGGAAACTCCCCAAGTGCGCTCAGCAGAAGCAGGGCTTGCTATGCACCCATTGTGGCAGGAGCTCTCTGACAGCAGCGGCAGCAGCTGGCTGTTTGCTGAGGGGAGAGGGGCTTGCCTGCCGGGAAGGAGGTGGGCGGAAGGCCGAGAAGAAGGCTGGAGGACACTGTGCAGGAGTCGGGATGATGAGGGATCACTGACCTCTGTGGCTAGGTATGGTTAAATCTTCGACGGCAGGTGTGAGCGAGGGCTGGAAAGAGACCGTGCGTGTATGGGCACATCCTGGGTGAAGGCTGGGATGAATAGGCAGGGCCTGGTTGAAGTGGGTGTAAAAAAAAGCAAGGCATTGAAGTTATGCCAGTTTACAGCAGCAGAGGTTCTGACCCTGTCGTTCCGCTACACATCCCCAGCCACACCAACTTCAGCACGGCCTGCGGCCTCATTTTCCACACATTCGGCGCTGCTGACAGCCCCACACTTCACCACCAAATTGCTCCCTGACCCCTGCTTACACCTTAGCGCCCCGTCCTGGCTGGCAGGAGATGTATCCAGGGAACGGGAGCTCCAGGCCCCTCTCTTCAGGAGCTGATCTCAGCAGCAAGGTGGGGTAGGACAAGCAGCAGACCTGACCTCCTTGTCCCATGCGGGGGGAATCGTTTTGGGGCCCAAATAATTACACTCTGGCTCTTTCTGCAGAGCCCATTTGTTCAGCCTCATATTCTCTGAGGTGTTCAGCACTTAAATGCTGAAGACAGGAGCCAGGCCAAGTTGCAAAGCTCTGCAGGGAAGTGTGTCCAGGCACAGGTGATACACATTGGTTCCCTGCTAGTGTGGTATTTGCGACCCCAGCAGAGGATGCTGGAACAGCAAACTGCGGTATGGTATTTAAAAAACAAGCCAAACCCAAAAAAGCTAGGTGCGACATCTAAATTGCGGAGAGGAGCAAAGCAATAAAATACAACACAGTAAAACTTAGCTGAAGCTAATTATTTTTAGAAGCCTAATTAGCTGTCAGAGAGCTGCTCCTTGGCAGCCTGACCAAGTGTGTAAGTTAGGACACGGGAAAGGCAGCACACCGTTGGAAAAAGTGGGAAAATCAGAGACTTACACGGTTGATGTAAGTGCTAAGTTCTGCTTTTTGTTTGGATTGTAAAGCTCCTTAGTTAACAGTAGGGGTGTCTATACTTTAAAGGGGGGGAGTCATGAGTCATAAAACAGCCGTCCACTAAAGGTGCTGCCACCCAACAGTCTTCCTGAATCTTTCTGGGACGTGGGCCTCCACAACCCCAAATGTGAGATGATCAGAACAGGATCAGTTAAGGGCTCTCCCTCCTCTGCTCCCTATAAGTAGTAGTGCTAAAAATAAAAAAATCCCAAACCAAGGCTGCCCAGTGAAGTGCTGTTTCTCACACAGCCCAACCTTAACCTTGCTTTCTCCTCAGGCTGATGCCAGCATCTTGTGTCATTCTTTTGGGAGTGGAGAACAATTTGCCTGATATTCAGGAAACTAATTTTAGGAAATCCCCTAATGCATTGTTTGCTGCCCAGCTACAGTTAAAGAGGCTGGAAACAGGAAGAGCAGCAGCTCAGTGTAATGTCTGTCAACCAGGAGCAATTACTTTCCATATCAATGTGCGCTTTAGGCCATATTGCGGGTCCTGCTGCATAGCAAGATTAGGACTCCTGAGCTGCGTTGCGGTGGGCACAGGCTGTGTTTTATTACGGTACAGTAGACGCTTGTTTGCAGCAACAGCTTGTTGAGCTGCTACCCCTGACAAGCAGTGTTCCCCTGGGAACGCGGTCCCTACCGTGAATTGTCCACGGCGCTAACGTGGCCGCTAGGGAACAGCAACATTTGTGCCATTATGAAGTCACATCCAGGGGCAGAGACTGGGCGGGCATGTAGGGGCATTGCCACCCCAAACTGTATTTCCTCCACTCCCATCTGGCCCTTCAGTGCAGCTGCAGAGCACATGGCCTTCTGTTCATTGCCCTGCCTGGCAGAGCCTGCCCGGAGAGCGTGTGTGGGGGGAGCTTGAGATGATGGTCTGGGAGAGCAGGGTTTTGTCGGGGGGCAGGGGAGAAGCAGAGGGGCAGCCGGAAGGCTTCCTCCTTCCTCAGCGTCATGCGCTGAGCTTTCCCCTCCCTCTCGGCTGCTGGCAGCGAAGTGTGGGTATGCTGTATTGCAATGGGGGGGTTGGGAACCTCCCTCACCAGGGCACTGACCCATCACCTTCCCCCCTCCCATCTCTGCTGTCTGTGCAAGGAGCCATCCCTCCTCCATTGCACGTGGGGCCCGCTCCAGGGAAGAGCATGCAGTGCCCAGGAGGTGCATCCTCAGCCTTTCCCTGGCAGCCGGCCTTGCTCAGCTGTTTTGCCAATGGGGGGGGAGGGACACCCTGCCAAACTCAGGGTTCCCCTGCCCCATTCCCCCCCCAACTTGAGGTTTCCCCACCCCCCAATTTTCTCCCCACAATGTGGCCACCCCACCCCTTCTGAAACATCCTTGATGCTCCATACACCCTCTCCTTCAGTCAGATGCTATGCCCCACGACAGCTGCTTGGGAGCAACATAGCAAAAGAGCACCGATGTGTTGCTGCTAATGACCATCTGTCTCCTGTCCTGTGATGATTCCCGTTTCTATTGCCATTGCCACAGAAGCAGGGCGACGGTTGTGCTGTGTGTGAAGCAGCACCTTACCAAAGCTTGTCCTAGTCTTTGTCAATGTGTAATCTGGCTTTTCCTGTCACACGAACATTCTTGCTGAAGCTTTGTGGAGCAATGTTCATAGATTCCAAGGCCAAAAGGGACCCCTGTGATCATCTAGTCTGATCTCCTGCATCACACAGGCCAAGGAACTTTCCCAAAACAATTGCTGGAGTATAGCTTTTAGAAAATCATCCACTCTTGATTTTAAAACGGTCTGTGAGGAAGAATCCACCGCAATCCTTGCTAAATTGATCCAATGGTTAACTGCTGTTAATTTATTCTCACTGTTAAACATTTACGCCTTATTTCCCATCTGAATTAATCTAGCTTCAAACTTCCAGTCACTGGATCCTTTATACCTTTCTCGGATAGATTGAAGAATCCTTTATTAAATCATTGTTCCCAATGTAGATTATAATCAACACCCCTTAACCTGCTCTTTGGGTCTATCACTAAACCATGTTCTCTAATCCTTTAATCATTCTCATGGTTCTTCTCTGAACCCTCTCCCATTTATCCACGTGCTCCTTGAAGTGTTGACATCAGAACTGGACACAGTATTCCAGCAGCAGCCACACCTGTTCCAAATACCAATGTAAAATAACCTCTCTATTCTTACTTGAAATTCCTGTTTATGAATCCCAAGATTGCATTAGCTCTTTTGGCCACAGCACTGCTATAAGAGGGCAGTCACCCTCTTGAGCACCTCTGATCAATGGGGTGCAGAATCACAGTTCTTTTCTCACCCCTGGTGCCCCCTGCAGGCTGACCTTGGCAGATCTTCTGTGGCTCAAACCTCCAGCCAAATCACCAAGTGCAAATGAACCCCTTCTGGGGTACTAAAGAGTGCAATAACGAAATGGTCTATTTCACCATGCTAATATCTTCAGCCCAGCTCTGGGCCCTTAAAATTCAGCACTTTGTTCAGGCTCCCAGATAAGCCCTGTCCCCTGTTGGGGTTTATGCCACTTTACCTGTGGGGGGGCCTGATCTGCCCTCTACTCCATGTTCCAACCCAGGGACCCTGCACACAGCAACCACATACTGCTTATTCCACTCCCTCCTTTCTCTTTCTCTGGGCCTCTTCCTACCTGGGCCCTTATTTCCAGCCCTGTCTCAGGTGCTCCTCTAGCTCCAGACCAGCGAGGACCACCCTTCTCCAGTCCCAGCTAGGAACTGACTTGCTACGCTCCTGCAGCTCCTTGTATCTGAGCCTGCTGTTGCTGGACCTTCGGGTCCTTGGTTCCCAAGATGGCCGGTCTAGTGCAATCTCTCTAGGCAGGCTCAGAGGACCTAACTTTGTTGCTTTTTTGCTTCCACTTTGCTGTTTCCTGAGGTGGGTTGCAGCAATTGCACCAGGAGCTCATGTTCAGCTGATTATCCACCATGATCCCCAAATCTTTTTCAGAGTTGCTGTTTCCTGTGATAGAGTCCCCCCATCCTTGTAAGTATGGCCAGCGTTCTCTGTTCCTCGATGTACGTTTACAGTTATCCAAAGTAAAACACATATTGTTCGCTTTCACGCAGTTCAGAAAGCTATGCAGATCGCTCTGTATCAAAGACCTACCCTTTTTCTTATTCCTCCCACAGTTTTTGTGTCACCTGAAAACTTTATCAGTGATGAGTTTATATTTTCTTCCAGGTCATTGATAAAAATGTTAAACAGCTTAGGGCCAAAAACTGATCCCCGCAGGACCCCAATGGGGTCAATGAGGACTTCCCCATTTACAGTTATATTTTAAGATCTATCAGTTAGCCAGGTTTTAATTCATTTAATGTGTGCCATGTTGATTTGATATCTTTCTAGTTTTTTAATCAATATGCCATGTGGTACCAAATCAAACTTCACAGAAGTCTAAGTATATTATGCCAACACTATGACTTTATCAACAAAACTTGTATTTTCATCAAAACAAGGTATCAAGTTAGTTTGACAGGATGTTTTTCATAAACCCACACAGATTGGCGTTAATTATATTTCTGCCTTAATTCTTTATTGATCGAGTACTGTGTCAGCTGCTCCATTGTCTTGCACAGGGTCAATGTCAGACTGACAGGTCTATAACTATCCAGGTCATTATTTTTTAAGTATTGGCACAATATTAGCTTTCTTCCAGTCTTCTGGGACTTCCTTAGTGTTTCAAAACTTATGTTAATGGAGCACTTCATGGTTTCCTAACATTTGGAGGTTTGAAGTTGTACATTCCAGAAGGCAATGGGGAGGAGAAGGCAGTATTGTGCAGCAACAATCTTACCTCCAGTGTATCTTGTAAATGAATACATTTTTAGCACTTTCCTTGTAAATCAATCTCTCCAGCCCTCTGGCCATTTTGCTATTGAATCCCTTACTGTTTGTGGTAATCTTGCTGGGAATACAGTGCCCAGAACTGAATGTAACATTCCCAGCACGAACAACGAGAGTCCTGTAGCACTTTAAAGACTAACAAATTTAATTTCTGCAGGCATAAGCTCTCATGGGCTGCAACCCACTTTGTCAGATGCAAGAAATAGAAATCAGATGGGGGTATATACATACATCCAAAGGTAAGGAACAACAATGGGGAGGTAGGTGCTAGCAAAGTCCATTCAGTTAGAGTAGATGAGGCCTATTCACAACCACTGATTAGAAGGTGAGAATGTGTGAACAGTGACAACTACTTCTTGTAATGAGAGAACCATTCCAAGTCCACATTCAGACCCAGTCTGATTGTGTCAAGTTTGCACATGAGTTCCAGCTCTGCAGTTTCTCACTGAAGTCTGTTTTTGACATTTTTTTGTAGAAGTGTGGCAACTTTCAAGTCAGCTACAGAGTGTCCTGGGAGGTTGAAGTGCTCTCCGACTGGTTTATGGGTGTTTCCATTTTTTATGTCTGATTTGTGTCCCTTTATTCTTTTGCGTAGTGACAGTCCGGTTTGGCCAATGTACATGGCAGAGGGGCATTGCTGGCACTTGATGGCATATATTACATTAGTAGATGTGCAGGTGAATGAGCTCCTGATGGTGTGGCTGATGTGGTCAGGATCTGTAATGGTGTCACTAGAGTCGATGTGTGGGCAGAGCTGCCAACGGGGTTTGTTGCAGGGATAGGTTCCTGGTTTACTGTTCTTGTTGTATGATGTACAGTTGCTGGTGAGTATTTGCATCAGGTTGGGGGGCTGTCTGTAAGCAAGGATAGGTCTTGAGTGAGTGAGAGATCGATAGGTTGTAGATCCTTAATGATGTGTTGGAGAGATTTTAGCTGGGGCTGTAGGTGATGGCCAGTGGTGTTCTGTTGTTTTCTTTTTTGGATCTGTCCTGTAGTTGGTGACTTCTGGGTACCCGTCTGGCTCTGTCAGTTTGTTTCTTCACTTCTCCAGCATGGTTGCACCAAAGTGACCTACTTTCCTCAACCTTGTTCACAGAGATTAACTTTACCATAACAACTGACTCAAACACATCAGATAACTAGGAAAAACATGTTTAGGAAGTAAAAAAGAAGTACCCACAAATAACCTGTCTGGTGCCATGCGCAGTTAGATAATATTTCATTTACACCGTCAAGGTAACTTAAGAGAGGACCATGTCAGGGCAGACTCTTAACCGGTCTCAATATTCAGTTGTCCTTCAGGCAAACTATACAATAAGATTTTCTAGTTTTTCCTCAAAACAGTCTCTCCATCCTCTTAATCATTGTGCTTATGCTATTTGTCATCTAGTCTCCTCTTGCACTGAGAGGTGAATGGAGATTTCTAGAGAACAATCAGAGGACAATTTGTTAGAGACCTGGGACAATATCTCAGTTTTGTGACAAAATTCTGCAGCCATACAACTGCAAAATACCAGCAGTCTAGAACTTGCAGGTTAGTTGAGAGACAGGTGCCTTAGAAATTCACTTAACCTTTCTGTGGGTAGAATGTTCCAAAGTTCCTAAGTGACGTAGAAGCACTATTCTCCCTGGAAGTTAAGGGGGATTGGTGCTTAACTTCCTTAGGCTCTTCTGAAAATCCCAGCCTGTGCCTCAGGTTTCTTTTCTGGACTGATAATATTTCCTACCCAACCCCCAGATGCTGTGAAGTTTCACTCATTTATATTTGTCAAATGCAGAGAGATCTTCACGGCCAGATGGGCAGCAGAGCAAGACACATTTTTAGAGTAAAATAATCAGAAATGGTGGTTTCCAAAGCTCAAAGATCACCAGCAGATTAGCACAGACAGAATGCCCTTAAAATGAAATTTTACACTAGTCAATGTGGTAATCATACACATCTACTGTCCAGTGTATGCTCTTGTTATCATAAAAGACCTCTTAATTAGAGCCCCTTGAAAACAAAGAAGAAAAACCTGATTCAGAACCTCCCTGTATAGTTACATACCCAGACAAACATTCATCTTGTCTTCATATTTTCTGTAGTTTTTCAGGTTCTTCAAGATTTTTTTTAATCTGTCTTTAAAAGGCCACACTACAGGAGAAGGGCTCCAGCTTCAGACTGAGCAACTTTACTTTTTGGCAAACTTCTTATTCGTATCATACAGACAGTTAAAAGACCAACTTTCCCACTGTTAGTACCATAAGAGCCGGTCAGGAATTTTTCAATGAAATATTTTTTCATCTCAAAACCCCTGTTCATCAAAACTGACGCTTTTCACAGCATCGTATTGGTTTTGCTGGAAAGGTTTCTCAGGTCCCAAATAGAATTTCTGGAAGGGAGAGAACAAGAGTGGGGGTAGAAGGAAGGAGGGAGGGGGCCAAGAGAGAGTAATTGAGACAGGCCACGCCAGAATAGCCAAGAGCTCGGTGGTCACGTGGTCACGTGTGATGTGGGAGACCCACGTTGAAGTCCTGCCATAACCACCAGCAAATTGTCTATTCTGGGATGAGTCAAAAGGTCTAATTTTTATTCCATTGTGCAACAAAATCAAATCTCAAAAGCTAAATTTACTTTTTGCAAAACTGACTTTTTGTTTTCAAGTCAGCCCTGAAAATATTTGTTGGAAAATGCAGTTGGATTCAATATATCTTTATCTTAGTGTTCTTTACTTTAACTCTCCAGACCGCTACCTGTTTAGACACTGTTCATTATTAATAGGAACAACTAATAGTAGCTTTAGGATATTGGACCCTCCTTCCTTTATGATATTAAATGTAGGAGTTGCGGGGATGTAAATCCAAAGCCCCAATATTCCTGTTTGTGTTTTCATGCATGGACATTGTATAGGGCTGATGTTGTATTGCCCAAAATAACGTCAGGATCTTTTAATTAGTTTGTCCTGCAAGCTAGGCATAGAAGATGCTGGAGTACTGTGTCCAGTTCGGGGAAAACACTTTAAGAATTATGTGAATTAACTGGAGAAAGTCCAGAGGAGAGCTACAAAAATGATAAAAAGTTTATATCACCTAACCCATATAAAGAGATTTTAAAAAAGATTGCGGGGAGCCCTGATAACAATCGTCAAGTATGGAAGGCGGCATTATAATGAGGACAGTGATCTTGTGTTTTCCATGGCCAATGAAGGTAGGATGCACTAGAATAGGGCTTCCAAGCAAGGCTGTGGAATTGTCATCACTGGACATTTTAAGAACTGGTTAGACAAACATCTGTCAGGGGGTGGTCTACGTGACTGTGTCTGTGCCCTAGGGAAGGTGGTTGGGCCTAGATGACCTCTCAAGGTTCTTTCCAGCCCTGCATTTCTATGATTCAAAGTGAGACAGGCCTCTGAAGATTGGGACTGTTGTGAAGATATTGGGACAGGTGGTAACTCTTCCTTGGGTATTCACTGATTGTGGGAGTAGTTATCTGGGAGCTTTGTGAGAGACTACTCCTAGCTGCATTAAGAAAATGGAAACACTTGAAGGAACAATCAGCCTGACAGCGAATCACCCAACAACATGTACTAATCCTTAAGCGAGACAAGATGGGTGAGGTTAATATCTTTTATTGGACCAACTTCTGTTGGTGAGAGAGACAAGGGTTCGAGTTTACAGAGAGCTCTTCGTCAGAAAGGAAAACATGCTGTGTGTGTCAGCTAAATACAACCTGGAACAGCTTGTTTAGCATAAGTAGTTAACACATAGTTCAAGGGACCATGCAAGGTGAAGTGACACTTTAGCACCACTCCAGTCATAGGGGGGACGGAGCTGAGCAGGGGTGTTGTTAGTGGGTTACAGATTGTTGTAATAATAAGCCATAAATCCAGTGTCTCTGTTCAGTCCATGATTTTTAGCGTCTAGCAAAGTTATGAATTTCAGTTCCCAGACACAGCTTTTAGGAAGGATTTGACAGCCAAGTGTCCGGGCTGGCAGTCCTGCTATTAATGTAATATTCTGGGACCAACATGGCTACGGCAATAATATATACTAATCCTTATTCCTTTTAAACCTGCTCTGGGCTTTTACCCTTGTTAGAGAACAGCAATTACACTTAGTGTAACTACAACGCCAGCTGAAAGTGTTCCTAACGCAGTTTGGCACTTGTGCTGGGTCCTTGTGGTCACGTGGATCTTTCCAACATAATTCCCAATCGGTGCAACTCCACCACTGCTAGCAGCAGTATAAGATGGAGTGAAGCCAAAGCTCAAGTGTGCTGGTGCGTTTTTTACCATCACTACTTTAGGCACAGTTAGATGACGTGGTGGTAAAAACCTGCGGTCTCCTTACGATCATCACTTCTTCTACCACTGGTGAAAAAATTTGAATTATGGGTCTGAGAAAGTCTAGTGTAGACACTTTTGGGGGCCTGCTCTTCCCCTTCCATCCTCCCCTCCCCGGTGCTTTAACTTTAAAAAACGTTTGCTGTTTTTGCTGTGACAAGGGATTTCTATTTATTTGCTTTTTTATTGACTGCTTTCTCGCAACTCTAACATCTAACTATGCATATTGAACCTGATTTGCCTCTCACACCACACTTTGACAATGCTGTCACCCGCCACTGCCTTCAACGGCAGTTTCTTTTACTTTATACTAATGCAAAGGAAGAAATGTGCGTTAAGACGGAGTTGGACTGACCCAGTATTTGTTGAGCCATATGCAAAATAAAGCATGGAGCCCTTCGTGATTTCTGTAACTGGCTTAGCAGGAAGGCTTCCTGGGAAGGACTTGGTAACCAGGTGTCTGGGCTGGGAGCTCTTGCTATTAATGTACTTAGAAGAGGGGGGATTTGAGCAAATGCAGGGAGCTGGAGTGTTTTATATTTATTCCCTCCAGTGAGCAGGACTGATAAATGGGGAAGGTGGTAGTTCTGTGCTCAGGGGATTGCAACACCTTGAGTACCCTAGCGATGCATCTTGCTATCGAGGGGAACACTTGGCATTTGTCTAAGGTTTGATCAGAGGCCATAACGTGGTGTGTTTTATCATTATTAGTGGAACATTCACTTATTTTCAAAGACGTTGGGGGGAGGGAAGGAGAGATGAACAAACGCATTTACACTTTCTCAAGCACAAGAGAATTTCAAAGTTTGGTGTGCCACCTAGCGGCAGCGAAGCAATATGGTCGGGTTTCAATAATGGCTCAGTCAGGAAACCACACTGAAGTCAGTGTCCACTGCTGGACTGAAGCGGATAATTAAAGTGAGACACTGCCCATTTTAAAGGCGTGTATTGTAAACAAACGATTTTTTTTGCCAGTAACTTAATTATTACAAATACACAAATGTAAACTTCGTATCAGTCACTATTGATGGGGGTCTGTTCATTTTCTGCACGGCTCTTAGCTTGGCCAATCAAATAGCAAAGACATTCTGACTTTCATGACCTCAGCATGCAATATTTAAGCTGTAAACAATCAAGGCGGGGTATTTAGTTGTTTGTAAACAATATATGAGTGGAAACAGTTCTATTAAATTAAATTTAGCCAGACAGTAGGGCGTCTGCTCTTTACATTTTCCATCTAGGTCTCCCCACTCTCATAGCTCAGTACTTTCCAGGCATTGAGTCTCAGAACACCTGTGTGGTAGAGAAGTACTATTATCCCGATTTGACAATGGACTAGAGCGGCATCAACATTAAGTGCATAGTCCAAAGTCACACAAGAAGTCTATGGCAGAGCTGCCTCTAGCTTCCCAGTCCAGCAACTTAACCACAAAATTGTCCTTTTCAAATAATGTCTGATGACCTATGGCTCTTAAGCCTTGATGCATGTGAAGAGGTGACAAGCATGTTTTCAAAATGCAACCATCTTTCAGTTTATGAGTTTTGCTATAAATAATGCTGTGACATAGTGTTCCTTAAAACTAAATGTTGTCCTTTATTTCCTTGAAATATAGCTAGTTACCTTTTTGACAATGTCCCTTTTAAAGAACAGATTTAGACCCTTTCTGCCTGACTGTGTGTGTTAAGGTAAAGGGTTTATAAAGGAATTTCAAATGAAATAAACATCTAAAACTATCTTGGGCTAAATCGTACAAAACCAGCAACATTCATTCATGTCCAAAGACTCCATTTAATGGTAGCTTACAGCTTTGCTCTCCCAGCTGAAGCAATAGAATTGCTATTCCCCAGGCCTAGTGATTTTGAATTGATTTTAAAGGCTCAATTAGGGTCTACGTAACAGCTCCAGGGCTAAATTCCAAACAAGATAACAGTTTACAGTACAACATTAGCTGTTCTATTTCTTTTAGGTCATCTATTGTGTAAGAGGCAATTTTACCATGAAAAACAGCCAGACTTATCCTGGGGCTGCAAAGCTGCAATTCAGAACTAAATGGAGCCTATACCGTACTAGCAAGTTAAAATTTACATTTAATTACATGCATTAGTTACCTTATTAAAGTAGAACTAATTTTAAAAATCTTACATCTCACTGGTTTTTAGTTTTCTTTTTGCATTTTTCTCAGCTTGGGCAATGGAAATAACTAGTCTAGTCAATTTCACTTTTGTTTAGTCTGTTTAATTATTTTCATGTTCTCTTGCACTAGTGAGCTGTTGCAAATTACATACATTACAGGAGAATATTTTTGGGAGATTTTTTGTAATCAAAACTGATTCCATTGAAACTTTTTTTTCAAAAAAAATTATGGATCCATTTCTATGGATCTATTCTGTTGCTTGCTTTTAAAAACTTAAATTGGGCCCAAGTAGATTTGATAAAGTCCTCTTGAAAATGGTTTCCTATGGATTTTTTTCATTGACAGGATCTAGAGGTTATCCAATTTCAGAAAGCATTTGCCTCTTCATGCAATAAATTTGATTTGTGATACATGATAGTTGAATTAGGTTTTAAAATGAGTATTTTACGTACAGCTAATAACTTAGAACCACTACTCAATTCTTAACATTTCACAAAGCTCTGCTCAAGTATTAACTAACTAGCCCTTGAACATCCACTGAAGCAGGGTAGCACTGCACATTTTACAAATGGAGAAACTGAGATAAAAGGATGAAATCTTCAGAAGAGCTCAGCACTGGCTTAATTCATATCCCACTGATTCCCAACAGTAAGTGGCAGGGCTGAGAATTTAGACGTACCTAGGCCTGAATTCATAAAAGGACTTAGGTGTTGTGATGCCGAGTATTGCAGTGCCTGTTAGGCGCCTAGGAGAATCACAGGAACAACACCGCAATCCACAGAAACCTGAGTGAGGGACCTAAGAATCCAATCCACAAAGCCAGCATGCAGGCAGGGAGGGGCAGCCTAAGGCAGCCACTGGTAGTTGTGGACAAATGTGCCCTAACTCTGCTCACATGAAGATAGGTGCCTAACTCTGAACTAATGGTCCATGAAGTGGGGGAAGATAGATGCTTCATGGCTTAAGTCGTGTGGGGGGCCTGAACTGCTAGGCCATCCGTATCTACACAAAAAGAGGTGGGAACAAGGGTGGTGCGGGATGTCCAGTGGTTAGAGCACGCACCTGAGATGGAATAAGGAAAAAATATCTTTTCAACAGGGATCTGCCACCTCTCAGGTGAATGCTCTAACTCAGCAGTTCCCAACCTTTTGGCTCGAGGGCCTCAGATATCATTTTACAGCCCTGAAGGGCCACTAGTCTCTGCCAGCAGCCTTCCCTCCTCCCACTGCAGCCAGAGAGAAGTGAGTTCAACGAGGAGAGGATACATGTCCTGTAGCCTCATGAGCTCCACCTGGGTCACTAGGCAGTGGCTCCCTTCTGCAGCCAGGGGGACAGGAGATCGGTGCTCCCCACCCTCTGGCTCCAGCAGGGACTCCAGTGTCTATGGACCCAGGCAGAGCACTTTGCCTTGCTCCCTGCCACAGCCAGGGGGAGGGTAGCACTGATCTCCTATTCCCTTGGCTGCAGCAAGGAACCTGCATATCGGTCTTGTAGCCCCGCAGCAATGTGCTCCGCCTAGGTCCTTAGGCAGCGGCTCCCTTCTGCAGCCAGCGGGAGTGGAGTGGCGGTCCACTTTTGGACCCCGGGTTGAGAACCAATGCTTCAACCACAGGACTATGAGCTATTGCGATGTGGGTTTCCTCCAATCTTTTCTACCAAAGCCGTTCCACTTCAATTAATTAAATATTGAGCCATCACGAATGACTCTATCATGACGTGCAGTGGTGCCTAAATATGGGGACTTTTGTGGATCTGGGCCCTCAAATTGAGGCTGTGCTCCATCCATTTGAGCACACTATTTCTGTCTTCTAAAGGAGACAAAGTATGCTGACTGTAACAGTGGGACTACTAATTTATTTTATTCTCTATTTAGAACTGTCAGAAATAGGGAATAAATGCACTTTGCAGTAAACTTAGCACATCTTGTCATAATTCAGTTGGAAAGCCCATTGGGGGATGACCCGTCTGGATAGTACTGATGTTCAAATAAATTTGAAAACTACGTGTCACTTCACCATATTGACTATATTTACTATTGACCCGAACTGCTTATTTAGCACAAAACCTTGAGGGTCAACTGTGTTGAAATACAGATGTAAGAGCATATTGTCTTAATAGCTGGAGGCTATGCAATGAGACATTAGCAATCTGTAAACAGAAAAAAATATTAATTTGTGGAATAAAAATATAGGACCAAACAGTGAGAATCTTTGCTCAAGTTACATATATTTTTAATACTAGCATGTAAACAAATATTAGTATCCTCTGATGCTGGCAAACCACCTTGACCTTCCCATATTACAAAATGAGGAGCGGAGGAGGCAGAACTGGCCATTTCTCAGCTAGCTGGAGAGAAGAACCCTGGGGTTTTTCTTGATACAGAAAAAACTGAGAACTTCTGATGTAAAGTTGCACTAGTGATTAGATTCTGAAACTACACCAGGACTTGATTACTTTGCAATAGGATATGTGCCAGCTTGACATTGCCCCCAGACTTGAGCCTCAAATGTATATGTACAAGAAATTATAAAACAAAAGATCAGAAGCAGCAGGCAAATGTCAGATATAGTGCTTTTAAAACCTCAGATTGTAAACCTCGGATTGTTTTTATTGTACAGGCTAAACACTCAAATAGTGTCAGGTTACATACATAATTACACAGTGCATATGTGCATCAAGCTTGAAGTATCACTAGGCTACCAAATCAAGAATTATTGTTATTATTGAATAAAACTTGGTAGCACATCTTTAACCTTATTCATACAAACCCTAATAATTCTTTAAACATAGATGGCATTTGCAGACCAGTTAAAGATAATCTTAAATCAGCGGATTAACTATAACCCTAACAAAACAATGGATAACTTCAAACAGGCCCTCCTAGTTTATGTACTTGATGGAACTTCCTTAATTTTCTTGAAGACCAAAAAGCTTTTAAAGCAACTGACATTTTTACTTCTTTCAATCATGCTATAACACAATACGCTCCTTGCTGAATATAGTGTATAGTATAGGCGCCTTACTGAATGCAGAATGTTTTACTACATGAAAAAACTGAGAAGTTAATAAATAGCAATTAATTTTGTTTGCAAAATGTTAATTTATTGATGTATTTTAACTGTGTAGCTCCATGCAAGGGTACACTTTACAAATTATGGAACAAGTAAAGTTCTTTCAACAGCTTTTTTGTACTTGCATCCTCTCAATTCTAGTCAGTATTTTGAAATGAGTAGTTCAGAAGGTAAATTTATAAGGAATTGCTTTAAGAAATCTTACATGAATTTAGTAGAACAAAAACATTTAGAAGCTTTAGTTGTCTGAGAACCCAACGCACATATTTATCATAAGCAGCATACAGTATCTGCACCAAACCCCCAAGCTATATATGCAGGAGAAGCCGCATACTGCACCTGCACAAAAATCCAAGGAACATATTTGATGATAAACAACACGCAGTACCTGAAAATCTGTAGCAGCCCCTGAAGTTAACTTAAGTATGACAAATGCCCAATGAATTTGCAGTTTCTGTAGCAGGGCTAGATTAAGGATTATTAACAAAATGCAAACAGGTTTGAGTGAGTCCTGGCCTCATCTGCACAATTCAATCTGAATTAAATTCAGCACACTGGTGACATCTGCACTGGGACACCACCCCAGCAGAACCAGATATTCCAGGAGCCCTTCCCTGGACCACAAAGGAGAAAGCCAACCATTTCCCCCATATGGCTGGCTTACTCCTGACAGCAGTCTGCCATCCTGAGATGGTAGGTTCTAATGGGCTAATATCAAGATCAGATTACATTTATGGTGCAAGATCACCATGGTTCAGCTGAACTTTATGGTTGAACTTCTCACTTCTCCAGGTTTTTTGGCTCTTGCTTTGCTTTTCATAAGACTAATGTTTGCACTTAATTTGTCACTTCTTAAAGGCAAACAAAATACATTTACTTTAAAAGAAGAATGTATTTTCTCAAGTCACACACGAAGTTTTAAACAGATGTAGGACAACTTATTTCACATTTTGAGCCTTCACCAGAGCATGCACACACTAAGTCACATGTACAATAAGTGTTTTTCTATTACAGTTCTTCCTGGACTTAAATATCATTAAGGTGCATAGGCAGATGAAGACTCACATTTTAGAGAGAATGGTTCATAAATTTGTATGAAAAAAATGACATGGTAAAAACATTTTTTATGTTATCAAAGTCTTTTCACAACATAAATGTGTTTAAAACAATTCATAAGCTTGATTTCAAAATAAAAACCCAGCCACCCTAAATCAAACAGAACATATTACCAGTATATATTCTTCCAAAAAGATTCCCAGAACTTTAAAATAAGTTTCAAATATATACACATTTATAACTTAAGTGCTCATTTGCTCTAATCTTTTATCCATGCAAGAGTTGTAAGAGGAGAGATGTGTTTCTTAGAGAGGCTTTTCTGAAAATGCAGTAAAACTCTTCACCCGTGCAAAGAACAAAGGGGTGTACATCTTGTCAATGTCAAATGCCGAGACTGCAGTCTCACCAGTGGATCTACAAAGAATGTCAAAAAAGTGAGTTACCTTTGCCAAATACAAACTGCCATTTAAATCCTTCAATATTGTATTTAGGGTAGCGATAAAGGGTAATCCACCAATATTTTCATAATGCGAAATGTGTATAAAGCCACAGACACACAAGCTAACCTCATATATATAATGCTACTTTATGTTGAAAGCATGATTTGTATTTTGGCTATCCAGTACATGCTTGTATTTTTGGTCATTGTTTTATTAATGATCAAGATAAGCAATGGCATTCCACACTGCATTACACTTTGCACTCCTGTTACAGGATTCAGAATTTGGAATAAAAGGAAGAGGGGTGAACAGCCATAGCTAGGAACGTTAAAATTTAAAGTGAAAATACCACCTTCAGTGAGAACCAGGACTCTAAACTACAAAAAAGTGGTATCATACTTTATTAGGCTATTCAATGCTCAGTGGGTTACATTCCCAGTTCCCTAGCACGTGAGGATAGCCTCCTCACCTATAGAAATTGATTTGTGCAACACTTTTCTTCACCAGTGTGAAATTTGTTCTGGGGGAGAAGTCTAGAATATGGCCTATGCGCCCTGTTTTGTTCATTTAAGTTGGACCTAAGTGGTGTGTAGACCTTGTGCTGACCCACAAGTGAACTCCTGTAAAATACATCACAGTGTAAAAGTTAGAATTTTTCAGGATAAGTCAGGTTGAAAATATGAACGACTTACACTTCCCCTAAGTGGGATTTTGTTTTGTTTTCCATATCACAAAGACAATTATTCTGCTCATTCATGATAAACTGCAGGCTCACTTCCTTAGGTATTGGTCCCTATGCATAACCTGAGCAGAAAAGCTACACATGGGGAAGTACGGAAAGAGTTGGGAGCCATCATTCTCCCCCCACAATCCAGCGTGAGGAATATCTGGGTAGCCAGACTGTTACTATAGTCAATAGGCAAGACCAAGCCCTCTGTGCCACCACAGCTTGAAGGTGTGGGTTAGTGGATATGCCACTGCCCAGTAGTTGGGCGCATTATTCCTCAGCACAGAGGGGATTGGAAAGTGTGCTTGCATAGGCTCTCTGCAGCATTCCCTGCATTTTGGGATTCACAAATCTTATCAACCAGTTAAAAACTCCATGCCTTCATATTTAGGATACTTTCCCATACTTTACATTGCCAAAAATTAGTGATATTTTCAGTTCTTAGAATGAAAAGAGTGCTAACAAAATACCAAACCAAGACCACAATTATTTTATTTTCAAGTCACATGTTTAAACCACAGAACTCTTAACATTATTTCTTATTTAGCACTGGACAGACAAATGCTTCCTGCCTTGTTACAAGCAAATTTCTTTGCTTGCTTTTATTCTAAGCTTATTAACTTACTTGTAAGTTATGTGACAAGAATGATGTATCCAAATAAGCTTGTTGAATCTCTGGTGGCCACTTGAACACAGCTGTAGTCCTACATGAAAACTGTGCTCTGTTTCTTGTACAGGAACACGGCGGAAATACCTGTATTTGTGGTAGTCAATTGGTTTCTGTACAATAAACACAAGGTTTAGTGACACACAAAGAACAGACAGCACTACCATGGTTTACCACAGCACTTTAAATAAGGGTGAGGACAAATTCTGAAACTGCAAAAACTCCATGCTTTCATATTTAGGATACTTTCCCTTACTTTACATTGCCAAAAATTAGTGATCTTTTAAGTTCTTAAAATGAAAAGCATGCTATCAATGCCAAACCAAGACCATAATTATTGAATTTTCATGTCATTTGTTTAAACCTCAGAACTCTTAGCATGTTTTACTGCTTCCTTATTTAGCTCACATCTTACCCTGTGTCTCATATGCAGGAAACTCTAGAATTAAGTAATAATATTATCTGGAAATAAGGTGTTAACTTACACCAAGCTACATATGGAGGAGGCTTTCATGGAAAATAAATTTTCTCAAACTCTATGTAAGGTTTGAGAAAAACCCAGACTAAGTTAGCTGGATGTACAACACCATAACCCTTGTGATTATTTTGACACTACTTACTGTAAGGGTATCTTTTTTTGGAAACATCTGTTGTTGAAAGTAAGTTTTTAAAATTATTCCCAGTTAAATTCATGACAGGTATTATTTAGATTAATTTATTTAATGCTGCAGAAATAAGTCTCACACGGATGAAAGGTGATGTCAGAAAAGAGTCCTTGCTGCTCCCCCCACTTTTTTCTTCTTCCTCTGGCTTAATTGTCATGCCACCATCTTGTGAGCTGGGGATACACATCTCTTTTTTAATTTAACAAGCTGCTATAAATTAATACAGGTCTTGTGTTGCAACCAAGCTTGAGGAACAGTTGACAGAAGAGAGTTTATTGGGGGATAACTGGTGTTCAAAGGTGAACAAAGTCATCTTACAGCAAATGGGCTTGGCATAATATGTTAATGCAGAGAGACTGCTTTCTTGCTTTAGAAAATTAATATATTATTAGAAGGAGACAAGTAAATTGTTAAATTACCACACTCTAGAGCACTTGTAAAATATATCTGACATCACTTTGCTGCATCAAGTTCAGTAGCGAGTCCCTGGTACACCTCCATGTGCTCTTTAAAGATACAACTATGGAAAAGCTTTTAAGAAAAATAACCCCACTCTCCTTACCTTCTTGTTCTTTCATTACTTAGTTTTTTATTTTGGTACCCACCTCTTCCTTCTTCTTCATTAATACAGCAAATACTTTGGTTTGATTGTCTGTATCCTGGGAGAGGCGATAATGGCCAAGCAAGATTGCATCTGTTCTGGAAGGTTAAAAGGATGGTGTCAAGCATGTATTGTTAAAAACTAGTATTCTTACCTAGGTTACAAAAACACCTCAGTATTCAGTTTGATAACTGTAAGATCTAGCTTTCCTTTCATTACTGTCTTGTGCGCCTATTTTAAGGATGTGAGCTTTTGGGCTAGGAAATGCTTTTTATTTCTGTAAAGCATCAGGCCTGTTACTGCTGATTAATAATAATGTTCATAAACTTGCTTTTTGTATTTCTCTTAGCTAGGACAGAGTAGACAGATTAGTCAGTTTATTTTAGCCAATTTCTAGTTATTTTCACTTTCAAATGACTATGCAATAGGTCAAAACTGCGTTGTTTTGGAGATGCAAGCACATTTCCACAATAATTTAACAAACTCATTGGAACATTTTAAGGAGGAAACACCTTAAACTTGACTCAGTGAAACTAATATATTTCTTTGATTCCTTCAACTCCTTCCTAAATGTTCATGTCTGTTCAGATAGTCTTTCACTGTTTGCCATCTTTTCCCACTTTCTTGTTTTTCTTGAAAAAAATGCTGAAGTCACAAAATCAATGTTGTAAATTTTCATGGCTCTTACATCTATTCCCTCAGTTTGTCCAGACATTGTCCAAGGCCTTGATCTTACATTCAGATGACCGATTCCAGGATCAGAGGCTTAAATGATCAGACACCCTATATGCAGGGACAAGGTGGTTTTTTATTTCCCTGTAAAGAACTGTGATTATCTATGGCACAATAAAAATTGTTCTTATTTTTACTAATTCTAAATTTAGAGGCTCAAATGAGTGACAAGTGTCCCTTTTCTGCAAGGTAAAAAAAAACAAAGAATGATGCAGGTAAATGTGCAATTTCAACATACCTTGTATTTTTAGTCCGTAATCGAGGAACAATAGATTGAGGATCTTCAGGCGTTGTTAGCATCATTACTTGACCGTCTGGGAAGAATCTCATATATCTGCAAAAATACAATAATACAATATAAACCTGGAAAAAGAGGTAGACATTCTATGTTTTCTTATGGGAGCCCTTCACATTAAGGTGTAGAGCTTAGGTGCTAATTCTCAGCATTTGAAAACAGATTCTTTCATGTATTTCCAAAAACACAGAAACAGCTCATGAGAAACCAAAAGACCTGGTCTGGGAGACCACATGATCAAACTATGCAGTCTTTTGCAAAGGCGGAGAAGTTAAGACCTTTTGTTCAGAGGAAGAATATATGAAAGGAGCTACTGACCAGAAGTCATGATAAACCTTAGATAAACTTTGGGAGCCTTCTTCCTACCCAGCATCCACTGAGATAAGTGTAATTAGCTCTTAAACATATTAATCTGAAATCTGTTTGATAGTATTTCTGTACCTTAAGTATCAGATTTGAGATGCCAGGATCAGATACCAGATCTAGAAAGACAGGGTTGATGCTTTCTAGATCATATGAATGTCCCTGAGATTCATTGGTTTCCCATAGCTCATTTTAGACTCAGGAGGAGATAGTAGAGCAGAACAACTAGCTATGTGAATAGCAGAATAAGAAGGCTGAGAAAGACAGTGAATGAATAATTGGAAAGTGTTCAAAGGCAGACTGAAAAACCCAAGCCTTTAAATCTACTTGCACCTTGTTCTGAGTAAATTTAAAGGCAATTCTTATTTAATCACTTGTTTTTACTTTGCTGAGTACTATTCTGATGGACACAAAGGCAGAAATGATTTGGGGGAGAGAAAAATCTGTGGAATCTTTCAAGCTCTACGTCTACCAACAAGAGTAGAAGGTGCTACTGAGGAGGAAATCAGTTTCTCAACCTATCTCCATTGACCAGATCTAACAGTATTCCTTATGGCCTGGATCATGGAAAGACTTACACCCAAGTAACTTTACACACATAAGTAGTTTCATTGAACTCAACAGAACTACTAGTGTTTGCAGTATTCAGATTTGAATTTGAATGAACATTACTTGGAGAGAGGGAGAAATACTTCACTCACTCAGTTTACTACAGTTCTACCTGTAATATTCCACTTGGTGCCATGCCCTATAGAAACCATCAAGAGACTGCTCTCCTTGACGTATGTATGTTGTCTTGCTGATATACACACCTACAGAAATGAAGCAAACAAGAAAATAAGTACCTAAAATGTAAGCATCTTTTAAAAGTGCATAAACATACAAGATTAAAAACTATGGATGTATAGGTCTTCAGCTACATTTTTATTACCTAAAGAGGAAGAAGTTTCTTTTAAAGGAGATCTGCTTATTTAAAACCAAACTAAATTCAGATAAGGCCTAACATTTGTGACACTATATAATTAGACAGAAATAAAAAATTATGCAACTTTTTTCTAGCAAAATCATACTTAGTAATGAAGATGATTTAGCTGAGGATAGTCCTGCTTTGAGCAGGGGGTTGGACTAGATGATCTCCTGAGGTCCCTTCCAACTCTAATATTCTATGATTCTAAGAGATCTCAGTTTCCAAAAATACTCCTTACCATCAAATCGAACACGGGGCCTTTCCAAAAACATTTCCCTCCAGGAGGTATAAGGAACAAGTTTATTGCAGCTTCTGCCCCAAACCCTCAAACAGGCTTGGTGCCAGATTTCAGGATCCCTAGTGAAGACACAAAATCAAAACCCACAGTTTACCGCACTTTCCTGACCTCCAATATCAAGGAACAGAATACGAATGGGGAACTTTAAGAATGTAGTGGTAGATGGGGTCTGGATAGAACTAAAGACACTTTTCTTATACTCCTTAACTACTAAATTAATTATTAATCCACACAGAACTTGGAATCATTCAGGTGCTAGAAAGCCATTTTCTCATCACAAAGTACAGCATATGATACAGTCACAATAAAGCAAAGAACATGCTGTGTGTGTCAACCTGGCACTGCTCCGTGATGTCTACATGGTGATCAAAGTCACACTATTATTTTGGAACTCTGCAACTCCATTTAACAATGTCTTTTGTGAGTAAAGGTATTCTGTGCTTATAAACATCATTCAAAAATCACCAAACATACTAGTTTGTATTAGACTAATAGCTTCCATCTAGACAGACATTTATACCATAATCATCACTGGTGTATTCAAGCACCTGATTATTAGTAGTTTAACATGGGACTTCTTATGAATAAGGAGAGCAGGATTTTCCCCAATAAAGAGATTTAGAAGCCTAAAAGCAAAAATATATTCTTAACACAGGCAGCTTTGCCCTATGGATTTACTAGAAGTCTTTATATACCAATACTAGTAATACCAAGTTCTTATACAGTGCTTTTTTCAATCAGCAGATCTCAAAGCACTTCATAAAGGAGGTCAATATCATTATCCCCGTTTATAGATAGGGAAACTGAGGCACACAGAGGCAAAAAGACTTGGTCAAAGTCACCAACAGGCCAATGGCGGAGGCAGGAATAGAACCTGGGGATCCTGATTCCCAGTCCAGCGTTCTTTCCACTAGGCAGGGTTTTTATACACAAAAATGTACTTTTTGGCAATGTTAACTGTTTATATGGCAAAATACAGTGTCTGCTCACGTTGTTAAGGTAAATTTAAACAGTATTCTCAAGAAAATGACAATCTGATTAAGGTATGAACCAACAGGAATTTTCTAATTCCCACTCTGACTTCTCCTAGCTAAATAAATGACTACAAGTATACTCTGATACCAGTAATCATTTTAAACACTAAGCTTAAGATCTGTCTTATTAGTTCAGCACAGAAAAGCTCCTTGTTCTCCAATCTTGAGAGCAGAAGGTGAATATCTTAGGCTATGTCTACACTGGCAGCGGCACCATCAGATTGACTTATCGGTCAGTGAAGAACATAGTTCCCGTTGGCGCAGCGCAGTGAAGGCGGCGCGCAGAAGAGAAGCACAGCAGTCGACGGGAGTCACGCAAGTTCTTTGTGTACTTTGCGTAACTCCGGTCGACTGCTGCCGAATCGCCAAGGTAAGTGTAGACGAGCCCTCGCTCTTTGAATGAAGTTTCAACTATACCTGGCACAAATGTAAAATCCTCTGCAGACCAGAGATAGCTGCTCTAATGACCGTAGGTCCAGGTCACTGGAAACCACCCATCGAAAAATGTACATTAGCACTTCCATAGGTAGCACTGTAAACAGAAAATAATTAAGTGATCATGACATTACAAACATCAAAGACATCGTTTCGCTAGTCCTATTTTTGATAGCTACCAAAATCCTATTCTTCATAGGTAATTAGAGAACAAGTGTGACCAGGAATAGTCAACCAAAAACCATACATAAAAAATACATGATACACGATGAAGAATTTCACATAATGTACAAAGAAGATATGACATGGTAACAAAATATTTTTTAGATGTGGTTCTTAAAGACTACACAGCTATATATCCTTTCAGGGGACAACAGGTATATCAGTTGGTTTTATTAAACAATTATTTCTCCAGAGGCTTTAATATATAAAAAGTTCTATGTGCACATCATACATCTAAAGTAACATTTTATTTCTTAAACAACTTTTTACATCTTGTGTGAAAACCCAAGCTGTGATGCACTCAGACATCAAAAGCTAAGCAAGTCAGGCAAGTCAGTGCTTGGATGGGACACCAGTAGGAACATGTATAACCTGCAGCAAATAGTGCTGGTGAATCAATACTGCCAGTACTGAGCCAATGGGACCCTGAAGATGTCAGATGGCATAGCATTGGAGGACCTCTTTCCAATGACAAATAAATAAATCAAGATCCTGACCACAGTTACAGACAAGTGAGATCCCAGGAAAATTCTCATAAGAGTAAAAGATATAGTAAGAAAATCCTGGGGTTTTAGCCAGAATTCCATCTACTTGCATTCTGCTTCCCTACATTTTCTCTGCAGTTTCACCTGGATATAATCTTTTTTACTACTTAAGCTTTACTGTTAAGAGAACTGCAATATGCTGTTGAACAGCTGCTGCTTTCTACTGCCAGGTGCTGAGTGATTCCTAAATAACCTTAACATCTATTTCACAAGGTAACTGTGAGATTTATTTAGTCTACACTGATCAGCTATCCTTTAGTAAAATCTCCTAGAGAAGTGTAGCTTTCATCAGACAGATGATGTAGCTAAGGTTGCAAAACTGTTTCTATTGAATTATAACAGTTTTCATATGTTAATTACTTTTTGAAAAAGTTTTTCTTTTGAACTGAAGTTTTCTCATATTTGGTCTCAGTCCAAGGTGATTTTTTTCTGGCAAACTTGGCTTTAATTTAGTAGCAGATACTTTCAAAATACTATTTGAACCATATGCAATTAAAAAACAGCCTATGTTAACAACTATAAAGCTCATGCTCCTATACCAATGATAGCTGTAAACACATCAGTGCTCCCGGTATGTATGCACAGCAGTACAGAACATAAACAGGTTTCAGTCAGTCTTTGGCAACTTAAGTACTTAAAGGTGCATTAGCTCTAACTTCTTAGAATGTAATGTGCTGCTTACGCAGCTAAGATCTTAAAGAAGCTTAAAAATCTTGAGCCTTTGGCAAATTGGTGCCTGTTAACTCAAACAACACAGATGGTTATCATTGGATAGTCATCAGTCAGCCAAAGTCTGTGAAACTGGGTACTTATATTCCTTTCTAGTTTAGCAAGACCTAGGAAATTAAATGCAAAAGTTTAAGATTGCACAGGTTAATTTCAATTAAAGAGACTGAAATTGCAAATATCTTCCTACAGCAATGGTAATGCAACCGTTATAAATATACAGTAATTTAAATTTTTTTTCCTTAACCATATTCTTTAATACGTTACTGATTATGTTAAATGTACACCCTATGTAGTATATGCAACACGGCTGAGTGAATGTGTATCTTAACTTTTGACTTTCCAGTCTTCTTTTTATTCAGAACTGTACAGCCATAACATTGCATTAATGCTGGTTTCACATTTCATTATAGAACTCTTGCTGCTTGCCCTATCACAATGAACATCTGTACCTACTGTAGAACAGCAGTTCTCAAACTTTTTAAATGAAGCCCCCGATGGACTTTTGTGACTGCACCCCCCGCTTCAGAAACAAAACAGGGCGGGGAGTGGGGAGCAGCTGCAGCAGCCGTGTGGGGAGCAGAGGCATGGGAAGGGTGCCTGGCAGTGGGGTGGGTACTGCGAGAGACGGCTGCCAGGAGCAGCACTCCGACTGGAGACAGAAGCAGTTGCACAAAGTGTGGAGCATGGAGCTGGACCAGCTCTGTCACCTGCTCTGCCAGCAGTGCCAGGCTTGCAGCCCGCAACAGCCTCCCTCGGCCTCGGCTCCCCTCCTTAGGGTCCCCCACCCCCAACACCTGCCTGGGGCTGCCCATGTGAGGCACCAGTGTCCCCACTGCTGCCTGGCCTCGCTCTCAGCCCAGCACCCCTCACTCAGCAGGGGGAGACGGCTCCATCATCATAAGTTTGGAGGGCACTGCTGCCCCCCAATTTTCACCTATGCACCCCCCACAATCCATCTTGCACCCCTGTAGGAGGCCCACCCCCCAGTTTGAAAACCGCTGGTCTAGACAATGTGTAATATTAAACTAAACTGTCCATATTAAGTTTCTTTAGACTTCTGGTTAAGAATGTTGTCCATATCATAAATATCTTATTTGTTAAAAAAAATAAGTCACCTATACTCTTCATGGGAAATAAAAATCTAACATTTGTGTTAGATAGTAAAAGTCCAATCTTCCCCTCTTGTCTTGCACCAAGAATTAATCATCACTCCAAAAAATCTGCACGTTACTGCCATCCTTGATTACTCTAGTGTTCTCTTATTATCTGGATCTCACTTACATTCTAATTTCTTTCAGTAGGCCATACACCAGCTAAAAAAAAAAAAGGAAATACACCTGAAGCACTCTTTGCTGGCATCATAAAGTTGTAAAACTAAGGGAGCTGTATTAGTTAGGGCAGAGACAGTGTCTTATGTGTTTACAGCATCTTGTATATTGAAATCCTGAATCTGGCTTTTTGATGTTAATGCAGTATATAAATTAATGAACACAAGAAATTGAGTCATCCAAATTTTAAGTTCTCTTTCACATCCAGGCTGCTTTTCTCCCTGGACCAGTGGGATCTGTGACTGCTGCAGAAACTATTAACAAATGGATTACAGATCAAGATTAAAAGAAGTGAGGCCAAGATTTTCAAAAGTGACTTTGGCAGGCCACAAAGTCTTCATAGAGGTCTGATTTTTCCAAAGGTGTTAAAAATCAGACCCCTCCTTAAATTCCAAGCTGACCACTCCAAAATGGAGGTACCCAAACATCACTGGTCACTTTACTAGCGTGGCCAATGTTTTCTAATCTGCATGTGAATGGATTCATTTATAACAACAATTGTGAAAATGTTTCCATTCATTGAAAGGAGCCTGGTGCTCTGCATCGGCAAATATAAAATATCTACTTCCCATAAAACAAATTACTTTCATTCACATTTACATAATTATAGTACATTTATATGTACTAAAAAATGTGAAACGATTTCATTTTTTTAAATGTAAAGTCACTGTTAAGGAAAGGTAAATGGCAGCTTTAAAAAAATATACCTGAGGCACAATATCAAACGTCAAGAAATCCATATTTAGGCCCCACTCCTGAAAAGATTTATTCATGTGCTTACTTTTACATGCAGGGAGCAGTCTCAATGAAGTCAATAGGGCTACTCACAATATGTAGGACTGAACACCTGCTTATGTCTTTTTACAATTGCAGCTTAAGTGTTAAGACAAGTCTTTTCATATTATATTCCAAAATGAAATCAATATTTCATCCTAATATTCCCTTTCCTAATCCCAACATACTGAACATAACTGTCATAGGTAAGGAAGACAAGTAGCATGTGAACATTCTTCCAAAGTGGGAACAAGCTAAGTGAATTTCAAAGTAAAGCTCTGATCCTACAAGCCACTCTGCATAAGTGTGGCTGCATGGAGCAGCCTATAGGAACAAGGCCAGAATATTTATGAAGAAAGAGTTGTTAAACAAGTTGATGAGCTTTCTTCCGATACATCTAGTTATAATAATGAACAAATAGATACCCTGAGTCATTTTCAAGAAAGTTCTTTAAATTTAGATATTAGAATAAAAAAGACAAAGCATTTTATTAAAGTTGAGCTAAAAAATAAACCTCTAAGAATTCCTTCTTCACAAAATTATGATATAATTAATCTCACACCTGAGATATGAGTCTGACTGACATCAAGCTCAGGCTGACAAAGTTTGATTGAGGACTCCTGAAGAGCGAGCTGCTGCTGAAAGTAGGACAAAAGATCCGCCATCTTGCCATCATCACCACCATCCTCAATGCTAAAGAAAAATAAAACAAAATCTGAGACTAGAACAAAACATGTCAACAAGCGTCTTTACCTAGTATTCACACTGATCTTTTCTTCTCATCTGATATGATTTCTGATTGTACTTTGTAATTACTTTAAGTATTTCTTAAGATCAAAGTATAGTCATTAAGATTAGACTATCATCATGTGATAAGCAATCTAATTTACTAAAAAAAAAATCAGGTTTATTTAGGTTTAGTTAAAACCAGGATGCCTTTTAAAGAGAGTTTGATAATACCAGAAATATTTCTGTAGTTATTTTTGTTTTAAATCACAAACCAAACAGTTTCTCTGTTAGGGTTTTTACATTCACCTGCAAAGTTTGCAACACAGTCATTGAAGACCTGTGCTCCAGTCCATGAGCACCAAAATATTAAACCATTTAGTTTATTTTTGTCATCTAAGATAAGAAGCATACAAGAAATAAAACAGCAGCATTACCAGTGAAAAGTAAATTATATTTTTATAAAGCTCATTACAGTAAGGACTTTTTTTTTGGTTATTTTACTTTTTTAAACTGATAGCATCCCTTTGTGGCTTTCCTCACCAACATATTAATTAATCTTTTAGAAGAAGTGGTTTGAACAAATCCTGTTATTTGGCAATTATCAATTAAATATACTAAATTAAGGAGATGGGAAATTAGATTTTAAGATGTCAGTGAAGAAGATGGTAAAGACGCTATGGGCCAGATCCACAAAGGGACTTTGAAATGGCAATGTTCAGCATCGCGAAGCCTAGAAAATCATAGAACACTACTGTGATCCACAAAACCGGAGTTATGCACCTATGCTTCTATACAAGGAATAGGGAGAAATATATGCCCTACGCTCAAAAGTTTGTCACTCTCACCAACAGAAGTTGATAAAATAAAAGATATTACCTCACACATCTTGTCTCTCTAATAGATTAGAATGTCATTCTAGCTCTTTCTGGCCCAATTAATATTTAATTATTCAATTATTCACTTAATATGGAATAACTTCAATATAGGAGATAGAGGGGCCTCCCCTCTTCAGAATATTCCATAGCCCAGTGGTTAGACAACTCACTTGAGAGATGGCAGATTCCTGTTTCAATCCCTTCTTCCTCTCAGGAGGAAGGGGTACTTGAACCTCATGTCTCCCACATCCTGAATGAGTACCTAATCACTAAACTAAAGGTTGTAAGAGAAGTGCAGCTCTTACCCCAGTTTGTGTGTATTCACCTGAGGGGGTCCAATCCAGTAGGCAGCCTGTGAGCACGCCCGCCAGATCAGACCCTGCATGTGAGTCATGTGGCTCAACTTCTTCCTGTTTGTAAATCAGAGTGCATACTCAGAGACAAAAGCTTAGGCACTGAGTTCAGGTGCCAACAGGGTTCAGTGGCAGCCAAATGGGAGTTCTGTGGGTTGCAGTGATACCTAAAAACAAGACTTACGCACCTCACTACCTTTGGGGATCATGCCCAATGTTTATTTATACTGTGCTAATGAACACTGTTTAATATGGTATAAAATGACATTAGTGCAACATAAAAGATTAAATCTGAGTTCTCTGTAACAGGTGCAACTATTCTACACAGGTGTATACAAGCAGCCACTCAAACCACATGACTCTCCCTAATCTTACTCATGAGGTGCTGAGTACATTATCTTTGATGACCCTTAAGACTGATAAGCTCTCTGTGACAACACAATATTTGTGTAGAACTTCCAGGAGCTTACTTTTGTTTCTTTTTTGCATGTTTACTTTAATTGTAATCTGGATGGGTTTAATAAGGGAAGTAAGTGATGGAAGAAAAAAGGTGAGAGATGTGTCAAAGGATCTCTAAAATACTGTAAATAGAAGACAGAACTCTGGTTGGGCCTTCTAGGCCTAAAACTCAAGTAAGATGTTATGGAGAAATGGAGTGATAAACTGATAAAACAGTCTTCATTACTTACCTTGTATTACTGGAAAAGATGGCAAGTACTACAGAACACTGTTATAGTAGTTTGTTATACTTTTTTGCTGGTATGACATAGAGAATGTCTGCAACTTTATAGGTTAGAGAGCAGAAGCACCAATAGTGCTACAAATGTTTCTAGAAAGGCATATACTCTGCAGATGCTACTTTATAGCACATTAAGAAAGCTGGCTCCACCCCTTCTATCACCTGGAGTTGGAGGAGGGCAATAAAAATAATAATAAACTATTGGAAAGACAGCATGGAAGTTTATGTACTCATCATTTGAACATACTCAAGGAGAGTAGCTCAAAAGGGAGGGGAAAATACTAGGAATATGAAGGAACTCTATAAAACTCTATTCTGCAATCTAGTATTTTTCTTACCTCGCTGGTGTGTGATGTTAATGGGGGGTTCATTTACATACCCAGATAGTCCTATGCTCTCTTATGCTTATTTTCCTCTAAGGCTATTAGCCAATTGCTATATACTTACAAGCCCACAAGTGCAGAATCTTCTGATACTACAGTGTAATTTTCAAGAACCAATCTACCAACTACTATTACTCTAAAAACTATCCTAACTGTATATCTTAAAGTTCAAAATAATATGGTGGCTTCTGTATTTCTAAATCACCTGGTTACGATTTTCTGCTAAATTTATTTTAATATTTCAATTTAAGTTTGAATTGACTCCAAACAAATTAAGAACTCCATTTTATTTTACCGTTTGGTATAATAAAATGTCTTCCCAGGCCCATTAAGGGATCTATATAACTTTCAATAATGCATTCTATTAATTAAACTTAAGTTAAATAAAAAGATGTTTCTCAAACATGAGTTAACTATATTATAGAAAGGTGGCAATTTATTAAGTGTCTTTGGATTAGAAACAGAATATGTAAATTTGTACACTCCTATGCTGCTCCATTGTAAACTTTTCATACTTACTAGCTCTTTCCAACACCATCACCCTCCGGAGACCAAGTATAGGTGATCTTAAACTCTATATCAGGTACAAGCTGCATGGCAAGACGATAAAACTTGATGGCTGAAAACAAAGGTAATATTTACAACTTGGAATACATTTAATGCCTATTCTAGCCATCAAAATTGTGCTTCTCCTAAGAAATGACTTTAGCTGCAACTATACTGTAACTGAAACTAAGGCCAGGAAGGCTCTGTAACATTACACTTAAAAAAAATCAGTTTTTTCTAAGTGGCAAAGCAGATTATCAGGGTGCCAGATTGGACCCTAATCCCTTCCCTCCCAGTTGTTTCTTTACTAGCAAATTTAACCTAAACTGATTAGAATAAAAATGTCAATCTTAGCAGGGAGGTTGGACCTATCTGACACACTTATCAGGGCTTCAAAATCCACATGCCCATTTTGTGGAGGAAGCTTTCTCAAATACATGTCAGCTCCTACAGAATTAATTTTCATTCAAAATCTCTTATGGGGGTGTCAGTTAAAGCTTGATAGATAAGTATGTTTAATACACTCAAAGTTTATAAAGTCCTGATTTGTTTCCAAAAGTGTTAGCACCCACACTCTTACTCATTTCTATGGGCCATGAAGTTTCTATGTCTTTATGGCTGCAAAGAGCTTTGCCAAATATGAACTGAGTATGAAAGGATGACAGCAGTGCACTGGAAGTCTGCAGACACATGGTTCCAGTATCAGACACTTCCAGATCAGTCTTTCAGATGCTCATAACATTACCAAGCTACAGCATAGTAAATATGGCTACTATTCAGTGCTCTGTAGGCACCAAAGACTTGGACAAGAATCAGGTCAATTTCACTCTGCTGCACAGTGGCAAAGCAGCAGCAGCGAAGGCAGGCACTGGAGCTAGTTACTGGGAAGGATGTCTCATTCAAAAGTGCAGAGGCAGCAAGAAAGCTGAAAGAAATATGGATGAGGAGAGGCCATCCCAAAACCTTTGCAAGCAGCCAGAATGCTCTGGACATTGGATCAGGCCCTAAATGTAAAAAAAGAACCTTCTTCACTTTCATTTTGAAAAGTAAATTTTTCCATAGTTTAAGGTAAAGGGAGATAAGATGGAGAACTTACTATCCTCTGCTGTGTCTCTTCTTCAGACAGAACCTTGTATTATATCTGCCTGAAACATTATTTTTACAATGAAAATAAATTGTTGGGGTTTTCTTTTTCCAGCTGGGTGGATTACCTTCCTTGGGTGGCAGTACTGCTTGTGGAGAGGCAAGTCCCTTTCCTCCACTGTATTTGGAGATTTGTCTCAATTTGCTACCTAGTATTAAAACGTTTTGTTATAAAATTGATTGTTCCCATTAACTGTAATGGGAGCTTTTTGTTTCCATTACTGTGGCTGAAATTATACAGTGCAGAGAACCAAAGAGATTGATATTGGCTACTATTCTGAACTGGAATAGCTTCAGTTAGATACTACTATACAAATACAGATATAGTTAATGACTGTACATTTTAAGACTAATCAATTAACCATATGGTTCATAAATACCTGAATTCTGAGTCTCTACTCCTCTAAAACCAAGAACGTACATAGCCATGTGTGAATATTTTTCAACTAAATGTTGCTTCATTTAACGCAACTACAGTCAAAGACACAAGGATGAGGTAGTGGCCTCATGTATATGGTTAGTGTACCCTTTGCCTCTTCCTCCCTGCCTCTGGCTAGCCCCTCTGATCAGAACCCTACTGAGTTTGCTGAAAATTGGGAAAACTGACTTTCCACAATTCACCAAAATCAATGTGTTTTGGTGGGGGGGGGGAGAGATACTAAGTGTTCCATTCTGTCTGCATAGTGTATATAGATCTGTGTTTTGTCTATTTAAATTCTAAGTTCTTCAGAGCAAGACCCATCCCTTCCTGTGTTTGTACAGAACACTTCCACTGGGGCTCTAATCTTGATTGGAGCTTCTGGGTAATCATTTTTGCAATTTAACATAGAAAGAAGCAATTACTCAAGCTTTACTCTCCCTAATCATAGGCACTAATATTATAGCCACCAGGAATAGAACCCTAACCATATGAAAGCTGAAGTCAGATAAATCAAGTGGCTGTAATGAAGACTTCATTAGGTAGGAGTTACATTAATATTACATGACAAGCATTATGGGCTATACAAAACCTTAATTTCTGGTTCTTCGTGAGAAGGTGAACTAGGACAAACTCCAAGTAACTGAACAAATGAACTTAACTTACTACTCTATCTCAAGAGTCTGGAAAATACTAAGTTGGGTCAAAATAAAGACCACTATTGTTACTTATTTATGCTTGAGAACTTGCTGGGAAACCTGCAGTAAAGCCCTGCTACTGTCTAATATTAGAATCATGTCCTTGCAATAACCTAATCGTTCTTTAAATGTTTTTCAAGTAGAAAGGTCAAGCTCTAGTAGACATCCTTTACTGAAGGAATACAGAGGAAAACTTAGTCTGAGTTGATGTACCCAAATTGGAAAATAAGAATCAACTATGTATTTAGCTTTTTTAACCTATCCACTCTTTGCTTGTTTTCATTTTTGTACCAGCCCCACATGGCCATGAGAGAGTAATTCCTCAGTACATCAAAATGTAGCTTAGTCAGAATTGCAGGGGTCTCTCAACATTTCAAGGCCAATGCCACACCCCATTCAAACAGCAATTCATGACCTCAACCCTATTTAGCAAAGGATTTGAGTACATGTATAAATGCTTTCCTTAATCAGAGCCATAGTGCTTTAGCAAAAAAGGAATACCCTATCCAAAACTTCCTTTTTTTGACTTACTGCATTACACTCTCATCTGATTTGATTAACATCAACTTGAGTGAGTCTTGAATATGAGTACTTATCTTTAACTGGACTCTATTCAATAAGGTATGAGTGGTTTTTAATGCAATGCTCTGCTGTCTCTAATCTGTGTGACTAGGCAGCTGCATCTTCTGTCAGTTGAACCTATTTCAGGGTGTGAGGGCTTGATTCCTATATAGAAGTCCCTGATTAGGCAGGAAAGAACTACCTTTTTTTTTTAAAAAAAAAAAAAGGTACTGAGTTGACTGCCTACAGACCCTTTTATGCATAGTAAATGTAGTACCATTGCAAGTTTGTCTACCAGTGTTGCTCACCCTTTACCTAGACTGCTAAAGCAGGAGTTCTCAAGCCTTTTTCACCACATGGGTCACTTGGTGTGTTTCATGGATACCTCCTGACATGCGGACTGGATTGGGAGGGGGGGCATTTGTTGTTTGACATCAGTATGTCAACATCATAATAATTCATGTGAGATATACCATGTCAGGTGCTGTTAGAAAGGTTATAATGTGCTGAGTAAGAAAATATTTGTGTTCATGTGATATATGTGGAGAAAGTTATGAAGATCTTTGATATCCCTGTATTTCAAACTGTGCTGTAGAAGACACACCCAGACCGAAAGGCCGCAGGACAATAGCCTGCTTAATGGCCCATCAAGACCTTTACAGAAGCCAAAGGCCCAGGAAGAAACTAAAGGCCTACCTGAGGAGTTACCAGGATTGGCCCATGTGACTCTGGATTCCATTTTGGTTCCTGTAAAATTCCACATGGCCAGTGACAGAGGGTATATAAGATCAAACCACAGAAACCATTTTGTCTTTCTTGTTCCTTGTTCCCTGTCCAGCGGCAGATACACCTCTGGATCAACACACATTGCAACTGAACTGAAGGACTTAGACCCATCCAGTTACTGGATGTACACCAGAGAGACTATACAAGCCTGCAACTCCACAATTGGTCTAGAAACCTGATGTATATGGACTTTCAAATTGTTTGTATATATCTGATTGCTTTAAGCCTTTAACACTTCTTATTGTTTTCTTTTATTAATAAACCTTTAGTTTTAGTTACTAAAGGATTGGCTGGCAGCATGGTATTTTGGGTAAGATCCAAACTTATAGTGAACTGGTATTGTGGCTGATCCTTTGGGATCAGAGGGAATCTTTTAGTAAAGAGCATTGAGTTTAAACTGGTCTCTTTACTGGACCTAGTGTCAGTTTGGGGAGCCAGAGACTGAAATGCAGTAAAGGGGGCTGTGTGTATTTGCACAGTGGCTTCTTGATAACCAGTGTGGGGGAATCAGAAGCACTCTTTGGCTGGTTGGGAAGTCTGACTGCAGTGTCACCCACCAGTGCTGGGAGAATCTGCTCTCCTTTTACAGCCTGCCCTGACCCTGGCATTATCAGTGGGCTACCCTGGGCACGGACGAGTTACACCTCCCCCATTCATTATAAAATGGACATCTTCTCCTATTAACAATCCTAATGTGTTTGTGGCAACCACATAGCAGCTGCTTACTGGGAAAAGTAATACAGTGAAGAAATAAATTAAAAAAGAACCAACACCAGCTTTCTAGCCTACAAGTAAGTTTTCCAATGACTAGTGGTGATCCCACTGTCCTAAATGATACACACGACTCTAGTTCAGTGGCTCTCCACCTATTTACCACTTTGGGCAACATATACAGCTCCCTCTGTTGTGTGGGGCCTTTCAGAGGTTTACATTTGAAACTTCAGTGTTGTAACTATGGGGGTCCTGATCCAGAAGGTGGATGGGCAGATGGCAAAAGCTGTTGTGGTGGGGTTGCAGGATTGCCACCTTCACAACTGGGGTCATTTCTGCAGCCAGAGGAGGTTCCTGGAGGTGGCGGTGGGTCTGATCTCCCCTGTGCTGCTGGGAGCACTCTGGCTGGGGGTTGGGGCATACCAAGACTACATCTTCTGCTGTACAGCTGCTCTCAGGGCCAGATCAGACTCACCTCTGAAAACCTTCTCCTACTGCAGGAAGCTATATGGCTGTTGCTTTCAAAGTTCAGTGCTTAAGGCAGCACAGCTGTGGAGCTTCCTTCATCTGGGGAGGTAAAGGGAGATGGGTTTAACTCCCACTCCCAAGAGTGACTGTGCAGGGGAAGTAGCCCTGTCCCCACCAGCAAGTCCTGTCCCTCCCACAAGCACCCTGTGGGCTATGGGTTAAGAACCACTGCTCTAGTTCAATCTTGATCTCTTGTATAGCTAGAACTGCCAGGTATAGTACAACTTTAATTAGTATCAAAACTAGTTAAGATTTTAGCATGCTGTAGTCAAATCCATTTTTTCCTACACATCTGGTAGGTTATTCTACAGTACCTGCTCAAAAGTGAATTACAACTGTAAAAATAAAGTATACTTTAAAACATATCCAGCTTGGTTTTAATTTAATGTGCAAAACTTAACCTGCAAAGAGTTTCCCACTTACAACAAGTTAATATAGTTCAGCTGTGATAGATGTGACTTGAATGTTTGGCAACTGTTTAGTAGACTATTACCAGATATCTAAAAGATGTTACTAACTTTATGAATGGCTCTAATTCTTATTTACAAGCTTCTGAGCAATCTAGCCCCCTGCAGTTATCTTGAGTCACTTACACCAGTGTAAATGCTCTAATGCAGGTTTCTCAGCACTACTCACCATCTTCCCTGTTACACTTTCACTATTCTCATTCTCCCCCCCATCCTGTTATGTGCAGATGAAATTGTTACAATAATCACAACTAACCACTAATTTTAAAATTCTGAAGAGTAAACTAAGGTGTCCTTTACTCTCCCCTTAACAATTCATGAGCATGAGGCTGAACTGCAAGTTATCTATCCACAGGTGATAGCAACTATTTTTAATCACCAGAGAGTTCTTTCTTAGAGCTACAACACCCAAGGCTTTCAAGGTTTCTGCAGCTGAAGTGTCATGTCAGCATGCTGAATTCCTCTTGAATGAGGTGCAGGACCCAGTCTGAGGTCTGCCCCTCTAGGGTGCAGTGGCACATTCAGCACTGTGCTAAAACAGCCTTGTGAATGAAGAGATTGATCTACCTCTTTACCCTCTGAGCACCAGCTAGTAGTGGCACAACTGGGCCTGAAGTTCACTCAGATGCTGACTGAATTTGCCAGTTCCTTCAAAGTCTGAAACCAGGGTTCAAGTGTCAGGTTCATAAATTTCCTGTGTCCAGAAGACCAAGTGCCCAGTGTTAAATGCGTCAACCTTCTCCTGCAGGGAGAGAACACCCCTATTCTCTTCCCAGGTCACTTAGGTGATGGAAGATGTTTAAGTGTGTCACCTTCACTAACTTCATCTGTCAGCAAGAGCAGATTATGGATAACTGAGATTAAAAATAATCCCTGCCCCGAAGTGCTCACAGTCTAAACAGCCAAACATATGGAGGGAGGGACAGCACACACATTTTATTAGTCAGGAAAACTTGAACATCTACCTCATGAGACACCTCACTTACTTGTGAAAGTTACTAGTAAAAAAGAACCAGTCATCAGAAGAATACACAAAGTCCATTCACTGGACAGCTTTCAACAAAGTTCACTATTAGCAACAGTTGCCTGAAGGTCTAGGTACCACTTCATAGGCACTTTTTTGCAACACTTCAGTGTAGGAAGTGACATCCTGGCATTAGTTTTGATGAGTTGGATCTCTCTGATCAGGCTGCTGTTCCCACCTGTCATCACCATGACACCATCTGTAGAGTTTCCAATACCACATTCTCCTTGAATGTGGAAAATAAACTGCTTCTTGGAACAGCTTTTTGAGAGAGGAAGTCTTCAACAGAACAATCAAAAATACCAGTACCACAAACACTGAAAGCTGGGCCAGGCAGTGGCTAATCCCTCAAACTGAATTCTTTAGTCAGTTTTCCTAAGCTTTGAAAGTGCTTTGATGTAGTCAGCAATATCAATACAGTGCAAAATATTTGATAGGCACTTCTTTATTTGGTAGCCACAGTACATCCTATAGTTTATGAAGCAATGTCTAGTGCACATGGAAATGAAATTTTCTGCAGTAATACATGCCTTTAAAACAATGTGCCTTAAATCAATGCTTGCTGACTTCTTTCAAGGCCTCCATGTTTATCTTTCAGAGATAAGACTTAAATGCTCTAACAATTTTGAAGGCATCACGCTCTAAGGCAACTTCAGGCTACAGTGTGCACTGGAATTATGAATTCATGTACATTGTGTTCTGAAATATGGAAGCCTTCAAAGTTGCTGGATCAATGTGAAGCCATGTCACCTTTCTGCACTCTTCTTAGCGATCATTAGAATAACTGTCACTGTCCTTAAACTATCAAACTTTAATTTGCTTGTTAGCCAGAACTGACCTCTACAGACTTAATGAAAGATGCAACAGTAAAGTTCAGTGTTGTTGGGCCTCAGCAATTACAGCTAACAGGCTGTAACTCTGCATGCATAGCTTAGATGAAGCAGAGTGCCTGAAGTTTAATAGGACCTGTACTGTATTGTAAGAAGTAAATTCAGGCAAAACGTAATACTGTTGAGTAGGAGTCTGCCCAAGCCTCTGTTCTCACTCATGCACCAGCATACACTGCTAGTTCGTGTTTTCAGATTACAGTAATATTGTGGCCTTAAAGGACTTCACTAAGGGTTTATCCTTCAAATTTACTAAACTTTTTTGTGAAGTTTTACTCTCACCACCCTTTGTCCCAAGCCACAGAACGATCTCAGACAGTGTGACCACAGCTTAGGGAACCCTGACTCAAGATGACATCCCAGTTCAGTAAGGTACTTAATCAAGTGCTTACCTTTAAGTATGTGAGTAGTTCCACTGACTACAGTGGGATTATCCATATGTTTAAAGATAGGCACATGATTATTTGTAAGGTAATTACAAATTTATTTGTAAGGTAATTAAGTAAGGTACCTTGCTTAATTGGGGCTTAGGTTTTCAGAATAGTGGAAGTAGATACACACACCTCCCTCTAACAACTGTGCCAGTAAGGGCAGGAACAGGGAGGAAGGCTATCTAAAGGTGGCCTAGTTCCTTGGATCTTTCCTTACAAGGGAATTTTCAATTTTGGGGGCAAACCTGACAGTAGGGATTACCAGATTTAATGGTCAGCCGTTTAACACCGTTTTAAGAAGGCACCTACTAAGCTTTGAACATATTAAATGTGATATCAGTTTGTTTTAAAAATACAAAAGCTAGTTTATGGTTACACTTCCACTTTAACTACAAACAATGAAAATAATTAAGATAATGAGTTTTCCTATTAGTTGTTTGAGGGCACCGGACAAACTTCAGTATTCTGAAACTTGTGTAGGTACTGCTAAAGATGGCTGAACATTTCCTTGCCGAATGACACGCTTCTTTTAGTCTGCCTGGCATTCAGAATTTTGCTTAATCTTAACCTACTATGAAACAACAGTATTGCTAAAGAAGCTCATCACTACAGTTAAGTGCTTGAGCACCCAAGGACCCAGTTCTTCAATTACTATTTACAGTTCTCCAGCTATTAAGTTAATTGGAAGCGCACAGCTACCACTATTTTTTCACTATAGCAACTAATCAAATATTACTCCTGATGAACCATACAGTACTTTTATAGGCACTAGATTTGTAACCTAGGAATTACATGTTACCTTCATAAAGGGCCCCGTTTTGTTCTTGTTCCACAGCCTTCAGGAACAGTTCTCGTGCCTGTACAATAATTACATACATGAAGAAAAAAAAATGTTACAAGCACCTAAGCAAATCCACTTACCAGAATTTTCATCCAAATTGACAACTTTATATTATGAGGTGGTAAGGAGAACAGTAAAAGCACAATGCACGTAACTAACATGGAAGTGAAATTCTGGTTCTACTAACTGAATTTCTGAGTCAGCATAGAGAGTGAGCCTGATCTTGCTTACATCTGTTCTAATTAAATGTAGTTTTAGTGATTTCAAATCAGGACAGTAAGCCCTTATGCAATTCCTTATAATAACTTCGAACACCACTCTAACAATGGCTGATATACCACTCCCATTGTAAACCTATTTTCATAGGTTTCCAAACTAATTTCTTTTTGTTTTAAAAGGCAACTGTGCTATACTTAAATGGAAGCTTGTTTTGAGCATGAGCAAGATTGCTAAAGCTTTACTGCTCTGCAAAGACACCCAACTTGACAAATTTGCTAACATGGACAGAAGGGATGAAAATCTTGATAAATTTGTTAAAGAAATTTTGCCTAAAGACACCTTGGTTCAAGTAACTGTTTTGTTCTAAAAAATACATGGCAATTGTGGAGATAGTGCAAAGCTCTTGTGAAAGTAATGGTGAGGAAGAAAGCATCTGGCAGATACTTGAGTCGAATTTACAGAGCTGACCTACAGGAGCAAAAGCGTGTCAATCACAAATCCAGCCTGCCACACTGAAGAATAAGGGACCTTCAAAAGAGTACTAAGTGATCCACCAAGTCAAGAGTATTGTGGGAGCCATACTGCTATCCTATGCTTGGAAAGAACTGTCAAAAACTGAGATGACAAGAAAGGAAACGTATGCAAAGATGTCAAGGAAGGCAGGAGGGCTCCTGTTCCCTTTTCTTTAGCAGGAAGAGAAAAATTCAATTGAACTCCACTGGAACACTTTAGTTTTTGACAGTTCAGAAGCTCCAGTGATATTCTAAGTATTTGTACATATCCATTACAAGAAGATATGACTGACAATCATGTCATTTTACCCATGTGACTCCATTTTACTGGAACACAAACCTATGTTAAGTGATAGTGGCACACATCCTTTCACAATACATATATTTGGTGCAGGAGATAAAGCCATGCATGATGAGGAGGAGAAGAGGGTGGGGTTTTAAGGGAAAGTGGCAAAAGGTAGGGAACAGAGGGCTAGATTCACAAAGGGATTAGGTGCCCAGCTGTAACATTTTGGCACCACTGGCATTGATGACAACACCTGCTCAGCTACACCTAATCCTATAAGTGACTAAATGGCCCCTACATTTTTGTAGTAAAAGGCTCCTGGGCGCCTAAGTTTCAGCCTGTGGACACACATTCTGCTGCCTCACTTTAAGTGTCTGGATGCCTAAGCCCCAGCAAAATCTACAAAGAAGGGGAAGACAAGAGTTCCTCTGCCTATCTCAGCTGCAGGGCCCAATACAGTAGGATGAGCTTGGCATTCACCTACCAGTCCAGGCCCCATTAAAAATTTGGCCAGAGGAGGATGTGGTAGCAGTGGTGCACAGCTTTAAGTAGTTACAGGATGAGAGAGACATGGGTTCAAATCTCCCCTTAGGGTGAGGGGGGAAGTGCCCTCAGTCTCAGCTGTTGCACTTTGTACAACTATAGACACTGGAGCTGGGGGACTGGAACCTAGGTCTCTCTCCTTCCAGATGAGAGCCACAATCACCAAACTAGAGTCATTCTTGTCTTCTCCCTGGCCCAGGAGAGGGTTCACAGCAGAGACTCCTAAGCAAGAAAAGGCACCTTCCTGCAGCCCCAAATTTAAACCCTTAAATCTCTGGGAGGAGTAAGGCTTAGCGCACACCCTCGTCATAGCATCTCCCATTAGTTGGCTAAGGCAGCTTCTTGCTCAATATGCTGGCTTTTGTGAATCCCATGCTATTTTTAGCAGTGTAGTGGCCAAAGGCTTTCCCTACTGTACTGAAAGGCTCCAGCAGCTCCTACCTACCACAGTCCTTCACTGAAGTGTGTAGCTACACACCACAGTGACAACTGAGGATACAATCTGCCTTTCACTGTGGCATGTAGCTACAAGTGTGGTGTCTGTACTCTACATAGCCTTAGGTACCTGTCTCCCCTAAGCACTATGTAGGGAGCCTCAATACCAGATTCAAAATTTTTGAATCGTACTGATCTTGTAAGCACCTAAGTTAGGGTATGTCTACACAGCTGGTGGTTTGGGGATTGATCCTGGAAGTGCTCTCCGGTCGACACAATTAAACCACCTCCCCGAAAGGAATAAGGCTTTGTTGACAGGAGGGTGTCTCTGGTTGATGCGGTGCAGTGAAGACGTTGCCATAGGGCAACGTAAGTTGACAGGACAGACATTACTTTACGTAGCTTGCGTATCTCCTGTCAACCACCAGCAGCAGTATAGGCCAGGCCTTAGGCACCACAGCATCCCTTCATGAATCTAGCATACAGTGAGAAAGTTATTGGTCTGATCTTTTGCAGGTTTCAGCAGAAACTAAACATTCCATGCTAAAAGCTAATGGAAAGTTAAAGACAGTTCATTAGTAAAATAAGTGATCTCTTTCCTACCTTCTCCTCTTTTGCTAGCTCCTGCTTTCCTTTGGTATCTATAGCCTTTACTCCAGGCCCTCTTGCGCATGGCACAGCTTCCAAACCACTAGAACTCATGCCTGGGGCGAGTTCAAAAATCCACTGAGCTCGAAACATCTGGAGCTCTGCCTAAAAATGCAGAAACACTAACTCCTAATAGGTTCTGATTTAGCATCTTCTATGCAGACAATACATCTCCTGTACAAGAGATTACATAGTCTCTACAAGGTCCAATCCACAAATAAGAACTTTGAATATACCTGACATATACAATATTAACTATTTAAGGGTAAATATAGGGACTTCATTTAGCAAATTCAGGTGCACATTAGAACTGGCATGTCCTCTAGCTTCACTCTCAGTGGCATTCCCAGAAAAGCCACATGTGGAAATACTATGGTTTATGGACAATTTAGTTCCAACAATGCAATTATTTCTATTTGGGCCATTCAGTATGCAGAAGAAAATTTAGGTGGTTGCAAGAAGTGATCATGATGGTTGTTTCTATTAATTTCAGCCAGAAATAACTATCTCACTGTCTACTTGCTCATTCATGTATGGTCTAAACAAATGTCAGCTCAAATTATTTTCAAGTCATCTCAATGTTCTATAGAAAATTGGTTTATTACACTTGTTTAAATGTATTCAGTAGCTTTGGTTACAACTAAGTTTATAATTTGAATGTGTAGTCTGATTTATTCCATCCCTTTTTATGGGGAGGGTAGTGTTGTATAGGAAACAAAGGTGAAATCATGACACTTCCCTGATTGAAGTTTTCCTTCAATATATGTTTGAAAGTATGCTTTAGTAACCTTAATTCCAAGGTTTTTTTGTATTACGTTTTCTGTGATACTTGTTTTACATATTATCAGATCAAAGAATGTGCTTTTACTTATGGGATGGCTTAAAATGCACCATATCAGCTTTACTATGGAATAAAATGCCAATTTGAGTTTCAAAATGAGAACATTGCTTTACACATACCTGAAGATTTGCCTCACCAGGCCTTTCATTGTCATCAGCTCTTATCAGATCAGAGTGACAATCTTCTTCAGCTTCTGCCTAATAGAGAACAGTTAGACATGAATATGTAGCCAGTAGATGTACATATACTACATGTGCAAAGTGCACATAAACTCACTACAAAAAAGATGTTCCCCCTCAATGTGTCTCTGTTGACATTAACTAAATATCAGGCTAAATTACTTTAAGCTGGGTGACACTGACTGTTACAGTAAGTTATTGAAAATGATCATGAAATGAACATTTTGCATTTCACTCTAGCTGGCTAAAGCAGAGACTAGCTAGCTGTCACTTGCAGTTTTACATGCATCACCGCACTGCTGCCATGTTTGGATTGAAAACATCGTAAGGGAATAATAACTCCATAAAAAGATGACTGACATTTCAGTCATGAAAATGTGATTGTTTTAGACAATTGACTGTACCTTGTAAGGTCTTCTCCCAGGTAAAATCAAGAGTGCAATGTAATGATGCTACTTATTTAATGTTTGTTGCTAAAAGCTGTGTTACAGAAGCAGTTTCTATATTAATTTAAAAGGATTTTCAGCCATGATGTTTTTCTACGTATAACTGGTGCATCATTGAGCAGTGACGTGATTAACAATATTGACTCTGAAGCTTAATAAATGTAGCTAGCACGTATTGCTTCGGGCTGTCCTAGTTTAGGCTGCAAATGAACACCACAGTGCACCAGTTTGCTCTGTGAAGCTACCATCCCAAACAGAAAAAGCTAAAACTAAATACAGCTCTGATGTTGCTCTACTGATCTCCATGGAACTAGGCCTGCATATACTGAAATCTGGCCCTTTAATGTTACAGAAAGTTTGTACAATTCTTCATAAAATGGATGGAAAACTTAAGCAGATTTCAAACATGTAGTAGTTATAAAACACTGACATCAATACATACTTCAAAACTATAGTAAATATTCCAATATGGTCACACTAATAAAGCAATGTACTTTAAGACATATTGCAGCAAGCAAAATGTTCACTAAAGGAATTTTGCTAGATAAGATACATTTCAGTCACACACATTTTTCTGTGGTCACTAAGCAGTCTAAATCAATACTACCTTAGAGTAAAGCTAGCAGTGCTGCAGGTGGTATTGTCATACTATAACCATGAAACAGATAGCAGCTAAGATATGGGGGTTACACACTAAAGATGTTTCAATATCTGAGTGACAAACTATAATTTTGATCTACAATATTGTTCAACAGATAATGGTCCAAAGTTACTATGATTGTGGCTGAAATATTTAGACAATAAAAGAAAAGAGCTCTTGCTGGAATCGGAGCATTGCGATGATAGTGGTTACTCTGCCTACTCTGTTTTGTTGTTCATATTGTATCTAAGATTGTGAGACTGTGGCTATTTTTGTCAATATAATGGCATTTTAGAAGGAATACTATCCTCATGTCTTTGTCCCTTACGAGTGCAAGAGATCTTATGTATTAAGATATATTTAAAGTTGAGATAGTTAAGATCTGATCTTGCTGCTTACCTTATTAATGGCAACAGATAGGAGTATCCATACTAAAAATAATTTTAAATGGTTGAACCTTTCAAGAGCCAATCTTGCTTTAGTACTTGTAAAACCAGATATTCACCACATAAATTGATTGGGGGGATTAAACACAGCTAATCAAAATAGCAACTTCACAGCCTTTAATGCTCTTATCTAGGATTTTGAAATAGCATGATATAAATATAGATAATCAAAGTTTTCAGTCTAGTCTTATTTTTGTTAAGCAGAATGTGAAATGTTTATGCCATCGTGCAGCCCTTCATGGTTGTTTTCTGTAAATATTCTAATGACTGAATTAAATGCAAGGATCTTTACTAAATCAAAGAATACAAGCTGAGTCAAAAAGAAACACATGAAGTGCAGCCTCTGCTCATGAACACATCATTTTTAAATGCCCTTAGAAAAAGGCACCAACTTTTTTTGTTTAAATGTGTCAGTTAATTTTTTTAGACTGTAGTTCTAATATTTATATACTGCACTTTAAGCAGACACTATTGCTTAGAGTTATAAGATGTAAACTATATAACAATCCGACTTCTGTGGACAACTTGCAAAAATTTGGAAGATAATGTTTAATATAGATGTACTACCTTTGCTGATGACAAAAATTAAGAAACTGGAGTTCATAACTTAAAAATGAAAGTCTTATTTACAATCTGTTACACTTAAGAAGTGTGAAACTAGTTCAATAGGCCAGGCATATCCATTAATCTGAACAAAGCTAAACCGCCCCCACTCCCATAGAGAAAATTCTAGAATAGAGGACTAAAAATATTCAACTGCTTTAAGTAGATGCCTATTCGACAAAGGATCAAAATGCATGTGTAAATTTGAATATCAATATGATAACTTCTACAAATCAGGTATCAACAGCGTACAAACAGACTTGTCACTCAGTGATGAGTCTGAGAGAGAAGCAGATTTGGTCTTGTCTAAAACCTGTTGATGAAGGTGAAATATCCTAGAAATTGTATTCCACTCTGATTAAGATTAAAGGAATTACAAAAACTGTTTAAATTTATAGTCCTGCAAATGCCTATTTGATATGATGCAAATTCACCTTTTAGCCTGAGTTTTAATCTGATTTTGGGGGGAGGAAGGAAGATTTGGAATTCAGCATTTTTTCAGTTGCACAGAAGGCCTCCTGGATGTTGGCAGGATTCTGTCATACCGAAGAGATTTAGCATTACTTTTTTTGTACTTATTAGTGGGATTCTTGGCACTTCTAAAAGAAATACTGTAGGCTTCTTCAATTTAGATTTGATTTCCTTCACATACAAGTGCATACATTCAGGTCTCCATGAACTTGCATCTAGATTATTCCATCTGAAAGTCCAATGATCAGTAAATTACATCACATTGCTTTGCTCCATTTAAATGAAGTATGGCAAGACTATTTGCTTTACATAATGGATGAAAAGACAGAGCCAGAAGCTCCTTTTGTTTTCTGGAGTGCAGTTGCAGCACTTGGGTCTCTTCTATCCCAAATTACTACAAGTTAGCTGGGCTAGCTTATCTATAGATGCATTGATTTAATCAATATTTGAATGATTTTTCTCAGGACTGCTCTGATACCCTTTAGGATTTGCATAGCAGACTGCATAATCTGTAGCGTGTGCAGAGTGAGTGGATAACATAGCATCTGTTTCTGCAGTCTATGATCCTATCAAAGTTGCATTTGTTCTGAATTTCTTAATGTACAGTAGTAGAGGAAACAGCTAGTAAGCAGGTTATCCAAAACATTCAATAGTATAAAAAAAAAAGCCCTAGTTTGAACCAGACATTATCTTAGAATGCGTGTTTCAATCGGTTGGCAAACTGCTTCATAAATTTGGATTATAATGGAATTCTACCCTGACTTCCTGCTAGTGCTCCATAACAGTTGTATCTCAGTATCTAAATAGTATTCTGTAAACCCAACATATTCTGATTTCTTCTAGGATGTGAGGGCACGATCCCAATAAAACTTAAACAAGTATCTGCCTGCTTTCACTAGACAAAGTGAACTTTTATATTTTAAAATTGACAATTGTCTAGAACAAAATAAAACAACTTGGATCTCAAGTTGGGTAAGGTAACCTACTACAAGAAGTCTTTGGTGGAATCATGACTTTTTTCCTCCAAGTTTGTGTCTGAGCCAACTGTACTTTCTCTCTCCTTCGTGCAGAGAACGCAACTCCTTGCTCTGCCACTAGGATTTTACTCTGGCCAGTAGCCTCCTAGAATGTAATTCAGTACTGTTCAGGAAGTCCTTACAGAAGAGAAAGAGTCCTATGGCCACGCATCTTCAAACCAAGAAAGCAAGTCTGACACTCTGTCTGAACTTCAAGGTCCTGCCCAAAACCAACTGTCAGAACTGCTGAGCCTTCAAAATGCTGTTATAACCTCTGAGTTCTGAATTCCATTTGTCTCCCTTTTGTCTGCACTCAAGTTCTAGTCACTTCTGATCTGTAAGTGTAAGTTTCTCCTCCTGCTTAGAAAGGCCAATGAATCTATGTAATGATTAAAGAACTGTATTTTTCTGAAGTTCATTCAAATACTGCGTTTTAATGGCAGCTTAACACTTGCGCTGACCACGTAAGTAAAGTACTCCACTTTTCTACACAAGCAAACTTTCCCTACTAATTTCACATTTCACACATTCAGTTCTACTATATCACCAAATAATGAAGGGCAGTAAACCCAGTGAAAGACTGTCAGGTTTGTTTACAAAGAACTTGCCACTTCTAAAAGCTTGTTCATTTGCAGAGCTCAGTTATCACTGTCTAGCAAATCAGAACTATACACTGCATTCCTGCAATACAGCACGCTACCAATTACTGAAGAAACTCCAGTGGAGTTTCACACCACTGTAGCCAAGATCTGAATGAAGATCTTTGCAGGACTAGAATTAACTGGAGAAGGTGAGCCTCTCTGAATCAGTAAGTGTTACTATGTTTGCCTCATCTAAAACAAAAGTCACCCTTCACATCTTTACATAACCAAGACTTTAGGCAGTAAATGCATCATTAGTCTTCAAGCCAGAACAGGCTGGATTTTTTCCCCTCCGTATGTAGTGTCACAGACTTAGAGCCAGAAAAGTCTTGGACCATGCCCTGGCTATTATTTTCTCTGGTTAATATTTTTAACTTTCTCTGTGTCTAATAAGCAGTATAACATGGGTTTGGTTAGAAAGAGGTCTGGGACGATTAAAGACTTTTCACAGGCTATTTCCTTACAGATAAGACCTCTTATGCACAGGTATTTTCTCTCCTTAGATGCGAAACAAAAACAACCAGACAAAGGGCATATATATATATATATATATATATATATATATATATATATATATTTTGCCCAGCTCAAGGGCTCATGAGAAATGTGCACAAGATGGTGGACAGTGTAGCCACCCAAAGCTGAGGATGGCATTGTGGTTAAAGCACAAACTGAAAGCAGGTGATGGGGGTTTTTCTTGGCTCTGTAACAGACTATAAAACCTTGTCCATCTGTTTCCAGTAAAATGGAAATAATGATTCTCTGCTCTCAAGGGATACAAAAGCTTAATTGCTGGGGTAAAATGTTTGAACTGCTACTACAGGGATAAAGTAGTTGGGGGGGGCTAGATAATCAATGTCTTAAAAATTCACATGGAGGTGCAGCCCTCAGAACAAGAGTCCCTCTAACCCTTGCTTCACATAAAGCCAAGCAACAGGCCTGACCTCTGCACCAAACAGTTCCACCAGGCAGAGGCCCGGCCTGCTAGGCCCTTCAAAACAGCCCTGGCCTTCATGGCCTCAGCAATAGGCTTTATCGGTTTGGTCACAGACCCATCTGGGTATAATTCAAATGAATACTCAACCACCTGGGAGGGTGCGTGGGGGGCGGGCTTGCAGGGCCGCGCCACTAGTGCCGTGCAGCAGGACGGACCCGACTGTCCCGGGTGGGGGAGGAAGTGGTGCCACGCCCCCACCCTCCCGTATCCCGCACTGGAAAGAAGCCCCCGCTCCGGGCGCGTCCGGTCCGAGGGAGCTCGCCCCACAGGACACACCCCAGCCCCGCCGCCACGGTCCTGGGGTAGCAGGGCGCGCGCCATGCCCCGCCCCCTCAGGAGCGCACGGCCCCGCCCCGAGAGGGAGGCACTGGGTGGGGGCTGGGAGGGAAGGGGAAAAGCCCCGAGGGGGGCCGGGCTTCCGTCCCAGCGCCGACCGCCCGCACGCCCCCTCCCCTCCCGGCAGCCAATGACAGCTGAGCTGCCCCCTCGGTCCCGCGCCCTGCCCCGGGCCCACCCCACAGTCGCCGCCAGGGAGCAGGCCGGGCCGGGCCGGGCCGGGCGCTGCTCACCATGCTGCGGTCGGTCAGGCGGCGCTGTCCGGGGGTCCTCGCCCCTCGCTTGGTCCGTGTCTCCTGCCCGTAGGGCGGCTTAGCAGAGTTCTCGGTCGGAGAAGCGCACCACGCAGCGGGAGTAACTGCGGGCCCTGCGTACGGCAGCCATCTTCCCGGAGAGTGAGGGGGGCAGGAGGACCGGGAGCAGCCGAGACCCCGGCCAGACAGACCCCACGAGCACCGAGAGAGGGGACAGAGCGTCGCCCGCCCGACGCACGCGGGCCACTGTGCTACGGCGCGTCAGCGGTGAGGACTGCAAGTCCCAGCATGCACCGCTCTATTCCGCCAGAATTCCCCCTTGGACCTTGGCGGAGCGTTGCCTGCTGGGTAATGTAGTCCCCGTGAGCTACTCGGCCGCAGGAGAAGCATTGCATGCTGGGAATCACTGTTTTTGTAACAGGCCAATCAAAGCAAGAGTGAGCCCTGGCTGCTGGACGTTTAGTCTCTGATGATGGGCTATTCAAAGAGAGGTGGGCGCAATGGCTGCTGGGACTTGTAGTTCCTGTGGGCTGCACCCCTGCAGTTAGGGGCAGGGCTGAGGGGGGTGCAAAACCCTGATGTTGCACTAACATGAGTGTGTTTCTGCTCAGCGAGGTACCTTGTCTGCCCGCCTAAAGGCCAAGCCTAGGCATTGTTCTCAGGCTGCAGCTCCCGGGATGCCTCCCAGGCCTGTGCGGTGGTCTCAGGACCCAGGAATGTCTCCTTGGAATTGCCCAACAGATATCAGGGTAGCCCCAGAGCCTAGCATCTCTGGATGGGATTGAGTTTGGGCTCCATTCCTGCTGGAAACCTCTTCCTTGCCTGGGGTTCCCATGGGACACTACCAGCCTGCTTTTCCCCTCCGAACGCGTGAATGCAATATCATGTCAGTGCCTGCAGCCATGTAACAGAACATGCATTACACACCAGTCATGGGAAAAACTTTCTCAAGACCCGATGTAGGATTACTCAGTGGACCAAAGAATAATTTATAATGGCCTACTAATACCATTTGCAACCTGTGGAATCCAAAGGATATAACAAACTTTATATAAATTGTTTTACCTGCCACTGAAGTGCAGCCATCTCTGCGGTAAAAATAGGCAGCTGTCTAAGAAGGCTACACAACCGTGTAGGGTCCCACTTCTAAACTGATATCAGCTAGCCTAGACCTTTGGACCATGCAAGTGCAGAAGTCCATGTTTTCTAGTGGATTCTGATGCAGGGTCATGGCCAACCACAGACTTTAAGTAGCATAGGGAATCTTGGGAAGGTAGAATTGAATATCCTTTCGCCACACAATCATGAACAGTACTTTACTAATTATATACTGTATATTCTCCCAAACCCATTCCACTTGTGATCTGAGAATAAGGATAAGAAGTTTCCATGTAACTTTTTATAACATTTTCCTTTTATGAGGAAGTAAAAATATGAATTTAGAACCTGATCACCCTTCAATTGCAGTCCACTGCAAAACTTCCTTTGACTTAAATGAAACAGGATTCAGGCTTCTAGAATTAAATTCTGTCCTTCATTGCACAAATGCATCTTAGTGCAAAGTTTGTCTCTTACAGTGGAAATTCTTTCAAATCCAAGTGACCTAATGATATCATATACTCTGGCTAGCAAAACAGGAAGTCTTATCTGTAACTTTGACTCAGAATCCTATCCTGCTTCCTTCCAAATCAACAGCAAAACTTGAAAGACCACAGCAGGAATACAACAGAGCCAAAAGATTATCTTTAAGGTTCAAATCCGGTAACTTCTTTCATGTAGGAGGGCTGCTATAACCATACACAGCTTCATTGTCTTCTTTGGGCTCCACGTGGGCACCAGTGTATATCCATATGGAACAAGTTGCAGAATCTGGACTTAATTTTGTTAAAGCACAGTGCTAAGTATATTTAGTAATAGCCAAGTTTTATACATATTTTCTCTCTTGAGCGCTTTTAAAAATAATTTTCAGCAAAACTCTCCAGGTCACTTGCTTTTTAATAAATAATAATAATATAATACTAAATGTAATGGTGCCTCAATTAGTCAAATGTCAAAATGAGTAAATTTGAGTAATGGAGGTTTCTAATAGCTATAGAAATTTTCCGTGTAAATATAAACAGACATCAGGGGATATGACCCTGATTAGACACCTGAGAGTTTTAGATTACTGAAGAGCAGATGATAAGTTTGCTGTGTATATGCAAGTTTTGCGGAACTGTCATGAAAAAATATCCCACACACAAAGTACAGTTGGTGTGCCCTTCTCAATAATAATTATGAAAACATTAATTATATTCTTACATTCTTTTTACAGATAACCCCAAGTTAATGAGCTAGTAGAATTTTAAAAAACTGGGATACACAGTTATTTACATAGTTGTGAGATATTACAGTAATGATTAATGCCAAATTCTTCCCTTCGATAACCATACATTACTTCTATTTGCATCACTGGGAGTTATGCATGCTTATCTGCAGGCAGACTTTGACCCTTCATTTTTTGTTTTAAAAATAAAAAATGCTGCAAAGGCTGGATCTATTGATATTTGTGCCTGGGATAAAATTTAGCTTCTCAGATGTTTAAACCACATTTCTGGAAGTTCTATCCCACTTTCAAATGAAGGCAGTTTGAGAAAGCCACTGTGAAATAACTATCCTTGGATGTCACTGACTGCTGGATACATTGAAATGTAACATTGAAAGGCTGAGCATGTACTCTTGAGTTCTAAGCTCAATACAGGCAGTACGCTGCATGGTTGGGTAAAAAATATTATATGCTTCAGTTTCACCATTTAAAAAATAAAAATCAGAGTGGGGGAGAAGGGAAGAGAGAAAACATGCCTTCATTGCAAAGGTGCTGGTACTTAAGTACTTGGTGACCAATTGATTATTCTCATCCATTTCTCACTCCTTAATTCAGCCCTCTATAAAGTCAGAGGTAGCTGTGGGTAGAGCAGGAATGAAAGATCACCTTGCCTTTCAGATTTGTACAGTTATATAGGGCATTGATTTTCTCAGCTGCTCTGTGTTGATAAATACCTGGGTAAATTAATTGTTTGTTTGCTGTTTTTTATATTTAAATTTTTCTTAAAAAGTGATTGTTTTTAATGAAAAACTAACCCTGTCTATAATAAATAAATCCTATGCTCGTTGGCTGCGGTGGAGAGAGAGAAAGAGTACTCTATAAAGAACAGGCCAGCGAGGGGAGCTGCTGGGTAGCTTTCACCAGGGAAAGTTCCTGGTTGTCCCTGATTAGTAGCCACATTGTCTATTGTTTGTTTTTCTGCTGGTTGGTGAGTGGAAAACTGCTTCTCTTTTCTTCTCAGCCTCAGCGGAATGATCCTCTGGCAGCTAGAGCAGCCCTAGCTTTTCTCAGATGGACTTGGTGCATGTCTTCTTGTAGGAGGGTTTGTACTGTGTGTTGTGATTTACTAGTGCAGTTTTCTCCTAGATGTGAAAAGCATGTTTTACAAACTGTCTGTTCCTCTTAACAGCTTTTCTGTTACTTTCAGATTGCTGTGAATCCCTTTTAAGGGCTCTAAGCAATTAAAAATGTCCTTTGAGAGCAGTATTGGTAGATGTAACGTAAATGTCACTAGACATGACAGATTTGGAGGCTCCCGAGAATCAAGTTAATCCTCTGTCTTTCTCTTTCCACAGTCCTGTGGATCTTACCCTGATTCTGATAACTGGGTTTAGAAGGTGAATGTCAGCTGCTTTGGATTTATGTTTACCTTGTGTTTCTTTACAATTATTAGTCCCTCGCTTTCAACCCCTCTTCCTACACAAACCATGATTTTAGGCCTTTTCTTGTGACATTTAAAATTGAGCTGGTCATGAAAGTTTTCTAACTAGGCCTACATCTGCCTTGGGAAGGATTTCAAAATAGGAATTTCTTATTTAGTAGCAACCATTTTTCATCTGATTTACAGATGGTGTTTTGATTTAGTATGACCTCATTTATATAAGTGTATATAAAAACTAATCTATGGGGAAAATATCAGGTGGCCTAAAAATATGATGAATTAAATTAATACAGATTCTCTTGTTTTTACTTTAAAAATGATAGTTTAAGACTGTTAGTACCTCTTTTTATAACTGCATTTTATTATTCTTTTGATAGAGCTGTGTAATTCTGAGTTACTACCATACAATGGTCTGGATTCATCAAAGGTAAATGGTTTTTTAATTTTACTAATAAATAGCTTGTGTGTTCATGGAAAGCGCTGTTAACTAGTTAAGACGCTGCTAGCTATGTTGCTATTAAACTTCAGATAAATCTTTTTACAAAAAGCCAGAACTTCATAAATACCATTCTATTATCTCCATCGTGGCAGGGTTTAAAAGCAAATAATGAAGCCCAGTCATAGGCATTGCATAGTCTCATTTGCTTCATTATTTATTTATTTATTTATTTTAAGAAATAACTTTTTTGTTAAACAGCAAAGCAAAATCCATCATTGATACATACCATCCTCACATGAATCTAGCTCAGTATCATACATGTTTGTTTATAAATTTTTCCTACTCTTTCTAAAGGCCTGATCTTGTGCACCTGGGTAAACCTACACACAAGTGGTCACATTGGAGTCAGTGATTTCCATTGGATTACCTCTTGCATAAATGTTTGCAGGATGGCACTCTGAGTCAGTCATTGCCCTTCTTTTGGGGGTGATGGTAGGAGTGAGGAGCTTTGCCAGATGTTTTTTGGCATTGTGCCTAACCTACTGTTAATAGCTGAAAGGCATATAGATAAGTTTAGAGGATGTGACTCAGACTTGGACAATTTCAGAAGTTTCTGGGAGCGTTTCATTCTTAAGAGATTCTTTCTAGCTAATTTGGATAATGTTCTATATATTATCTCAAAATGCTTTACTGATATACAATACAATAGTTGGAGCTAAACAGACAATGTCAACTTAAAAACCATATGTAGTAAACCAACACACTTATTTGCAGAGATTACTGACATTTTAGATTCGTAACTGAAAAGTCAATTTTAAAAATCCTATTACTGTTTATGCTGTTCATTTTTTGCCTTTCTCTCAAAATGACAATGAAACTCATGAATCAGTTTCCCTTAGTTTGTAGTCAGTTTCACTTGCAGATTCTCAATGCTATAATGTTTGCTTTTCAAAAGCTAGAGAGGAATATTTATTAGCTTAAATACTTTAAAAATATCAATGAAATAGTGTTTTTTAACTCAGTAGAAATTATTCTAGGTTTAACAGAAAGTTGTTGGGCTGAATTTCAGTTCACAATATGCTGTAAATAATAATTAACACCTTTGTTTTTGGGGGTGATCTGCAATAATAAAGTTGTTTTTCTTTTGTTGGGGTTTGTTTTGTTTTAAGGGATTCTGTCCTTTTGACTTAAGCCAAAAATTTAGGATTTATTTTGATTTTATTTTTTCAGTTTCTAAAAAACTGAAAATCATTAGTCTTTAACTTTTTTAAAATTACAAAACTACTATTTGTTAAATTCCAAGCCAAGCCAACCCACCTGTGCAAAAAAAAAAAAAAAAATCCTGCAATTTTTACTTACTGCAAGGCAGCCAGAAAATAAATCACCTAAGCAAAAGTGAAACTGACTAGGGCTCCTCTATACTGGCAGCTTGAGCTACTGCCAAGTTACATTGACTTCAGTAGGGCTTCATCTGTGTGGAACATCCTGCAGGGTTTGGGGTTAGGCTGTCTTCATGACCCAAAATGAGAGAACCATGAAGTGAAAACAGAGCATAAATGGTGACAAGGAAATTGGATCACTGAAACAAGTGTAAAATCCTAAAGCCTTTACAGCAAGAAAACTGTACTGATTGAGATAAATCACTTTACAAATCGACTTAATTAAATGGGTGCAATACGTTCATGTTGACAAGGCCTGCCTGATATTTGTGATATAGATACGGTCAAGTTTTAAAAAGTCAGAACAAGCATCTTTTTTTCAACTTGACTGTTGCTTGTGTATGCCTCTGTGTCCAAACAGTTAGGTCAAAAGTATCCATTAATTTTGATGCTTAAGTTGCTGTTTACCCATTCAAAACAACTGGGGCCAGATTTTCCAAAGTGTAGAGAACATAGGATTCCAGTTGGCTTCAGGCTGCAGACTTTTCTGGTATCCAAAATTAGGCCTTGACCCTGCATTGAGCAACAGATGGGTGAATGTCTGTGGCCATGTGGAGCCTCATTAACTTCCATGCACAATAGTGTGATTTTTTTTTTTTTAACATAAAATTTTATACACAAATATATATTACACTTCCAGCCTTTTGAGGCAGGCTGGGATTGTGAGTTAAATACATTTACTGGTTTATTTCTGCTAAAACTGTAGAGTGAAATACCCTGTTGACATTTTTTTTCCCCCTAGTCTCATGGTTTTGAAATTTGTATCTAATCCCACTCATTAGCCACGTAACTGAAAGTTCTAGGGAGAGATGTACAAGGATGCTGTCAACCACACCACAGGTCTAACAGAATCAAAGGGAGGTGGATAGCGAGTTAGGTCCCTGCAAGAAGAGATGGGGTGGAAGCACAAAGGAGAAGCAGCATCGGTTCTGCTGCATGATCCTCCCTCTCTGGGAGTGTTCAGTTCCACTACACTTAAAATTGAGGTTGACCTAGCTATGTCACTCAGAGGTGTTAAAAGTTTGAGCTCCACAGTTCAGTTACTCTGTACTCACAGCCAGAGTCGGTGTGGCTAGGCTGACAGAAAAATTCTTCCATCAATCTAACTACTGTTGCTCGGAGAGGTGGAAAAACCCCTTCTGTTGCTGTAGAAAGCCTCTATGGTACAGCACTACAACGGCGCAGCTGCTGTAGAACTGGTAGTATAGCCTGCTGCCCTAACCTTAGATTTAATACATTTCAAAGCCAGAAAGGACCATTGTGATCATCTCGGCTGACCGCCTGTATAACACCGGCCATAGAACTTGCCCAAAATAATTCTTATAGCAGATCCTTTAGAAAGACATCCAATCTTGTTTTAAAAATGGCCAGAGATGGAGAATCCACCGTGCCCCATATGTTGTTCCAATGTTTAATTCTCTCGCTGTTAAAAAATGTATGCCCTATTTCCAGTTTGAATTTGTCTAGTTTCAGTTTCTAACCAGTTGATCATAATATACCTTGGTCTGCTAGACTGAAGAGCCCATTATTAAATATTTGTTCTTTATGTAAGTAGTTATAGACTGTAATCCAGTCCCCTCTTAATCTTCTCTTTGTTAAGATAAATAGATAGACACAAGGAGTCTTGCTTTGTTGTGTAAATTTGATATTGAGAGACCTGATCTACTGGTCTGATCACAGCTCTGAGAGCCAGGAGTTAGTTATAATCCTGAGTCTGCCACTGACTCTTTGGAAGTTTGTTAAATCACTTAAGCCAAAATTTTCACACTTGAATACCCAATTACCTGATAAAGTGGCCAACAAGCAAGTTGTACTCCAAAGCGCCATGAACTGCAGCTGCTATGGACAAGGTCTTCAATGTTCCATGGTGAGCTGTCAACAGAGCTACAATCAATACAGTAGACACTCTTTTTATTTTGTTTAATATATATATATATATTATGCTTCCAACCTTTGAGGCAGGCTTGGATTGTAAACTATACATATTTACTGGTTTATTTCTGCTAAAATTATAGAGTGAAATAGCAATTTAAATGTCAACAGGGTATCTTCAGGTTTCCATTAGCAGTCTCTTGGGATGAATGGGCAGCTCACACCTCTCAAAACCATTGATTTAGGCTGTGTAGCCCAGCTGCACTGTTTGCATTTGGTTTTCATTTCAAAGTTAAAAAAAAGTTTTAAGGAAAGCTTGATGCTGCATCCCAATTGTTCAGCAAAGTGTGTATTTTGAGGCAAATTCTGATAGTATCACTCTCCCTACCTATGATTCTATCTCCTCCATATGTGATACATAAACTGCCAAAAGCTGTTTTGACGTTGACATTTCTTTCCCACCTGGTAGATCAGGTTTACATATCAGATAGGGATGAAGAGGCAGCCTGTTTCAGGCATTGCTTAATTGCTGAGAAAAAGGGAAACCTTTGCCAGCACCTAAATCAATTGGCACCGCCCCAATTTATTGTAATAGGCTGCTGTTCATGCCAACATCGTCGCAGAGTATATCTTTATGTACTTGCCACAGGTTGGGCAACCTGTCCTGTTACTGGAAAATGAGGATGCAGGAGATTTATTTGCACTCTCTTGGTCATTAAAATGGTCCTTTATTTTCCCAGCTAAAGCAGCACAGGGGGGGCGTGTACGGATACAAGGCTATTGCAGTAAACCTGTTGACATGCAATTCAGACTACACATACAGTTTATAAGGGCAAAAGCCCCTGCTCTTTTGCTGAGAGGTATCATTACACTCCTAATAAAGAGGGTAAGAAGGCATGGAGCTTGACATAACACAGGCAAGGTTGTCAAACTCTGGGGAACTTGCAGATGTGATTCTTGTTCCTATTATTCAGCTTCGTTCCAGGGTTTTGACATACATGTTCTATAGGTCACATTTGTTCCTTTTTGTAACTGTTGATTTAAGCATAGGGATCATTGGCAGGGGTTGGACTAGAGAAGCTAATAAGTACGGTTCTGTTATTCTTTTATTTGTGCTGTGTCAGGTACTTTGGATCTATTAAAGTATTTCCTAGAGCCAGACTTATTCCTGGGGTAAATGTAATCCTGTCTGTCTTGAGTATCTTTCCCTTTTAGAGCAGGAGTTCTCAAACTGGGGGCGGCAAGGCTCTTCTGGGGGTGGTCATGAGCTGTCAGCTCCGTACACGCCAGGGCTGATAGCCCAAGCCCGTCAGAGCTGGGTGGCTGGAGAGCAGCAGCAGCAGCTACTGGCTGGGTGCCCAGCTCTGATGGCAGCGCAGCCCCCAGCAGCAGTGCGGAAGAAAGAGTGGCATGGCATGGGGGGGTCCATCACAGCCTGAAATATTTTCAAGGAGGGTCTCAGCAAAAAAAATTTGAGAACCCCTGCTCTAGAGGATGTGTATTATTCTATCCCTCACACAGAGACATCTTAGAAAGTTAGGAAAGTAGTTTGTTTGAGCTCTGAGCTGACTGCAGTCTGACCTGTGAGTTACTGACTCATTTACTGGCTAATTTTGCTAAAACAGATGCCCTGCCATAATTAGAGATGCACAGTTCCTTTGTTGGCGGACCGCTATTTCCAGGCCATGCGAACTCATTCGATGCTTGTAATTGTAGTGTTGCTTATTGCCATCCATTGGGGCTGCCGTCAAGTCTGATGCAAATGGCAGGCCCTGCAGTTGCAGCTGGCCTCTGGAAGGGTGTAAAGGAGTGGATGGTCTCCTTGTGAACATCCCTATTCCAGGCCAGACCTGATTCGGCCCTTTTATTTTTATACAACCAGGAAAAAAGCCCGTTTGTACTCATTAATGTCTGGGGGGGAAAAAGGGGCTGCAAACAAGCCAACTTAGAAAAATGCAAAAAAACCCACATCCACTGGATTGTGTTCTGTATTTCAGACCAAAGGCTGAGCCTTGAAAACATGACTCTTGTGGCAGTCCTGAGTATTCTGTATTTATGCTGCCACAGAAAGAACTGGTTGCACTCCGAGAAGAAACACATCAGCTGCAGGGAAGCGTGTACTAAAGATTGAAATGAATTTGCAGCCAAAGGATCCACACCATGAATAGATATACTACAATCAAGCAGCTTGGCGATGGGACGTATGGCTCCGTCCTCCTAGGGAGAAGCATTGAATCTGGGGAGCTAATTGCCATTAAAAAGTGAGTCGCTTTATTCTATGTAATAGTATTACACTGCTACATAGCCAGTGGTACATCATGTGTTCAGTCTTGCAAGCAGGTCTGAGAATATACACTTCTGCATCTTAATTCTCAGCCACTATGCATGGAGTATAAAAAGACTAGTCTAATCCCCCAGTGACGATTATTATATTGAGGAGCGGACCGATTAGGTCACCATTGTGTGTTATGTCCCATTGTAATACACAGTGCTGAGTTTCCCCATATATTTCACCCAAATTGTTTGAGAGACCTACTTAATTTCCAGTACCTCACTTAACTGCTTCAGAGACCACTTAGTTAGTTTTTAAATGGTCCACCTGTCTAAGGCCTGACCTACATTTAAAATGTAAATTGACAGAGCCACGTTGTTCATGGGTGTGTAAAAGTGAGCGCCATAGCTATGCCAACCAAACCCCTCAGCGTAGATGCAGCTAGGTCAATGGAAGAATGCTTCAATTAATCTAGCTGCCACTGCTCAGGGAGGTGGATTACCTATAGTGATGGGGAGAACCCCGCATGTTAACACACATTCTGTTAATAATGAAGTGTCTGTATCATGGCACTACAGTGGCATAGCTATGACACTGTAGTGCAGACAGACCTAACTGTGATAGACACAGGGCCCTACAGGTACCATCCCAAAATACCCATTCTGATTCAGTGACACACTTAAAAGAACCAGGTAGGACATAGCCACCATAACAGTTGTGCATGAACATCCAGTAGCTGAGTTTAGTGGGTTCAGTAGATGTTCAGCAGCTGAGCACACAAAGGGAATTGAGAGGGTGGTAATTAGCAGGTGTTTTTCCTACCCCCTCATCCTTCCTGACAACACAAGAGGCAAATTTGTGGGTTATGCAGTATTGGGGCACAGAACAGCTCAGCAGTGCTATTCTCATGGCCATTGCTGGGATCATGAGCAAAGAGTCCTACTAGCAGAAGGCAGAGCTGCTAGTGCAAATCTGTCATGAGCATAGAGGCAGGCAAAAAGATCTCTGATCATCTCATCAAATATTTGAAGGTATTCTAATAGGGTTTTCTAATAGAGTAGCTATCTTGTGTAAAATGGCAATGTACTTTTAGACTGGCCCAAATATCTGGGGGGTGTTTACACTAGCCTTTAGTAATGTGTTAGAGCATAGATGTCAAACTCAGGCCCGCAGTGTAATTATATTTGCCCCGCAAGAAAATGCCAAATGTCTGCTAGAGCTGGCCCGCCGGTAGACAGCGCATGCACCGCTAATACTACAAATCCCAGAATGCTCTGCTGGTGCGTTGGCACGTCAATCAGGACCCACAAGCGCCCCCTCCTTTGTTGACATTCATTAGCGACCTCATGCTACCAGTCACATCGGGCCACCCTTCCCAAAAATGGCCAAACAAAAGATGGAAAACAGAAGCTTTCTAGAAAAGTGGGAAGCAGAATATCTGTTCACACATGTAAAGGACAGGCATGGACTTGAATGGTTGGATTTTCATTGAAGGAAATTATTATTATTGTTATTGTTAGCCTGTGGAAAAAAGGTTACCATTGAAATTTAACTCAGAAGGCTACAAATGGAGAAAGAGGCATAAGATTTTTTTTAAAATTTTATTTATGAAACTAATGCCACAGATGTGTCTTTTATTTGACATTTGATTTCACATGTGTTTATAGTATTAAGCTTTGCTTGTTCCAGATTCAATGTTTAAGCAAAACTTAAGTTTGTTTCCATATGAAGAGGTTCTTCGTTATATTTGATGAGAAGGAAAAACTTCCTCAATTGTAGACATTTTTTCAATAAATATCAAGGTTGGCCCACGACTTTGTCCAAGTTTTTAATTTTGGCCCACTGTGTATTTGAGTTTGACATCCCTGTGTTAGAGTATATCTACACTACAGAGACTATACCAGCGTAACTATGTTAGCGTAATCCTTTAATGTAGACACAGCCTACACTAATGATAGGATTTGTGCCGTCTTCCTGAACAACAGTAGCTATGCCAACGGATGCATTCTGCCGTTGACATAATTTTCTGCACTGGGGTGAGGTTAACATAGCTATGTCTGTCGGGTGTGTATTTTTTCATACACCCAATCGAAGTAGCTAAGTCAACGTTGAAGTGTAAGCCTAGCCTTCGTTACCTCAAGTGAATTGGCAAAGTCAGGTGTGCATCAACCTTTGAAAGGCTAAGGCTTCAATTAATATAGTTCCACACACACACCCCATACCACAAATGGTTTGTTTCCTGTTCCAAGCATTAAGTGTGTTCTCTCTGTAACAGATGGAAACATTCTGTCCTGAACATTTGCCCTTGTTGCTGGTTGGGTGTCAAGGCTACTCATCTGGAAAGCATTTCTTACTGTTTCCATAGCAGAACAATCCAATCTTATGGGCTCACTGTGCCAAATTCTTGGTGTAATTGTGAAAGAACTGTTGATTTTTTTGACAATGGAGTTATTCCATATTGCCACCAACCTTACGCCAGTGTAACTGAGGACAGAATTTGGTCCCATGTTCCCAGAGCTTCTATTGACTTTGAGAGTATCTCTGTGGAGCAGGCTTCTGGTTGGTTCTGGGTCAAATGGATTGATCTTCTACAAGCAACAAAACACTACTAAAAATGTTCTAGCATAGACACTACCTGACGTTTTCACACGGTTTGTATAGCCATGTTAAAGATTGAAGCTGTGTTTTCACTAGGGGAAGAAAAGTGTTTTTTAAACATTAAACTAACCCATTTTACATACTAGTGAAGACACATGGTAATTCTACCCAGGGGTTTACCTCAACCTGCTAACATGAGTTAAAACTACAACTATCTTGTCTTCATTACGGTGTAACATAGGTTGGTTAATAAAGGTCAGAAGACCAGTGTTTGACAACTGTTTTCCACCATTGTTGTAGTCACCATAGCTGTGACATAGTTTCCAAGTCTAACTTGTGCAGCATGGTTGGGTTTATTTTTTTGCTATTCTAAACCTTGCTAGAGACACCTTCCCTTTGAGGTTTCAGCATAACCCCAGCCAGAACCTGTGGAACAAACCAGTGCAATTGAAGAAGCGATAGTCAAAGCATGTCATCTTCAGGCACAGGGCAGTCGCTGCAAAGTACAAACAAACAAAACAAAAGCCAATTGGAATGACTTTTAAAAATGTCAAAATACCAAGGTCACTTCCAAGCTGATAAATAACTGCAGTAGCAGTTGGTGATTTCTTACTGAAGTGAGACAGAGCTCTTATGCACACCCACACTCTGGTTCTGCTCACAGTAGGGCATGTGTCTGAAAACACTGGGCCCATCTACACTATGGAAATTAACTGCGTTTTAAAGACATGACCATACTTCACTTACATGGTGTATAACACACTATGTTTATTAGTTGCTGCATGGTAAAAAGTTCTGCTACAGTTTGGAAGTAAAGATGAAGCATCTCTTCTATGAATCATTAAAGCAATATTGTTTGTTAGGTTGAAGAGAGAGGCCAAAAGGGACAGGATAACCTGTCCCAGCTGGTAAGGTTAGTGCAGGAGAGAATCTTTTCAGGGGAAATAATTAAAAAGTGGGGAAACCTGGATACTGAAAAGTGAAGAAACTGAGAAATAGAGGGCAGAAGAAATCAAGGTGCAGAAGAGGAGGATATAGCAAGGGAAAGAAGGAACAAAAATAGTCCTAGGTATAATTGGATTTTTTTTTAATAGCCTTGCTTTGTTCAACATTTTGAATCTGATTTAATTGTAAGACATTTACGAAAACGATCAATTTCTACTTCCTTTGGCTACATCTGGGGACCGATGACATTTACCTCGAATTGTGATGTGTTTTAATGCTTTAAAAAAATATATATATGAAAGAATACAACCCTGTAGAATAATACCTAGCTGCCATATAGCATATTTTCTCAACGTGTGGTACATGTACCCCTGGGGGCACACAAGACACAGGCAGGGGGTGGGTGGCAGCCGCCAGCTTCGAAGGCATGGGGTGGGCGGCAGCCGCCGGCTTCCCACCCAGTCCCACCTCCTAGCTGGGAGGTAGACAGCAGCTGCCCCAGTCCTGGGAAGCTGGGTGGCAGCTGCTGGCTTCTTGGGACGCCAAGCGACAGCCGCCCACGTCCCACCCGGTCCCAGCTCCCAGGTGGGAGCCCAGCCGCAGCCTCCTGCACCTTGCAAGCTGGCCTCGGCTAGGTGGCTGCCACCTGTGCCCGGCTCTGAGCCAAGAGACAGTCTCCTGCACACTGGCTTGAAGATGGGCAGCAGCTGCCTGCCACCTGCCCACATCCCTGGTCCCAGCCTGCTCAGAAGCCTCCTCTGCCCCAGATTGGGTAGCAGTCGCCCACCTCCTGGGCCAGCAGCCACCTGTAAGTTGCCCAGGTGGCAGCTCCCCTCCCCAGCTCAAAGCCCGGTGCCCGGAGAGCCAGGTGGAGACCCCAGTGGCTTGCCCAGTCCTGGAGCTACGCTCTACCCAAAGGTTTACTTGTCAATTTCACTGAAATAGACAACTATGACAGCCCCAGATTTTACCAGTATAAAAATCTTAAGAGGGGCCCACACAGTGTGATTTGCCCCCGGCCCTCACCCCCTTAGAAGGCCATGGGGAGTGCCGCTATCCACTCTGGTGGGCCAATAGTGCTTGTTCATCCCCCAGAAGTTCCCACCTGTGTGAGGAGAACACCACGTGACCCTGCCATCAGGCCATAGTGATCAGCTGGCATTGACCTTTGCTTCTACATGGAGGAAGGCGGGGAGAAACAGCAGGAGGGTTTGTGATCAGCCACACAGCATCGCAGAACTCTCCTGCTTTACAAAAAATATAGTCATACAATGGTAAGGGGGAAAAGATTGTATTTCTCAGTGAAAAATTGAGGGTTGGGGCACTTCTGAAAATTTTATTAAGTTGGGGGCACTTGCTACTTAAAAAGTTGAGAAACACTGCCATATAACACCCTTCATCTAGAGATGTAAGGTACTTTGACAGAGGGAGGAAGTATCCTCATCCACTTTTTCCCCTGGTGGGGAAACCAAGGCACAGAGGTGCAGTGACGAATGGAGTTCAGACTGGCACAGACTGTATTATTTCTTTTTCCCTTTCCTCCCACAGGATGAAGAGAAAGTTCTATTCCTGGGAGGAATGCATGAATCTTCGAGAGGTTAAGGTACTTCTCAACCCAGTATATGTGAAGCCTTTTGCATTCGAACAGTTTTCCCTGGTGTTTCTAGGTAACCTAAAACACATTCCGGCTCTTTTGCTGAGGAAAAACCTCATTAGTCCTCCCTGCAGTAAGAGCTGTGGAGTATATTCATGATACCTTTGTCACTTCCTTGTTCTTCCTTAAAACTAGCACAAGCCGTTTCGTTGTCATGTAAAAAAACCTCTTTGCTGCTGGTGCCAGATTGTCCTTGGTGGTGAGTGTAGCAAAGTACAGTCAGCAGCAGCTGCCCAAGGGAGAAGATGGTCATCTGATTTCTGGCTCTTCCCATGGCAGGGCTGCTCTGCAAAAACTCTTTCAGGTGCTGGGAGTAGCATTGTGGTGTGGATTTTAGGGTTGATGTATATACGCCCTTCCCTGACCGATTGCGTTTGCTTCTTTCCATGCAGGTCAGTCCTGTTCTTGGTTAATTAGACTGGAGATACAAATAATTAGTGTGAGGGGCTGGTGCCAGCTAGAGTTTGCATGCGCACAAGGAGGTGTTAGCACTAGCTGTTGTTCCTTAACTTCCCACCATTGCTAACACTAGTGCAGCTCCAACAGGAGCAGTGCTAGTGGCAGCAAAAGTGTAGAAAACTTCAATCACTTCTCTTCTAACCATGCTTAAAGCCGGATTTGTCTGTGTTGTTACTACCACTGGTTACAGTAAAGGTGGGACAAATTTAGAGGTAAAAGACCTAAAGGTGAATTAAGGACTGCGTTCAGGCCAAAATCTGATCTGGCATCTAGCAGTTTAGGTGAGCAATTAGAGCGGAAGCAGTTTAGGTGAGAAGTTGTGTTACACACCTGATTGGCTGTACCTTCTCCCAACAATGAGCCAGTTGGGTGTGTCTAACTGGCCAGCTAAGCACAATTAAAAGGTAATATGTTTGCATAAATCAACCTGTATGCATAACTCAGAGCACTTGCAAATGTATGGGTCAGTTGCTTTCTTTGGAAATCTGGATTTAATTCCGTAGCTGCCGGTTACTTCTACAATTAAACAGCATTTCAGCTTCGTTTGTGCAATAAGGGTTTCAAAGCTAAGAGAAACGGAATTCTTTCTTCTAAGAGTGCGTTACATTCTTTTGTATTTTGTGCTTCTAGTCTTTGAAGAAATTAAACCATGCCAATATAGTAAAACTGAAAGAAGTTATCAGGGAAAATGATCATCTCTATTTTGTGTTTGAGTACATGAAGGAAAACCTTTACCAATTGATGAAAGAAAGGTATGTACGTTGCATCATAAACACATTCCTGATACAATCTTAACTATGAAAGTAATGATTTCATGTTTCTTAGGTGTCTTTGACATCCGTGTCTTTTAAAGGATGTTGTTCTGTTTAGCCTCCAAACATAAGCTTAGTTTAAAGTTGTATATTGCGGTAGAAAATGTGGCCCATGTAGCTGTTTTAGGGTTCATCTACATTAGGGATTTTTGCCCATGTGACTATATCTGATGCAAATCCCCAGTGTGCCCATATTACACCAGTGTAAAGCAAAGCACGTCTCACTGGTGCAAGCCCCTCTTCATACAGGTGCAGCTCATGTGTACTGGGGATTTTCAATGATGTAGCAAAACCAGTGTAAAACTCCCCAATGTGGACTAGCCCGTTTGAGTTCAGCTGATAGGCCAGGCTTTCAGAAAGTGACTATAAAGATCTAGAACACATTTGTCCTTTGCATGTACAGATACTGCAATTGCATACGTATACACAAGCCAGGCATTTTTGCATATGCAAATAGATATTTAGGTACTAAAATAACATTTTGGGTGTACATGTGATATGCATGTTCAGGGGTTAGGTGCACTAAATTAGATGGACAAATTGTTTAGGCCTCAGGCCTTATTGTATGTTCTGAAATTCAAGAAAATGTACTTATTTTACAGTACTATGATAGGCTATCCCCTTGAGGATGCGCCCCATCTCCCCTTTGATGTCCTTTGCTGAATGCTGACAATGCTGTAGAACTGATTTGGAGGTTGGTTGTGGTCCCCCAGCTGTAAATTTTAGAAACAGTCCCCCATTCTGGGGTCTTAAAGCAATCAAAGGAAGCAGGCAAACAAAATAATCCTCCTGCCCTCAAAATGGGCCAGGTTCCTACTGCTGTTCTCCATGAAGCAAAGGGGGAGTAGTTTTGCGGTTGGGAACCTAGATCCCCTTCACAGAGAGTCCGTAGGCCAAGCCAACCTCTCAGGGCTCTAAAGAATGAAGCTGAGGAAAGGTGGCCCCCCTATTTCTTCAGCTTTGCGGATAAGCAGCCTGTGCTCTGTGTCTAGCTCAGCTTACATCAGAGTGCCACCCTGCACTGGGCTTGGATTCTCCCTTTTAGGAACCCGCCACTCTCCAAGGTTGGCAAGCCTCACAGGTGTGCCAGGTTGGGGCTGATTGTGCCCCCAAAGCTCTTTAACCTCTTCCTGACCTGCCCCACCCCAAATACAAATGACACCTATATGATATCACAAAATGCTTTTTAGCAAGGAGCGATGGATTTTTATTTTGATACTCATGGAAACAAAGGGGCATGAAATGGATTTCCACGTGTGCATAGAGGAATCTTACAGTGCAGGAAATATTGCATGGCATAAATCCCACAGAAGTATTAAGAATGTTAAACATAAGCCTGTTTAAACTATGGTCATTTCTGTAAACCTAAACTAAAACTGCCAATTTTTACACCTTGGAGAGGAAAGAAAGGATCTCTATACCGCTACAGTTTAAAATGGAAGGCTGGCTCTAGCTGATGACCTCACTTCGGTCTCAATGAGTTAAGGGAGAGATCAAGCACAGGGAATTCAAGGATGCTCAGGTCTCGTTTCACTCTGGGTAGGCTCTTTTCAGTGAAACTTGTGACTGATCTCCTCAAAGCTACTGCCTCTGCCTGCTGAGATAGTTGTGTAGCTCATAAGTCTTGATCTTCCTTTCCTCAATACCAAAGGCTGTCACTAAACCTGCTGCCATGGCAGATCCTCTTAGAGGCTATTACAAGGGGAACTGCCTGTGGGGAGGGCTACCTTCATGAAAACAGACAGAAAAGACAATAAATAGGAGCCTAATACCAGGGAAAGCTTAAAGTAAAACTTCTGCTCTTACATGTTGCGGAAGTGAGATGATCAGGAAAAGTACTGTGGAAAGTGTTATTCTGAGATGGGCTGTCTCTGAATCCTTGCAGTGTTGTGGGAGGTGCTTGAAGCCTTTTTTGTTTTAGGCTCTACATTAAGTTGTGTGGTTTGGCTAGCTTTTTTACTTGCAGCATTTGGTGTTCAAGGTAGCTTGAATACCACAGCATATGGCACTGGCCATAAACACTTCTCAGTTCTGGTTGAAAAGCAAAGTACACTGAGACGCTTCTAATTGCTTTTCTAGCTGTTCTTACTATTGTTTGTTTTTTCTTGTAGGTGCCTAGGAGAAGATAAACTGATGCAGTGACACAGCGATTAACTTTTTTTTTCTTTTTTATCCCACAGAAACAAATTGTTTCCTGAATCTACAGTTAGGAATATTATGTATCAGATCCTTCAAGGACTTGCATTTATCCATAAACACGGTAGGCTGTATTTTTGGCTCTATAAATATTTTGAACTGGAGCAAGATAGTGTCTCTGTGTTCATTTTAAAATAATGAGATTCCTCCATTTACAGGGGGCTAATACTAGGATATCGAGCTGTATGCTTTCAGGTCACTGATTTCAAGTTGGACAAGGTTGCCAGTGACCAAAAATCATTATCTATGTGGTCACCTGCGATGTTCAACTAAGCTGGCAGTTTGTCCAGTTCCTAATGGATAGGATTCCACATCATAAAACTACCACCACAACTGGCATTATTGGGCATCCTTGTTGGCAATCTCAGAAAAGACCCCAAAGATCAGGCATGGAGACTAAATTATCCTCTTTCCTCTGCAGGTGGTCATTTCGAGTGAGGGCTAATGCATGTTGGTGGGACAATGTAATGAGGTTTACATTGATGCTACTTGTACGATCAGTGTAAACCTCATCACTGATGCTACCTGCGCTTTACCTGTTCTCTGGAGAAACAAGGGTTTCCACCTTCAAAGTTTATAACCTTGCACTTCTCATAACTATTAAGTTTCACACACACAGTACGTAATTTATCCGTACATTATTACTTCTGGTAAAATATCCATGTGATAAATAGCTTTGATGGCCTTAGGGTAACAATAAGAACTGACTTTGTCTGCCAACCAGCACTAATGAGACCTACCTAAGTAAATCAATGTTTGAATCTAGCAATTATTTCTTTTTTTAATTTTAGAGTTTACTTGCAATGTTTTTCCCCCATGCATTGCAATACTGTCTTGTGAGTTTAGTATACTTACAACTCTGGGCGTGAATCCTGCAAGCCCTCCACAGGCAGAACACCATAAGGGGAGCTCTGTGGGTGGAAGGCTTACCAGATCACAGTCTCAATGGGACAAAATGGCTTATGGAAAATAAAGCCTGTCAAGCTAACTTGATATTTATTTTTTTTTTGACGAGACTACAAGTTTGGCTGATAAAGATACTAGTGTTGACATAATATACTTGGACTTCAATAAGACATTTGACGTGGCACCACACAACATTTTGATTAAAAAAATTAGAATATCATCAAATTAACAAGGCACAGTAAATGGATTAAAAGCTGGCTAACGGATTGGTCCCCAAATCTAATTGTAAATGGAGAATCATCATTGAACAGGAGTATCCAGTGGGGTCCTGCAGGGATCGGTTCTCAGGCCTATGCTGTTTAACTTTTTTAATCAGTGACTTGAAAGAAAACCTAAAATCATCACTGATAAAGCTTGCAGATGACCAGAAATTGGGGGACTCATAAATAATGAAGAGGAAAGGTCACTGTTTGTTTCAGAGAGGTCTGGATCTCTTGGTAAACTGGGGACAAGTAACGATATTTGTTCTAATATGGCTAAACATAAATGTGTACATCTAGGAACAAAGAATGTAGGCCATCCTTACAGGACGGAGGACTCTATTCTGGGAAGCAGGGAGTCTAAAAAAGACTTGGGGGTAGTGGTGGATCATCAGCTGAACATGACACCCCCTCTCCCCCCCCCAACCAAAACAGCTAATGCAATGCTGGGATGCATCAACAGGGGAATCTCAAGTAGGAGTAAAGAGGTTATTTTACTTCCTGCGTTCGGCACTGGTGTGACCATGGCTGGAATACTGTGTTCAGTTCTGTTGCCCACAATTCAAGAAAGGTATTGAAAAGTTGGAGAGAGTTCAGAGAGGAGCCGTGAGAATGATTAAAGGATTACAAAACGTGGCTGTTAGTGCTAGACTCAAAGAGCTCAGTCTTTTTAGCTTCACTAAGGGAAGGTTACGGTATGACTTGATTACAGCCTAAGTATCTTTGTGGGGAACAAACTTAATAATGGGCTCTTAGCCACTCTCTTCAATCACGTCGAGAAAGGTATAACATGATCCAATGGCTGGAAACTGAAGCTAGACAAATTCAGACTGGAAATAAGGCATACATTTTAAAGGAGAGAGGAATTGACTTGGAACAAGTTACAAAGGTTAGATGCTCCTTTGCATCTAAAAATCCTTTGATTTTTAACAAGTTTAAAATCAAGATTGGATACTTTTTTCTAAAAGATCATAGAACCATAGAGTTAGAAGGGACTTCCAGGGCCATAGTCTAACCCCATCCCAAGATGCAGGGTTTGAGTCTAAGCCATCCAAGGCAGATGGCTGTCCAGCTTCTCTTTTTTTTTTTTTTTTTTTTGAACCGCCAGTGAAGGAGATTCCATGACTTCCCCAGGCTGCTTGTTCCTTTGTCCTATTGTTCTTTCAGTCAGGAAGTTTTTCCCGAGATTTCATCTAAATCTGCTATGCTGTAGTTTGAACCTATTGCCTTTTGTCCTGCCCTGTGTCACGAGAGAACAATTTTTCTCCATCTCTAGGAATTCTAGGATATGCTCTAGAAACTACTTTTGGGGGGGGGGGGTTCTGTGGCCTTTCTTAGACAGAAAGACTAGATGATCACAATGGTCTCTTCTGGCCTTGAAATCTATGAAAATTACTTAACACACTTAGATTTGACTTTCATAAAATGTGTCCCTGGGAATGGCCCTATTTGCCTCCATTCACATTAGTGGGTGTTAGACATGCGCGTCAAAGGGAACAAGAAATCTCTACCTGTAAAACTGCAGTGCAGACTGACATTTAATTTGAATTTCAGGGTTCTTTCACAGAGACTTGAAACCTGAAAACCTCCTTTGCATGGGACCAGAACTTGTGAAAATAGCAGACTTTGGCTTAGCCCGAGAAATCCGATCTAGACCGCCTTATACAGACTATGTATCTACAAGATGGTAAATGCAATGTAAATGTTTGGCTCTGATTTATGAAATTATGCATCTAGTAGTTATGCCTGTAGACAAAGACCTAGCTTTAACTTAAGATAAGGATAATGTCATTTTTGATCCATAAATATGGTGCATCTCATTTCTAATTTAGCATAACTAAAAGGCTTCAAAATGTGTAAGACGATGGATGTACAGACAAATGGCAGTAGCATAGCTGAAGTGAATGAATATTGCTTAACTGACTATGCACATGAAGAATAGTCTCCAAAACCAGCAGTAGTCCAAGGACACCACAATCACTACAGAGCTACTGAAAAGACTTTTACAGTGGTAGCAGTGGTGCTGCTCTAGTTGGTCGCTGAGACTAGCGTGGGTGGTGGGAGGGAAAAACTGCATAAAAGCAAGCATGGGAAAAGAAGATAAAATAACCAAATTCAATCAGTGGTTCCTGTCGCATGCTCACCTAATCCTAAAAGATCCTAATCCCGCTCATCCTTTTACTCTTAAACCAAAAGCATCCATACGTCCTTCTCAGCTCCCTTTATCATTCCATCTTGCTTCAGCAAAGAGGAGTTGGCGAAACACATCTCTGAACTTTTCAAATGGATTTCAATCTGAGACCAAGAACCAATAGGCGGGAACACTGGTTTTTCCTCATAAGTAGGATTAGAACCTTGTCTGATGACCAAAACCTTCTGCGTAGCTTGTGTTAAGTCCGTATTTTATTTTGTAACATTCTAACTGAAGATCCACTTTAAAATAAGAAATGAGGATGAGGAGAATTGCCACACAACTTCAGTTGTTGAGAGTAACTCTGTACTTTACACACAAGGCCCCATTCTGTTAATTGCTCGGCACTCTCCACTCTCATTGACTTTTCTCTAGGAGTGCTGAGCACCTGTCGGGGTTGCTCAGCATCTCCCACATTTGGGCCTTCAGCTCTTAAATTGCTTCCTGATGTGAAGTGCCTCAGAAATATGGGAGGGTGTGACCAGGTGAAAGAGGCATGCTGGGAAGGTTGTATGCCTACAAACCCTGACTCTCTAAAAGAGATGCAGTCTTGCGTGTTGGTGGGGGTTGCTGGGAATCCTTTAAAGGATTTTTTTCTGTCTCCAGCTAGGCAGAGAATGAAAAATCACAGGTGGCCTCACTTGAGGTAGCCATGTTATGCAATTCTTTGATTTGTGAATGCTATTAACTGTTGTTTTTATAGGTATAGGGCTCCTGAAGTTCTTCTGAGGTCCACCAGCTACAGCTCTCCTATTGATATCTGGGCTGTCGGCTGTATCATGGCAGAGGTTTATACATTAAGGCCTCTCTTCCCAGGTGCCAGTGAAATCGATACTATATTCAAGATTTGCCAAGTACTGGGGACACCAAAAAAGGTAGCTAAGTGGAGCCAAGTCTTTTAATGTATATTGCTTAGTGCAGCAGTGATTCTATGCCTAGGATGTAAAAGAGAGTGTCACTTTATCATCTTCTTTCTTGTTGCCTTAGTCAGGTACTGATCTCAGAGATGAATGGTAACAAAACAAACATTTTCTGTGAAGTCAACAGTTTAAAAGTATACCTTTGAAAATGGTGAAGTTAGAAAGAAAAGACATGTCCAAAAAAGAAGAATTCTATCAAATAATATATATATTTTTTTTAATTTCCATTGTCCTCAGGCCCTTTCTATGGAACTAAAGTTTCATTTACATTTGGGGGCACATCTTTTCTGGTTCAGTGGCTAGAACAAACGAGGAGTGAGGGGGCTGACAGTCTCTTCTGATCCCATTTCTGCCATTAAGTTGGTGCATGAACCTGTATGGCAGATTTCCTGGTTGGTTTTTTTAAAAAAAATTTGTCACAGCAGTGATTTGAGGTTAACTAATTAAGCCTGTAAAGCACTCCAGTCTCATTGGATGAGAGGTGCTGAAAATGAACAGTATTGGTACTTAGGCTTCATAGCTCTTTATGTTTGGGTTTTTCAGTGATCAGAATACTCATTCTTTCAGAACGATTGGCCTGAAGGCTACCAACTTGCAAGTGCCATGAATTTTCGCTGGCCCCAGTGTGTACCTAACAACCTAAAGACCCTAATTCCTAATGCTGGAAGTGAAGCAGTTCAGCTCATGCGAGACATGCTACAATGGGACCCCAAAAAGCGACCCACAGCAACTCAGGTTTGTGTTCATTTTCTTCCTTGTCTTTGTGCGGCTGACAGTTGCATTCACTGCACTTTGCCTTTGCCCCAGACTGTCATTAATTACCCTCTAGCTCTAAATTAGAGAGAGTGCGGACAAGAGGCACAGGAATGACTAAAGGGTTAGAAAATAATGCCTGATGATAAAGTTCAGGGAGCTCAGTCTGTTTAGTTTAACAAAGAGAAAGTTAAGGGGTGACTTGATCAGTCTCAGCAAGAAACAGAAATTTAATAACAGGATCTTCAGTCTAGAACATACAGATAAAACAAGGTGCAAAGGCTGGAAATTGAGGCTAGAGAAACTCAGGTGTACCATTTTTAATGGTGAGAGTAATTAACCATTGGAACAATTCGTGAGGGTTGTGGTGAATTCCCCATCACTGGCTATTTTTAAATCTGGATTAGATGTCTGTCCAAAAATTTCTATTTGAAATAGAGCATTTTTTTAAGTCCTATGACCTGTGCTATTCAGGAGGCTTGACTAGATGATCACAATGATCTTTTCTGGCTTTATAATCTATTATTTTAATCTTAGAGGCTTGATTTTGCAAGTCGCAAAGAGCTGAGGACTCTCGGCAGTGTGAGTGATGGGCTCTAAATGATCGGCACTGCAGATAATGGATGAGTTCGGTCCTGAAGGAAATTATTTTTCTTACATACTGTGCAGTGCCTGATCCTGACCAGTGCTTTTGCGCACTATTGCACAACAAAGCAAATAATATATTGCCACTGTACCTAGCTTTTGCACAAGCTTTTGTGTCGAGGTTAAGGCTTCTCCAGTACTTACTCCAACCTGAAGCAGTAGGATCTGTTGTGCAAAGTCACATCTCCCTAGTCTGTAACACATGGGAAAGGAAAAGGAGAAGTTAAGACTGGAGCTGTCCTATATGACTCAACTAAGGCAGAGACTCTGGCTTCCCCTGTTGAATACTGATGCCTTTATTGTGTTTTAGGCACTTCGATATCCCTACTTCCTGGTTGGGCACACACTGGGCACTTCTCACTGCATTCAGGAACTGGGCAAGCAGCCAAAAGAACTCCATGATAAAGCAGCATTGCACCATGTTAAACCTGTCCCTCCTGCACAACCCCCGCTGAAACCTCATGCCCGTCTCTCATCTAGACCATTCCAGCAGAGCCAGTCTTCCCAGTACCTCATGTATCCATATAAACCAGATGCCTCTGTGACTGACCACGTGACCAATTTAAGAGAGGACAAGCCTACTCAGATGCTTTTGCCAGCACTTCATAGTCAGGTTACTCAGCAGGTGAGCGCTAGTCTGGGATAACTGATAAACTTGCTGATGACTTTGTGCATTTTTCCTTAATTGGTGGTTTTGGAGTGCTGTTTTTTTTGGCTTTTTTTGTTTTGTTTTGTTTTAAATCTTACACTGTCCTTTTCATACCTTCATAAAAAGGAGAGAAATAGGAATAAAGACTAGCTTTACTCTCTCTTCTGTTGCTGGGGTAAATTGGGAGCAGCACCACTGAAGTCAGTTGGAGTTTTTAGCAGTGGAATAAAACAAATAGGTGGACCTAATTCTCATTTACTCCAAGACCACTTTGCATTGTAAAATGGCCATAACTGTAGCTTACTCACTTCAAGCCATTTTATGCTGCCAGAGTGGTTTAAAGTGATCAGTGGTGTAAATGAAACTCAGGCCCAATTTAGAAGAGAATTGGGCCCCCAAGCATTGAAACTAAGAGCCAAGTATTCAGCAGAGCCTATAACTGATCTTTGCCGTGTGCATATGCAAAATTGCACAAAGTGCAAACATATTTTTGTTTTTCTTTTTTGTAATAACAGAAAATGCCTGTTGGGCTAGAGAACACAAATGGTGAACTTAAACCAAAGACTAGGCGAAGATGGGGACACATTACTAGAACAATGAAAGGTTCTGAAGATTGGGATGACCTGGAAGACTTCGAGTTTAGCTCTTCCCTCACCAGAACTGATCTGAAAAACAAGAGGAGACCGAGTGATGAAGCTCTTCGTAGGTAAGCTGTTGTCTTCTCAGCCCACCCCAGCTATATATTTGCTCTCATTGCCGCCTTTGTCTCCTCTCGCTCCCTAGTATTTTCTCCGTGTGCTCTCTCTGCCTAGGTAGTTACAGTGGCTCCTAATGTCTCAGTGCCAGTAACAAGTCCTCCATGTTTTACCCCCTACAGGTTCTTGGCTCTTTTATTCTTCCATGTGGTCCCTTATGCTTGGAACGGTTTCTCTGTTTTCTTGCACTAGGTCCCCACCCTTTTGTTCAATTTTTTTTTTTCCCCCTCCAACTAACATGCTTAACTTGTGAAGTCTTTCAGTGTTGATCTCAAATGTCTTTACTACTTCCTGTTTTGATCCATCTCAGTGTGTAACACTTCTCAACTGTATTGTGTGTCTGAATTCAGCTGCCAGTTTCCTTGGGTCAGGGTCAATGGGGAAAACTTTCAAAGTTCCCAAGTGATTTAAGTGCTCTTAAAAACGGGACGTAGGCTCTTAAGTGTAGACCTGCCCTTAAAACTCTGCTTCAGCGCAGCTTAAGTGAAGACACTCCTCTGCTGATGGGATTGCTTCACCCATCAGGATAGTTAATCCACTTCCCTGAGAGGTGGTAGCTATGTTGCCGGGAGAAGCTCTCCTGTCAGCATAACAAAACACCATGAGCAACACGCGCGCTTATGCCAGCAAGACTTGCGGACAGCACTATCTTGCCAGGAGAAGCTTTCCCATCGACATAGTGCTGTCTACATGGGAAGTGTTAGGTTGGTATAACTCCTGAGGGACATAGTTATACCGATATAATTCTGTGGTGTAGACCTGGCCTTCATGTATGTTTACACTGAATACTATGGGCTAGTCCACACTTAAAACTTACAGCAGCACAGCTGTATCAGTGCAGCTGTGCCTCTGTAAAAGCGCTTGTGTGGCCACATTATGTGGATTGGAGAGAGCTCTTGCTGACATCATAAAACCACCTAAATAAGTGGCAGAAGCTAGCCACGCAAGTGCTGCTGGCATAAGCACTTGTCACTCAGGGGTATGTGTTTTTTCACATCCCTGAGCAACAAAAGTTTTGGTGGCAGAAGTGCTAGTGTAGATAAGGTCTAAGCCTGGGCGCTGACTCAGGTTTGCGGCCAAGCCCCCTTCTGTCCACACACACGTTAGCAAACAGTCAAGACCTGGTTCTAGGACACTGCTGAGAGGGAAGGAGAGGGTCAACTCAGTCGCATTGGGACTTGGGTCCAGGCCCTGTCATTTTGTAGGGTGGTGCTGCCCAAACCACAGACTTAAGTCAGAAGGTCTGCGTAATGCAATAGTGCTCTGAGATCCAGGTCCAGCAAGTGTAAGCCCAGGTTTACAATGCAGTATGAATGCTCAAGTGCAGGCTTGGAAACACAGAGTCCACAAATCCCGTCTCGCAGACCTGGGTTTACAGTGCAGCACAAACATACTCTTAAGCCTTTGCTGATAGTATGCAATATCTTCCTTTATTTGTACCCCACCAAACCCGTTTTGAAGAAATAATTTGTGGTGGCAAGGTGAAGGGACCACACAGTGTGAATGAAGTGTACGCTTTGAGTTTGAGGCTAAGCCCAGTGGTTTCTCTTGGTACAGATTTGAAAGCATTTTGGATCTGAAGCCTTCAGAGAGTCTGGGTTCTGGCAACAGCGCACCTTCCCATGCTTCCTTTCCACGGCAGGACACACCCACACTGCGAGTTTCTGCAGCCAAGCAGCATTACTTGAAACATTCTAGGTATTTACCTGGTTAGTAGAAAATACTTTTCTTGACCTTTTGTAATGGTGATGGGAAATGGTAATGGATACTTTGAGCTTAGAAAAAGGGCTATTGCTTTAAAGAAAAACAGAGAACACTGGGGTGGGAGGGACTGCCTTGGTAAAGGAAAGATGCTTACAACAAAGAGAATGTTCTCTCGTGCCAGAAACAGAGGTAAATCCTGCCCGCTGGCACGCTGGAAAAGGATAGTGCATCAGGAGCAGCTTTTCTGCCTGCAGTACAAAAAATCATGCAGAATAGCTCTTTGGCACACAAGTGTGTGGTAGAAAATGTGCCCAGCTGACATGCCAGGCTCTGTTACGTTCCCAAGGCTGGTCTCCTACATGGGAGGAGCAGCATATCCCCAGGATGCCTAGTGAATATATACTACTAGCGGCAGCAGCAAATGTTAGGTGATAGCAGGTTGGCATTAGCTTTCCTGCTGTCTAGGACAGGTGCTAAGTGCACCCTGCAGTGTACTGAAGTAACCTAGTGTGTGGGATCTAACCCTACACTAACGCAGAGGAGTCACCTGCCTGTATGTCTGCTGTACGTCCTCAGTGCGCTGGCCCCAGCAATGGGGCAGAATCCAAGTGTGTGCATGGACACATGTACGCCTAAGCTGCTCTTGCGGCAGTCCTTAAGTATGCATGACCTTCACTGGGAGTGGCATTTGTGGCACCATAGGACTGGGCCCACTCTCTTGTCCATTTGTGTCACAAGGTTTTAGGGAACTCAAGTGTGTGGTGTGAGCATCCAGCAGGCAAGTAAGCAGCTCCTGACCTATTTTTACTGAACTTATTTTGACTGAGTTTCACTGTGGAATTCCAGAGTGAAAAAGATTTCAATTATGCACCTCTAGAAGAACACAGTACAACAAGTAGAGAGACCAAAGTACCAGGCAGTTAATGGGACTCCACACGAATGTTAGGGGCAAAGCTGCTGTGCTAGGTTTAGAGATAAGTGAGCAATTGATGTTTCAGTTTGGAGGCCAAACCAAAAAATCTGGGGAAAAATTCAATTTGTTTCAAACAACTGATTATTTCCATTTTTTTTCCCCCCAACAAAACAGAACTAACAATTTTTTTTGGGTCGAAATGAAATGTTTTGAATGTCAAGTTGCTAGGACTTTATTTTGACATGGAATGTCACTTCAGTTTTTTTTTCCTAAACAAACTGTTTCTACAGTTCAGAAAATCTTGGGTTTTTGGGCTGCAACTATTTCGCCAAAGTTAACCTGAATTTGTGAACTGTTTCAGTGCTCCAAAAAACACTGAAACTTTGTGCAGCTCTAATTTTAATGATGGCAGACTGGGTCTTAAATTTCCTCCCTTCCCTTAAATGCAAATGTACCTGTAATTTTAAGATGATGATTACAGTTTTGAACACTCAGTAGTTAGTGTTGTAATGGAATTTTTGGGATTACTAGTTATGCTGCTAAATGCAGATCTTAGAACACAATGAGCCCAAACCTTCTGTCACATATAACTTACTGTATTGTGCCCAAATGTGCATTAGCTACTCTGTATGTAAGATTAAAAAAACAAAACAAAAAATACTTGGACCCTGTCTCAAAGAGCCTATGTGGACACAACTCCCACTTACATCAGTGTGCACAGATAGGAAAGCAGAATAGGATACTGTGAGAACCTTAAATTGCCTGTCCTAACTTGAGTATTTAAAACAGTATTTATACACACAAAGTGCTGTATTTAGTAAGAACAATCATTTGCATTTATGTAGCATTGTTCACCCACCAGGATACCAAAGCACGTTACGTACTTGTCCTTGTCCTACAAGGGGCTCTAACTACCTGGATCCTTATTCTGACGTGGACTCTCACTGACTTGAATGGGACTCGGTACAGTAGTGAGGGTCTAAATGTGTGGCTCTTTGCAGGAACCAGGCCTATATATGTATGTAACACAACAGATAGGCCAGCGGTTCCCAATCTTTTTGAGTGAAAACCCCACTAGTTAACATTAGGTAAAACACCCCCTCCTCCTCACCGGCCACAAACACACACAACTCCTATAAACACTGATAAGACTAAATTACATTAATAATAATAAATTACTCTTACGTGAGTAAAAAGCTACGCCTTCCTGGCGTAGCTGCCACTGCACACCCCATGTGGCCCCGCCTCTTACCCTCCATCCATGAGGGACGGGAACAGAGGCAGCGGGTGCTGGTGGGTTGGCCGGGGCTGCTCCAGCCCCACTGGCATGGGGCTTGGGAGAGGGGCTGCTCCTCTGCTCTGGCCGGCATGGAGCTTGGGGCTGCTGCGCACAGCTGGCAGGACTCGGGGGGGCGGGGCTGGGGAGGGGGGGGCTGGGGGGGGAAGAGGCGCTAAATGATCTTAATGTTACTGAAGCCTCATGGCCCCCCCCCGTAATCTTTAGCATGCCCTCCCTCCCCAAGGGGGTCGTGCACCCCAGGGTGGGAACCATTATGATAGGCAACTGGTGTGAGAGGATAGAAAGTAACCCAGGCGTAGTAGGCGCTGCTTAGTGAAGTGTAGAGAGAGTTTTGGCTAAGGTCACTGGGGCAAACACCCGCTCAATTTATATCTCTGTATAGGTGTAAACCTGCATCATAGTGTATGATATGAGGATTTCTTAATAGTTAATTATCTCTTCCTTTTCCCAATAGGAATAAGCACAAGGAATAGCATAGTTTCCAGTTCAAGCAAGGATTCTATTACGTCTAATCTGTGGCCCAGTTCCACTTTGCCTGGAAAAGCTTCAAGTGTGGGAGCAGGGGTCAACAGAATGAATTCAGGTAAGAAGTGGGATTCAGACATTCCAAGGGAATGGCAAATGGAGCAGTGTGAGAAATTTTGTAATGGCCTCCCTGTTACCCCAATCCACTTTAGACCTTAGGCTTCCAAAGGCTGATCTGATCTACCCAATGTTTAGGATGACAGACAGCTTGAAATCTAGTCAGTATCATAACTTTTTGCACACTACCCCAGCCCAAGCTCCCTTGCCAGTTTTCATGAAATCATTTGCCTATTTCCAATTTTTCCCCCTATACCTTTTGCCATGTAAACAACTCTCACACAGCTGTGGAGAACTGACTGTATAGAAGAATACATTAAACTGACTACACAGAGTGATTTCAAATCCATAAAATAATCAATTTTTTTCATGTAACCTCTTTCAGTTACATTACTATTAGGTGCTATTGGAACAATTGTAGCTAAAAAGAAAAATTCAGAAGGAAGCATGATTTTAGTTGGTGGCTAGAGAGACCAGGTGGGTGAGGTAATATCTTTTATGGCACCAACTTACGTTGAGAGAGAGAGAAGCTTACACAGAGTTTTTATTCAGGTCTGGGAAACAATTCAAACTTGTCTACACTTACTGCCCTGTGACACATAGTGAAGCTGCCATTTATGCTGAGGGGAGAGACTCGACCTCCCCGAGAACCAGTAGCTGTGCTGATGGGAGAAGCCCTCCCATTGACGTAACACTGTCTACACTGGGAGTTTGGTCGGTAAAACTGCATCGCTCAGGTATGGATTTTCCACACCCCTGAGCGACATCATTCTACAGACATACATTTGTAATGTAGACCAAGCCACAGCCCTAGTCTACAGTATAAACTTATGTCTGTACATCTCTCCTGTCGGCATAGGTAGTGTCTTAGCCTTGCAGCTGTGCTGCTGTAGCGCTTAGCAATTCAAGGAGAAGTGGCCTGTTAACAACTCTCCAGTAATAGAGGAGAAAGAAGCAGGGAGCTTGTTAGTAGGTTACAGTTTGTTATAATAAGCAATAAATCCAGTGTCCCTTTTTAAAAAAAATTCTTAAAAATAACATGTTCCTTTTTTGTTTCAATCCCTGTTACTTGATTTGGAGTAAATAATATAAGGGAGGTCCCCCCCCCCTTTTTTTTTTAAAGGAATTTAAATATGAATGACTGAATTACTGCCATAAATCATAGTCATAAACAGTCACCGGGCCAGGGAAAGAGAGTGAAAATGACTACAGTTTGATAGACAGGGTGCTCACTTTGGTTCTTAGTATGGCATAGTTCTCACTGATTTCAGTGAGAATTTTGCCTAGCAACAAAGAGCCTAATCTTGCAAGATCATAAAGGGCCCCTAAGGAAGATGCTTAGCGCATTAAGATTAGCTGTGAGGCAGAACTGCTGGAATTGGGCCCCCTATGTCGTCTCTTTTCTGCTAGGCCATGTCTACACAATCTACGGCACCATAGTTATGCTGCTGTAGCACCATAGTGTAGACCCGTCCAACAACAACGGATGGGGCTTTTCCACTGCTGTAAGAACTCCACCTCCCCAAGTAGTGGCAGCTAGCCATGTCTGCGCTGCTGGTGGTAATACCGACCTAACTTTCAAGTGCAGAGCAGGCCTGAGTGTTTCATACAGTGTGACGTTGCCAGCTTGCTATCCAAGTATCCAACAGGCCAGGTCCACAGCTGGTGTGGATCAGCATAGCGCCATGGATTGACTTAAACCCCACCTGAGGATCTGATCCAGTCTTGAGTGTACCCCACCAATGCACCATTGGTGAAATATCTTCAGAACGTCTGCAATTAGGTATCAGGGGTGGGTGGGTGGGTGACTGTGTGTGGGTGTGTTCCACTATGCACTGACTTCAAGTGTTTCTCATTATTGACAAATTCTTTTAGGGCACTCAGGATCGAGCGGGCTGACGGGTGGTTATATCCCTTCATTTCTGAAAAAGGAAGTAGGCTCTGCTGGGCAGAGGGTTCAGTTAGCAGCAATTGCAGATCCATCTCCTAGTAAGTAAAACTGTGTGTGCTTGGTTGTTTGCTCATTTGGGCAATAATGCTGTGTGTTGATAAACTGTATAGTCAAAATTGCTTGACCATGCTTTGGTTCATTATGAAATATGCTCAAGAGACCAAATAACCAATGCCAGTCAGGTTCAGGAAAGGTTCTGTATGATAGCAATCTCCGAAGAGCCGTCCTGTGCAGTGATGTTACATTCACCTTATGCAGAAGGTGTACTCCCTGAAATTACATCCCTAAAGCCATTTTATTCCCTACTTGTTTACCAGTAAAAGATACTATATACATCACCTGAAACTAGATTCAGTTAATCCGCTTTTTACCTTGTTTGTTTCTGGTACCCTGGTGTCCATCTTTATCTTTTGTTTTGGACCCACACATTTCAGGTCAGGATACACCCTTATATTTGCTCTGGGTGCATGTATTCCAGGTAACAAGGGGCGTGAAGATCCCCTCCTAGGCCTGCACCTGGATAAATAGGTCTGTGAGGATAACTCCTTTTCTGCTGCTATGAGGAAACAATTGTATGTCCCGATACTGACAGTTTTCCCATCTACTTAAGCCAAAGTTTACTTCAGCTGATGCAAGATGTGGGATATTTAGGATGGATGAACAGAATTGTGGGATAGGCCAGTTTATGCTAGATCACGGTTAGAATATTTATACTTACTGTTTTTGATGCTTAATGCATACTAATATATATAGTGGGAATAATACATATTATTATGATATATGCTAGCCAGCATATTAGTCAGCATTGTATATGTAGTATTAAACCACCTACTTTTTCTTTTTCTATTTTTCTTTCTTGTAAAGAATTGAGTCACTAGAGCTATAGGTCGTGATTTTGCAACTCCTACTGTTTGTAATAAGGGTCCCAGGATTAAACCTATTCTGACTTCTTCTTTAATGAATTATACTGTTACAACAGGGCTCAACCAAATTTGGTTTGGAGCTAGGAGTCAGCCCACAAATTAAGGAGCCAGACAACGTGCGTCCAGCAGCAGGGTGCCCTGGCCGGAGCACAGCTGCCACTCTCCCCTCCCAGCCCTGCCCCTGCCCCTCTCCCACAATGTGGGCCCAACGGCGGGGTGCCCTGCTTGGAGCGTGGAAGCTGCAGTGCTCCCCCCTCTCGGCCCTGCCACACAGGCACAGCGTTGCCCTGGCCAGAGCGTGGCAGCTGCTCCCCCTGGAGAAATACTTGGCGCCAGAATTAAATTTCCAGGCACTATGGCGACCTGGCGCCCAGCATTTGTCGAGCCCTGTTATAAAATGTCAGTTTTACTGATTAAACAAAAGTAAGCACCACCTGTGCTTCACAACACAACCACCCCAGAATGCACCAAGAGTAGGTGTGACAGGCCCCGGAGGTGCCACCTAAGACTGGGTGCTGCTTTGCCCCCTTAGCTCCCTAGACTGGGTTGTCTCCCACACTATTTTGCTTGAGACAAGTAGCAAACTCCTCCAGGGGCTGTTTTTACTCAGCCCTACAGTAGCTGGAGCCTATGCCCAGCTAGATTGCATGAATGCTCTCAGAGCCACTCATGAATCAATCTCACAGAGAAAGGCCCTGGGCCAGTCCACCCCAGTTCCTTGCTCTTCACTCTGAAGTTGCCCCGTCCTGCCCTAGTTAGAAGTCTGACCAGTAAGTTTATCACCCAGTTTGCCTCTCCCTCAGCACGGCTCTAACATCAGGCAGCATCTATATTAAGCACTTTTCTCACCCCCTTTGGATGTTCCAGTGCTCCATATACAGGCTTCTCCCAAGCCTGAGGTCCAGTCTCTTAGTGCTTCAGCATTCCTGCTGTTTTCAGCATAGATGGGTCCAGGCATGTTCAAGTGGGTTCTGCTGAGCCAACAGGTTACTTAATCCCTCCCATGCAAGTGAGTCCTAGAGTGGAGCAGTCTCTGTATCGTCTTGTGCAATGGTCATTTAATTGTGAATACTTTGTTTACAGCTCCTTTGCTGATTGATGACAGCTGAGCCCCTCCTGGGCGGTGGTGCCTCCTCTGCTGTTACTGGCAAGCTTACACCATATTTAATAAAAGCAAAATCTTATAACTTGATGCCTACTAGCAAGATGCATATTTTGACACAACAATGGATTTTAGCAGATTGACCTTCCATTAGATATCTTTCTTGGCATGCTTAATACGAATTATTACAACCATACATAAATGATGGATAAGGGGTTTGCAATATGCTGCTTTGGGTACAGTGTGTCACAGTGGAATTTTCAGAAGCACTGTAGTGATTTAGTAGCACAAGTCTCAAAAACCCTACCCTATATTGTCTATTCATTACGGAAAACAAGGAGATTATTCATTTGTAGCTTGAGTAAGGACAGAGGAAACAGTGGGGCATAGATTCACACTCTGCTCCGTCCCCCCTGTATTGCTTTTGGCAGCCCAAAGGGGCTGGACAATAACTACACCTCCTCCACTTGGGATTCCGTCATCACGGGGGACTCTACATCTGGCACAAAGCCAGAGTAGTCCACTTCTGTGCCAGCCATCCTTTGCAGCCCTCAGTGAAGGCACTACTGTGTTCCAGCTATTCTCTGCTAGCAGGCAGCCTTTTGTGACCATATCTAGTGAGAATATTTTAGTGCAGCCTTGAGGCTGCTCTAAATTATGCCAGAGTTGGCATAGAACTGCCCCAGAATTGGCAAGTGCAAAGGAACCAATTTGCAACCTCATCTATTGCTGCATCCAGCAGATACAGGGCTCAGTCGAGAATCTGGCCTGAGTAAGGCTCTTGGCGTATGGCCCACTGTGTAATTATTTCACATATCCTGATCAGTGTTGTCTGGTTGGGGGGGGGTGTTGTGTGGAGGGGTTTTGAGGGTTTTTGTTGTTTTTTTTTCCCCAGCTTCTAACCAAAAGAGTATCCAGACCCTGTGTCCAGTGACTTTTTTTTTTAAAGAGCAGTTCCTGCACTCACTGAAACTTTCTCACGGATTCTCTTTTTCTCTCTTGTAGGTTACACTTTTCTGAAGTCTGTCAGACCTCACATTGGGCAGCCATCATTTAGTCCACCTTCAAAAAGCACACCAGGATTAATGCCACGTCCACCATCAATTCAGCCAGTCCATGGACGCACTGACTGGTCTTCAAAGTACGGCGCTCACCGGTGATGTGCAGAAAGCACTTCCTGCTGAACTAGTACACATTTCTCATGAAGTGGTGACTAATCCTAGACAGCTGGCCATCACTTGTAAGCCTGAGATTTTAAAGAAACCTTATCATCTTTGAGCAAGACATTTCAAGACTTTTTTTTTTTTAGTTTCATTTGCATTAATTTGAATGCAGTCTTATACCTTTTTGTATACAATTGTTTTGTTTATATGATCGGGTCCAATTATTTTCTTAAAACCAGTACATTTTGTATATATGGCTTGGGGTATTTTGGCATTTTATACGATAAACTTTGTAATGAACTTTATAAAAAAAATTAACTTTTTCCTTTGTCAGGTCCAAATATTTTATACAAGTAAATAAACATAGCAGACTGATGCAGTATTGCAATGTAGGTGCAATTGTGAGAAAGGAGCATTGACCAAATACTGTTTTGTAATCAAGTTATGTTCTGAATGGGGCATATTAGACAAGGTGGTCAGTCAAACTGAATAACTACAGCCTTGTTTTAGCACCATGCTGCCCTGGCTGGATGCTATTGTCCGTCCTTTCACCTGCTTTGAGCTGACTTAATACGACCAACCAAGAGCTTGAATCTGCTCTCCTTGAGGTCGCTAAGCAGAGGATTGGGTCGTAAATCAGTTGCAGACTTCTTGAAAGGTGTTTTCAGCTTTGGCTGGAGTTTGTCTGAAACCTTGTCTTCACACTATGCTGCCTGTAAATGTTTCAGCTTTGGGGCCAATCCTGCCACCTTTAGGCCAAATTCCTGCTAACTGCACGGGGAGTTTGGCCTGCATGAGGCCAGCAGGATCGGGCTGCTATTTTGACTATATTCAGTTTGTTTCTAATACTATCTCCATTCAATGAGGAGTATTCTGTGGGTTTTGCTCATCTGTCCTGATATGCCACTTCAGACCTAACTGTTGTCGTTTTTCACACTGCTGACAAAACGTGCTGTTTAGGGGGCCACTTCTGCTCCCACTAAAGTCAATTAGAACATCCCTAAAGACTTCCATGGTGCAAAGTCGGGCCCTATTTTTGTAGGTGCTGGAGAAATATTTGAGGCACTAATGAATCTGACAAAGCTGGCCCACAGGCAGAGTAATGTAGTATTGATATGCCAGCAGCAACATTTGAGAAACTATGTATGCACCTGACTTAATTTCTATGGCTGTTTTCCAGCTGGATTTCCCTAAATGTATCCAGATGCTGTTTTCATAAACAAGTAAACTTCAATCGACAGTTAGTGATTTTAGCTTACCTTCCTATCTTGTTAACGCGAGGTCAGTTTCCATAAACAAGGTCTCATTGGCTATTTTGTTGTAGTAAGTATTTAGGATCAGATTCTGGTCCCAGTGAAGTCCACGGCAAAATGTCAATTGATTTCATTCAGACTGGAATTTGACCCTTGGAGGAGGAAAAAGTAACCTGGGAGAGAAGTTACAAGGGAAATGAATAGCTTATTGAAAGAGAAAACGTCCAAATAATCCAGGTAAAAAACTGAGTGGGAATTGCCCCCTCAATTCTAAATGCTTAGCTTTAAAAAAAAAAAAAAAAAAATCAAAGTGCACTGGAAAGAGCTACCTGCCCTTTCTTGCAAAAAAGAAAAAAAATTAAGCTGTGTATTTCACCACAAATGAAACCCTCCCTGATCTCTCGGGGATAAGGGCTTGGGAATGGCTTCGTATTCATGTGAAGCCTGATAATCTGCAGGGATACCTGAGCCCAACCCCAGCCTATCCATGCAGAATGTCTCTTTGCACTCTTTCCAAGACCCTCTATCCCTGAGCTAGACTAGGGGCTCTGCTGCTCTTGGGCTCCCCAATCTCTACCTGCACGCTGTTAACTCTTCCAGAGGGCAGAAGCTGGATTGGAATTCTGTAAGCTAACTTCTGCTGGACTTTCCACACAAAATGAAGTGGGGGTTTTTGTAGGCGAGTATGCCCTAGAGCAATTTCTCACAGGCTCTGTCAGTTCGCCTCTGAAATCAGCAAAGCACACCAAATGTGATTGTTCATGTAGAAAGAGGGAGCAGCTGCTGGCTCGGCTGTAGGTGAAAGCATGATGGATAGTGGCCTCTGATTTCTTCTATGCATTGTGACCAGGTATAGGCAGTGTATGCTGCTGTCCACACAATTAATGGAGGAGCAAAATGGCCTATGCATTGTTTGAAAGTTAATATGTATGTAGGCGTTTCACAGAACAACATCATGGCTCTCTAACCCTCCCCACCCCATGCTTTGTTACCAATTAACTAACAAACACTCATTTCAAACCTATAGGTACCAGCTAACAGAGCTGTGATGATGGTGCACATGCAAGGATGTAAAACCGAGCCATTTTGAATTATGCAGCATTAGAGGTATAGATTGGGGGCTGTGGTGGGTGAGGTGAGAGGAGAAATGTTTGCCAAGTGGAAAATGACCATTGTATATTTACATTTCTTAAAACTATTTAGAATAAATACTGACAGTGTTCCTCTCTGGAAATCAAAATCTGCATTTATATTTAGATATTGTTTTAATTTATTTATAACGGAAGAACTGACCCGAACAAGGGAGATGTTTGGACCTATACAAATATCTAGCTAGTTGTTTGTAAACAGAGTCTATTCTGCTGTAACCACATGCCCCTGATTCTCATTAATGGTCATGGGAGTTACAGGATATTCACTTAAAGCCCACTTCTGCAACCCTTACTCAAGCAAGCAAGTACTTTGCCTGAGTAAGGATTTCAGAATTGGGACTAGTCCTGCAAAAGGGGTTGTAAGGTTACTCTGCAACAATAAGGATCTGCATACAAACCTCTTCGCAAATGTGGGGCCTGTGTGGGTAAAACCTAAACAGCTCACATTCAAAAATTGCCTACTCTAGTTTTAAGTTAAATAGATGCAATGTATAGATTCACTGAGTAGCAAGTGTATCATGGGCACATTCCTACAGGTTTTATTCAGGCAAACTCACATTGAGCTCAATGAGACTTTTGCTTGAATAATGACCCCAGCTCCCCCCCCCCCCCCCCCCCCCCCCCCCTTCCCCCCCCGCCCCCCGCCTGCCCCCCGGGGGGGGGGGGAAGTAGAGGCTGTAGATTGCATTGAAATCTGACCAACAGCAATATATTTGTAAGAGAACTTATCACATGCAAAATATTACCTATCTCTTAGCAGGTTCTGTAGCATTTTTTTATGCTAAGTGTATAATTATTTTACAGTTTCTTATACTCCTGTGTAATATATAATGATCTTAATATGAAGGAGTCAGACCTTGGGTTGGCATCATATTAATCTGTATTTTCTTAAATTATGTGCAGAGAAATAAAATGAAATTAGCACAGAAACCCTCCCCATACTGTGTACAGATCCATTAGAAATGTGTTAGTGATACAATATCTACCATAAGATGAGGAGAAATATTTATTGAAAGACATGAAAACCCAGCAGACTTTTTCATTTGTTTTTCAGTGTGTGTGGTGTTGGGGGAAGGGATGGGTGGGTAAATGTTTAAATCCTTCTGTGTAGAGGCTCCTGCCCACAATAAAGCTACTCTTGAAGAGATGTTGACTGAAGTGTTATGTTTTCATTCGGATTCTAATATATAGGGATAGTTAATTATATCTTAAAATAATAAACATTACATTCAATCCCTTTCAAATTTTGCACTAAAACTTTTGCTTCTCCTACCAAAGGGGAGAACTTGCCTCCACATGCCAGGTTATGATCTTCATCCACATATATAACTGGACACTTTTTGTAAGCTTCTGACCCTTACAGTTAAATAGCGGAGATCAACTCCATTAAAGCCACTGAAGAGACTTGCATTTAATTCAAACGGGAGACCAATCAGGCGTTAAAGAAGGGCATACTTTTCCTCAGTTTTCTGCATATCTCATCTCTTCCCTATTTCCTCCCTCTGCCCGCAAGTCAATAGGAGTTGATGGTTCTCAGCACCTTGCAGGATCAGGCCCTTCGTTAATTAAGATGTATGCAATATTCTGATTGAAATTGCTGGTGGGTTGTTTTCATATTTAATTAAAAGTAATCTGTTGCCCACCCTATCTAAGACCCGTTACATGGAACTGATAGGCTGGAACTGCAACGGGTGGAGTGTGGGAGTCTGTGTAGATGAGACCCAACTGTGTATCTCAATATCATACAGCTGGGACAATGGTTCAGCTTTTCAGCAATATCTAGGTGAGACTGGAGACTTGATGACAGAGAGATCTGTTTCATTTTCAACCCAGACAACAGTGAGGTGGTGATGGCAGTTAGGGTGAAGAAGCTAGAAGAGATGGCAGAGGAAATGTTTTAGGGAGTGTCTGTCATTTGTCACCAGATATTAGGGCTTGCAGATGCCTTAGATGGCCACATTACATCAATAATCAAGTTGGCCTCTTACCAGTTGCACCTGGTCTGCACCTTTGCTTTTGGAAGCAGCCCTTGCTACTATTTGTCACCTCAAGACTAAACTGTCACTTTGTGCTAGAGCAGTGGTTCCAAACCTTTTAATCACCCACCAGCTGTGGGAGTTTTTTGTTTGTCCTTGTTTTTTGGCACCCCACCCTTCCTCAGATCCAAATGTGTGAGGGGGCCCAAAATCATAGGCCAGTTGCTTTCTCCAACTTCACCGCTGCTGCCTCCTCACCCAGCCAAGGGGGCATCAATCATCTGCAGCCCTGCTGTGCGGTGGGCCCCATCTCCCACCCTTGGTCCCCCTTGAGCGCACAGCATAAGACTATGCTTTAAAACCATTCAAAGACTGAAGCTGGTGCTGAATGTTTTATCAAGTGAGATATGTTGTTGGCAGTACATGGTATCAGTGCTCCCACCTGGATAGTGTTTTTAAGATGCTCATCATGACTCAGAAAGCTGTAAATGGCCTGTGATCTGCCTAGCTGAGATTGTGTCCTGTCACATGCTGCCCTTAACTACCCATGTGTAAAACTAGTATAATGTTAGTATTCTATAAAATATAGTATAAAATTAATATAAGACTTAGATTGTAGGGTCCTGTCTCATACAGCTACAATCCGGAGCCCAGATGGGATTAGTTAAACTGCTATTTAAATTCACCTAGTCTGGTTTGGAATAGAAAAGAAAGGCAGACTGCCACATGCAGCGCCTCATTTGGATGTGTCTGGAGTCTTGGAAGCTTGACTACCCTACGTTCTCCTACAAATGGACCTTGAGCTTGTTTGGAGGTTCTAGCAGGGGAGCGCAGCTACCGTATACCCTTGACCGAAGAACGGTACTCCTCTATCTGGGAAGGTCGTCCTCTTCGACCGAGCGCGCAGCTTCGGGAGGGACGCACATGGAGCGATGAGGGAGGAAGGGGACACCCGCCTAGCCAGCCAGATCAGCCGAATCAACCCTGGCGATCAATGGGGTGACAGATGTCGCAGCCAGATCGCCCTCACATCCACAGCAGAACAGGGCTGGCACGGTATATAAAGGTTGGTTATTCCTATACTTTAACACGTAGGGTGAGTAGACCTGTGGTCTCCGGGACACATTAGTGACCCCGCGCTAGTCGGTCGCAGGCACCAGAATGAGCGCAGGTCGCTCCCATCCAAGGCGAGCCCCCACTGGTTTGCCCTATTTTTCTCTCCCAGAAGCCTTTTCAGCATTTGCAAATCAGCAGCCTCTCTATTGGCGGCTTGCCCCCGCCCACTTGGGGGCGGGCGGGTCCTCCTGGGTCTGTAGGGCGCGCGTCGCGCTCCGCCCGTGCCGGCGGCGGTAAGTGGGAGTGAGCGAGCAGCGCTAGGGTCCGTCCTAATCGTCCGTGCAACCCCTAAGCGGCGCGCCTGGGGCCGGGCCTGGGCTGCCTCTGCGGGGCGCACGGGCCTTTCGTTAGACGCCGGCCGATGGCTTCGGTGCAGCCGCCCCGGGGCTGAGCCTGGGAGTTCCGTGCGGGTCCCGTCCCGTCCCGGCAGCGGCAGGGGGGGTGGGTTGCTGCAGATCTCCTGCGGGCGGGGGGCGGTTGTTCCGATGGGCCTTTCCGCCTCTCTGCGAGCAGCGGGGCGCAAACCGGTCCCCGACTGCAGCGTGGCGAGGGCGGGGGAGCACGTGTGCGCCCCGTCAAGCGTGCGTTCAGTGGGCCTTGGTGCAGGAGACGGCTTGGGGGGAGGCCCAGAGCAACGCTGGCCCGCACCCCCGTTCTGAGACCCCTGGGGGAAGGGCTGCCGATTTTATAGGCGGAGCTCCTCTGCCTTCTGGGGAGCCTGCCTGTGCCGTGGGTGTCCTGAGCTACACAGCGCAGCCTGCGGGGATCCAGACATGCAGGGCAGAGCTCTGCTCAGCACATGTGCGTATGGGGCCACCTGCCCTAACAGCTGGCAAGCTTATGGCCTGCGAGGGTTCCTTATTCAAATCCCACTAGTGGTCTGTAGCAACCTCTTTGGAATGTGCTGTTTGCATCCAGATGAATTCACACGACTGTGGCTCTTTTGGGTAATGTTAATTGCGAATTTGGCTCTGAACCACTGAGGTCTGGCCATAGACCATTAAGAGAGACTTAGCATAAACAGTAAACACATTGATTTTTGTAATTTGCTGAGCTTAAAATAATCACTGTTGTTTTCAGTTTCTCGTGTACTTAAAACTGCAATATTAGGATTGCAAATATTACGGACAATGTTTCTTTCCACTGACCAAGAGTAGGAGCAGTCCTCTGATTGTTTGGCGTGGCCGGCTGGCCTCAGACACTTTTATTCCTGCATCGGGAGTGGCCAGCTGGAATCTGGTGTTTGGCTTTTGTGGTGGTAGCAATAGTATAGCTATCTTCAAGGCCGTTCAAAGGGCGCTTTTTCCCTACTCATGAGGGACACTGCAGCATTGAAAACTGGAGTCTATTATTCGCATGCCAGCATACACTTTCCCGGATTGCTGCAGCTGTGTTTCAAAAACCTCCCTACAGACTGAAGCATTCTCTACACCACTGGAGACTTTCCATCACGCAGTTATATGCACAGTTGATGTAGCCATGTTGGCCCCAAGATAGTAGAGAGAGAAGTTGGGTGAGGTAATAAATATCCTTTACTGGACCGACTTTTATTGGTGAGAGCAGTTAGCTGAATGGCTGGTGGTGCTGGAACTCTACACTCTTTTGGCTAATGGCTGCAGAATGGAATCCGGCTTCTACTGAGATCCAAACACTAGTCTATTCAGTACATAATTTAAAAAAAAATCATTCTCCTAGCAGCAATGTCTAGCTCAGCAGTGTTAAAAGTTTGAAAGGTTACATTCTATTCAGAGAGAGAAATGATACCCTATGAATGGACCCAAACTTGCACCAGCCCGGAATTCATCTTCTACATTAAGTGTAACAGACTGCTGATCCAAGAAATCATTTAACGTTCCAGTACGTCCTGAATCACTAGGGCTAGAAAGGAATGTTCTAGAGCATTAGAAAATAGATTCCCAGGCTTTCATTTTTCTATTGGTGTACAGCATTCATCTTCAGCTACTAAACAGTTCTGGTACATAAGGACTAATGTAATCCCATGCTTCTGATTATCATCTTGCCTCCTCTTTGATTCAGACATGCTTTCTAGTGGTTATTATCTTAGAAACATCTAGAGCTAGGGCTAATGCTTAAACCTATTTTCCCAACTGATTTTTTTAGAGTTTGATTAGTGATAATTTATTTCTTCATTTATTTCCCACCTGTTAGGGGACTGGGGAGTCCCCATACAGGCTGCACATTCCTGTGTCCCCAGGACCATGCACCTTTTACTGTTTCTTGTTTTTAATAGATAGGTGGAGTCACAGCTGGAGCATGTTAACAGGCTGTGTATGTGCCTCTTACAAGATGCATGCATAGCTTAGAGTATTTGAGTGTGTTAAGAGCTTCTCTGTGTGGTACAGTGGTGACAGACTCTAGCCAGGGAAACAGATTCATCTGACCATAGCGGGCCTCCCAGTAGTGAGTGAGATTTTACTTGCTGGAATTGTAGCCTAGGATCATATATTTAGATCCTGTTATAGTTTTCAATAAGGGCCTCTCTCGAACTTGACTGAATTGTCGTTTGTGACACCCTTAATCAACAGTTTGGTATGAATTACTCAAACACCAATGTTTTGATGGTGTTTGGTTTATTTGAACTAGCAGTGGGATGTTACGGCATTTGCTGATAGTTTTAACTTTTTCTTTAGTTTCCTTTTCTTGCCACCTTCCAAACTGGGCTTTTTGTCCATGCATTCTAAAGAATGCTTTTTTGCCAATAGTTTATTGCTAGATATAAGATTTTACTTCAGATATTATTACAGAGATGGCGATGACCTAATATTCAAATTCTCCATTGTGTAGCATTTCTGAGGTATGTGTATCTTCACATTTATAAAGATAACTAGTGTAGAGAAACCCCTACTACCAAATTCACATGGAGGTATTTGATGTAGAATGACGACAATGTTTATACACATGTATATGTGGTGGGGACCCTGTACGTTGGTAATAGTGCACAGTGCGTAAAACAACTTGTATGATCAGATTAAGGACATCATAACTTGCATCTACTAACTTCTCCTACTATAAACTTTTAGAGAAGATCAGGCAAATCCAGAGTCTGTCTGTCTTTAGGAAATGCTACAAAATCTTCCTCTTTATATATTTTTTTTAAAAAGCCTTTCCACCATAAGAATGACATTCAGCACTGACCCTCTTTTTCCTCTCTCCCACTCAAGCTTCTGCCTTAAAACCCCTATCCCAAACAGCGTTGTGGGTTTTGTTTCCTTTTGTTTTCTCCAAAAGGGAGAAGTGCCAGAGACTCCATGAAATCTGCTAAGGACTTTGCTATTGCTATTAATTTTATGTGGCAGGCACTCAAACGGCAGTGATGGGCAGGGGTGTAAAACCCTAAAGTAGATACATATTAGAACCATTGCTGCAGCCTCCGTCTCTAAGAAACCAGTGTTTATATTGCTCATACTTGGCTTTTTCCGAAGTTCTTGGAGTGAAAGGAAATACTCAGAGGTAACTAAATGCCGTACATTGATAAACACAGCTCAAGTTAGGAAAAAGTACTCGGTGAAATGTTGTCTCTAAAACTAATTCAGCATCTCTCTGTCTCACACAGGCATCCTGCAAACCATCACTCTTAAAAAATAACGTGCAGGCGATCCTTGTAGTAACTCTTCATTTCCGTGTATTTGTCAGGTGATCAAAGTTTTGACGTCATGACTGGAAAACCAAAACTTTATTACTTTGATGGGAGAGGCAAAATGGAATCAATTCGCTGGTTGTTAGCAGCAGCTGGGATTGAGGTTTGTTTTGCTATCTTGAGCTACCTTTCTGTATCCCTGCCTCAAAGGTCAAACTTAAAGCTGTGTGGTTTAAACCAAAAATAAAGTAACCAAAGTGGAATTAACTGTACAAACAAAACAGCATTTCTTAGCACCTGCACTAAATGCTACTTTAGTCCGGGTAGATAAAGGGGTGTGACCTATATATTGGCAAAGCCACTTTAAACCATGCTAACGAACAATTTTGATTCTGAATACTCGCTATGTTAGTTGTTAGGGAAGTATTTAATATCCAGCTGATCAGCTGTGGTGATACATACACAATCTGGGGCAGGCAGGTCTGTCTGCTATAGCTTCTTATTTATCTTTTGGTCTGGTCTTCCATGGTATTCAGTTTTTACCAGTGTGACTTCTACTCAAGTTTTGCAGCTTCAACTGGCTGATGAGTTCTCCGGCAGACAGTTAGATTATTAATTGCATCACAAAAGCATTTTGTTTTACTTCGCTGATATGTATGAGGCTGAGAGGGAATACTAAGCAAACTGAACACGATCTGTTGGAAGCTACACAGATCTTCTGAGCAGAGGGGGAAAGCCAGTAGACAAGTGGAAAGAAACTGACATTAGCCATATTTATTTCTAGTGTGGTGTTGGATTTCTAACTTCTTGATAAGAAAGAGCTCAGATGAGCACTTCCATTATATCTGCCTCTCTGCTCTCCCTCCCTTTATAGTAACTATCTTGAGGTCACACTTAATGGACCTCTTGGTTCTAGTGCTGTGAAAAAAATCTTATATTCATATCTTGGGTGGCGCTTTTTTTTTTTTTTCAGTTTGAAGAAGAATTTTTGGAAACAAGGGAACAATATGAGAAGCTCTTACAAGGTGAGTCCAGATGAAATCAGATATATTTGACCAAGTTTTTCTTAGTCTAGGAGAAGAAGGGCTAAGGGAAGATTTGATAGTTTGAGGTCCAGTCAGTTGCTTCCCTCCCATACACATCAGGGAGGTGGAATGGAGTACTGACATCAGGAGATGGGAAGGTTGCCCTACACTGACAAGCATGATCTTCAGAAAGTCACAGTAACTTACTGGGGATGAATACACTTATCTGAGTTCTAAAGTCTAACCTGTCAGAAACACATTCTCCACAGTGTATCAGTTTTCTGTCCCTCTCCGAATCAGCCAATGCCTCTGTCATGGACATTAATCCTTTCTGTCACAGCAACAATCACACGGGATGAATCCAAAATTGTTGCTCTGAGTGGCCTGATTCTCCACTGTTTTGCACCTTGCATAGTCATTCAAACCTGTGTGCAATGCTACCATGTGGCAAATGAGGTCCTGTTATTTTTTGGATGCAGTTAGTGTTGAAATTGGACATAGCGATTGCCTTTTTGTTCAGCTCGCACACCATGCAGTTCTCCTCAGAACATAAGAGTCTCTTGCATATTTGCGTGATTGTCTCTAGATTTGTATAATGTCAGAATTGATTAGCCTTTCCTATTCATGAGAAAAGCAAACCGTAGAGTAAATTAGTGTGTTGAGATTTGTTCTCTTCCTGTGAACACTTTTATATCATTTTCACTGCCTGCAGTAGCTTGCAACAGCACTGTGCCAACCAAACCTACATTGCATGTGCTAACGAAGTTTTTTAAATTTCTGTGCTTCAGGGGAATGTCTTGTGTTGTTCTGGGACATCTTGTGTTTAGTACAAAGCTAAGTCAGATTTCTGAACAGTTTATCTATTTTGGTCACTTTACTGATATTTAATCCTAGCTTGATAAAGCACAACACAAGATATATACGTGGGAACTAAACACAATTCATAGGTCATTCAAAAGCCCCTGTGTAGAATAGTATTAAGTGCCTCTCCTCTGTTTCCACCTCTGCTCCCACTCTGCTGGGAAATATACATTATTTAGGTCACTTTAAACATTGGCATTTGGAGTGTCCCTCTAGTATTAAATAATTTGCAGTCTTGTTGATGCTTTTACAGTAGCTATGCTCCATGGTGTTGCAGTGCCAACATAAATGCTGATGTGTACAATCACGCCTTGGCTGAGGGAGAACTTACTATTTTCAAAACCAGGTTTGCTGAACCAAAGTAATCTTATTTCCTTCATCTATGAAAATAGCTGGGGTCCTTCCAGTAACTTACTGACTTCCTTTTGCTTGCCCCCACTGTTAAAATTTTGTTACTGATTCCCATTGACTGTTCACATCAATTTGATGATCAAAGTAACAATTTTTCTGAAGGTGACTGGAAACACATCGGAGCGTTTTTGGACCCCAGTTCCGGGGCAATAATAAAAGATTGGGGTGGGACTATGTGACTCTTTCCTTTTCGTTTCCAAAGATGGAGCCTTGCTCTTTCAACAAGTGCCTTTAGTGGAAATCGATGGGATGAAGATGGTGCAGACCAGAGCCATTCTGAGCTACATAGCAGCAAAACACAACCTTTATGGGAAGGACCTGAAGGAGAGAGCACTGTACTGTAACAGCACTATTCTTACTTAGTCTCCTGTAATAACCAGTTGATTAACAACCAGAGCTTATCTAGCAGACATCCTGTCAAATGTTGAACTTGGTGCCTCAGTGGAGTTACACTGGTGTACCTGAGATCAGATTCTGGCCCGCTAATTCATTGTGTTCTAACGATTTATACCTAAGTGAGCTCTGAGCCAGTAGGTTGCCATGCTCCGATTTGAATGGAACATCAGTCTGGCTGGGCAGCCACCACAGAATTGGACAGAGGTTTATCAGGCAGTGAGGTAAAAATCCAAGTCTCTTACAAAGAAAAATGGTTTGGCGACCAGAACTTTAACTTGTTGCTGCAAAATCAGTCTTTTCATAGTGTGATGTTGCCTTCAAGTAGTGTCACATTACACAGCAGCATTATAAAGAGTACATTTTCAGTGTTCCTTCAGTAGCTGGGGGGGAAGGTGTTTAATATTTGCTGGGAAATGTTTGGGTTAATTTGAAATTACATCCAGATCTGGAGGGGTTTGAGGGCGGGGGAGAGGAGAGGGAGCGGTGTCCACTAGTTTAATTGTGACCTGTTTTCTCTGCATCTTGGAGCTCTGGAGGTTCAGCCTTTGAATGCCTGTCTCCTATACTCTCTTCTTTAAGGCAAACTGAAAGTTGGAAGTAGCATTATTGTTAAACGCTTACATAGCTGTAATACCTAGAATCCAGTTAATTCAGGATCCTATTTCTGTGGGCATTGTACAAACATGGGAAATGACCATCCTTGCCCCAAAGAGCTTACTCTAAAAGACCAGAAATGGGAGGTGGAGAGACACATACAAATAGGCCAAGGTGGAGGGCGATTCAGGAAGGCAGGGTGACAAAGAGGGTGTGGGCAATTCTTAACCAGTCAAAAGCAGTAATCAAAGTTCACTAGCTGTCTCACATAATATAATTCAATGTCCTATGGTTCATCTATGTAGTAAGCCACAACTTTCTCTAGCTTTGCTTCCCTGAGAATTTTTCTTCTAGCAGAATAACTCCTTGTTAATTACCTCTAGGTTTATCTTGAGACGCAGTATTTACATTTTAAAATGTACTACTTCCAGATGACTTCGTTCATGCTTTTATGGTAGCCAACCCTATTACTTGTTGCTTGTGGCTGAAACTTTTTGAAGTGCCTTAGAATGTATATGGGGAAGGTTTAAAAGAGCTACCAGTGATTGTTCCAGAGTAATCTGCTCTAGATAACCAATAAGACCCCAGTTTTGAAGCTGACAGAGGCTCAAGTTTGCGCTGATATCTAAAAGTGTCTTGTAATTAATGAATTTGGTCCTTTTTTGAGAGAGCTTTTCAAAACACTGTCCTTTAGAATAGAGGGTAGTATTAGAGTTAGCATACTTGACCCATAGTCTTGTGTGATGAACATCTAACGTCTACTGAGACAGGCTGAATGGAATGAAGGAGGCCATCTCACCAGGACATCTTCAATTGTTAAAGCCTTTTGGTATTAAGTTGGAGTCAAAGTCCAGATATCTTAGACCCAGAGAACTGGATAAAGGGGGATATCTGAAAATTGCTACATTAAACCAAATCTGGCTAGGTCCTGCAGTCTACTACCGTGCAAACTAAGGAATTGCTCCAACACCAATTGAAGTCAGTGGCAACACTTTTATTGGCATCAGGGATGTTAGATACCTCCATATAGTGTTGTTTAAAATTGCCCACTATTATTAAGAACCCTAAAATGGGCTCACACGGTGGGGGCAAGAGGAGCAGCAGTATCAGGGCCAAAGAATGAATCCCACAGCCTCCTTGTGAACACCAGATTCCCTTTTTAAACAGGAGAAGCAGGTTTTCCTGCTGGAAAAGAATTACACTTTTACTACAGCAAAGCAAGGCTGATTAGTGATACCTTTTTAGCCTAAATAAAAATGCACTTTAACTGACAATCTGTATTTCTCTTTAGGATTGACATGTATGTGGAAGGAACAACTGACCTAATGACGTTATTTATCATGTACCCTTTCGCATCAGCCGAGAATAAGGAGAAGCAGCGCGCTGTAATAATCCAAAAGGCAACAAACAGATACTTCCCAGTCTATGAAAAGGTGTGGCAAAATACATTTGTTCACTCATGTTACTCTCCAAAGTTCTGTAATGCAGTGCAGGATCATAGAGTGGGCACAACAGGAGGCGGGGGCACTCTGCATATAAGAGACCTTTCTCTAATTTTAAGTTGTTGACAGTTCTGAAGAACAGGACCTGTTTTTGGATCAGTATTGTAACTAGTAAATCACAGGACAAGATACTGATGGGGGTCTGTGGACCCAAAATCAGATGGAGGAATAGAATGAGCAGCACCTTACACATATGTTTATAATGTTTAAAAAGAACAGTTGTATTACGGGGATTTTCAGTCTGGGGGAAATGCTGCCACTACTAAAATGTCCTTAACGTTCATAAAAATTATAGATTGCAGTATTTCATGACAGTAACTTATAATCTATTGGGGGGCATTTCTATAAAAGGTCTCATTCTGGCCGATAGAGGAATTAATCATTCAACTAAAAACTGATGGTTGCCTAAGCGCAAGTGATCTCATTTTAAATTAATTTATGTGGACACACAGTATGGTCCTATCCAGGAAGCACTGACTTCCCAAAACTGAAAATAATCATGAGCAAAATTGAGTGGGAAGAAAAACTTAAACATAAAAATCTGAATAGTTGGAAGTTGACTAAGAATGCTCTGTTAGATGCTCCCTACCCACCCACCCCCAATTCCTAAATCATGGAAGAAGGCTTCTTCGAGTTGGCTTGTTCTTCAGAAACCCTGGTTAGGAGGTTGAGTGAGTAAAGTAATGAACTTCCATATATAAAACATAGAAAAATGGGAAGTTGATAGCAATGAGTACAGATTGGCAATTAAGGAATGCAGAAAGCTGATAAGGAAAGCTTTAAAAAACAGCCAAAAAAAGAAAAATCTATGGCCAATAGAGGTTCGAGGACAATAAGAATGGATTCTTCAAATATAGCAGAACAAACTAAACCTGGTATGATATAAGGTTGGTAATTGCCAATCACAATGTAGAACAGGAAGAAGTAATCAGATAGTTGTGGTGTTTGAGTAAAAAAGTGGGACAGTGTCTTCATATCTTACAGTGATGAAATACTTTCTATTCCATGATTACCTAGGGAGGATGTTAAACAGCAACTATTAGCCAGTCCTGCAGATTTAAAAATGTTTCTTTGATCCAAGATTGTTAATATTTTGTAAGTCAGTCAGCCAAACTAATGTGTGCTTGCTTTGTGAAGTAGGTATCTCTCTTATCTAAGGCACTTATGGTCCCCATCACTGTAGTATCTGAGCGCCTCATACTCTTAGTTGCAATTATCTTCACAACACACCTGTGAAAGGTAGGGAAGTAATCTGTTCCTTTTTTTACAGATTGGGAACTGACGTACAGAGAAGCTAAGGGTACAATCCATAAAGATGCTGAGGTGCCGATGTCCCAGTTTTAGGCACCACTATGATCTACAAAACCCTTGCTTGGCTATAGAGACATTCTAACTCTTTTTCAGGCATAGTTTATGTTTACTTCAATTATTTAATGTGGAACAACCTCAACAGGGCAGAATGAAGGAGTCCCACTTCAGTATATTATGTAGCCTAGTGGTTGGGGTATTCCCCAGAGGTGGCAGGTCCATGTTCAAATCTCTTGCCCTCACCAGGAGGAGGAACTCTGAACCAAGAGTCTCCCACATCCTGGGTGAGTAGCTAACCCACTAGGTGAAAGGCAATCAGGAAGACCCGTTCTCCCCTCCCCCGTGATTTGGGCCCTGCATGTAAGTTAAGTGGCTGAATCCACATCTCCCCCAGTTTGTGGATTGCAAGCAGAGCTAAGTGCCTAACTCTGTGAGAAGGGCAAAGCTTAGGACACACCCTTCTCTTCAGCATCTTCTATTGGCGAGCTGCCTCAGTGACTTTGTGCATTCGAAGGCACCTGTCTCTCCTCATGCACTTATAGGAAACTACGTGCCTAACTCAGGCTTTCTGGATCACATTGTTCCTGTTTTTTTTCTCTCTCCTAGCCACCTAAAACTTCTATGTAGTGCTCAACATTGCAACATCTAAGTCCCTTCATGGCAACTAAGTTCCTTCCCTTTGTGCCTTGCCAAGGGTTCCACAGGACATTTATGGCAGAGCAGGAATTGAACCCACTTCTCCCAGTATTATCTCTGTTGTACAGTAGAGAGAGACAGCAGCAAAAGGCTCAGCAACTTCCATAGGAGATGGGTGGCCTGGGGAGTGAGGCATTGGCTTGAGCACTTTAAAAGGTACTAATCAGAGTTCCCTGTGTCCAGCCTGTGTGCATATATCTTGTATCTTGCAGATTTTAAAAGACCACGGACAGGATTTTCTTGTTGGCAACCAGTTCAGCTGGGCAGATGTTCATCTTCTGGAAGCCATTTTAATGGTGGAGGAGAAGAAGTCCAATGTTCTCTCCGAGTTCCCTCAGTTGCAGGTAACTCCACTAACAAACAAATCTTTGCACGTATAAGCACTTTTTTCAAAACGCTGCACAACCACAAGTACGGTAGTTCTCTAACTTTGTCCTTCTGATAGTCCTTTGTCTGCTCCCCTTCCTTTCCAGTCCCTCCTGCTTCCTTCTGGAAAACACCTTCATAATTCAAGAGATTAAAAATCAATAGAAAGTGATATCTCTGTTTATAGAAATCCATAATTTGGCTTAAATTCTATTCAGTGGATTTTCATTCTCTTCTCAGTTCTGTGGGGCAGTACACAATAGCTCCAGATCATAAGATGTGACTTAGGTGAGGAAATATTAAAATTACAGCTGACTGGTGCTTTCCTTTCACTCTTGTGTCAATACAGGGTAGGAGATATCTCCTCTGCTCCCTTTTCCACTCCTGAGAATAATTAGATGGATTTCGGTGGGGGATGGGGAAGGTTGGTTGCTAGGCTAAGTGTCCCTGTTGTGCCATTGTTTAGTCCTTCAGGATAAAAAGCTTAAGTTGCATGGTTAGGGTAACATAAGAGGGAACATGCTAAATTGCACTAATGGCTTTGTGTAAGAGAATGAATGTAGAAGAACCATTCACATAAGCAATTACGGGAGCCACGTACAAGAGAGTACTAATACTAACCTATCCTGAGCCACACCACTGAGGCAGAACACGTCTCCAAGACTGGCACTTGAGCAGAACTGCATTGACACTCCATTTTTGGGAGCCCTTCCTTGTTGCACCAGTTCAGCTCCACTGGTACTAACAATGGTGAGAGTGTGGTGAGGATATTCAGGGCAGGTGTTAACATGCTATTAAAAACACTAGCAGCTGGTCTGCTCTAGCCCTCCCACTTGTTGGAGCTGAACTTGTGCTAAAATGATGGTGGGAGAGTGGCCTATGTAGACAAGTCCTAGGGAATGTGGGATCCTCAAGCGTCAGTGTCCACACAGCTTCTCATGTACCTTAAGGCACAGGCAGCCCCTACAGTTCTTTTGAAATGACTACGGTGACAACCCTTCTCATTTTCTTATTTATCACTTGTATGCTTCTTAATTTTATTTATTCTGCCAGAAATGGAGACAAAGATGGGTATCTTCTGTTACTTTGTTGCCACTTCCATTGGTTTCCATTGTTCACATACTCTAAGATTAAGTGTAACAGGGTGGCTGAGCCTAATTTCATTTAATGGTCCCGCTCTCCTGTTCCAGTCCAGGTGTTCCCATTTGGCCAGTGAGGAAGCTGGGAGAGCACCTCGGGCTGTTAAGAGGTCTGGTAAGAAAGAGTGTGAAAGACTGAGACAGGAAAAGGACAGGAGGTGAGAGTTGCTAGAGACAGAAGGTGGTTCCTGGGAGAAGGTTGAAGTCAGGAGAGCAGTGAGAAGGCCAGGGAGATGATGAATGCTCCCAACAAAAAGGCTGGGGGAGCTCCCACTGGGTAGAGTGGAGTTGCACCCCTGAAGGAAGGGCAGAGGGATGGAAGAGGACTGATGAGCGCTGTGATGGAAGACACTGGGGTATGGTGAGAACAAGAACTGTATGCACTGGGGTGACATGGACTGTGTTTTGAGAGTTCGGTTATGGACTATTTGCATTATGTTTTGTCAATAAACAATGTTAATGGACTAGAGGACAAGCTTGTATGGAGTTACGGGGGACCTGAGAGGAGGCCACAAGATTTTTGACATTGTTTCTGGACAGCATTTCCCACGCTTGCCTGAACAATGCAGAATTTCAGGTGGTGGCTTCTTTCCCAGGATAATAAATTCTTTATACATTTCAGGGTGAGAATACCTTTTCCTGGGATGGTTATCATGAAAAGCCTTCCTAGAAGGGAGGTTATCATGTCTTGAGGTTTCTCATTTGGCTAACTATAAAGTTGCATAAGGTGTCAAGTATAAGAGACACGCGTTAATGTGTTGGGAATTCTGGATTAGCTGCTGAGAACTACATACCTTTCCCAGGCCTGAAGAAGAGCTCTTTGTGGCTCAAAAGCTTGTCTCTCTCACCAACAGAAGTTGTCCAGTAAAAGATATTCCCTCACCCAGCTTATCTACTTTAAAATCTGGCATTCTTAGGTTAAATGGCAACCAAACACTGTCCTCTGTAGTCAAGTCCTCTACTTTTGCACAAATGGATAGTAATTTTTTTCTCTTACTTTCTGGCCTTTAAATGTTCTTGTGATGTTTTCTGTTTTAGGCTTTTAAAGCAAGAATAAGCAACATCCCCACGGTTAAGAAGTTTCTGGAGCCTGTCAGCCAGAGGAAACCTGTCCCTGGTGATAAATACGCAGAGACTGTGAAGAGAGTTCTCCAAATGTCCTTTTAATGTGAAGGCAAATTTAATGTGGCTGGTTAAAATAGTAATGATGAGCTCAATGCTAGCAAATACTTACACTTAACCTGTAAGTAAAAGAAACTGCTTAGAATGTACATGTGCTGGTAAACTGCAGAGAGAAAGCTACATCACACTTGAATGGAATAGCTAACTGAACAATAGGTGACATTAGAGAGGTGAATAACAAATACAAAATACAAGTATTAATTATTAAGCTACTTTTAATAACTTACTGCATTTGAATAAGATGCCTTTTTATTACATTTCTCTTGCTGTTCTGAGTTAATGAAATGAATATGCATTGTCTAGCTAGAAAACTTTGATTTTCTGGGGGAAGTTGAAGCCTCCAGTATAATTACTTTTCACCAGTATAAGTGTTTTCTGCCAACTCCAAGAGTTTACTCTAAAATCCAGATAAGATTTCAGTGGGGTGGAGGGTTCTGTTTCAAGATTGCACTTAGCTTTCTGATGGGGGACTTAATCCTGGAAAACTACAAGAATAGTTTTAGAAGACTGGAGAGTGTTAGTAGATAACTCAAGCTTTGTGGGACACAAGCATATAAGCTAAAAAGTCCACATACTGTATTTGTATCAAACTTGTATCTCCTCCTGCCTCCTAGCATTAATCATTTTAGGAAGTAATATCTAACATATCATGTGAGTGTAGCACTCTTGTTTCTAACTTGTTCCATAAGTATTGACTCAACAATAATATAGAAGGCCTTTTCCAGCCTAATAAAATACTTTCATTCTTAAGTGGTAGTATTGTTTGTTGATTTTTTTAATTGGTTGATCTAATCTTTGTTTTACCGGCTGCACCATGGCTGTCTTTCTTTTTAAAGCTGAAACTTGTTTTAAGTGGACATCTGATATTCACGTGATTTTTAATGACCTGATATAACTTTTTCCTCCCCTCCCAGTTTCAAAATACAAACTATACATGTCTCCTATGCAGGTGGGTTAATAAAATTCTGAATCCAATGCTCCTGCTATTGTAGACACAGACAAGGCATGCAGGGGCAGGAGAGAAAATTAGCATGTACCTCTGACCTCAAACCATGTTTGGCTCTTACTACAGTTTTGTGGAAAATGAATCTTCAGAGGGATTTAATGTGCATTTATCAATTCTTCAGCCTGTACAGTTACGCTCTGTAAAATGTTAATAGTGCATTCCATATTTGTGACTTAATAATCTGTGTCAAGTGAGCCCTTTTCACAGGTAAAAAGATCTGCCATTCCCCTTTTGGCACTGTTCAACAGTTGCAGGGTAAGAAGGGAGATGCTGCTGAGTAAGAATAACCAATTTACGGGGCAACTGCAGTGTATGGGAAGCATATTCACATTATTCTTGCGAGCACCCAGATACTCCCCAGCCTGAAATTGACCAGAGACCTCCGCATTAGGGCTGTATTTCCTTCAGCCCCAAAAGAAGTTTTGGGTGATCTACCCATCTTGGCTCATGTCTGTTCTCGTCTGCCTAATGCTAATTGCAGCTCCCATTTAATCCTTGGCTTAATCTTAGAAACTTGAGCTAGAGGATACCTTGAGGTGAGGTCATCTAGTCCAGCCTCGTAGTGAGGCAGGACCGAGTCACCTAGAATATCCTGGACAGGTGCTTGTTTAAGCTGCTAGAAACCTCCAGTGATGGGACTTCCACAACTTCCCTTGGAAGCCTGTTCCAGTGCTTACTTATCCTTTATCGTTAGAAGGTTTTTCATACTATCTCCTCGAAATCTCCCTTGCTGCAGGTTTAAGCCCATAACTACTGGTCCTATGTTCAGTGGACATGGAGAACAACTGATCACTGTCCTTTTTAGAACCGCTGTTAACATTTTTTAAGACTGTCAGGTGCCCCATCAGTCTTTTTCTCAGGATAGAACGTTCCCAGTTTGTTTAACCTTGCCGTGTAGGTCAGATTTTCTAAGGCTGGGTCCACACTGACGGCAGCAAATTCACTGCCATCAGATCAACCGCTCTGGATTGACTGAGCGGTCTGTGTAGACTTGCTCAGTCGATCCAGCAAGCAACGCAGGAAAACCACCCCGGTAAGTGGCATAGCGCTGCGTCGAAGGGAACGCAGCGCAGTGTGGACAGCGCGCAGAGACACTGCAAAGTTGACGGAAGATACACAAGTGATTTACATCACTTGCGTATCTCCCGTCGACTGCTGCTGAATCGCAAAGGTAAGTGTAGACCGGGCCTAAAACTCATTACTTTTGTTGCTTTCTCTCTAATTAGTTCACACCTCTCTTAAAGCGTGGTGCCTACAACTGGACACTACTCCAGCTGAGGCTTCATCTGTACCAAATAGAGCAGGACAATTACTTCCTGTGTCTGACATTCCTTTTAATACACCCTAGAATTATATTAACCTTTTGGAACTGCATCATGTTGTTTGCTGTGACATTCTCCAGGGTACAATCTGGAATGTTGGACATCTGCGTCCCCATAACTCTCCAATTAGGGTGCCTTTTACACTGCTATACTGGGAAAACAACCACTGCTAGTGTGTTTATACACAGCTTCTAGCATGCAAAATCACTCCCTGCTGAGTGAGATGGGTGTTCTAGCCAGTCACTCCTGAATTACAGTGCAGTGAGTTCCCAATGCACAAACCCTGTTATCCCAAATGGAAGTTTCCAAATGTTTCAATCCAAACACACATTGGTTTAGATAAAACAAGTTTATTAATGACAGAAAGAGATTTGAAGTGATTACAATGAAGAATAAAAATCAAAATTGCTTACAAAGAAAAGGTAAAATGCAAACTAATATTGAATTTATCAAGCTAAATGAATTCAAAGCAAAGATCTCTTTCACCATATGCTCACAGCAGTCTGGCTGGGGTCTTTCAGCTAGAACCATTCCCTCATTCAATGATGCTTTCTTTGTCTTTCAAATGTTGTTAATGTCATGCTCAGGGGAGAGAGGTGACTATTGCCTGATTAACAGCTCTTCTTTGGCAGGAAGAAGGGTGTGATAAATTTACATAGCAGCAAAAAAACAGCAGTCCAAAACAGACTTCCTGTTGCCTGAACCCCAGCTGGAGTTGACTATGCTGACACCTGACTGAGATGTTGACTAGCCTTTTGTCTCTGAGGAACTGGTTTGGGCTGCCTTTCTAACTTTGGAGCACGTTTCATCAATGTTCTATAGCACAGAATCTTAACATGTACAAAGCACATGTATGTAGAATCTTAACTTTATATACAATATTGCCATATGTTTTAACAGGACAATCATGATCAGTGGGGAACATAGGGTACAGACTGTCACAGTTATTCCCCATTTTGTAGTTGTGTATTTGATTTTTCCTTCCTAAGGGAAGTACTTTGCACTTACCTTTATTGAATTTAATCATGTTGATTTCAGACCAATTCTCCAATTTGTCCAGGATGTTTTGAATTGCCACCATTTAATAAGAGAACACAAACAATCTCATTTACCTTACTGTGACAGGGTGCTGGGAGAGACCAGGCTGATTCAGCTTCCTTGCAACTCGGATCTAAATTGGAAAAGGCTGAGTAGACTCTGCACAGATTGGGCTGATGAGGAACAGCTGCCAGGCTCTTTAGCCAGGCACCGTAAAGGTGAAGAACCACTGACGTAATTTACATACCCTTGTAAGAAAGGTGAATTGGTGTATGGAATTGTCAATGTGTTTTGTTACCCAATAGCAGCATTAATTCTACCATTGTGTACATTGAACAAGGTTGTGTTTGTGTACGCACGCACTGTACCCAAGTTGTGTTGAATGGAATTTATAAAAAAGATTTTAGTCCTGACCAAAACCAATTTGCAATGTTGTTGTATTGGAATTGTGTGATGTAGTTTGAAATATCAAAGAATATATTTTAGTTAGTAATAGTAGATATTAATGTTGTAGAGTATGTTCAATCTGTGATATTGGGAGTCAATACTGATTTGATACAAGGCATGCTAATACATTCAAACATGATAACCTTGCTTACACACATTCAGGAGCAACTGATGACTGTAAATTTGATAGTCAAACATGATGGGACTAAAGAAATCAAAGTCTTAGATGCTGCAAAAGCTGCCACAAAGCACAGTTGGTGGGAAACCCTACTGGTATGATCCCCCACTGCTACTGGGATTTTAAATCTAGCATTGCATCCCATTGTGCTCATGTGTGTGTTGAAGATAGTTTCTATAAGGGCTATAGTGGGACTCTTTTGGTGGATTAGAAGATCCCTAAAGCAACTCCAAGGGCTAAAAGACCCCATATACAAGTGAGGTGGTGCTCTGTGATATACTCTGCCGATAAGAAGATGCTAATCGTTCAGATCCGGGCAGGGGTGGCTTGAGCCAAAGTCAGAGATGTGTATCAAGGAGTCTTTGAGGTGGCCTATTAAGCTAGGGCAGCCACTAAGGACGGGAATGTTGGAGGCCCATTACAGCTGCACATAGATAAGGGTGATGGGAACAAGTTATCCTTGAACATCTGGGGGTACACTTTTTCGTTTCCAAGGGGCATACCTTCTCACCTATCACCAGATGTTGTTTTGACGACCCCAATTATGGTGAGAATGAAATGTAGTTAAGGGTGAAAACCCAATGTAGGTAATTAGCATATCTGGTAATGAATGGAGAGGTAATTAGGTGAAAGCTATTTATGGAAGGGTATAAGTAGTCACTATTTAGACAAAGGGGTGCGCTCCATCAAGACCTGACCCCGTGGGAGGTGCTGCCAGTTGAACCAGAGGATCCACTGACTTCCTGGCGGGGCCCCTGAAGAAAGCCGTTCCTGTATGCAGCCTTCTGAGTAACTGCTTAGCTCTCCTGGCTTAGTGAGTATGATCTATTGTAGTTAATTTTAGGTTTTGTATTCAACTAGTGTATCTGTAGAAAATCTTGCACATTAAATCTTATTGATCTGTAAATTGAGTGTACCATGTCTCACTGGTATTCACATCGATCACTACGTGTCTAGTATCAACAGACTTGAGCAGCAGAGGGGACCTGTGTGAAACTGCTACACTTACCTCTTTCACCACGTGAGCTTTCCCTACAGGCTGTGGTATCTTGATATAGAAGATGTGTGGTGTGACACTGATGATTTACTTTCCCAAGCCTGAGATCCAGGAAAATTTAGGAGCTGGCAGGTGTTCATCTGTCCCTGACTTTTGGTTCAGTAGCCTGTAACGTGTTCCAATCCCAATGCTTGGCTGCCACCAGGGGTTAATATGTTACTTTCTAACATCTTTAATTCAGGATCAAAGGGCAAATTTTGGTCATGGTGTGAGAGGGAGGCTGGATTTTTCTCACTTTTTGAGTTCCCTCGTTGCTAGTGCGAGGGTTTTACTTCCAGTATGTATTTTACACTAATCTTATTTGCCACTCATCTTCCTGTCACAGACAGAGAGGAGCAGAAACCACTCACATAGTTCTGGGGGCCCAGAATATGATGATTCCACAGCATCTCTCTTCCTGTCTCTGAACCTGGAACAGTGTCATCTTCACAGAGCTAGTGAGGACAAGGTGAGGGAGCTGCTGCCTGGCTCTAAGCTCTGAGGCTATTCTGAAGGGGAATGAATGTTGCTCAAGGTATCAGTAACTCCTGTGCTGTACCTTCCCTCCCCATGCCCCCTGGGGGAGAGAGGATTCTCAGACACGCAGACAAAGTGTCGCTGTGGTGCCTGCCTTTGACATGGGGCTGGGGTTAGGCAGCACCATGGAGGGCTCAGCACCCAGGATGGCTGCAGCTCCTGTTCCCTGTGGAGTTTTTCTCCTCTGCAGCCTTGCCCTTCCCTAGCTCTCCTCCCATGAGGAGCCTTCCAAAGAAACAAAGAGTCATTCTCCCCATCATGCAGGTTGAAGCCTGTGGAGTCCATCAGGTAGCAGTGGAGGGGGGGAGGGAAGACTAAGGACGCAGCAATCCTCACTTCAATGCTGTTCCTACACAGGCCTGCCAGTGTCTAATCCCTCTGTCACTAGGGCCCATAGAATATAAATTATTATTTTCCAGACTCTAGGAGAGGAAGATCTGTGAGCTCAGTTTCAATCAAACCTCTCACAATATAGAGGAAAGGGGTAGTAGACTAAAGTCCACTGCTCTTCAGGAGTCCCTAGTATTTAATAACCAACCAGCCAGAGCTGTAAAATAGTGACCCATGCCCTAGTGCAGCTCCACGGTGCTAATAATTAACGGGCTTTGGGCAGCTTTCGTAATGTAATTGTACGACACACCACAGTCTTTCAGCTCTGCTCCAGAGGCAAAGCTCCTGTTCAGTTGTGAACACTGAAGCATCAGAACCTGTAGTTCTGCTGACTAGTAGCTAGTGCAGCTAGATCTTTCAGCTTCAGCACTCAGGAGTAAGTGCTGCTTAGCATAAGTCAGGGTCACAGAATCGGGCCCCCAGCGACAGGTTTTGGTGCAGCATTGGTTCAGAATGTTTGTGTCCTGGTTCAGGGCTGAGTCACACCTGCGAGCGCTCCTCTAGTCTCTCTGTGGGTAACCTTTCCTTGCGACAGGCCTACCCGCACTCCTCCCCCAGCTGAGCTCTGTGCTTCACCCCACTGTAGACCGGATCACCAGGCTATAACATGCACTGTTCCTGAGCAGTGCCTGACACCCCCTTTGCAGCCCCTCCAGAATGCACCCCTCTGGTGACAGGTTTCATTACCTTCTCCTTTCTTCACCTATGCTCAGACTGATCCCAGAGTGGCAGCCCCCCTGTCTTAAACTGTTCAGGGGACAGGCCTGATTGTATTTGGCACTTGGAAGAAATTTCCCTTCAAGAGCCTGTCAGCAGTTAATTGAAGTGACTCAAAAACAGCATCTCTAAAAGAAATGAATTTTTGCACAAAGATACACAGCAAGCAGGGAGAAGGGTATTAAACAATTGTCACTAGGCAGCTGGCCTCACCTAAACATTACCCTTTCCTTGCAAGTTGTGGTAGTTTCACTTACCCCAACTATCTCCACCTCTGGGCTGTGGGGGAAAGGCTTTCCTCTTGCAGTGTTTTCTCTCACCACTCCCATAGCAGCTGCTGCCACTCACACCACTTCCACTCTTTAATGGTTTAGTGCCCCTTGGATCCTTGCCTCAGAGCAGGGAAAAATTTACCTCCTAGTTTGGTTGCAGCCAAATGGGTGTTTCCCAGTTAAGCTCCCCTTAAGGACCCCACGGATTTTCTTTGATATCTTTGTCCTTGTTTTGTTTGCTATTTGTTTCCCCCCAACAGGTTCATTTGATTCAATTCCAGGCAATCAAACAGGATAACATCAAACAGGTAAGCTGAGGCATAGATATTAATTAAAAATAATACAGCTAACTTTAATGGGAACAGGATTTGGCCCTCAGTACACATGGTGATAAAGGGCTCCTAGTGGTGCTAGGAACTCTGTGACAAAAGAAAATGCTTAGAGTTGTACAGTTGTATGGTTTGGTAGGATCATGGTTAGGCCCAAGGTGCTTAGGCACCTCAGTAAAGAGGCCATAGCCAAACTTGGATGGAAAGCATGCAGATATAAGACTCCTGCACTGTACCTGTATGGAACTGATGCTCTCCCCTACTCAGGAAGCATTCCCAGGTGGCTCTTGGCACACTGCTACCTTATAGCAAAAATGAGAAGAGAGCACAGGTGGTAGGGGTGAGGCAGACTCAGACTAAAGTAACACGGGGGTCCCCTAACACTTCTTAAAGCAGGGGCACCCTGGAAGTTTTTTCCCTATTTAGTGCGAAGATACTGAATGAGCTCATTTCAGTTTGTTCATTTGATGACAGTGTTAAGTGGGGTTGATTAGGAATAATTTGCAGAAAACGCTAGACACTTAGGCAGAAGCATGGTGAACGTCACAAGAGGCTTTATCATCTGAAAAGTCATCGCTGCCTCCGTAACACAACTCAGTCTGATCTTCAGTAGGAGCCAGATACCTAGCTGCCCTTCTGCCTTTAAACCCTTCCGTTTCTCATCATTTTTCTCTTTTTTAGTAAAGATTGCAAACCTTGCAGTTGCCACAGATATCGATATAGAGAGATCAAGCTCTCAGTCCTGCTATGAAGTACTTTTCTTACTATACAAGAATTAACAATTAAAAAAAAACAACACCAAAAATTGAGTAACTAACTCTAAATACAGTGGAATTTACCTAACAAACCTCCCCAAAGCCAGAAAAGCTGCGGTGAACTGCTGAAGAACTAATGTTTGTTCCAGTACTACAATTCAGAAGACGGGAACTAAAATCCCAAAGGTAGTTTAAAAAGAAATGTCACATTGTAGTAATAAGGGATACCCATTAGAAACATTTGACACATTCAGAACAATATTTTCCCACACTGCCACACTAGGAAACAGACTGAAGTGTTCTTAAAGTTAAATAGGGGCCAAATGACTGGATTCATTCATTAACAGAAGTGGGAGTCTCTCTCCCCTGTTCAGTATGACTGAAAACTCCTACTACAAGGCGGAGTTTCAAGTGCCTTATTGGAGGCACATTTCCTCATTTAAGAAGGGGAAGTCAAGTGCAGAAGCTGGGAGGGAACTTGGAGAAGGTTAGTACCAAGACTCAGACAAAACTTATTTCCTTAAACCCTGAGCTGTTTGAGAATCTCTGCATTGGGATTAAGAACCACATAATTGTTAGAGCTAATTTTTCCCCATCTTTTATTTAGTATGCAATGACAAGTGCTGGAGAATGCAGTCTCTAGTCTAGGAAAAGCAAGTCCATTGCTAGAAGTGTGGAAGAAAAAGAGAGAGGGGAATAGATTTTATCCTAATGTGTTGATTTTTCAAATATTTTTTTTCTTTGACAGTAAATCACAAACTTGAACTCATGGCTGGGAAACCCAAACTTTACTATTTCAATGGAAGAGGACGAATGGAATCCATACGTTGGCTGTTGGCGGCAGCTGGGGTTGAGGTTTGTTCTTTATAAAGAAATCAAGTGATTTCAGATAGATTGTCTGGTTGAATTTATTTCTGGGTAATAGAAAAAACACTACAATCGAGTTATAATTACCCAGTTCTGTTCCACTGAAGTGTCTATACAGGGTCTTCCAGGCCAGAAGATATCTAAATTTCCAACATAAAACACAAGAAAGAAAACAATTTTGTGAAGTTTGCTTTAAAAGAAAATGTAGAAAAGTGAGTGTGCAATTCAAGTCACAAGTAAATAACTAAATGGGTTTAACAGAGGATATAGATTTTATCTGCTCTTATTAAAAATATTGCTAGCTGCAGTGCTGGATTCCTCCTTCCTTAGTTTGGACATTAAAGCCCTGATCCTACAATTTATTGCACGGAAGTACAGTGTTGTCCTCACAAAGAGTCCTATTGACTTGGCTGTCTCAGCACTAGGAAAGCACTGTCTCTTTTATAGTGAAAATTCTTGTTATAAAAGCAAGGAATGATACTGGCAAAAGTAAGAGGAAAGGGGTTGTTTTATAAGGCCCAGAGACTTCTGCAGTTCTAGAACTCAAGTTTGGAAATAGAGGAGCAGAGGTAACATTTTTAAATGACCATGATTTGACTAGGAAGAAAAATCCTAAATCATTCATGCCATCCTCACTGTTTTAAAAATTAAAAAATACGCAATGTCGATGATCCTGAAAAAACTGACAGTCTTAGCAAAATATGTTAATGAATAATGCTGTGGCTGGCTGTACCAACCAGGTAATAGTATTGAGCATAAAGCTTTTTGCATTCGTTATCCTTCGTCACCTAATCAGGACCTCATGAACTTGGTCTTTCACAGCATTTATTTACTATGTGTGGCTCGCTATTTGTTATGATTATTAGTATTGTGGGACTCTGGCAAGGGTAAAACATATGATTTTCAACAGCTTTTAATAATTTGAGGATTAAAACAGGATTTTTTCCTGTATTTCTATCTGTAACAATCGCCTTTTGGAAGTTAAATGCAGAGGCTTTGATCTTGTTTCTTGCTCTAGCAGCACAGTCTGCCAGCATCCCACTGGACATGTGTGTGTGACAGCTAGCTGCAGAAAAAGATCTGTTCTGTACTAAGGTCCTTGATGTGAGAACTCCACTAAGCTCCATTGCTCCACCCCTGGTCAGCATAGCCCAAGGGCTGGGCTGAGCTCTTTTGGGAGGTTTTTTCTCAATTTCAGCCTGTCCAAAATGCTGCTGCTAAAATCATCTCTCTTCCACCCCTTTGATATGTCCACCCTTCTTCTACAGTAGCTTCTCCTCTTCCACAGACCATTGAACCTTCTCCTCCTTTCTTTGCAAGCACTCCACACTTCCACTCTTGTCTGCATTCATTTTCTCTCCTTGCTTTTCACCTGTTAATATATAATTTATTATTTATAATAACTCCATCCACCTTTCCTACCCCATTTAGCCAATGCGTTTTCACCTAGGCACACCATAATCTATTTGCCTACTTCTGATAAGTTAAAAATGAAAGGAGGAGAGTTGACAGTTACCCTGAAAGAGCCTATGTACATAGTACTCCTAAAGGGCCCTAAAGAGATGGAACAGATGAAGGGAGCTGTGGAAACACATCTGGCCACAGCAGGAGCCAAGCGAATGGTCTCCCTGCTACAGTACCTAAGATTCTGTCGATTTATGAAAAACTGACTCTCATAGAGGTACATAAAATGATGGTAAATTTATTTTAGGGAACAGGGTGAAGAAAACAAGGTCAGAAAAATGACAACTGAAATGGAACGTTGTGTTATGGAAGCCTTATTCCACTACTGCAATACTTCTTAGCAAAAGGTCCTGTCCCCAGGTGGCACCTTTCACTGCATTGAAGTGTTGCTTTTTGAAGCTCTTTTCCACATGGAGAAGTGCAGTGGTAGCTTCCAGACATGAGGAGGATTTTCTAAAATTATTTTAAAATAGGAAGCATGATGTTTATTTCCATTTGTGGACATCATTCTGACAACCCAGGTCACAGAGCAGGGGTTGAGTTGAGGGATTTAATCACTTATCTCACTAGTCAACTGGTATTATTGGATTTTTTCAAATTTCCTTTTAGTGAAAAATCCTCAAATATCTCCTGATTCATCATTCCTGTTACACAGTTCATCCGTCTTGTTTTTATTCCTCTCTTTCCAGTTTGAAGAAGAATTTTTGGAAACAAGAGAACAATACGAAAAGCTACTACAGGGTGAGGCTGCAGACTGAATCTTGAGTGACTATCAGATGTTTTTACCTCAGAATCAGTATTTGTACATTATACTGTAAAGCAGAATCCAGGCTTTTCAGCCTTGGGGCTGAACATATATCAAAAAGGTCAAGGGGCCATGCATTCGGTACTTGGGGAAAGCCTCCAGGCCTGTGCACTCAGTGGGAGTGGACTCCAACTGCCGGTGCCTTGTTAAGGATTTCCTGGCACCGGGGAGTGGTCATAAAGTCAGTACAACCTGCTCCTCTGCCTCACTACACTCAGCTCCTGGTGCAGGGGATATGGCTGACTGGGAAACTGTCTATATTACTTTTTATGAATATTGCATGTGACTCAGTTTCCCTATTCAGTGTTGTATTGCTGCCTGCCTGAAAGCATAGATTTAAATCAAAAGAGGCTGTCAGAGGGTTTTTAAAGAACCCAGGGGAGAAGTTATCTGGCTAACTCCATCCAGGCTAGGCTGTTTCACTTTTTCCAAGGCTTGTGGTAAAAGGAGACTTAACCCCTGCCAGCCCCTAGAAAAGGGAGAGATTTTGAATTAAACTAAGCTGAGCGAAGAGGAGCTGGAAAGGATGTAATTAATAGCTATGTGTGTAAACCTGTTACTGTTGTTACACTTTGTCTAAATGCTTTGTACCTCTGAGGAATGAATACACCATGTTTTGTTTGAAGAAACTTTAGTTACTTTAATCAGCTGCTGTTACAAACTTCCAAAGTGGATACCCTGACAGGGTCCATCCCCAGTTGGATCTGCTGAAGTAGTCACAGTTGGTACCCAGGGGGCCATAACCTAGGTCCTGGTCTGAGAGTGAGCAAATTGCAGAATTCCACCCCAGAAGAGGTAAAGACCTGAGGCCTGTGGAGATTGTACTCAGGGAGTCCCTGAAAAGGGACAGTAGTGCAGCAAGCTGGGATGGGGGATATCAGAAGTTGAAAAGAGAGAACTTTGCACTCTGGATGTTCCTAGTTGTTGTATGGTCTGTAGGGGACTGTCACTAGCTGGGACTAGTTAGAACCTCTCCTATTTAGAAATATCATTATTTTTTTGGAAAAACTTTTAACCAAACTGGTGAAAAGTCAGAGGAGAGGAGGTATTTTAATGGGTACAGCAGGTGCACTGCCTTAGTGCGTAGTTGTAGAGCTGAAAGTTGCTTTCTGTTATGGGAATGTTTTTATAAACACAATACCTGTGAATAAACGATCAGTTAGTGCTTACCCAATTATTATACAATCCAACAGGTTGCTATGTTGCTTATGGCCAGCTATAAAACCACCTGCTGATGTGATTATAACCATGTAATACAAACACTACTCATCCATAACACATTTAGCTCATTGCCGTGGGATGTTGAGAGGGCCAAATGTATAACTGGGTTAAAAAAAGAACTAGATAAGTTCATGGAGAATGGGTCCATCAATGGCTACTAGACAAAATGGTTGTGGAGGCAACCCCATGCTCGATGCTACCCTAAAACTCTGACTGCCAGAAAGGAATGACTGGGTAGATCACTCCGACTGCCCTATTCTGTGCATTCCCCATGTAGCTCTGGTACTGGCCACTGTAAGAATATAAGACACTGGGCTAGATGGCCCATTGGTCTGACTCATTATGGCTGTACTTATGTTCTTATGTCTGCAACATGCTTAGAACATCTTCCAATCCTGGTAAACTATTTATATATTTATGCATCCTTAATATAAATGTGACTTCTTTTTGTAAGCAGTTTAGAATTGTTCTAAACAATTACTGTTCAGTCATGCTTAACCCTTCATGCAACAAGTGGTGACATTTTCTTATATACACCTGACCGAGCACAGTAGAATTTCAGTGTCTCTCAAATGTAGAAGTATTAGGACCCAACCCTGCTCCCATTGAAGGCTGTGTCACACATCCCATTGATTTATACGGAGAAGAGCACCAGGCCCCAATCCATGACTAAGTATGTCAGTCGGTTCCAGTGCAATGATAGTTAGGGGGACTCAGTGTCTTGACATTATTTTTCATTTCCAAAGATGGAGCCCTGCTGTTTCAACAAGTGCCCATGGTGGAAATCGATGGGATGAAGATGGTGCAGACCAGAGCCATTCTCAGCTACATAGCAGGGAAACACAACCTCTATGGGAAGGACCTGAAAGAAAGAGCACTGTAAAGTATTAATAACTTACACAAATATAGGCACTTCCATTCCAAAGCCGTTTCCAGTGCAGAACAGTTTAGGGCAGGAATAGAAGAGGAATGACCTTTCCAATCTCCAATGCTGGGAGAATTTAGAGAAGCAGGATTCAGTTACCCAGATTTGCCAGGCCACTTGGGTGAACGCCCTTATTTTTGTGCCAGGTGATCTCTGAGTAAAGCTGAGATTTTCAAAGGAGTGTAAACGAGGTAATTGCCCAATTCTACTTAATTTCAATGGGATCTGGGCACTTAACTTCCTTCCTCTAAAAATCTAGCTATATATCCTGTTTGGAAGATGACGCTGCCAGTGGTGGGACATGGCTCAGTGATGCATTTGGAGGAAGAATCTACCTACTTTGGCCTGATTTTTGCAAGTTGCATCCATGTGTAACTTTGCTGATTTCAATAACTCGGGTACATGGCTTGCCCATGCAAAGTAGCTTGTATGATCAGGGCCCAAGCAACCAGCACCACTTCCTGGGGCACCCTGGCTTTTTCTTGGAGGTTTCCCATGCAAATACTAACCAGCCTGGATCTGGCTTAGCTTGTGAGAGCTGACAATCCAGCCTCAAGTGTTTGCATCAATTGCACTGTAGCTTGCTAGATATACACTTACTTCATACACTCTGAGTAGAAAGGAGAGGAAAAAAGGTTGTCATGGAAGAATTATTGTAAAAGAAACTAAATGCTTTGCATTTGTAATGAGTGAAACATGAGATTGCATGAATTCACATAAGAAATCATCTGAAATTAGACTCAGTGAATTGTTACAAATATTAAGCTCTATTTCTTTACAAACGTGACAACAAAAGTGAGTGACCACGTGCAACTTGTAAAGGTCAAGGCTTGAAGCGATTGAAAGATCAGTTTCTTTTTTCAAAGGTAAGTAGTTTAAACTCCACAGTCAGAGGCTGCAGCCCCAGGTCTGAGAGAGTGCAAGCATCTATCTGGTTGTCAGAATGATTTCAAACCATTTAAAGCAAGCTATGCTCTCTGCATACTGGAAAGGAACCTGCCAGCCGAAAGTATGTTGAACATTTGGTTTTAAAATCCATGCTTTAACACACACTGTTCAGTTCAGATGGGGCAAAACAGACAAAATATATCCCCCTGTGCTCCAGGGCAGATGGGCACGTGGGTGGGGATAAACTATAACTACTGACGTTAGGCAATAACAAGGAACTTCCTTCACGTGGTTGCCCATTCTTTAATTTGCTCATCAACTTCATCAAGTGAGTCCTTCTGCAAGGACAAACAGGGAATGCAAGTGGCTGGGCTCCAGTGCAAATGTGAGCAGAGGCGACATGAACACGAGGAAGGCTAAGCACTACCAGAGAGCATCGCTTACACGGGGCAGAAAATTGCAAGCCTCTTGTGTTCGCACTGCCTCAATTAACAGGGCAGGGTCTGAGTGAAGAACGGGCATCTCAGGAGGAGTATGGGAATAAATGACACTAGCTATACAGATGAGGCACCTGACTGCAGAGTTGCTTCCTTAGCCCTGCTACTTAGGCAGGAGTTACTGTTTTGTGGCTACACAGCCAGGCTCTCAGTTGTTCAGACGCAGGTTTTGTTACCTTGCTCATCATTCTGCACCTGGCACGCCTACCTGCAACACTCCTCACCTGTGCTGGTCAGGATCCAGCCCTGGGCCTGAAATCCGAGAGTGTGCATGAAAGTGAAAGCTGTTCCTTCTCGCAGTAAGAGACAGCGCGCGCCACCTTCTCTTGCAGTCTTTAAAAGCAGGTTCAGTGTAATTCCACACACCCTTTCGGGTGTTCCGAAGGTTCCCCACTGTTGCAACCTCGTATCAAATTACTTCAGACCATTGACTCTCTCTCCAGTAACCCTGTCCGGGAAATAATTTACTGGTTCAGTTAATCTCTACCACAGCTTTAGCAATCAATGTTGATATAAGACAGTCCTGCCCTGGAGTAGTGAACAAAGGGGGAATTGTTAATTCTAGATGCCTTTGCAAATCTAATTGGAATAATTATTTCTTAGAGTGTGAGTCTCTTGGGCATTCACTTCGGGACCAATCCTGCCCCCACTGATATGAACAGCAATATTCCTACTGACTTTGATAGAAGAGGATTGAACATTGAGCCTCTGACAGAGAGAACGAATACAGTCCTCTCTATGTTCTGTACTGAGGACATGTATTCTTGCCCCCAGAATCAGTTGCTTGGGCATAGACATAACCCTATGCTTGCTTTCCTAGTGCTATGGCAGCTTTCTGCTATAAGTGATTGGAGCTAGGTAGGTGCAGTGCAGGGCGGGGGTCAGACAATATGTGTTGATCCAATCCATCTGTCACTTTTACCACTTCCCAGTGAAAGGAAGACATTAGGGCCTGCCTGATTCCAGAACGTGGGGTGTAAAGGATCCCTGTGCATCTTCTCTGTGCACAGCCAGGCTATTCAGAATGGAAGGATGGATTTGGGCATTAGATTTAGGTTACTTCTCTGTGCATGACTTGGTGGAAGAGTTGGGGTCTCAGTATCCAGCTAAAACAGAAATGCAGCTACTGATGATGTTGATAAGATCACGCCACAGAGGAAATCTCAGCATTGCTGTTGAACGCATTTTGTTTTGTTTTTAGAAGACAGATATTTGCAGATCGATAACCTGATTAAAAGGTTAAAAAAATCCTGATAACACAAAATTCAACTCTCTAAAACCCAATCTTTTTTCTAAATTAGAAAGAAAAGCTGAAAATATTAAGGGTCACTTATTTCTACAGGATTGACATGTATGTGGAAGGAGCAAGAGATCTGACGGATGTGATCAGGATTCACCATAAACTATCTCCCAAAGAAAAGGAGAAGAATCTTGCTTTAATCAATGAGAGGGCCACAACCAGATACTTCCCAGTCTATGAAAAGGTATGTAACAGTGAAGGAACAATTTACAGTCAGAACCCAATGCTGAAAGGAAAATTCATGCTTAGTGAAGGCAATTGAATTTGTAACTGTAAAAAACCCAATTTGCTGGCCATTAATCTGGGCTTTAAAAATATAATTTCTCTACAAATACCATAGGCCCTGCTCTTACTGGGGCTTCTGCAATTACAACCTCATTTTATTTAAGGGGACTCTCTGTGAAAGGAAAGTCCACTGCAGGACTGGGGCCTCAAAAAGACTAAACCTACTAGAGATGACGGGGTTAACTTGCAAAACAGTAGGCGTTTAACCTCTCAACTGTGATTGATTTGATAAGAAGCCATGCTCAATCCTAGTGCACCTATTTTCAGATTATATACCTAGCTATCCTGGGAAAAATATGATATATTTAAGATGATGAAGAAGATGATCTATTAAATTCATTTGTACTAGCCCAGTGAGAGGCAATGCAACCTAAGCCTCCTATTGAAGGCAGCTTAAAAGAAGGAGCGTGCTGACAGTTTTTATATAAAGTCTTATATACTTGATTGAATTAGTCATCAATCTGAATCAGAACTCATAACTAGTGTGGCAAGGTGGGGCAGGGGAGGGTAAGGTACTCCGCCCCTGTGGGTCCTGCGCTCTGCCGGCCGGGCCGGTGGTGCAGCTGCGGGGGGTTCGAGGGAGGGGCCGGGGCCCGCTCTGCCCCTGGGTACCGCTACCTTCCTTCTGGGATAGCCCGTGGACTGATCCCTGCGTCTCCAGTGAGGTGCTCTGCCCTTCAGGGCCCTAGGAGTCACAATGGAAACTGTAGGTCTCTGTAGGCTGCAGGCTGCAGGCAGCAGCCTGCCTGCTCCAGGCCACCAACTCCAATTTGCAGGCTCTCTAGCTGTAAGCCTCCAAAACCACGAACTGCAACAGTAAATTAACTCTATATCTCCTACCTCCAACCTCCTCTCTCCACACCTTCTCCCTCCAAGCTCCACAACCCACACTGACTGTCTGTTTTGCAGGCTTTTTGAGTGTTTGGGGCGGGGCTTCCTAATTGGCCTCAGCTGGCCTGATTGGTTAAGCAGCCCCAGGTGGCCTAACTGCCTAATCAGGCCCTCTGCTGAGTCACCCGGGGAACAGGGCTTTGTTGAGTCTGGGGCTGATATACCGGCCTTCCAGCACTCTGGCAAAGCCGTCAGGCCTGGCTCTGTCACATATCCTCCCCCCCTGCTCAATCCCACCGGGTTGGGCAACTTGGGACGCCATGCTGTGAACCCGGGACAACCCATCAGCATTCCCGTGGCGGCAGCCCGCCCTGTGCTGAATGGTAAACCGGAACGGCTGTAGGGACAGGAACCACCGGGTCACTCGCGCGTTTTTCTCTTTGTTCCGCTGCATCCACTGTAGCGGGGCATGGTCAGTCACCAGGGTGAAGTGGCGTCCCAGCAGGTAATACCGGAGGGCCTCCATTGCCCACTTGACTGCCAGGCACTCCCTCTCTACAACTGCGTATTTCTGCTCCCTCGGGAGGAGTTTCCGGCTAAGGTATAGCACGGGGTGCTCCTCGTCCCCCACTAACTGCGACAGGACCGCGCCGAGCCCTACTTCTGAGGCGTCAGTCTGCAAAATAAATTCTTTAGTAAAATCCGGGGCGAGGAGTACGGGGTTACTGCATAGAGCTGTACGCAGATCTGTGAATGCTTCTTCTGCAGCTGGGGACCACCGCACCATATCTGGGCCCCGGGCCTTTATCAGGTCTGTCAGGGGGCTGGCTCTAGAGGCAAAATGGGGAATGAACCGCCGGTAATACCCTACCACCCCTAAAAACGCCCGGACCTGTTTCTTCCGGTTGGGCCGGGGCCACCCCTGGATGGCCTCTAGCTTATTTAGTTGGGGTTTTACCGTGCCCCTCCCCACGATGTACCCGAGGTACCTGGCCTCCGCCAGACCAATGGCACATTTGGCAGGGTTTGCTGTGAGGCCAGCCTGTCTCAGAGTACCCAGTACCTTCTCTACCCTTTCTAGATGTGTCTCCCAATCTGGGGTGTAAATGACTATATCATCTAAATATGCAGCGGCATAATCGGTATGGGGGCGCAACAGCTTATCCATCAGCCGCTGGAAGGTCGCCGGGGCCCCATGTAAACCGAAGGGGAGGACCGTATACTGGAATAGCCCATCCGGAGTCGAGAACGCTGTTTTCTCCTTTGCGCCTTCAGCTAGGGGAATTTGCCAATACCCCTTGGTTAGGTCGAGGGTTGTTAGGAACCGAGCCTGGCCCACCCGATCCACCAGCTCGTCTATACGGGGCATGGGGTACGCATCAAACTTGGATACCTCATTTAGCCGGCGAAAGTCATTACAAAATCTGGTAGTCCCGTCGGGCTTTGGCACTAGCACTATCGGGCTACACCACTGGCTGTGGGACTCTTCAATGACCCCCATCTCCAACATCTTCTTCACCTCCTTTCTAATCTCCTGCCTTTTGGCCTCAGGTACCCGGTAGGGCCTCATCGTAATCCTGGCCCCAGGGTCAGTGATGATGTCGTGGGCCACCTCCGTCGTCCGACCGGGGCGGGTCGTAAAGACGTCCGGGTAGCGGCTTATCACCTCCGCTGCTTCGGCCGCTTGGTTTGGCGTCAGATCGGGGGATATCTTCACCTGCTCCCGCGGTACCCCCTCCTGGACTACCATGCATGCTTCTCGCGCCCTCCATGGCTTTAACAAGTTCACATGGTATATTTGTTCTTGTTTTCTGCGCCCTGGTTGGCGTACTCTGTAGTTGGTCTCCCCCACGGGCCCGAGCACTTCGTAGGGCCCCTGCCACTGGGCCAGCAGCTTGCTCTCGGCCGTGGGCACCAGTATCATCACCTGGTCCCCCGGCTGAAATTTTCGGATCGTGGCCTGGCGATTATAATGGGCTTGCTGGGCCCCTTGGGCCTTCTCCAAATGTTCCCGAACTATGGGGGTGACTCGGGTTATTCGGTCCCTCATCTGGAGCACGTGATCAATAATGTTCTTCCCCGGGGTGGGTCCCTCCTCCCAAATTTCCTTGGCAATGTCCAGAATGCCCCGGGGGTGGCGTCCGTACAACAGTTCAAAGGGGGAAAACCCCGTGGAGGCCTGGGGTACCTCCCGGATGGCGAACATAAGGTACGGCAGCAGGGTATCCCAGTCTTTCCCATCCCGGCTTACTACCTTTCTGATCATCGCCTTGAGGGTTCGGTTGAATCTTTCTACGAGACCATCCGTTTGCGGGTGGTAGACTGAGGTCCGCAAGGCTCGTACCTGCAGTAAAGTGCACAAGTCTTTCATCAGTTTTGACATAAACGGGGTCCCCTGATCCGTTAAGATTTCTTTCGGCAGCCCCACTCGAGCAAACATCTTTACTAGCTCCGTGGCTATTACTTTGGAGGTGGTGCTCCGCAAGGGGATGGCTTCGGGGTACCTGGTAGCGTAGTCGAGGATGACCAGAATATGTTGGTGACCCCTGGCTGTCTTCTCCAGCGGCCCCACGAGGTCCATGGCAATCCGCTCGAACGGGACTTCTATGATGGGCAGCGGCACCAGTGGGGCCCGTAACCGGGGCTGGGGGCTGTGCAGCTGGCACTCCGGACAGGAGGAGCAGTAGCGTCGCACGTCCTCATAGATGCCTGGCCAGAAAAACCTCCGTAGAACCCGGGCTAGGGTTTTTTCTACACCCAAATGTCCGCCGAAGAGGTGACTATGGGCCAAGCTGAGCACGGCACCTTGGTGCTTCCGGGGTACCAATAGCTGTAGCACCCTCTCTCCGTTGGTCTCTGTGGCCCGGTACAGTAGGTCTCCCTTTACCACAAAGTGCGGCCCCGGGCCCTGAGTTCTCCCCTCCACCGGGACTCCGTTGACCTCAACTGCCTCTGCCCTGGCCGTAACATATCTTGGGTCCTCGGCCTGGTCCCGGGCGAAGCTTTCTCGCCCTGCCCCTAATGGTTCCATCTCCGGGTGGGTGTCCTCGCCCTCCTCGACCCCTGACTCAGTGGGGCTCAACTCGGGGTCTGCTACGGGCACTTCTCCTTGGGCTGCTTCCCTAGCTGCCGCCCGGGTCTGTCTCCCCACCATAGCCGGCTTTGACCCCTGGGCCAGGATTCTGGTTCCCAGGGCCTTAGCGGCCCTCCTCTCCGCTTTGGTTTTCCGGCCTTTCCCCGGGGCCGAAACTAGATCTGGGGCCATCTCAGGGAACAGTGGGGGGTGAGCATCGGGGAAAAGGGGTACCCCAGCCGTCTCCTTTCCCTCCCCCTCCCCTGCGGTTTCCGGGGGTAGGAGAGCCCCAAACCCCGGGAAGTCTCTCCCGATAAGGACGGGGTAGGGAAGCCTGGGAACCACCCCTGCAGTCACCCGGGTGACTCCCTCCGGTACTTCTATGTCCACGGGGACGGTGGGGTAGTAACTCACAGCCCCATGGACACACGTTACCCCCGTGCGCTTAGCCTGTGCTAACTGGCTACGCTTCACAAACCTCCCCGAGATAAGTGTGATAGCACTCCCGGAGTCCACCAATGCCAGCGTCTCCTCCCCATTCACCTTCACCGGTCTTGTGTATCTATGGGGGGTCAGGGCCACCCCCACAAGGTGGATTAGGCCACAGGAGTCAGCCCAGCTTCCCATGTTACACTGCATCGGCTCCTCGGCATTGGGACATTGGGCAGCTATGTGTCCCCACTCCCCACAGGCATAGCACCGGTAGGGGACCCTAGGCAACCCTTTGGCCTTAGGACTGGGGGGCCTGACTCCGTACTCTCCGCCCGCGTTGCCCTGCCCTTTGGTGGCCTCGAGCGGTCCCTCCTTCTCCTTAGACCTCCACCTGGCCTTCCCTGGGTTCTCGGGGAGTCGGGCCCCAGGGACCGGGGCAGATGGTCTGGCTCGGCTAAGGCCCTCCCTGGTAGACTGGGCGAGGCCTCTGGCTGTCACCCGCCGCTCCACCAGGGCGATCACGTCGTCATAGGACGAGGGGTCATTCTGCCCTACCCATGTCCGGAGGTCAGCCGGTAATCCCCGCATGAACCGGTCAATAACCAGAGTCCCCAGAATCTCCTCTGGCTGGTGGGTCTCTGGCTGTAGCCACTTCTGGGCGAGGTGCACAAGGTCGAATAGCTGCGACCGTGGGGCCTTGTCCTCCTGGTACTTCCATTCATGGTACCTCTGGGCCCGTACGGCTGTTGTCACCCCCAACCGGGCCAGAATCTCCGCCTTTAACTGGGGATAGTCCGAGGCAGCAATGGTGGGCAAGTCGAAATAGGCCTTCTGAGCCTCCCCACACAGAAAAGGGGCCAGGATCCCAGCCCACTGAGTCAATGGCCAAGCTTCCCGGGCAGCAATCCGCTCAAAGGCGAGGAGATACGCCTCCACATCGTCCTCCACCGTCATCTTCTGCAAGAAGCTGCTGGCTCGTAGGGATTGCGCCCTGCCTGACACTGTCCCCGGGGTTTGGGAAGACATGGCCCTCAGCTGGGCTACCACCTCACGCAGGAGGGCACGGTCCTGGTTGGCCTGGCTGATCAACAACTGGTTAGTTTCTTGTTGGAGCCTCACCGCCTCCTGTTGGGTGGCCAGCTGGACCCTGATGGCCTCTTGCTGGGCCGCCGTGGCCTGTACGAGGGCCTTGACTACGTCTTCCATCTCGGTGGGAAAAAAAAAGGAAGGCCCCCCTCCCTTCTTGCTTCGCCTTCTCCCCCGGTAACTGCTGCGCTAGAATCCCACTTCTGACACCAGATGTGGCAAGGTGGGGCAGGGGAGGGTAAGGTACTCCGCCCCTGTGGG
>ML675604.1:88960596-88989690 GCA_007922155.1 Mesoclemmys tuberculata
ATTGGTCCCTTCTGACCTATGAGTCTATGAGTCTATGAGTCTAATTTGGGAAATTTTCACCAGCACTCATTGTAACAATATGCCTAGCTTGCTAAGTGGGCCAGGAAGGATCAACCCACTCAAACATATGCAATTGCATGTAACTGGTGTATAGCACATGACCTCTTCATAGAAATGAAGGAGGGCAAGGAGGTGTGCTCAGATGGAACTGGATGTGTTGATCCAGAGCAAGCTGTTTGGTGTTTGTGACCATCACAGGCAGACATACCTTAGAGAAGTCCTTGGGCTGGCCTAACACACAGCACGTGTTAAAGAGTATACACAGAACAGCACAAGTGGAAGCATTACATGCCAACTTTGCTCGCCAGCTATGGACACTTGTTCTGTGTATTGTGGGTGAAATGTGCCCTGGTCAAGAGGGCCAGAGCAAGGCTATGCACTGCTTAAATCCAAGTTATGCCCTTCGTCTGAGCACTTAAGCAGGCCTCAGACCAGCCCTTTATGAGTATCTCAGGAGCTGTCCCTTAATACACATTAGGTAAGAAAAACTTGTTTCCTGCTCTCCTGTAGAGATTAGTGGGAAAAGTTAGTAAATGAACAGGCGACCTGGTGGACGTTGCATATTTGGCTACTTGAAAGGCTTTGCAAAGTTCTCTTATACAAGGCTGTGATGGAACATAAATAACTACAGAGAAGGTGATCAAGTCTTGTTTTAGAATGAAAAACATCTAAGCAGTAGAAATCAAAGAGGAATAGTGAGCAGCTGCTCCCAAAGCGTAGCGATGCTAACTGTGGGCTGTCTCAGAGCCTGCCATTGAGACTAGTGTTAGTATAAAATACATAATTGAACAGAGGAAATGGAAGGGAATTACTTAAGCTGTCTGCTGACTGCAGTGTCAAAACTATAGAGCAGGGGTCCACAGGTGGAACCACTCTTTGTGATGACTTAGAAAGTTTCTTTCTCTCCCCACTTCCCCTAATGCCATGGCCTGGCATAGTTATCATGTCTCTGTTTCCTCTATTTCTTTCTCTTCCCCCCCATTTCTTCCATTCACTTTTCCTTCAACTTATTTTCCCGCCTTGTGCCGTTTCCCCGTGTGCTCTCTCTATTTTTATTCATGTCCTTATTTCCATGTGCACCCCACACACCCTGGGTACCTATGCTCGGAGATGACATTCACTGGTCGCTCTCTGAGGCCAAGTCTACGCCCCAGACTTCTGCCCTCAAAGCTATGTCAGTCAAGGATGTGAAAAGTGTGATTCCTGACCAATATAGCTGTGTGGAGAGGAGTCCTTCGTGCAGATAAAGTTACACTGGCAAAACTGTGCTTTTACTAGTATGGCTTGTTTCATGCGGGGCTGTAGCTTTACTATATTGATATAAAGTACAACTTTGCCAGTGAAGCTGTGTCTACATCAGGAGCTTGTATGCTTATACCAGCAAAGCACTCCTACTGTAGACAAAGCCCCATAGCCAGAGTTTACATGTAGATGTGTAAACTGCTTCTGTGGCCAGCAGTATTAGTACCTGACACAAGAGCAGAGATTAAGTGACTGTCCCAAAGGCATGCAGAGAGTCTGTGGCAGAAATGGGAACTAGTCCTTGGTTTCCCAAGTCCCAGTCCAGTTTCCTATCTCTAGAAGCTAGACCATCTTTCTACCCATTCAATTTGATGTCTGGATTCTAACATTTCACCTTAAATGCAAGCAACAAAGCCAAAAAACTTGTATTGCATGGAAACTGTGGGTAACATCCCAAACAAATTGATTTTTTTTCCATTTATGGCTCATCTTAAAATTTGTAAAATAGGCATTATTAATTAAAAACATGGGCACAATTGTCACAGAAATTGCACATCTATTTTTCATGTCCAACTACCATGAATGCATGTGCAAATCAGATTAACTGCATGTGTGACTGTCAGATTCTGGCAGTCTGACCTAGGTGTCTCACATTTCTTGTACATTGCAGCATGGGAGGACAAACCTGAACTGCTGTTGAAAAGTCAGATAAGGGCCAGAACACATTGGTTTCATTTTCTAAATTGTCACCATCAACTTGAAATATAGCCAATTAAAATATCTCTGGTTTTCTAAATGCTTTCCCCCTGTTGCTGCCTGAAAGACCCGTTCAAACAACAGGAGATACTGACTAAGTAGTTCTATAACCAAGAAACTGACAGACTCTATAGGTAGTCAAGTAAACTAACTGAAAAGAATAGAGAAGGATATTTTTCTCTGTCACCCAGGGTAATTTTATAACAGGTGTGGGTACAGCCACATTTTAAAATGGCAGCGTAACTTTTAATTGGTGGGTCTCATTAGGAAGTGGGGAGCTTTTCTTTCCTGTTAGGTATGGGTGTGACTCCCCCTGAATAGGAGGAGCTCCAAGCGCTCAGAACCTGAAGACACAACTTCTGCTCTCCTCAGTTAAGGAGGAGACGAACTCAGTCTGGGTCAGGACACAAAGAAGGTTGGTACTGAGACTTGCGTAAAAAGAAATTAGTTTAATCTTTTGCTGTTTGACTTACTGGGCTCAATGAAACTACTTTCAAATACATTAGCAAAACTGTTGGTGCTGGTAATATAAAATCTTTACCAGAGCTTAATTAGTTCCAGGACATGCCAGGGCTGAGCCACAGCACCTCTAGGCTTGGCAGTTCATAGCCCCGGCACCTCTGGTCTTGCTGCATCAGTTGTGAAAGGAAAAAAATTGCTTGAGCCTCTGCACCCCTTTCATTACAAATTAAGCACTGATCCCTACTATATTTAGCCTGCAGCAGAGGTAGTTCAAATGCTGTTTGACTGCTACACTGGAGGACAAAGGAAGGGAAAAGGGACAATTTAAACATGAAATTAATGCAGAAAATTAGCTCAGACTGGAATAAAGTATGTTGTGAAGTGAGGCCAAACAGTGAGAGCAAAAGCCAAAGGAGAGGGGGGGAAGAAAGCAAGAGAGATGATAAAGTTCAGAATGTCAATGAAAGCCTGGAACTTAAAGCCAGTTTCCTCTGGATGTGAACATGAAAGCTGGCTGATATAGCATGCTGTGCTCTGCTCTGAACTACAGTGGCTGATCGAAGAATACTGAAAACCTGTTTCCCACCAGAGAGGTGGACGAAAGCAAAACCTTCCGCTGCTTTATACTGAATGCAGACAATGTTGCTTTTGACAGACTTACCTTTATTCCCTGATTCTTCTATAGTGAAGTGGCTGCCTCAGAAAATCCAGTGAAGACGCAGCCATAGAGCTCATTGAAGAAAGCAATGCTTTTGGGCAAAAACATTTAAAACATTTTCTGTCGTTTTGTACATAGCCATGCACCATTTTCATCTTGGTTGAGAATAAAACACACATGAAACTTTCCACCAAAAATGGAGACTGTACATTTTGCTTTCGGCATCACTGGTGTAAATTCAGTTGATTAAAGTTGATGGAGTTATTCTGGATCTACAAAGAAGTAACTGAAAGCAGAATCTGGATGTCTAGGTTTGACTTTACTCTGGTATTCAGTGCCTTACTGTTTGTTATTACCTGGCTATGCTAAATGATACCTAAAGCTTTTCAGTCCATTTGTTCTGTTTACTTGTACAATGCACAATCCTTCATGGGGATTGCACTTCACATATTTGATGTGGATACAAGATTGCAACAAGGGATCTGAAGAGAAGGTCTTTATTCCATAGTTGTGGTTTAAAAGCACGTCTGAGATCTTTGGCTTTCATAGTAATGAACATAGTTTCTGCACATTGTATGCTGTTGCAATGTGTGTTGACATGATATAAAGGGTAAACAGTATTTATTAAATATGATAACATATCAGGGAGTATCGACTGTTGCCAGCTGTACATATAGCAAACTGCTAGCATGCACTAAACCATTTTTACGTGCAGATAAGTACAAATTTATAAAATATATTTCTTATGGATAAAATACCATGATCTGCCTCAATTAGTTATTTGCTTTAATAAAAAGAAGGTGATGATTTCTGTTTTATGTTTACTTTGAATATAGTCTTAGTACCAAGACACAAAACTGAGCTCTTGGTTATATATACTGTGTTAAATGCTTTGATTCTTAGAACTGTTTAAAGGGCTACTGTTAATCTGAATTATTTTTAAGTCAAGTTTTGGATCAAGCGCCCTTTAAACAGTATGAACATCCTCAGGGGGAAAAAAATGTATGAAGCTTTTTTGTTTCCCTGCTGGTGTTTATAAGGACCTATCCAGTAGGAGTGAGTGGATGGGCTTGAGAAAAGGAACATCATCAAACATGCTCAAACCCATCCTTTCTCCCTTTGTGTTCATGTCCTAGAGTGCACTAGGCCTTTAAGAGCAGAGATTTCCAAACAGGAAGCCCTCAGAAAACCCACGAGGCCTGGAAGGGGTAGATATCAAGAATTCTTCAATCAACCTAACTACCGTCTCTTGAGGGCATGGATTTACTATAGCAATGGAAAAACCTCTTCCGTCACTGTAGTGTGTATGCTACAGCAGCGTAGCTGTAGCGCTTGTAGCATAGCCAAACTCTGAGTAAAAGGCGCTTAGTAGAGCAGTAGCGGCCTGAATTCTCATTGTGCGGGAGACATTCCATTGTAGCAAAATCATTTTTGTTCAGAAACATTTTCCTTTGCTTAATATTTGTCAGGGAAGCAGAAACAAGGAAGCATGCCTGGGAAACCCAAACTTACCTACTTCAATGGAAGAGGACGAATGGAATCTATACGGTGGCTGTTGGCAGTGGCTGGGGTGGAGGTTAGTCCAAAGAAATGCGGTTGCTCCCAAGGGATTGAAAAAAGGTGCTCTTGTTTAGACTCATGTAGGATAAGCCATGATTTTTTCCATTATGCTGGTGTATTACTGTGTTTTGGGCTCATTGTTGTGGCAGGGCTGCTTCCTAAAAAAAAAAAAAAGCTGCCTGAAATATAACCATGTAACCTTTTACATCTTTGCTTTTCCAGTTTGAAGAGGAATTTTTGGAAACAAGGGAACAGTATCAAAAGTTAATAAAAGGTGAGAGTGCAGACTGGGGCCTTGTCTACGCCCACCATTGCACCAGTTTAGCTAAAATTGGGTTGGACATCAGTTTTGTTAAAACCAGTGCAAACCCGTGTGCGGCCACACTTAAATCAGTTCACATTGTGTATCGATTCATAACTCTACAAGGTGCTAAGCATCCTTCACTTCCACTGGAGCCAGTGGACATTGAAGGAGCTCAGTACCTCACAGGATCATGCCCCTGGTTATTTTTATTAGATCTATACTATGGGGACACCCAAGAGCTCCAATTCAAGTAGGGATCCCCATTGTGCTAGGTGCGGTACAAACACAAAAGAGGCAATCCCTGCCCTGAAAGGCTTATAGTCAAAACCTACAAACAGATGAAGAACAGGAGTTTGGAGAGGCAACATACATGCAGATGAATCTTGTGAAGAATTGGCCCAGCTTTGTTTGCTATATAGAATCATAGAAATGTCGGTCGGGAGGAGACCTCAGGAGTCCATCTAGCCCAGGCCCTACACTGAGGCAGGACCAAATAAACCTAAACCATCCTTGACAGGTGCTTGTCTAATCTGTACTTAAAAACCTCCAATGATAAGGCTTCCACAACCTCCCTTGGAAGCCTATTGAAAGTTTAGCTACCCTTATAATTAGAAACTCTTTCCTAACATTTAACCTAAATCTTCTTTGCTGCAGATTAAGCCATTACTTCTTGTCCGATCTTCAGTGGACATGCAGAACAACTGACCACTGTCCTCTTTATAACAGCCCTTAACACATTTGAAGGTTGTTATCAGCTCTCCTCTCGGTCTTCTTTTCACAAGATTCAACATTCCCATTTTTAAAAAACTTTCCTTATAGGTCAGGTTTTCTAACCCTTTGATCATTTTTGTTGCCTTCCTCTGGACTCGCTCCAATTTGTCCACATCTTTCCTAAAGCATGGTGCCCAGAACATGTACTATAGTTCTTTTATTTAGGGTTAGTGGCAGGGAGAAAGGAAGGGGGTAGGAAAAGAAAAGAGAGGGAGGAGGAGCAGTCGATTTGTCACGTGCACATTTGTCATGAGAAGTAGGCTGGGTTTCACGGGTAAATCTTAATGCAGGATTTGAAGGAAGAAAAGGTAGTTGCTAATCAGATTTTTTCAGAGTGTTTTCCCCATGTTTAAGGGTCAGCATGGGAGAGAGCACAAAGCTGCATAAAGGAGAAGCTGACTTGTAGGTGTTAATGACTAGGAGTGCTGGTGGGGTGAAGATGGGAGTTGAGATCACAATAAGTTACTGCATCAGCTAAATAAGGTGGGACTAAGTAATGAAAGGTCTTAAAGCTAAGAAGCTAATATCTGATAAGGGGGACCTAATGGAGGGACTCAGAAGCAGTTGAAGTGGTCAGAGCACTACGGTGACCCCTCCATGCCTAGGGTAGCCACCTGAAAATGCCAAGGTCAGGGCACGCTGCACAAGGGGAGCAGATTCTCCCAGCACTGATGGGTGACACTGAAGTCAGACTTCCCAACCAGCCACAAACAGTGCTGCTGATTCCCTACACTGGTTATCAAGAAGCTAAAACAAAATATACTCAGCCCCCTTTACTGCATTTCAGCCTGTTACTCCTAATCAGCCACTATGTCCAGTAAAGAGATAAGTTATTTAAAACTCTATGCTCTTTACCAAAACGGTTCTCCTGACCCCAAAGGGTCAACCACATTGCCAGATCAATATAAGTTTGGATCTTATCCAAAATACTACAAATCTTTTAGTAACTAAAACTAAAGGTTTATTATAAAAGGGAAGAAACAAACTATAAGAGAAATGTTAAATGATTAAAGCAATCAGACACATACAAATGATTGGAAAGTCCATGCATATCAGATTTCCAGTAGATTTGTGGCATTTACAGGCTTGTATAGTCCTTCTGGTGTACATCCAGTACCTGGATAGGTCTCAACTCTTTGATTCACTGCTTGGTAAGCTAAGAAGATGATTTGAGCAGAAGCTCTCTGAATAGACTTGAGGGAAGCAAGGTTGCAGTAGTCAACATGTAAGCTGAGGGCTTGGCCGAGAGTTTTGGACGTATAGTCAAAAAGGGAAGACTGAGTTTAGAGTTGTTGTGTAAGAAAGAGGTGCAAGAATTAGAAATGGCTTGAGAATTTGGATCCAGTGGGAGGGCAGGGCCACATTAGAGTTGATAACCAGGTTAGGGGCCCAAGTGAGTGGGAGAATGTAATGACCGTGAGAGGGGAGAGCTTGTGGAGGAAGCTCAAGAGCTCAGCTGAGTTTAACCTTTTGTTAACCCTTAACCATTGTTAAGCAGTGAGTTAAAGACGATGACTAAACACCCACGAAGAGATGGCAGAAAGACACGCTGCACTACTGGATTGGTTGAAGGGAGCAGCAGAGCAGTGGCATACCATGCGTCTCCAGCACCCAGCAGCCAAGCCTGCATTTGTGCCCTCCCCCCATGCAGTACAGGAGGGATCCTGGCACCAGCCCCCAGCTGCCATGGGGAGAGATCTGTATCTACAGGAGGGAGGTGAGGCCTGGGACAGGAGCAAATGCAGGCTTGGCTCCGCTGGCTCCCCCTCCCTGCACTTACCCACCGCCTCTCCCACTCCAGCCCCGCAGCCCAGCACTGGCTCAGATGGGGTGGCCTCACTCCCCAGCCTGGGGGATTGAGACCAGGCCGGCCCTTCATGATGCACGGGGAAGGGGGGGTGCAGGAGGCTCTGTCATATGCCACTCTAGCAGAGACAGAGATTGTAAGTCATCAGAATCAAGAAGTGGAGTCTGGAGGTGTAGAGCTTCCTTTACAGGTTATGGGACTAACTGGTATAAACCCTCTTACACTCCCATACCCCCCCAAGGTTTTCCCCCCACTTACTACAACCTTGCGTGTGGCTTTTATCTTTCACATCATAGGAAGTTAGAACAGGTTTGAATTTGTCCCCTCTTGTTTGGTGTTCTGATCCCACCTGTCACTCATGTATTTGTTCTACTGAAGGCTAAAAGAGGGCTGGTACGGTAGGTATTATCTGAGACGCGGAACAGAAACGAATGCTCATAAAGGAATGTCTGAATCGCTTCCCACGTTGCAAGAATGATTCTTATCTTAATGCACTGAGCTCAAATGCTATACCCCCTCAAAGCAGACTCGTATTTACTTTATTGGAAGTGTTTACGTTTAAACATATCCTGTTTTCTTGCTATAGCTATTCAGTGTTGAATGATGCGGCAGTTGACTGCAGGCTATTGTTTCAGTGGCCTGGGTGTGTAGGGATTTGGCCGGGTAGGAAGGTATGTTTGACTAGTTTTGTCAGTTACAGATTAGGCACCTGTGGGTATGCCTAGATAGCAAAAAAAAAACAAAACCCGCGGCGCGAGTCTGAGAGCCAGCATAAACTGAGTCAGGGTGGGTGGGTTATGGGGCTTCAACTAGCAGTTTAGATATTGGATCTCAGACTTGAGCCCAGGCTCTGAAATCCAGCGAAGGGGAGAGTCTTGGGGCCTGGGCTACACTGCTATTTTTAGCCCTGCTGCAAGAGACCTGGGAGCCCAAGTCAGCTGACCGGCTCTGGGAATTGCTGCTGTGGGTTTCCTTTTACTGTGTCCATGTACCCTGCGTCAATTATTTTTTAAATTAACAGAATGTTTTTTAACCTTAAAGTGGTGTGGGTTTGGTATTATGTTTGCAGCATGCACACGGAGAAGTCTGATAAAAACATGCTCTTGCTGCAAAGTTGCAGCGTAACAGCGCTTTATTTCTTAGAATTCAGAATAACACACAAGAAACCCAAACCAGAAAGAGACAAGCAGGCTGCGCCCTAAAACAGAGAGGCACAGCTCACCCCACCTTACCCTAGAGCTAAAAGAGCTGTCTGCAAAACTGACTCTAATCTCAGGCTTCCTTATAGACACCCATGGCCCCCTCCCAGCCTGCGAGTCAGAGCAGGGAAACCCTTACTCTTAAAAGGATAGTGTCACATTTTTAACAGTTTTCAATGCACTACATTTGGGTCATATTTTGGGCAAACATTTAGACTGGTAATTATCCAAACCCATTTGCCTATATATAGCTTCTAATTATTTAAAGTACAGTCATGGTTTTTCCAAGTGCAAAGCTAGGGAGGGCCAGCAATTGTCAGTCTATCACAAATCTTGCTTGAGCTAATAGTGTGTTATGGTCACCGAGCGTAAATTAGGTCATGTCTACACGAGTGATCTCACAGCAGCACAGCTGTACTGATGCAGCTTTGCCACTGTAAGACCTCTCGTGTGGACACTCTATGCCAAGGGGAGAGAGCTCTTCTGTCGACAGAATAAAACTGTCTCAAGGAGCAATGGTAGCTATGTTAACGGGAGAAGCTCTCCTGCCAACATAGCACTGCGCACACTACCACTTACTTTGGTGAAACTTGTGTCACACACCCCTGTGCAACATAAGTTTCGCCAACAGAAGTGGTACTGTAGACATGGACTTGGTACTTTTGCTACTAAGGCCTAGTCTACAGTTAGGTTGACCCAGCTACATCATTTAGGAGTGTAAAAAATCCATGCCCTTGAGTAACGCAGTTAAACTGACCTAATTCTTGGTGTGGTCAGAACTAATTGATGGGAAAATTATTCTGTTGACCTATCTACTGCCTCTCAGGGAAATAGATTACCTGCAGCAATGGGCGAACCCCTCCCATAGGCCTAAGTAGTGTCTACACTTAAGCGCTACAGTGATGCAGCTGCATCAGCCCTTCAAGTCTAGGCAAGTCCTTAGAAACTAATCACTCTGTTTATTAATGCTCAGTGCACTGACCTGCCAGTGAACTCTTTGCAAGCGGTTAGGAAATCCAGCTGTTATCTTAGTACATTTTTCTGGTGGGAAAAAAAAAATCTGGGCCCTTGCATAACTGTTAATGATTTTATTATTATTATTAATGAAAGGGTCTTTGTTAGAAAAGGACATTTTTCCGAAATGCTTATTTATCCCTTAATCTGGGCAGATGAGCTCTTGGGAAGTCATAAGGAGGCATGATCTGTATATAAATGTTTACCAAAAATGATTATGTGGGCCATCAGTTTTACACAATTTTATTGCACTATGAAATTAAATGCTTTGCAACAACCAAGGGACCTTTTTTTAATCTTAGGCTACTGACATACTTCGATGATTCTGTGCAAACCAGAGCTGACACCAAACTCCTATTAAAATGATCTTTTCTACCTAGAAGAAGAATGAAATTAATGGATTAAAACCAGGCAACTAAAACAAACAAGTGGGACTTAGAACAAATACTGTCTATTAGTAGGTGCAGTAGCACACAAGCCTACTTGGGACTTAATTCTGTATCACTTAATTCAATGGGAGCTTTGCCATTGACTTCAGTGGGGGGCAGAACCAAGCCCTTGAAGCACAGTCTACATATATAATTTAATTAACATTTAAATTGGAAGCGCTTCAGGGCAGGGAATATCTCTAAGTATAGGTTAAACCTGTACATGTTTATTCTTTCCCACATTGTTATTTTACTGCAGGAAGTTTTAGAGTAATGGCAAACGTTGACGATCTCCTAAACTACAATCAGATGTGACTTAGATATTTATCTCAGTTCCAACATGATGATGCTGTAGCACAGGTGCTTCCTACAGTGGCGGAAGGGATTTTTCCATCACTGTAGGAACTTCACCTCCAGAGCAACAGTAGCTAGGTCGATGGATAGACAAGGCCTAAGTTACATTACACTTCTTTTATTTTCCTTTCCAAAGATGGAGCCCTGCTGTTTGAGCAAGTACCATTGGTGGAAATTGATGGGATGAAGTTGGTACAGACCAGAGCCATTCTCAACTACCTAGCTGCCAAGTACAACCTCTATGGGAAGGACCTGAAAGAGAGAGCACTGTACTGTAACACCCCCTTTTGCTTAATAAATGACAAAGAATATCGATAGTATTACCAGTTAAAGTTTATGTAATACTGTAAGTTGAGCATGAAAGGGTGAGAAAAAGCTGTTCTGCAATAAGGGGCAAACTCTCTAGTCCTGGAGAGGTTTTAACCATTGTTTCTGAAATGGTGTGGAACAGGATCAGGCCCTTAGTGTTGTGGGGTTTGGGTTTTGTTTTGTATTGTTTTTTGTTGAGCACATTGCAACACTGGTAGTAAAGGATTCGAAGTATTTTTTTTGCTGTGGATGAAGCTTCTTTAGTCCAGGCAGAGCAGTCATAACTTGTTCTGTGATACAGTGCTCGAATGGTTTTGCTGCCATTACCTGACGACAGCGGTTCTGTGGATGAAAAGGACTGGAGCCTCCAGGGCTGCTCATCCAGAATCTTTGATAAGCAATAGGTTTACTTTAACAGCCAAACAAAGTGAATAAGAAGTACCACCCACAAGAAGAACTTTGCCTGCCTGTCTGCATCGGCATTAACAGGGAACAAGGCATGAATGTTAACAGCACTGTAGTATAACACAAAAGCCTATCCATACATTAGCTGATCATAAAGAAATGCTTTTAGTAATTTGCAAGAAAAACCTGAAATAATTTGAACATGCTTTCTTTTGTCCCCTCCCTCCAGCATTGACATGTATGTGGAAGGAACAGCTGATCTCATGGGAATGATCATTACCTTTGATTTCACTCCACCTAAGGATAAGAATCTTGCCTTAATCATTGAGAGGGCTACAACCCGATACTTCCCAGTCTATGAAAAGGTAAGAGACAGTGAGGCAACAGTCATTTCATTTCGTTTCATTTCATTACCCTGCAGTTCTGCCTATCAAATTGGCTCCGTGTGTAGAACTGGAGCATTCAGATAATACTTGGAGGTCCTGGACTTTAATTTCTTATTTAGCAGCCTAAATTTGGCCTCCCAAGTCCTCTCTTTTGCCTTTGCCAATGTCACTGGTACCTACATGTACCACAACCGCCATCTCTTCCCCAGCACTGCACGTAAGTCTATCTAGATGTCTCGAGGTCTGCAACCTTTGCAATTCACCATGCAGTTCTCGTCACAAACCCAGCTATCTATATTTCCAATAATCAAATCCCACATTACTATTATCTGTTTCTTCCTAATAACTGGGGTCCCTCCCCCAGAGGGCTATCCTCAGTGTGAGAGAATACCAGGACATTACCTGGAAAGAGGATCCCAAGTATGAGATCATTTCCCTCACTGCATCTTGATGTTCTCCTTGCCTGAGATTTTCATCCTCCTCAACAACACAGAGGCTGTTGGACTGGGCATAGGACTGCTCTACTGTGACCTGGAAAGACTCATCTCTGTACCTCTTGTACCTAGGCACAAGAATTCAGACTTTTTCTATTGCAGCTATTAATGCTAGGGTTTTGTATTTGGTGTGGAGGGAAGGATTTGCCAAAGTACTTGAGTTGTGGAGGAGTACAGGGGCCAAAGAATCACGTAAGGGCTTTTGAAAATCTTACCCAAATGCTTCACGCAAGATTGTTACACAGAACGTGACACTTTCAAAGTACAGCAAGGTCACACTGAGCTCAATTGCCAGTGTTTATCCAGTGCATGTCCCTTTCATACTGATAACATTTGTGCTCCCTTGTATTCTGTAGGCTTTGAAACAACACGGACAAGAATTCCTTGTTGGCAACCAATTCAGCTGGGCAGATGTACAGCTGCTTGAAGCCATTTTAATGGTAGAGGAGAGAGAGCCCACTGTGCTTTCCAAGTTTCCTCTGCTCCAGGTAATTCTGTTCCTAATGCTCAACCAACTGGAGAACTGTGCAGTCCAGACTTCAAGATGCTCAATTAACAAAAGTTCCTGGGCTGATTTTGACCTCATTAACATTATGTAAATCAGTTTTAAGCTCTTTGGGGCGGGAATTGTAATTTTCCATGTGTTTGTACAGCACCAAGCAAACGAGGCCTTGATCTGGTTGGCCTCTAGGTGCTACCATGATATAAATATTATGTCATAATAATAGAAGCCTGTAGAATTAAGGTGATTTAAGTTTGGCTACTTATGTAATGAGCTTTGTTTCTTCATAACTAGGGTGTGAAGTTTATATTTCTGAAGAAGTTGGGTGTTGTTTCCTTGCTCTTAGAGTTTCTGTTGTTTCTCATTTCAGGCTTTTAAAGCAAGAATGAGCAGCAAGCCTACAATTAAGAAATTTCTACAGCCTGGCAGCCAGAGGAAGCCCAGACCTGATGACCAATATGTGGCAACAGTGATGGAAGTTTTCAAGAAACACTAAAGGCCGGGTTCCACTAAGAGAGGTCATCAAAATCTCTGGAAAATCTAAAAAGAACCGGGCAGTTTAGATGATCAGCACTACCATAATTAAAAGCAATTATATTCCAATGATAGAAAATAGTATCTAATTACTCTTGCTGTTTGAGCGGTTTTTTTTAATGAGCATCAAGTCCTTGATAAACTATGAAAACAACAGATCATTTGGTACAGTGTCTACATCTTCCTCTCCATTTGGTAGGAAGCTGACATTGTTGCCACTATCAGAATATCAATAATAATAGTAAGCTTGTCTCTAGATGCAGATAGGTGTTAAAACCTCAACTCTGGAGCAGGAGATTAAAAACTCCTATTGTTATGACCCCTTACAGCAGTTCAGCTGTGCCACTGTAGTGCTTTGCTGTAGACACTACCTATGTCAACAGTAGTTCTGCACCTGCAATCCACCTTCCTCAGAGGCGGTAGCTAGGTCAATGCAAGAATTTTTCCGTCAACCAAGCGCTTGCCTGTACTGAGGGTTAAATTGATTAACTGCACTGCTCAAGGGGTGTGGATTTTTCACACCCTTGAACAACATAGTTAAGTTGACTTAATTTTGCACTGTAGACCAGGTCTACACAGGGTGTCACAAAAGTACACCCTGCTTGGAGTATCAAAGTCCAAACAAAACAAAAGTCTCCCACTCCAGTTTTAGGCTTGGTCTCCACTAGAAATTTATGTTGGTTTAACTACTTCAGTCGGGGATATGAAAAAATCCACACCCAAGTGACATAGTTAAGCCAATTTAAGTCTCTGTATAGACAGCGCTATTTTACTAGAAGAATTCTCTCAGGGAGGTTGATTATCTACAATGATGAGAAATCCCTCACATCAGCATAGGTAGTCTCTACACTAAAGTGCTTCCCCTCAGGTCTTTCCTAGTCCCAGTCCTGGGCTCAAACATCTTCTCTTTTGAAACAGGGTACTCACAGCCTCACCTCCCACCCTTCCTGGGGCTATGCTTCCGTGCTGGCAGGCCTCTCCAGCCCACCATGGCCCCGTCTATCCCAGGGGATGTCTCTTCTTGTTGGGTTCTCCTGGATCCAGCCTTCCTCTTCCTGAATGAACGACTAAGAGGCTGCTCTAATTTTCCCAGCAAGCCTGCTCTTGGTCATGCTCTTCATTATACAGCCTCATTCATCTCCTCCATCTGGGGAGGTAAACGAAATCTGGCACAGGTGCGACTGTGCCCTAATCCCCTTGAAGGGCCAGCTCATGCTGTGACAAGCAGCTTCTGAAAGCATTGACCAGGGGGTAGTGCCTTCTGGGGACATATAATCCAAGGTGGGGAGGCAAGAGGGGAGGTTGTGGCAGTGCAAAGCAGAGGCCTTCACACAGGGCCAGGGTGGCCCCCAACATGGGCAGCGAGTGATGTTCTGATTTAGCCCATCTCATCAGCAGACTCCATTAGTGACACTTCTGGGGATTCTTCGGTGGAATTAAGGCTTTCCCTAACTGGCAGAACCTCTGATGGAAGGCAGGAGTGGGAGCGCTTCCTATCCCCCTCTGGGGTGACTAGTTCTGCAGCGCAGGTTCACCTTCTCCAGCTTTTCCCTACACCCATGAGAAGCAGAGACTTACCGTTTGTTGGCTGGTTAGTTTGGTTGGGATGGGGGGTGCTGGGTTTTGTTTTCTTTTGAAAATAAAAGCTGAGACTCTCACATAATCACCTGACTGCAGGAGTTGGGGCTTTAAGACAAATACCAAATATCACGAGACTCATGATAAAATCACCAGAGCTGGTAACATGGAGCTGCATTGGGGCTGATGTACCTCAGGGTGCACTGACACCTACTGCGTCGGGAGGATTCCTGATAGGACTGAAACTGTTCCAGCCACTGCAGGCTTGCAGTAGACCTGATTCTGCTGCACAGAATAGACTGCTGTCAAGGGATGGAGGAAGCGGGGAATACTGGCTTCTGCAAAGCACAATGCCATGCACTCAGCTTTCTGCCTCTGCTTCTCCAGACCCAGTAACCAGCAACAAGGTTTCCTGGTGGAGAAAAGGGAAGTCATCAGGAAGGAGGTTTCTGACCCTGGACCGCTGTGTGTGGACAGGTGGGAAAGGGGAGGGGGAGAGGGTTATGCGCTTTGTAATGAGATTACGTGCATGAAAGTGCAGCATTGAGCCTCTGCTTTGTAGAGCACGTTTTATCTAAGCTGTATCCTAAAATGTTTTAGGAGTGAAATAGCATAGCTGGAAAGTCAGAACAATTGCAAAGGGAAATAGAGAAAGTAAGTGGAATATGGAAAGAAGAAAAGAGATTTTCAGAGAAAATAATCAAAAGTGATGGAGATTGGATTTTTTTTTTTTTTTTATGCAAGTGGAATTACTTTGTCAATCTTTGGAATCACAGACTTTCTGACATCTTCAGCAATAGATCAAAATGTAATTGCTAATATTCTCTCGTTTTAAATTATGGCCCATGAGTGAATTTGATTTTCAAAGTTTTCTGTGCAAAATCTCATTTTTATTTTCTGAGCCAGTTTTTCCAATCTTTGCATATAATCTTAACAGTATTTCATTAGCACATTTAAAATATATAGGTTTATGGCCACATCATAAAATACAATTCAAAAGGCCTTGTCTTCACAAAGAAGTCTGACACAATATACCACAAACGATTTTTCTTTTTTAAATAATCAGTTATTAGAGTTAATGCTGAATATTAATATACAAAGAATTTAGACAAGAAGGGAGGGCGATAAAATGAGGGGAAAAAAATAAAAAGGAGAATTTTTGAAAAGCAGAAAGTAGAACAAAGGGGTATCACCTTAGATGATTTTGTTTTGCAAAAATAATGCAAAACCACTCTACTATACATGATCAAACTATGAATTTTATAGCTGTGTGTAATAAATACATGCAGAGACATCCCTAGGGTACGGCGAATTGGAGCGACCATCATGGGCCTCGTGCTTTGTGGGGCCTCACGCTTTGTGCCAGGACCTGATCCTAGCAAACATTTCAGCACTAGAGCCCCATTATTTGAAGTCTGGAAAAATTGGGTAAGTCTACCTGAGGTCCCAAAATCTGGCAAGAGATGGGTAAAAAGAGAGCTATGGGGAGTTCTTGGAATGGGAGGGGCAGTTCTTAACAGCATTAATGAGGAAGTTCTAGCAAACAAAAATGAATGCAATGGGAGCTCACATAAAAGATTTAGCAACACCTAAGAAGGTGTCATTCAACCAGTTAAGCTCTCTACAGAGCACATATCCTAGAGGAATGGGAGCAATCCCAAGAGAAAGGTCACCTTTGAAATGCAAATATGGGAACTGATGTGGTAAAAAATATGATCCATGATGGTATAAGTGGGGTACTCCCAGTAGAAGTCAAGCATTATTTGGGAGAATTCCTCCCAGGCTGACAGAGATTTACAAGCCTGGTGGAAAATGGTAAATGTCACCTATAGCAAGGATTCAGGAGAGATCACGATCTTTGTTTTACTAATGTCAGAAGCAGAAATAAAATGGATCTCCCCTATTGTAGCTTTAGGCCTCAATATTAATCAGACTGGAATGGAGCCCATAGATCATAGAACGTGGGTGGTAAAAGATGAACAGGAATGGAAAACAGTGAAATGAGGTGCTTGGCCAGAGGAATCTGGAATTCAATATAAATGTAACACAAATGCCCTCCAGCCACAGGATGTGTATTTAAAACCCACCGAAGACAAATACCACTATGCTATAGTATTAACCCTTTTGCCAATAACAACTCTATGTTTCTGTATCTAGGTAATCACTGTGTGTGTCTCAGAAGCTGGTGTCCTATGCTTCTTGTTAACGACATGCACACAGTAGATCATGATCCTCTTGAGGATAAATGTTTTTGTCATATTGTAGCGATTAGGGAAAGTGATTTTGAATTTAGATATAATCAGTTAAAAGTGATGTATACTTTTTATTCTGCTGTGAAGCCTGTACCCCTTGGAATGAATTTAACTGTTTTACAAATGTTGCTTGTACGTCCTGATTTGCAGAACCAGCTGCACTGCCAAACAGGAAGGGTGCTGAGTCATGGTTATTCATAATGTCAATGAAGTGGGTTTTTGCAAGAATTGGCTAGAATCTAAAACATGGATGGTGGGAAACACTGTTGGGATGGTCCCGCAATGAAAATCTAGCACTGAAATCTTGAATTTGGCCTTACACCCCAGTGTAGTTATTTTGATGCTCCAAATAGTAGTGGTCTTCTTTATTAGCCTAAAGGCATGCTGGATCTGGTGCAAAATTTGGCAACTACAAATCCCCCAACAGATGAGCCAGTGGCTACTGCCACCCTTGCTCCTACCCTGGAAGAGAACATATTGAACTTGTCATCCCTCCCTCGAATGGGAGTTCGGTGGAGATGGCCCCCTCATCAGTTGCTCATCTGATGTGCTGAGTTTGAGATGCCAACAAGAAGATCATTTGCTCAGTCAGCTGAGAACTCTGAGCTTTCATTGGATCACAGCTCTGGTGCATCCAGGATAAATGTGGTGGCCGTTATGTAAAGGAACCCTTCTATAAAAGGTGACCTTTAAGGAGGAGAACTGTACAGGGAGATTTAAGGGCCAAGGACCCCTTGATAGTATAATACTGGTTATCATATTTGTTGCTAATGGCAGCCAAACTTGACAGGCCTTTCTGCAGACCTGTGCAGCCTTGGCATGACTAAGCCGGAAGGGGAGGGGCTGTGGGTGAGCACAGGAAGGGAATCTCTTGCTCAATCTTTGCCAGACCCTGTGCCCTTCCCTGATGAAGTCTCTGGAGGACATGCTGGGATCTGTCTTTTAGGAGAAGAGAGCAATAAGCTTATTTATGCATGCCTTCTGGGAGATGTTTGTCCAGGCCTGAAGATATGCAGAATCTGTAGAAACACATCTAGTTCATTCGTACTCTGAGGCCGATCTCTTGATTAGCTTTTGAAACTGCTTGCCCAATAAGCTTTTTCTTGATATGTTATTGTCTACTAACAAGGATAAATAGTGAGGAGAGGCTTGGACTCTTTGGGATCTCTTCTTGGACACAGCTTCCGGATCCTCCAATGGCAGCTGGAAGATTAGGCTAGATGGAAAGCCGTCATTGTTTCCACTCAAAAGCCACCCCCAACTTTGGTAATTATTGAGGGTTGGGTTGGGTTGCAGACGTGGGTAAGTGCTTGAGCCTAAGTAAAGTATAGTTTTAAAGTGAAAGCACTCTTGTGTTATACTTTTTCTGCCTGTCCATCTGTTTGCTGGACAGCTGTGTCTCCATTTGGCTTATTTCCTGACATCACCTCACACAAAGTGAAGTTACCATGAGCTTTGGGTTGGCAGAACCCTGGGTAACATGCCCACATGGGTTGTATGCCATGGCATACATTGTCATCTACAGCCAGAACTGTAGAATCGCCTGAGGCATGTATCTGCTGTATTACAAGTCCTTCACGAGGCAGGTCTAACAGCCAAACCAACCAAATGCCAACTGGCCCAGCAAGAGGAGACCTACTTGGGTTACCAAGTAGAATATGGGTGGTTGAGACTGCTCATCGACAAAGTGCAGGCTCTGACACAATGCGTCACCCTCATGACAAAACACCAGATACACTGCTTCGTTGGCCTCGTTTGGTACTACCAGCACTTCACATCCAATTTCACTACCATTGTGGCATCCTTGATAGACCTACTAAAGAACACCAGCACAAGAAAGATCCCATGGTTGATGGCCTGCGAGAGGGCCTGTCAGGAGCTTAAGGAGTGGATGAGCCAAGAATTCATTCTTGCCCATCCCAACTTCACCAAGAAGTTTACACTCCAAGCAGATGCCTCCAATGTGGGGCCTGGGTTCAGTGCCATCCCAAGACATCAGTGGAGAAGAACACTACTGATGTGTTCAACCTGGCTTATTTCTGCAATAGTCCATCCCCATGCCATCTTTATAAGAAACGATGCAACTCTGATACTGTCCTGTTTATTGCCTTCTTCTGTTTGGCATACCAGTTTTACGATAGTTCCATCCAGATGATTTTGACTTCTTGCAGTCAGTGTATCAGCAGGGGCCATTGGAAATCTCTGTCCAGAGATTCCTTACCACAAGGTGTGTCTGGTTCAAATTTCTGGTGTCTGACAACCCGATCACTTCTTGGGTCAACACTACTACAAGCAATACTCCCCACATCCAGATAAAACTTGGGTTTATAACCTGTAAAAACAAAATACAAACAATCTCTTCTCCCCCTTTTTTTTTCTTTTTTTAAAAAAATCTTCAGAATATAGTAATAATTTCTTGTTTTTATTCCTGTGTAGGTCTTTTCCCACCTTTTGCCTCTTCCTGCTTATAGCCTCTGTTTGAGCAAAAGGGTTAGTAACAGAATATTGATGGAAGCTTTTTAGAGTTAATGTACTTGTAATACCAATTCCACTTTTGGTAACTGTTTAGAAGCAACAATTTTAACAACCATTACTTCCCTTCAAATAGCATAAAAGAAAAGTTCAAATTAATTTTGATTTAATTTATCTAATTTTGATTTTAATTTGATTTAATTTCAATTTAAATCAGGTCTATGAAAATATATTGAGAGTATTAAATTTTTATAATAGTTGTATTTGCGGAAACAAAGGTGGAAACCTGTTGAATTTGTTTGGTTAGCGTTAACATTTTTTGCAACATAACCAGACATAGTATATATTGTTATACATTTTACCATTTTTGCTATAACATTCTTATAACTGCATTTCAATATTTAATAAAGGTGCTAACAAGTTTATAAACACCCAAACAAGAAAGTGATATTTGCTAATATTATCTCTACCTTACTGTTGAGATTTTCCCCTGACATTTTTTCCTTTGAATAAAAAAATCGTGATTAATAATTTAAAAAATGTTTTGTTTGCAATTGCATTATTTGTTGAGGCAAAAATGTGTATGTACATATATTTATAAACAAGGCCTTTTTGAAGTTTGCAGAAAAATTTATATTATGGTGGTTATATCCCAATCCTAACATAATGTGGTACCACTTATATTAAAAAAAAGTATAAAATTGACTTTTGTTGCAACCAAAATAAAAAAAAAAAATTACGCGACACACAGCATAGAACACAGGACAACATGCATGACATACGGGACAAATTTACAATTAAAAACCAGTGGCGCCCGTTATATTTATAACTATACAAGATAAGATATTAAGAGCTAAAATTATTAAGGCAATGAATTTTAGAAAATAAGACAGGTAAACCAAAGAGAAGCATTTAAATAAGCAAGTTATTACCTTTTTCCTAAAAGAAATTAATAAGAATTGGTTTTAAAAAATTAATATCAAGTTATTTCTAAATTTGTTGTATTAATTTAGGAATTTGAGGCATTTACTTTATTTTAAAACTTTTTTATAGGAATAAGGAATGTCCATGTTTTAAATATTAGTGAGTTGCTTAGCAACAATATCTTCCAGAGAGTTCCCTGGTATTCCCTGGAAATGTTCCTAACTCTCTTGAAGTCATATTTTTTACCTGTTTTTGTTCTGTTCGGTTTTCAGTTGCTTCATCTTTTTAAGAACGGTGGTTTCTGTAATAACTCCATCTTTAACCTAAAAAGCGAGCGCAATTAAGGAGAGGTGGGAGAGTGGGGGAGAAGACATGCTCTGGGAGCTCCAGGGGAGTCGTGGCTGGATCCTGCACCAAGCTAGGGAACAGGGAGAGTCACAGCCCCCAGAGACTGAAACCAGGTGGGGAGTCCAGAAGGCAGCACGCCCCAGGGAATGACTGGCAGCTGGCTGGGCTGCAGAGGAAGAGAGTAGGTTAACCAAGGAAGCTGATTTGAGGCTAATGTAAGGCACCACAGTGTGAGCAAAGTCAAACCAGCCTCCCAGAGTCCTGGGTCAGAACCCAGTGGAGTGGGAGGGCTCATATTCCCCTACCCTCCTCCCAAGAACTGCGCCCACTAGGCAGGGCTGCTGTCAAAGACTAGCCATTGGGTATAACTGCCACCGTGGGCCCTAACTGCTAGACGGGTGAGGCTGCCTCCCACCCACAGGGGGTAATAGTGAAAACATGATGAGTGAAATTTTCCACAAACAGCTGGCCAATCTATCATGAGTTTTTTGTGAACCTTGAGGTTTGTGGATTAGCCAAATGTGCATCAGCGAGGTTCTGATGCAGGTGACAAATCAGAGAGGAGCCTGAGCCAACTGATTTCATTTGTTTAACAGTGCATTAGGCATATCCTTTACCTATAGGACAAATCTGGACTCACCTCCCAGTAGGTGGAGCTACAAAACCTTATAACTTGAAGGCACGATTTCTTATTCAAGAAGCACGTGGACTGGATCAGGAGTTACAAAAGGTTAGTACGGACTTTTAGAAATGTAAGGGAATTGATCAAACTGTTTAAAAGTCACTTCAGTGATCGAGTCTAATGGATTAAATATTAATAGAATTGTCGTGCTATCTTTCTGTACGCTAAGATCGATGTGCAACAGAGCAGCTCGGGTGCTGATCTACTGTTTGCTGTGGCACAGGGAGAAGCGGGGAATCTAGAGGTCAGACATGTTAAGAGGAGAAAGGAAAAAAATAATGAGTTCTGGGAAGATCTGTCATTTCTGAGGGCAAAATGAACACCCGGCGTTTGTTCCCACAGTTGCTAACGCCATTTCAGCTCCATTGTTGCCACGGCATTCACTAGTGTGAAAGACCTAGCATGCACTAGGTATTGCAACTTTTTTCCCACTGAATCAGGTAGACCTGCTCGGTGCAAAGCGCGATGACAGAGTACGAAAAATGCTGGTTATTGCCTATAGCTCTATCTACTCAAGTGCTGCCACTGTTGCTCCTGCTGGTGTAGCCTGAACTGGTATTAACAACGATAGAAACATAGACATGTAGGGCAGGAAATGACCTCAAGGGGTCATCTAGTCCATCGTCCACCCTGCCATGAGGCAGGATTAAGTATTCTTAGACCATCCCTGAGAGATGTTTGTCTAACCTGTTCTTAAAATCCTCCAAGGACAAGGATTCCTCAACCTTCCCAGGTAACCTGTTCCAGTGCTTAATTATCCTTAGCTATTTGGGGAAAGTTTTCTAACTTTAACCAAAATCTCCTTTGCTGCAAATTAAATCAATTAGTTCTTCAATGATGGGACATTTTTCCGAAAACAGAAACTAGCGTGGATACGGTTTGGGAGCGCAAGCTGAGGGAGGGGAAGGAGCAAGGGAGAGAGGCAGCAATAACTGGAATGCAAGCTTGGAATGGAGAAAGTGTTTTCATTGGACTCTGCTTGGCTGACGGAGAAGAGGAGGTAACAAGACAATCTAAAACGATCAAAACAAAAGAGAACTAAACTCCTCCATAACAAATACCATAACGCCAGAAACAAGAGGCAGCTGGGACTGGTGAAAAAGACTGTTGCACTGAATGCAGACGGTAGGAAGATATCATTTTGCTTTAGACTTTTTTTTTTCTGCTACTACAACAAACTGGCTAGAGAAAATCTAAGGATGATCTCTTCTGAATCTTTAACATCTACATTGCTTTAGTTAAAAACAGGACACAGTCTAGCTTGGGGAATAGCTGAAGGTTTGCTTGCCAAAGCATACAGCACACACCACAGTTTTCTGATTAGAAAAAAAGCATTTTGTGGGGAAGGGAGTTCCGCAAATGGACTCTGTACCTTAATTTAGTATGGTCATTCTCTGACATGTGGCAATACTCCAAAGCACACTACGTTTATATAACATGATGCAAGTATCTCAAACATCTGGCAAAATTATGAGAGAAAATGCTGAAGGAACAGTGTTATTTATATATGGTAGTTTTATCCCTCACTATAACAGTGAGTGAAAACACAGGGCCAGATCCTCAGTTGGTATAAATCATTCTCGCTTTCTCTTGACTTCATTTGCCGAGGGTCAGGCCCACTGTTTGGACTTTTATTATATGTAAAAGTTTTACACTTCATAGTTACTGAAAGAAATGTGTTACCAGTAGAAGTTATGAAAAATATCATAATAGCTTAATGAGCACTAGGAATGATTAATTCTATTACTAGGTACTAGCACACTGTTCCACACCTTGTCTATTTTTATATGGCACTTACTGGGAGGTAATGTAGTCCAGTGGTTGGACACTGGGTTAGGAATCAGGAGACTTTTCTTTTTAGATAAATTCATGGAGGATAGGTCCATCAGAGGCTATTAGTCAAGATGGTCAAGGATGCAACCCCATCCTCTGGGTGTCCCTATCCTCTGATTGACAAAAGTGGACGACAGGGGATGGATCACTCCATGATTGCCTGTACTGTTCATTCCTTCTGAAGCACTTGGCATTGGGCACTCTTGGAAAACGGTTCTGGGTTAGATGGATCACTGATCTGACCCATTATGGCCATTCTTATGTTCCGCCTATGTCACTGATTTGCTGGGTGGTCTTGGCAAAGGCCCATGCATACCTCAGTTTCCCTCTATGTAAGAGGGCCATAATGATACTTGTTCTCATCTGTACGGTATTTTAAGAGTTCCAGAGGGGTAGCTGTGTTAGTCTGTTTTCAGCAAAACAACGAGAGTTCTGTGGCACCTTAAAGACTAACACATTTATTTGGGCATAAGCTTTCGTGGGCAGAAACCCACTTCATCAGATGCATCTGTTGCCCATGAAAGCTTATGCCCAAATAAATGTGTTAGTCTTTAAGGTGCCACAGAACTCAGTATTTTGAGAGTTTCTCAGTCATAAAGCATTCTACTCTACTAATTAGGACTGAAACATTTTGGGCTTTCAAATGGTCACAGTGAGTTATATTTTAGTTGCTTTAATGCAAGGGTTCTCAAACATTTCAGAGTGCACCATATTTTAGTGGGGTGTATTGCGCGCGCGCACGCATTAACATACACACACACACACTTGTCCCATTTGTAATTGCATAACATCCCTGGTGCAAGGACAGCAATTGCTTGCATGGAAAAGTAACACTAGAAAGGTATTCCATGTGTATTTAGCATTTGTATCACATAGATTAGCAGCTGGAAACAAGAAGGAGAGTTGGCATCCATTCCTGTAATTGCAGATTGCAGCTTGAGAGCAGCTGTTTGAATGAATTATAGGTAACCATCACCATAGGTGGCAAATTCATAAAAAAGTGAGACTCGCACACACCATGGGTAACACTTCATTTGTTCTTTGAAATGATGGCCAGATTATCAAAGGTGCTAAGCAGCAGCAACTCTCTCTAACTGATTAATGAATCAATAACTCGTCCCTTGAGATTAGGAGCTAAAGGAAGATCGAAGGTCAAGCAAGTTCCACAATGATGCTTTCAGACCAGCTTCTCCGATAGGCCTCTAATGCTTATATTTATAGTCTTTGGACTCACCTTTCTTGCCCCTCAATCTATGGTAAATCCCCTCTGTTGGTGGATATTATAGTTTGCAAAAAGAGTATATAGGTGCCTTCCCAGAGTCCAGCATTGCAACAGCTTCTAGTACTTATTGCCTAACTTACTTTGTTTGTCCAATCTCCTGGGACAAATATTTCATGCTTAATTTCAACTTCAGAGTTTTCATCTCTTCCTTTTGTTGATTTTAAAGTAATTCATTACACAGGTATTTTGTACGATTAGGATCCTTTAGCAGGATGCTTCGTGGCTGTTAGAGAAGGACTAAAACTGAATCCAGAGCTCTTTGGAGAGCCCTTATTCACTTTTGATTTGAGGTTGGACAAAATCTTAAAGACGAGCTACAGTCTTGGTGTTGGCCCCAAATAGCAAAAATCTCACAAAAAGCAGTTGATCTCATGGCATTTCAGTCCATTTAAGTGAGTTTGTCTCCATAAGGCAACAGGAACAGTAGTAGGGCAGGGAGCCAGCCAGCTTCCCTTTAGGGGTGGGTGAAGGGGAAAATCCACAGAGGGAAAGAGGGAAGGGAACAGAAGAAAGAAGAAAGGAGGGTTTCCTAACCTGAGATTTTATTTATTCCAGTATTTATGGTATTGAAACACCCTCCCTTTTCTAAACCTCTGGTTCTAGTATTTAGCTACAAATCCCTCCATCAGTGCATGCCTTTCTGAGTCTTTTGCTCCAGCATTGAGAGAGGTGAGTTCCAGCATTATGAGACAAACCTACTGTTCCTGGATGGTCCTCAGTGTTTTGGGTTGTTTTTTTTTAATATAGCCAGCATCCAGCATTATTATTATTCTTTGTTGTTTGTATAATTGTAGCAAGCAGGAGCCCTAGTCATCTAGATACTATAGTGACAGGCGCTTGAGAAACACAGATTGATTAAACACCATGGCCAGGGAGACTTGAGAATGCAGTGCTGACTTCCTGAGTCACAGATATTCAGCTCTCTCATGTTGATTCTTTGAAATCTTTTCCTTTATTTAATTTAACAGGAAACCAGATCCTTGGAAGCATGGCTGGGAAACCCAAACTGTACTATTTCAATGGAAGAGGCCGAATGGAAACGATACGGTGGCTGTTGGCTGCAGCTGGAGTCGAGGTTCTTTTCTGTTGTATAAAGAAACCAAGTTGGCAAAGCATAATCTGGTGAAAATGACGTATTGCAAATGTGACCAACTGGAAGTCATTAGTTCAGAACTCACTGCACATACACAAGTGATTGCACAACCAGCATGTAAAATTATGGCTGTGTGTGTGATTGGATCTCCTTTTAGTGGCTTTCCCTGGCGACAATCCATACTTACAATTAATGGAGCTGTTCCATTAGGTCAGATAGTAAAGCCTGGGTTCTATCCTCAGTGATAACCATTCTGGTGGGTGTTTTATATGACCCCCTTCGCTGTTCCCAGTCCAGAGAGGATGTGAGTCTTTCACAGCTTCACCTGTAGAGCCTGGCTTTGTACCTCAAGCCATAGAGACTTGTGCTTCTAACTCTGGAAGTCCCCATTTCAGTGCCTGATATTGGCCAAGATGGAAACCATATCATGCCTGTCATAGCGGGGCTGGGGCCCCATGCCCTACCCAATATAAACAGACAATACTAATAATGAGTGTCTTGTAAAACTAACTGCTTTAATGTTAATTCTGGAAGCCACATCAGAGGGGCCTATGGCTGCTCTGACGCGCTGGTTGGTAGTCAGCCAGGAAGTCTCTGGGGGTTCCTGCTGCTGCACAGCCTTCTCTTCCCTCCCCAGCCATGAGTTGCAGCAAAAAATTCACAGAATAGCCGAACAGCTACTGTGTGTGCTTTCCCTCCTTCTCCATGCTTGGCTCTGCCTACACCCCACCCCACTTGTTGCCTACCATGAGTGCAAGAACATTGTGGCTGCCTCTTGCACAGAAGAGTTTCTTTTGCCCTCTGGTCACCTGGCACACCTGGGACAGAGCTACCTATGATCTAACAAAGGCTCCTACACAAGGCATTTGAATTAAGAGTAAAGGGAGAATATGAGAGAGACATGATTGTATCTAAATTCAGAATATTTCAAAGCCTTCAACTGCCTTTTAAGTGAAAAATCCTAAAAGCAAATTCTCCATTAATCAGTATTGTCTCATGTGATTCCTAATCTAAGACACGCAGTAACAATAAAACCCCCTTTTTTTTTAACCCATTTGTTTTCCAGTTCGAAGAACAATTCTGTGAAACAAGGGAAGATCTTTTAAAGTTACTGCAGGGTAAGTTTCTTCAGTTAATTTTTATCTGAACTGTTTGTGGATCCTAATGTGGCATTTCTGAAATGTAATTGTCTTTTAAAAAGAAAATCTGGACTGGATAGTGAACATGATGAATCATACTTGCACATTGCAGTAAGACCATTTTGTTTCACTCAAATATTGGACTCCAACCCCACTCTTACACCATTTTTATAACGGTAACATATGTTACTCTATAGATTGCTTGATATAGTGTTTTGAGATAATCAGATTAAAGACATTGTATAAAATTATTATTTTAGAAAGTTCATATGAAGCATGATAAAAAAATTTCTTGCTATGGGTCAAATCCTTCAGTCCTCCCCTATTGACATTAGTGGAGATTTTCCCTGAGTAAACTACACAGAACAGGATTTGTCCCTTTCTTTGAATCACTGATATAGTTTTTATTTTGGAGGCTTTATTGGGTTTGCAGCAATTCTAAGAAGTTTATTGTTATAATCCAAACTATTAGTATGTTTACTCTTTTCCACAAGAAACGGCATTCACATTTTACTGTAAACTTCTTTCACTTTACAGTATAAGCTAGAAGACCTTCAAAATAAAAAGAAAATAGCAAGTTCGAGCTTTTCTCAACTCCACTGCAATTATAATAGTTTAGGGAAAATAACTGTAATTTGAGTTATACTTCTCACCTTTCTTTTAAAAGCTGGATATCTGCTGTTTCAACAAGTGCCCATGGTGGAAATTGATGGAATGAAGATGGTGCAGACCAGAGCCATTCTCAATTACATAGCAGCGAAATACAATCTCTATGGGAAGGACCTGAAGGAGAGAGCACTGTACTGTAACATCACTACCTTTTTCTGATAGCAATAAAAAATAATTATTCTATGCGCTGTCCAAGAAAAAAAAAATCCTGATTCCTGGTAAATTATGTAATGAGTCAGCACATTTCTGTTTATCTCCAACCAAGTTCAACAATACTAAGGTCTGGAACAACGTTAACTAACTAGATTAGAATATAGATATGCAAAAAAGTACTTGTGAGTTCATCTTGATTAGCTCATCAGAGGTCATTGCAGCCTTCAAAACTCAGACAGTCAGATAACACGTGAACTCTAGCTGCAGAGGTCAGTATTTCTACTGATGCTGCTTTCCATTTCCAGGAAGACTGCTGGTTTACACAACCCCGTTACTCGTCTCCCACAGGTACAAGCAAGCAGCACACAGTTCTGGCAGGCTAAGAGCCAAGGGAATTCTTGCCTTTTGTCCCCATGAACTGCATATTTAGCAGAAATATGTGTCCCCAAACTCTTCAGATTAATTAGCAAGGGGAAATAAATTATATTATTGTATGATGATCTAGTGGCTCTGGATACATATCACTTATAGCTAAAGTGATGTCCCACCTTAATTCGTAATTGGAAATATTGTGTGTCACTAATATTAGGTCTTGCCCTCTCATTGATTTCACTTAGGTGCCTAAATAGACATTTGAGTGACTTAGGTAGCTCTGCTTAACTTTTAGTGCCAATATTTTTATACTTCAGTTCTATCTTTAATACCGCTGATTCCAATCATCTTTGAAAGAAGACACTGATTTTTTTGACTGGGCAAATATAAATTGGTCAGTGGTAAGCCTTCAGGATTTCGTCTCCTGACCACGGAGTTATTTCGTTGCAGGAATCTACATGAATACCAGTTGCACTAACCAATGTGAACACACTTTGCCTTTCAGGATTGATATGTATGTGGAAGCAACAATGGATCTGAATGAAATTATCATGCACCATCCTCTCCAGCCACCAGAGGCAAAGGAGAAGAATCTTGCCTCAATCATAGAGAAGGCCACAACCAGGTACTTCCCAGTATATGAAAAGGTATGTGGCAATAAAGCAATAATTTACAGCCATTGGAGCATTGGGCACTTGATAATCTATCCTGGATCTATGCTAGTAAATGCACATTTAGTATTGCAGGAGAAGAGATATATTTGGAGTGCCCATGGAAGAACCAGTTAAGGCAAGTATACATTTATATAATGAAGGGATTTTCTTAGCCTCAAAGGTGAGAAGAAATAAGGGCAGAGCTGTACAAGAGCCAGGATAATTTTTGTACTCCAAACTTTCAGTGACATGTTTTTAGCAAGGTCCTTTAAGAGAGACTTTGTTAGATGCCAATGTTATGTTGGCATCTCTTCTGTGCTATGTTTCTTCCTGAACAATTCTTGGTCCATTGCACCATCTCATAGACTCATAGACTCATAGGTCAGAAGGGACCAATAT